>JAJTWQ010000006.1:10000000-11200000 GCA_029007595.1 Solanum commersonii
GTTCTAAAACAGCATAAGCATCAACCTAAGCTCCCACTAACCCAAACGTCAAGGCTCTAGTTCATTCTATCATTTTTCGAGTTGTTACAATACTAAACCCTATATAAATATATATATATATATATATATATTTATTTATTTATTTTATTTTATTTTATTTTTAAAAAATTGAGGCGTATAAATCAGGTTCATCTTCTCCAAGCATCAACATCGAAGAGCTCTGACCATCAGCCACCAGAGAAATCAAAATCACCTTCCCAATTTCACATATCCTCCATTTCAATTGCTACCAGATTTTCTCCAAGGTAAGTCTCTAACCTTCTACTTAACTTGAGCTAAATCTGTAGATCCGGAGAACTTCAAGTTTTTTGTCTTCTAACTTTATCTTATGTATGCAAACTTGACTCTGAAGATTGAATCTATGGAGATCATATCCCAATCTTATAAGATAACCTCTTTGTTTCCATTTTTTATTTTAGTGCTGTTGTAAAATGTTTTAGATAAGACTTGATAAACATTATATATGAATTATAATTCATTTTCTCTAGTTTAATCTTTAAAGGATTGAATCCCATAAAGAGATTAATACCACCATCTAAATCTTAGACCTTTGAATTAGACAACTAACTCAATTTTGCTTATACAATTTATGGGACTGCAAAAACTTTTGGAGAAATTGGATTTGTGGAGGAAGCAAATAGGAGCTAACAACAATCGAATGCACCACTAACAACTTTTGAGTCCTAATTTTGAGCAACTCTCGACACCTCTATGCTCTCACAAGGTGCGTGATACTGTTAACCAACCGAAATAGCTTCAAACATTAAAAGTTTGTAATAGTTATACTTTGATTGTGAACTCCTGTGTGCTTCCTTTCGAATACTTGTATATCTTACTATTATTTGGTAATTGACATGTGAGAATCTAATTAGCACTCGGAGAGTCTATCTGCTTGATCCTTATGTATAGAGTGTTACATTTGTCAAGATTTATTATCTTTTTGCCTATTCTTAGGACTTTCTAAAATGAATTGAATTCATAAGTACTTGCAAAAACAAAAACTAGGTTATCGAAAAAATCTACAAGATTATTTCCCTGAATGAATAAGTGTTATACTCTTACTGATACAGTATTACCGATTCTATTAATTGAGTTGATTTCCATTTTCACACTCCAGGTTGAATCCTGGTCTCCACTAGGAATATTAACCATAGACAAAAAATTAGTCTCTATGATACTCTGATGAAAATGTTTATCTAAACAGTATTGCAAACACTCTCTAATAGTAATTGCCTCAGCCACCAACTTAGAAGAATCAACCAACTTCACACCGTTAGCCCCTACTAGATTACCATTATGATCTCTCATAGAGAAAGCAGTTGAACTAGGACCAAGATTACCCTTGGAAGCACCATCAGTGTTATATTTTAGTCATCTAGAAGGAGGAGGATACAATTCAACAATTTTGTAACAAAAACTTGGCATGTAGCTATTAAGTTGAGAAACTATCTGAGGCCAAGTTTGTAGACTATTCATAACCCAATCAAACCTCAATTTGCAAACTTATAAATGTGAGAATTAATTTCTGAGCTGATCTTTCCTCTAGAATAAGAGCCTACATGTAATACCGTGTTACTCCACTTCCAAAGAACTCATAGTATGAAAATTGGAAGGGCCTGATACACCTATTTTAGTATGTAATTCACATGAGTATCCAACCATTTTTTGAAAGTCTGTCTCACATGTATTAGAGGTCCTGCAATCCTTACTGCCCGATCATAGTACCTCCACACACTAGAGGCCAATTCACTTTGTAAGAAAAGGTGTTCAATAGTTTCTCTAAAAGGATCTGAGCGTCAAATACAGAGTTGAGAAATATTAGGATTCCACATAGTAATGATTGCTGCAAAGGGAACGTTAGCAGTCCAAACTCCAACCAAAGAAACCAATCTGGAAAGGTGAACCTTTCCCTCAAATATGTTTAAAAGATTCTTCATGTGTAGCCCTGTTTGCCAAAATTTCCCAGGCACTCTTAATTAATATGATGTTACGTACTTTTGTGCTTTCTAATCGTCTTAATTAAGTTTGAATGCTTTCTGTTATTTATTAATTTGATTTAAAATGTTAGTACGAGAATTTTTGGTCTAAATATGTATAAGTTTAATTAATTACCAATTAATGTGAAAAGATGGACAAATAATTCTCCCCGACTTAGTGAAGTAATTGCTTCAAGTTTTAAGATCTAGGGAATGTGTGCAAAATAAATCATCTTAACTAAGGTCGCAACTTACACGTCATTATCCAATCCATTTAAAAAACTATACATCTTATTATAAAGAATGAGAACAACATATAAAGAAACTTTTTTAAAAAACTAGAGAAGCTGCTGCGTGTATATTGATAAAAATAAAATATTGGAACAAGGTCCAAAAATATATCAGATGGAATAGGCCCAAAAACTAAGCCAACTAGATTACGAAAAAAATGAAATCAGATTAGAATAGGTTTCAACGGGTGTCTTTGCATTTTCTTGCTTCCTATGATCTTGCCGGAGCTTAGACTTGCATCTCTAGAGACTTTGTTGAACCTTAACTTGATGCACTCAGTTTCCATATTTTTGTTTTAAACTCTTTCTGGCTATGTATCTCTAATATACTCCTCTTCAATCACATTTTCTTCTCTTTTTCTTATGATGGATGGGTTAAACCCCTACAAGATTAATACCACCATCTTATTAATAGAAAACATAACAAACATAAACTACATGGCTAAATTTCTCCATTTATTGATATAACTGAAACAAATGTGACCAGTTATAAATTTGGATTCGCATAATCCTATATTTACAATCGACGTCTATTTTCCTTCTCTTATAAGATATAAAAACCTAAAGAAGGAATGTCATTTACAAAACTTCATTTATTAATTGCATTTTCTTCTCCGAAGAAATCAACAAATTATCTCCGCTCTTTTCTTATTTGTTAAAACTTAGTCTGATAGTTTTGTTGGTGTTGAGTAGTTTTCTAGAGTTTTATTAATGGCGCTGAGAGAAACACCAACAAACAATCTTTTATGGGTAGGTAATCTTACCCCTGACATTATCAATGCTGCCCTACTGTCTTTGTTCGACAACTTTGATCCGCTTGATAGTGTAACAACAAATATCTCTATTGGTTTTGGATTTATCAATTTTAGAAACATCAAAGACTCCAAGAAGACTAAAAACGTGCTTCAAGGATTCTTCTTTCATGGAAATCCTCTTAGGATCGAATTCTCTTAGCTGGTTTAGAGATAAAAAAAAACACAAACCGACTTAGGAAATTCGATCCTAAGAGGATTGCCATGAAATAAGGATCCTTGGAGTTCATCTTTAGCCTCCTTGGTGTCGTTGATATTTCTAGAATTGATAAAATTGAGCCCGCAAGAGGTATATGTGGTTACTCTATCAACCGGGCCAAAGTTTTAGATCAAAGACATTAGTCCAACATCAGTAACATCATTGGTAATATTACTGACCCATTGAAGAATGTTTGATTGTGTTTCTCCCGGTGCCACAAACAAAACCCTACAAAATTAGTTTACACAAACAAAACTATCAAACTGAGATTTAGGCAAATGAGAAAAGAAAGAAAATAAGTTGTTGATTGCGGTGGAAAAGAAAAGGCAATTAAGTAAGTGAAGTATTTTAAATGATGATTCCTTCTTTGTGTTTTAACATTTTATAGGAGAAGGATAATTCACAATAGGCATCGGTTGTAAACATAGGACTATGTGAATCCAAAGATATAACTGGTCACAACTGCTCTAGTAATATCAATAAATGGACAAATTTAACTCTCTAATTTATGTTTGCTTTCTTTTCAATCAAAGACATTTGTTTCTTGGTAAGTTGTTATGTTTTTTTTTTATATAATAAGAGATGTTCTTTGACTTTTGTTTGTTTTATAAAGCATTGTCTCATGACACGCCATCGCCTCAAGCCACGTAAGCACCATATGGCATAATGATATCAATTTGGAAGCATAAGTATACTAGCATAAGTATGCTAGCATTTATGGGAACATTCTAGATCTATGAAGAAATTCTTGGAAAGACTCTAGAATATCTAGGAAGAATTCTTGAAAAGCCTTAGAATATTCTACACATGTATAGAATTCTAGAAGAAGGGTTTATTTCTAAATATACAGGGACTTATGTACCTATTATGATTTAAAAAATTTCCCCTAAGTTAGTAGTATACATAGAGGGGCATCCATTTCTAAATTAACCAAGGAAATGCAAGCAATCTTCCAAGCAATATGAAAGTCTCCTCAGAAACTCTCTTGTAGCTTTCTTCATTATCTTAGTGATCTATTTTTTAAAAGGCTTACTTGAGCTTCCAAGATCGTGAAAGAATTATTGATTAAATTGTCGAGCGCCGCACCTAGTGCTTAGTTAAAGTCTTTGTCCATGAAAAAGTGGTATTAGAGCAAAGGTTGATACTAGGGGAATGGTAACTTAGAGAGACATTAATGTTGCTAGCACCACCAACTTCAGGTATGATGGTGGAATGAAGACCCAAAATGGGAGGAAGTATTTTAAGTGTCAAACCCTATACAAAGTGATGCACTAACATCCCACTCACCTTTGGCCACTGAGGCGAGTGATGATGAACGTGGGGAGCATCCTATAGACATTACACAGTGAATGGAGTGGACTCCGAGTGTTGATACGGTAAGGTAGACTATGGAAATTGTAGGAAGGAACTTGAACGTGGTGGATTATAAGTTAAAGACTCTTGATGACTTCACCTTGAGGAGAATGATAATATCCGCAAAGAGTTATAGGCGCGTAGGCATGAAGAATATGAGACAAAGGAAATCATCACTTACTTTGAGTGTCGGATCATGAATTCATTAAGCACCATCAAAACAATGAATGCTTAGATTCAAATGCTCAAGGGAGGAACTGAAAATGGAGGATATGTGACGTCTGATGGAGATAAGGAGGCTAATATTAAGGCTCCCAATCCACCGATGTTCAAAGGTGCTTGTGAAACACAAGAGGTAGAGTATTTCCTTTGGAATTTGGAGAATTACTTCAAGTGCAACAAAGTGAAGAGCGAAGAGAAAAATATCAAGATTGTTGTGTTGTACCTTTCGCAGATGGACATGATTTAATGGAAGCGAAAGGAGTCCAAGATAGGGAAGGGGCTTTTCACCATCATAATATCGGAGAAACTCCAAGTAGAGTTAAAGAAGACTTTCTTCCCCAACATGTAATCTATGAGGCAAAGCATAAGTTTAGGGAGTTGAAGTAGATAAGTAACATACAAGCATATGTGAAGGAGTTCACCACTCTGAAGCTTCATATTCCCAACCTCATGGATGATGATATGTTGTTTAACTTCATGGATATGCTACAAAATTGGGCTAGAACAGAGTTTGAGCGCTAAAAAGTTAGGACGATTGATGAAGCCATCACGCAATCCAAAGCTTTGATAGTTTTAAGCATGACAAAGGAAAATGAGAAGAGATGAGAGATACTAATGACCAAGGTGGGGGTTATCATTGTTAAAGTGTGGAGCAACAACCATATCCCAAGAATCATGACACATATAAGTATGATAAAAAGAAGTTTGGACGTCAAAGTCATGCTGACAGGAAGACATAAATTATAATGAGAAATGGTTGATACATATACGATGAGCTGCATGACTATGAGAGATGCCCTGGACTAAATAACATTGGTGACATATTACAGGAATGGAAGAACAAATATGTATAAGAACCATGGCAAGGTTCAGACGCATCATAGTTGGGCTATTGAATTATGCATAGCTATCGCAAAGAAATCAGAGAAGCCAAAAGAATATGGTGCACAATATGTAGACATCATGATCAATGGATGACCCACTTGTGATATGGCCGACATAGGTGCAGAGGCCAACATCAAGTCCAAAAATGCAATAAAAAAGTTGTGGTTGAGTTACAATCCAAGTAATACCCACCTCAAGACAGCCATACACCACCGACTTTTGTGTACTGAGTTTCTCATGGAGTAAGCATCACGCTTGACATATGGCAAGGTAAAACACACTTTACTGTCGAGTCTCTTTTAAATATCTTTGACATAATTCTTGTGAAAGAGTTCTTCCAAAAATGTCACAAGATGATCGATCCTTACCTCCAACGACTCTTTTCATGGATCAAGAAGTATCATGTATGGTTCCCCTAATTAAGATACCAAAGATAGAAGGAAGAGCTCAACTATTGGCCATGCAACTCATGATGGATCTTTAGAAGGGGGAAAGGCGTTCAAAATCACCATTGAGAGTGTGATTAAAAACATAGTGATAGAGCCATGAAGAACTTCTTGCAAAGACTCTAGAATATCTAAGAAGAATTCTTAAAAAGCCATAGAATATTCTAGGCATGTAGAGAATTCTATAAGAAGGGCTTGTTTGTAAATGTTTAGGGACTTTTGTAACAATTATGAGTTACACTTTATCCCCCAAGTTAGTAGTATAAATAGAGGTGCATCCATTTGTAAATCAACCAATCAAAAACAAGTAATCTTTATAGCAATACAAAAGTCTTCTTACAAACTCTCTTGTGTCTTTCTTCATTCTCTTAGCGATCTAAGTTTGAAAAGGATTACTTGAGCTTGCACGATTGTGAAAGAATCGTGAGTAAGTTGTTGAGTGCCGCATGGAGTGTTTACTTAAAGTCTAAGTCCGTGACAAATTGATGTCCATTTTTGCAAGTTATATGTTGGCCAATGGTTAAAACAGGCAAAAATGAACTTCCACTATCACAACTCAAATTCAAGGATCGTTATTCACCTTTCGTGAGAAATTACTCATATCAAGTGAACCAATATTCATTTTAGTCAAGTACCAAATATTAATTAAAAAATTCCTATAACAAGAGATTCCTAATAATCCTTATAACCAACCGAGAAACAATTCAACCAACAAAAATATCCACGACCATCATCAACATTTGCCACATCAGACCTGCAAAAAGAAGAACAAAATGTTAAACCCAAAAACAACATCTGAATAATTTTAGTCAACTTGTATAACTCGTTTTGGCTGAGCAATTGACAACATCAGGCCTGTAAAAAGAAAAATATCAGCACTTGAATGTAGCTGACAAAATCCATACAAAATAGTTAACTTATAAAAGAATTATATATACTCTACTTATCCAAAGAGATATCAAAGATGCATACATTTTGACCCAAAAAATTTTCTTGACACAATTTTGGAATGAGTTTCATAAGAAAGTCTGTCAAATCATTCTTTCATCTTAGATTCTATACTTTCCCTGATAATAACAAAGAAAACACGACACAAAGATGTTCAATTCCTGGTGACAATATCAAGCCACATATAGTAATGACCATAATGGTTCTATCCAAGATAAATTCTTGAATCATTATTATTTGCATTATTGACTACAACAAGACCTGTAGTAACATTGCTTCCAAATGGACCCACACGATATTATTCATCCAACACAAGACCTCGATCATTTGTTATTTTATGAAGATAAAAACTATAATTTGGCTCATCAATCCTAGATCTATTAGGTGCCAATTTAAGTTGGCTATAATCAATAGTTATTGGTCTTGAAATAACATGTAAAACCAACCTTGCATACTAAAAGGTCTAGCATGGATGTTAGGACCATAAGATGGCAAACGTCTAGATACATTTGAGGACAACATATGTGGATGTTTGCCACGCTATGGTTTTGACATCCCAACTAGACTTCGAATGTGCAAAGAAGGTTTAACAATGTTATTTGAAGACCAATAATTACTGGTTCTAGCCAACTTCGAAAGGAAACTATAAGGTCTAGGATCAAATGGGAAAATGATAGTTCGTATCCTCAAAAAATAACAAGTGATCGAGATCCTGTGTTGGATGAACAATATGGTTTGGGTCCATTTGGTAGAAATGTTCCTTCAGGTCTTGGAAGAATCATTCAAGAAAATAATGGTGATGCAAGAATTTATCCAGGACAACACTAAGACAACACTATCTTTGACATGACTATATATGGTATGCTATTATCACCAAAAATGGAACATATGTTTGTTGTGTTGTCAATGTTCCTATCGGGGAAAGTACAGAATGTGTGATGTATGTATGACTTATCAAATTTTTTTTATGAAACTCATTCCTAATTATGTCAAGAAAATTTGTTTGCAGAGAATATATGCATGTTTGATCTTTCTTTTGACTACCACAGTATAAATAATTCTTATAAAAGTTAACTATTTTGTATGGATCTTGTCAGCTACATTCAAGTGTTGAAACTTCTCTTTTTGCAGCCCTGATGTAATCAATTTCTCAACCGAAGCAGGGTTAGACAATTTGACTAAACACTATTAAGAGGTTGTTGCCAGGTTAACCATTGTATTCTTCTTGCCTAAAACTGACAAATATTTTTCCTCATTGGTAGATTTTTTGAGTTACTTGAGTTCAAGAGATCACGTTGGGGTTGTGAAACTTAGTGATGAACCAACATGTTCTTGGTGGCATCGTCAGACTTCATTAGGAAGGTTTTCAAAGTTGATGGCCCGGCATGTCTCTATGTTGTTGTTCTAAAGTTTTCATCTAGTGGCACATCCTTACCACCAGAGTCTTATCTACCTCGATACGTTGATGCACAAGAGATAACATCCTCTCAGGTTGACCAAACAAGTTCCTTTTTAACAAATGACCTTATTACAAGTTTAAGTAATTTTCAGCCATCAAGAAGTGTGGTAGGAACTGCAAGAGCGTCTGCTAGTATGCCTGCATGAGATGTTATTGTTGAGCCACAATCTAGGAGATATGTTGATAGGTAGATTTATCTTGGAAGACATGAAGATGCTGGGGTAGCTCATGGAACCATATGTTTTAGTGGTGTTCTGTATTGAATTTTTAAATTAAAGTTTTTCTTGGTTTAACTTTCTGTTGTCTCTCTATTCTTTTTGTTTCCTTAATTCTTGTTTAACCATTTAGTATTTCGTACTCATTGGTTCAATTAATCATCACAATGTGTAGGACTTATTGAAGAGAACATGCCCCCACTAGGAATTTCTATTGTCTTAGGGCTCGAGACATCTTATGAAGGGTGAAAGAAATCCATCCATCCCTTAAACAAATGAATTATAATTGTTGAAAATTGGAAAAGTTTTTGGCAGTCCTCAAATATGTTGAGGTGAAATTATTTTTTGAGCGTAAATTAGTCTAAACATAGGGTTCTTATTATGGAAAGTGACTTGTCCCAAGTACTATCTTTCTCTAAGCCTGGATAATGGTTCTTTCTTCTACCCCCTACGTGTAAAATTATCTCGCGTGATTTTTTTCCCACAACTTAAGAACCATCCATGAGAAATTATTTTTGACTATTTTATCCTTATTTATGTCTTGAGATATCATTTCTCTTCATTGAACGCTATATATTTATGTGTCGTCTTTACATATTTGAGTTATTTGTAGTCTTAAAGAACAAATACATAAAATGAAAAAATATACTCAATTTTGTCTTGCGCTTCTACAATGAAAGATAATTTAAAAAGACTATTTTTAGAAACCATGAAAAATACTGGCAAAGTAATGGTTGATTATTTTATAAAATATCATGTCAAAAAGTACTGGCAATGTAACGCTGATATCTATGGAGCATACACAATTTCCTTGTTCCAAATCGAACAAAGCTAATGCGTAAAGAGCTAAAAGATGCTACATAAATGGCTGCATGTTAACATGTTAAGGCATACCTTTCTTGGCCATTTGGCTAAGATAAAGTGCAGTATCTTTTCTTATCAGTTTTATATTTGATATGTGGTCCATCTGTTCACGTGATATTAACTTATTTTTAAGGGCGAAGGTCCATCCAGATAGCTTGCGATATGGGCCTTTTGCGTCTCTCCTAGGTGTTGCACTACAACCCAAGCCTGGCGTACCCCACCAATTCTAGTCCAATTCTTTTTCATCTAGGAATGGAAATGGAAATATAGCCTAATCTTTTTGTTACTCGTTACCAATGATTTATACTCATAGTTGTGTGTAAGTTACACAAAAATCACATGGAAATTAAAGGCAATATCTCTCCACATAAAACATATACATCCTAGCAATCTTTGTTTAATTTCCAAGAAAATTAAGTTGGTAGGCAATATGAATCATTAGTTATTTATGTCACTTGATGATCACTCGAGGAAAAAACTAATTTGCTTGTAGCATCAACAACCATTATTGGATATTTGTATGTGCTGCAAAAATGAAACATGTGAAGTTTGTGAAATTAGTAATGGAAAAAGCATAAACAGAGAGATTAAAGTAAAAGAAGAAACAATTTGTCTAGCATTCACAATGTGAGTCCCATCCTGCACTCCGTGTGTGTAATAGATGTCAGGATTTAAGGGATTGTAAAAATATAAATGATCTAATCATTCATAAATCCTATCAATTATTCACAATCGTAGAACTACATAATTTCCACATACAATTAATAATTCAATCAAGAATATATACCCGAATAAGCTATAGTGTTATTTGAGAATCATGACTTGAATTGAACTGAAGTATTCTCTTAATTGATCTTTAGAAGTTGTTTCTCTCCATTGCCTTACACTTTTAGAATAGTTTTGAGAGATAAGATTAAACTTAATGGCAGAGAGAGGACCCATTTTAGTCTGGAGAGTTTTAGACGTTATTCCCATGTTCTAGCATTGTTAGTAGTGAATATGGGTAGTTTTAAAACAACAAGAAGTTCTCCATTTTTATGCATAGTTTAAAGTTACTAGGTACCTTCCTCATCACTATGGGTAGTTTAAAACTACTAGTTAACTTCCCCATACATGTTTAGTATTTAACTTATTTTAATTATTTAACCAAAATATAATTAAGTGGGCCATAGATATTTACATTCTCCAATTTAGCGCACGATCTTTAAAGTAATTGTTTAATATGAATGCTAATCATCTCTTCATCTTCTTGCTTCCTTTGTCTCTCCAGACTTCAGACTCGTATCTCTTGCTAAAACTTTGTGACCCTCAACTCGATGCACTCAGTTTCAATATCTTTCCTTCAAGCTCTTTCAAGTTATGTTTCACTGATATACTCCTCTTTTAATCACATTTTCTTCTCCTTTTCTTAAGATCGATGGGTTGAATCCTTTCATGACTAATACCACCACTTTATGAATAAAAAAGAAAACAATCATAAACTAGAGGGTTAAATTCATCCATTTATTGATATAACCAAAGCACATATAACAAGTTGAAAAATTGGATTCGCATATTCCTATGTTTACAATTGATGTCTATTGTCCTTCTCCTATAAGATATGAAAACGTAAAGAAGGAAATGTTATTTACAAAACTTCACTTATTAATTGCCTTTTCTTCTCCACCGCAATCAATAAAATATCTCTTCTCTTTTCTCATTTGCACAAATGTCAGTCTAATAGTTTTATTTGTGTTGAGTAGTTTTCTAGGGTTTTATTGATGTCGCCGAGAGGAACAATATCAAACAGTCTTCTTTCGGTGTGTAATATTACCCCTAACATTGTTGTAATTGCCCTTATGCCTTTGTTCCAAGACTTTGATCCGCTTGATAGTGGGTTTGGATTTATCAATTTTAGAAACATCAATGACTCCAAGGATGATAAAGACACTCTGCAAGGAGGATTCTTTCATTGAACTCCTCTTAGGATAGAATTTGCTATGTAGACTTAGAGATAAACAAAAATAAAAACCAGGTAAAAAGATGACACATATGCTTCTTTTCGTAAGTGTAAATTATGAAAAGATGACATATATGTAGAGAAAACATTCGATGAAGAGAAATTATCTGAAGACATTAATAAGGATAAAAGAGTCAAAAATCCCTTCTCATTGATGTTTCTTAAAGGGAGTGTTAAAAAATCACGCCAGATAAGTTTAAATGTAAAGGTAAAAACCAAGAAGTGTTAACTAGGCTTTGAGATAGATAGTATTTGCGACTTAAACAATTTCCATAGTAAGAACAATCTGTTAGACCTTTTTATGCTTGAAAAAATCCAAAAACAATTCTCAGAATTTCAAAATAAAAATTTAGTTCAAGATATTTGTGGACAGCCAAAATCTTTTCTAAGTTCTAGATATTATAGATTCATCTTTTAAGGGATGGATTTATTTTTTTTCCACCCTTAATTAGAAATCTAGAGCTCTAAGACCGTAGAAATTCCTAGTTGGGAGCATTTTCCCATTCAATAAGTCCTACATATCATGAGGGTTTATCGAACAAATGAGCACAAAATAATAAATAGGTAAACAATAAGTAACGACCCGAGAGCACCCCCTAGTCGTTACCGGTGTATTCGACCTCGAAGAGGTCTTATACAAGCCCTTCACATTCGTCATAGCATGTATCATAGAATAAAATCACGGAAAATTTAAAACTTTTACTTTGGAAGTTCAATTTCACTTCATATATAAAAAAGAGAATCTAACTTCGTTACAATGTACCATCTATACATAGAAGTATCAAAAATGGGACTTAGCCATTACATCAAGAAGAAGTCTTGAAATAGAAAAGTACAACAATGTCTTTCAACATAAGCAAAGAACTAAACATAGAAGCTAGATCATAGGGTCTTGTCCTCAGACTTGAGGACTCACCAACTTGGGGAAGCAACTCCAAATGTCTTGAGAAGTAAGCTTGAATCCTCAATGGACGGAACCTATACGTTTGGGGAAAAGGGAGAAAATATGGGTTAGTACAACACACGTACTACGTATGGCTACTATGCATAAAAACCATTGATAGATGCATAAACGAACATTTAGTCAAAACATGCTTTATACCAAGTAAATCCAATATGCACACAAAGTAAGCATCATAGTCCAAACCAACATAATATCATCCCAACATGTAGACAACCCAAGCAATACTAGTGCAATGCAAAGAATAGAACCCCATAACTCTATTCAAAGCAAAGTATCACATTAAGAAACCTACTTCATACACCTATTCATACGATCATATTTCATCATAACTTACCATGTTCATAATGATCATGCATAACATAGCTTCAACATACATAAGTCATAATCATCATAATCATAAGAGAACACTACTGCAATCATCTCTTAGGATCCCACAGGTGCAATGTGCAAGAGAAGTCCCATACCCTCCCTTACACTATGTAGAAACCCTTAAGAAAGCTCTAGTAAGAGTTCACACCTTTCATACCTTCATTTACTTTTATATTAGGGAAATATTGCAATAAATGACATAGACCATGAAAGCTACACGGAATCCGATGTTCTACTCCCACACCAAAAAGAGAAGGTTAACACTTGCCTAAGGTGTAACCATTCGTACATAGCTATCTAGGTGGATCCACTAAGCTAGAGTCCTATGTGGGCACACAGTTAAGGGTCAAGGAGATTGATTCTAGAAACCCTAACTTACTAAACTTGGGGGTTTCCATCTCATGAGACAACACATACCGTGGGTAAGCTGTACTTGCTAAATGTGAGGAAACCCATGTGGGGAGCCGAACTTACTAATGTGGGACCTCCATCTCATTTACATGCCCTTTAGGGGCTAAGAATCTGATTCCCTTTTGTAATCATCTTTAGTCATCACGTAAGTTAACATTAGCCTTTACTAGACTTTTATGTTGACAACTTATCATAATAACTCATATGTGTTCATAAGTGAGTAACAATCCTTTCACTTTAGAAACACTTAGCAAGTGAGTAAACCTTTCACTTTACATTACATCATAATCATGAGAACTACCTTTCAATCATATAACAATCATACCATAAAATACATACATACTTCATAGCTAATTCTAGTGTAGAGGGTTAAGGATGAGGAAACTAGGTCATCAATACCACAACAACACATTAGGTATAGCATCATTGCAATCTAAGTAATTCACCTTTCATACTTGATTTCATTGAAGAACCAACCTTCATACCTTCTTGCCCTTTATGGGACATTCATACTTCAATTACCAAACAATTCATAACCAATAAACAATACAAGGTAATTCATGAAGTAATAACATAATCTACATCAATATAAGCTATTGACATATTCCCTTCATAGCCTTCAAGGCTTCATTCAAAGACTCAACCCTAATTTCATAGAAATTATCCATAACCTAGGGTAGAATTATCAAACATGAATTATGTAACAGCACATTCAATTTATAGCCTTCAATCAATATCCAACACAACCTAGGGTTAGATTTTGGGAAAGAAGGAGAAACATGGGTCTCATGAGGAATTTTTCAAGAAACTACCAATGCAAAATAAATTCATCCATAATTGTTCATATAAGATTAATAAAAGTCAGTTTATAACATCAATTTCACTTTAGAAAGAAGACCGACGTTTTTAGATTGAAACCTAGAAATTGGAGGTTTAGAAATTCATCTTGAAGGGGCCTCTTGGGGAAAGGAATCCCAAGAGTGATAAGCAACCATACCTTATTGATGAATTAACCACGAAAATCCGAGTTGAAACCTTGGAGAGTTGGTGTTCTTCTTCTAGCTCCAATCTTCTTCAATGGAGTTCCCGAGAAAAGAGAGATTAGAGAGAAGGAGGAACTTTAGGTTTGATCTTTGGGGTTGTGTGTTTGAGTGATAAAAGTGAGGTAAATTGACTTAAAAATCATTATATACACGTCCCCCAAATTACCCTAATTACCCCTCACTTAATTGGACTCTTTAATGAAATAAAAATTGATTTATGAAATTCTACATTTTTGTCACGGAACCAGTCCGCGACGCGAAGCTGTTCCCTAAAGATATTTGTAATTAAATTTCAAAACAGTAGAGTCAGCGACATGATCGTATTGCAAACTAAATGTTTGCTCCTTGGGGGAGCTAGTCCCCGACGCGCACTTCTTCCCTTGAAGTGCAATTTGCAAGTTGCATTTGCAGCTTGCTTGGCCAAGGCCGGGGTCCTCCTCGGGGCCCCTTAGGGTGGCCCCGGGGAGTCGTATACGAACGTTTTGAACCTAGGAAAATATATTTACCTAATTTAAACCTTTGTTTTACAAGATTATACCATCATACGACACTCGCAAACCTGACCAAAACCTAAGGACACACTAGAACACATTCTTCTCTAGTTTTCGAACGTCGTGGTCGTTTCTTGGCGTTTAGACTTCCACTCTTCCAAACCAAGTCAATTGCATTAATTTAGGTTTAGAAACATCATTTTAACTATTTTTAAGTCATTATTCACAAGGTGAGGCTCTAACTTAAGTCATAGAATTTTCGGGGTGTTACAATATCCCCCCCTTAGGAACATTCGTCTCGGAATGTCACTTGGACTTCTTTCTTGGGAGACAATGACTCATACTAGCAGCACAACAACCAGTCATATCAACAACATTATATCATCTGTCATATAGGAATTTAATCTACAACATCACTATGCTCAAAACTCTTTACTTCACATAAGTACAGGTGGAACTACCTTCTCCATATTCAATGAGCATCAACATATCTATTAAGAAATCAACAAGACATTTCTTTAACAAGACAACATCAAGCATGCTCATTACAACTCTCATGAAGACAACATTGCACACCATCTATGGGTGCAATTCCAACCATGAGAAGCAAAATTCATGAAAACTCAAATTACAACTTAAGCAGAAATCTTCACAAAAATATCCACATACAAGGAAAATGATGTCATAATCATCAACACACAAGATTTTTAATTTATACCAAATTAAGAGAGATTACTAACCTCAACTTTGGGTAGGAGTAGGAGGAAAAAGATGAGGGTAGCGGGACTTCAGGTCGACCTCGGCCTCCCATGTTGCACCCTCTACTAGGTGATTTCTCCATAGGACTTTTACGGAGGCAACCTCTTTATTCCTCAACTTCTTAACTTGACGATCTAAGATTTCTACCGGAACCTCTTCATAAGAAAGGTTCTCATTCACCCCTAAACCTTCTAGAGGGAGAATGGACACCAGGTCACCTATACACTTCTTTAACATAGAAATATGGAACACCGGGTGAACCGAGGCCAATTTAATGGGCAATTTCAACTTATAAGTGACCTTTCCAACACACTTCAAATAGACCCAATCACCTACTTCAAATTCAAGATCCCTCTTTCTATTATTGGCATAAGACTATGAGCCATTTTCAACCTATCCCTTATAAGTCCAATTTTTTTGTAGCCTCATAGACTACCTCGGGACCAAGAATAGCAAATTCACCACTTCAAAGCACCCAACCGGAGATCGACACCTTCTACCATAAAGTGCTTCAAAGGGTGCCATAGCAATATTCGAGTGGTAGCTATTGTTGTAGGAAAATTCTATCAAAGGTAGGTGGTCATCCCAATTACCTTTGAAGTCAATGACACACGCTCTCAACCTGTCCTCTAGGGTTTGGATGGTGCATTTTGCTTGACCATCCGTTTGAGGGTGAAATGCGGTACTAAGTTTCACTTGAGTACCAAGCCCACATTGGAAAGACCTCCAAATATGGGAAGTAAATTGGGCACCTTTATAAAAAATAATCGACAATGGGGACCCATGCAACTTCACAATCTCCTTAATGTACAACTTAGCATAATCTTCCTCCAAAAAGAAACCTTGACGGGAAGGAAATGGGCTGATTTAATCAATCTATCCACAATGACCCAAATGGAGTCATGTTGCCTACAGGTTCGAGGCAAACCTACCACAAAGTCCATATTGATATCTTCCCACTTCCAAGTGGGAGTATCAATATCTTGAGTTAGACCTCCCGGTCCTTGGTGCTCAACTTTGACTTGTTGCCAATTTGAGAACCTAGCCACAAAATTTGCTATGTCTCTTTTCATTCTGTTCCACCAATAAATCTCACGTAAGTCATGATACATTTTGGTGGATCCCGGATGGATGGAGTATCGGGACCCATGGGACTTCTCTAAGATTGTCTCTCTTAGGCCATCCACATCCGGCACACATAACCTCCCTTGGTGCCTAAGCACCCTATCTTCTCCTTGAGAGAAAGTTTCTATTGCTTTGGTGAGAATCGACTCTTTTAGTTCCATCACATTAGGGTCAAGATGTTGCTTAGACTTTACGTCAATAACAACCGATGACTCCAAATTATGACGGACCATGACACCTCATTTTGGGGAATCTTCAAGTTGGACACCCAACAGAGCTAGCTTACATACATCACAGCTAACTCCCATTTCTCTTCTTCCACATGTGACACACTACCCATAGATACACGACTCAAAGCATCCGCAACCACATTTGCTTTTTCGGGGCGGTAAAGGACACTCATATCATAATCTTTCAAGAGTTCCAACCACCTCCTTTGTCAGAGATTCAATTCTTTTTAGCTAAAAACATATTGAAGACTCTTGTGGTCGGTAAACACATCCACATGTATCCCATAAAGATAATGTCTCCAAATCTTTAAAGTAAAGACTACGGCCGCTAGCTCAAGGTCATGAGTTGGATAATTCTTCTCATGCACCTTGAGTTGTCTCGAGGCATAAGCTATAACCTTACCATGCTGCATAAGGACACAACCCAAACTCACTCGGGAAGAGTCACAATATACTACAAACCCTGCGGTGCCCTCCGATAAGGTCAAAATTAGAGCGGAGGTGAGCTTATCTTTCAATAATTGGAAGCTCTTTTCACAAGATTCCAACCATTTGAACTTGGACTTCTTTTGAGTTAAGGTCGTTAATGGAGATGCAATAGATGAAAATCCATCAAAAAACCTCCGGTAGTAACTGGCCAAATCCAAAAAGCTTCGAATGTCGGAAGGACTCAAAGGTCTAGGCAAACTTTTGACTGCATTGGTTTTCTTTGGATCAACTTCTATACCCTCACTAGAAACAATGTGACCATGGAAAGCAGCCGATCTTAGCCAAAACTCGCACTTGCTAAACTTAGCATAGAGTTGGTGATCTTTGAGGACTTGCAATACTATCCTCAAATGATCCATGTGATCATCCTCACTTTTAGAGTATATCAAGATGTCATCAATAAAGACAATAATAAATGAGTCTAGATAATTTCTAAACACACGATTCATAAGGTCCATGAAAGTTGCCAGGGCATTAGTAAGACGAAAGGACATCACTAAAAACTCAAAATGACCATATCTTGTTCGGAAGGCTATTTTCGGAACATCAACACCTCTCACCCTAAGTTGGTGATAACCCGACCTCAAATCATTTTTTGAAAAGTAACTCGCTTCTTGAAGTTGATCAAATAAATCATCAATCCTAGGGAGTGGGTACTTGTTCTTAATGGTCACCTTATTTAATTGCTAGTAATCAATACACATACGAAGAGATCCATCCTTCTTCTTCACAAATAACACCGGTGCACCCCAAGGAGATATACTAGGTTGGATGAAACCCTTCTCCAACAAATCTTTGAGTTGAGCTTTTAATTCCTTCAACTCTGTCAGGGCCATCCGGTAAGGAGGGATTGAAATGGGTTGTGTATCCGGCAATAAATCTATGCCAAAATCTATTTCCCGTTCGGGAGGAATCCCAGGTAAGTCATCAGGAAAGACTTCTAGAAAATCCTTCACTACGGGGATCCACTCCAAAGGTGGAATCTCGAACTCAGGATCCTTGACCCTCACAATATGATAGAGACAACCCTTAGTAATCAACTTACAAGCATTTAGACATGAAATGATCCTTCCCCTAGGAACGAAATTTCCTCCTTTCCATTCTAAAATGGGTTCATTAGGAAATTGAAAGTTCACAATTCTGGTCCTACAATCTATGAACGCAAAACAAGCATGAAGTCAATCCATCCCCAATATAACATCAAAGTCTAACATATAAAGTTCCACCAAATCAACCAAAGTGACTCTATTGGGCAATGATATGAGACAACTCCTATAAACTCTTTTATCAACTATGGAAGCACCCACCGGGGTAGAAACTGAAAAGGGTTTATCTAAGACATCGGGAAACATATCAAACTTCATAGCCACCAAAGGGATTACAAAAGACAAAGTGGCACCGGGATCCAACAATGCATAAGCATTAATTGAAAATACTTGTAACATACTAGTCACAACATCTGGAGAGCTCTCTTGATCACCTCGGGATTGGAGAGCATATAAGTGAGTCTTCTTAGGAGCATGGGGATTTGGGCCACTTACTTGTGCTTGAGCATTTTCTCTTCCTTGAGCCTTTAGTATCGGGAAGTCCTTCCTCATGTGGCCGCTCTTAACCCAACCATAGCAATTACCCGTGCCAACTAGGCACTTGCCTTCATGTTTTCGACCACACTTTGTACAAATAGGCTTATCAACATAAGGACCACCACCCCTTGATTCTTGAGGCTTGAGGGTAGACACTTTACCTTTGTTGACCCTTGGAGTGTTAGAAGGGCCTTGGTTGGTAAACCTCTTTTTGAACTTTGGTTTTTCTTGGATTTCAAACCTAACCTTAGAAGAATTTCCATTATCGGCTCTTGACCTCTTCAATTCTTTACCAACATGCTTAAGCTTTTGCTCCTCAATTTGCTCGGCATGAACCATAAGGCGAGAAATGTCCATGCTTGGGATTAGCATAGCCGACCTATATTCATTCACCACAAGATCGGATACCCCCATAACAAATTTGTTCATTGTACCTCTAGAGTCCGACACCAAAGTAGGAGCATGCTTCGACAATTGAGTGAACTTGAGGCCATACTCCTTCACACTCATACCCCCTTGATGGAGGTTGATGAATTCTTGTATTTTACTCTCCCTTAGTTCCAAGGGGAAAAACCTATCAAGAAAAGCCGTCTTAAATGTAGCCCTACTTATCGGACCCTCTCTAATAGGTCTCCCCTCCTTCCATTGTTCATACCACACTTGTGCCACATCTTTGAGTTGATAGGAGGCTAAGTCCGCCTTTTCTTGTGAAGAGACACCCATAGCCTCTAGAACCTTAAACACTTCATCAATGAATCCTTGTGGATCTTCTTCCTCTTTGGAGCCAATGAAAATAGAGGGATTCATCCTTCTGAAATCCCTTATCCTAGAAATGGTAGTACTAGCATTGGGGTTCACTTGCACCCTAGCATCCCTAGCAACTTGAGTGGCCAACACTTGAGTCAAATTATGAATAGCCGACCTTATCTCAACATTAGACATAGCCCCTTCTTCAATAGGAACTTGAGGGTTTTGAGGAGCTTAAGAGGGAACCGCCTCATTCACATTCTCCTCACCAGCCCTCCTTGCATTGTTCCTTCTTGATTTGGTGCTTATAAGAATAAGAGAAGGATTAGAAGAAAATGACTAAACATAGTTAAGACTCCTAGGCACGACTATGGAATAACAAAACAGTGAAAGTTCCTACGCATCTCGTAGCCTCTCATTCATAAGTGTGGTGCGCTTCACACCCATGAACAAGACTCTACTCGACGTGGTATCTTGTGACATCAATCCTACATTATTCTCAACCTTATGCTATGATACCAAGTTTTTAACGACTCGAAAGCACCACCTAGTCGTTACCAGCATATTCGACCTCGAAGCGGTCTTATACAAGCCCTTCACATTTGTCATAGCATGTATCATAGAATAAAATCACAGAATATTTAAAAACTTTACTTTGGAAGTTCAACTTCACTTAATATATGATAAACAAAATCTAACTTCGTCACAATGTACCATCTAGACATAGAAGTATCAAAAATGGGACTTAGCCCTTACATCAATAAGAAGTCTAGAAATAGGAAAGTACAACAATGTCTTTCAACATAAGAAAACAACTAAACATAGAAGATAGATCATAGGGTGTTGTCCTCGGACTTGAGGACTCACCAACTTGGGGAAGCAACTCCAAGTGTCTTGAGAACTAAACTTGAATCCTCAATGGCCCGAACCTAAATGTTTGGGGAAAAGAGAGAAAATATGGGTTAGTACAACACACGTACTAAGTATGGCTACTATGCATAAAAACCATTGAAACATGCATAAAAGGATATTTAGTCAAAACATGCTTTTTACCAAGTAAATCCAATATGCACACAAAGTAAGCATCATAGTCCAAACCAGCATAATATCATCCTAGCATGTAGACAACTCAAGCAATACTAGTGCAATGCAAAGAATAGAACCCCATAACCCTAGTCAAAGCCAAGTATCACATTAAGCAACCTACTTCATACATCTATTCATAAGATCATATTTCATCATAACTTACCATGTTCATAATGATGAAACATAACATAGCTTCAACATACATAAGTCATAATCATCATAATCATAAGAGAACACTACTACAATCATCTCTTAGGATCCCACAGGTGCAATGTGAAAGAGAATTCCCATACCTTCCCTTACACTATGTAGAAACCCTTAAGAAAGCTCTAGTAAAAGTTCACACCTTTCATACCTTCATTTAATTTTACATTAGGGAAATATTGCAATAACCGACATAGACCATGAGAGCTACATGGAACCTGGTGTTCTACTCCTATACCGAAAAGAGAGGGTTAACACATTCCTAAGGTGTAACCATTCACACATAGCTATCTAGGTGGATCCACTAAGCTAGAGTCGTATGTGGGCACATAATTAAGGGCCAAGGAGATTGCTTCTAGAAACCCTAACTTACTAAACGTGGGGGTTTCCATCTTATAAGAGAACACATACCGTGGGTAATCCGGACTTACTAAATGTGAGGAAACCCGTGTGAGGAGCCGGACTTACTAACGTTAGACCCCCATCTCATTCACATGCCCTTTTGGTGCTAAGCATCTAATTCCCTTTTGTAATCATCTTTAGTCATCACATAAGTTCAGATTAGCCTTTACTAGACTTTTATGTAGATATCTTATCATAATAGCTCATATGTGTTCATAAGTGAGTAACAATCCTTTCACTTTAGAAACACTTAGCAAGTGAGTAAACCTTTCACTTTACATTACATCATAATCATAAGAACTACCTTCCAATCATATAGCAATCATACCATAACATACATACATACTTAATAGATAATTCAAGTGTAGAGGGTTAAGGATGAGGAAACTAGGTCATCAACACCACAACAACACATTAGGTATAACATCATTACAATCTAAGTAATTCACATTTCATACTTGAGTTCAAAGAAGAACCAACCTTCGTACTTTCTTGCCCTTTATGGGACATTCATACTTTAATTACCAAAAAATTCTTAACCAATACATAATACAAGGTAATTCATGAAGTAATAACATAATCCATATCAATATAAGCAATTGACATATTTCCTTCATAGCCTTCAAGGCTTCATTCAAAGAATCAACCCTAATTTCATAGAAATTATACATAACCTAGGGTAGAATCATCATACAATATGAATTACGTAACATCACATTCAATTCACAGCCTTCAATCAATATCCAACACAAACTAGGCTTAGAATTTTGGAAAGAAGGAGAAACATAGGTCTCATGAGGAATTCTTCAAGAAACCACCAATGCAACATAAATTCATCGATAATTTTTCATATAACATCAATCAATGTCAGTTTATATCATCAATTTCACTTTAGAAAGAAGATCGACGTTTTTGGATTGAAACCTAGAAATTGGAGGTTTAGAAATTCATCTTGAAGGGGCCTCTTGGGGAAAGGAATCCCAAGAGTGATAAGCAACCATACCTTATTGACGAATTAACCATGAAAATCCGAGTTGATACCTTGGAGAGTTGGTCTTCTTCTTCAAGGTCCAATCTTTTTCAATGGAGTTCTTGATAAGAGAGAGAGAGTAGAAAGAAAGAGGAGCTTTACGTTTGATCTTTGTGGTTTTGTGTTTGAGTGATAAAAGTGAGGCAAATTGACTTAAAAATCATTATATACACGTTCCCCAAAGTACCCTAATTACCCCTCACTTAGTTGGACTCTTTAATGAAATAAAAATTGATTTATGAAATTATGCATTTTCGTCGCGGAACCAGTTCATCACGCAGAGCTGTTCCCTGAAGATATTTGGAATTAAATTTCGAGATAGTAGAGTCATCGACACAATCGTGTCGTGAACTAAATTTTTGCTCCTTAGGGGAGCTAGTCCGCGACGTGCACTTCTTCCCTTCAAGTGCAATTTGCAAGCTTCCTTGGTAGCTTGCTTGGCCAAGGTTGGGGTCCTCCTCGGGGCCCCTTAGAGTGACCCCGGGGAGTTGTATTCAAACGTTTTGAACCTAGGAAGATATATTTACCTAATTTAAAGCTTTTTTACAAGATTATACCATTATACAACACTCCCAAACCTGGACGTCATGGTCGTTTCTTGGCATTTAGACTTTTACTCTTCCAAACCAAGTCAATTGCATTAATATAGGTTTAGAAATATTATTTTAACTATTTTTAAGTCATTATTCACAAGGTGAGGCTCTAACTTAAGTCATAGAATTTTCGGGGTGTTACACAAGAAAAGTGAGATGTGATTATGAAACATGAATTCAGGAAACTAGAAGAAATGAGGAAGTTAAACCATGAGAAAGTCTAATTCCAAAATTGAGAAAAAGAGAATTCTTCAATACATAATACCACTAAAACATTTGGTTCCATGAGCTATCCCAGCATCTTGATGTCTTCCAAAGTAAAACTATCGAACAACATATCTCCAAGACTATGGCACAACAATACCATCCGATGTAGGCATACCATCAGATGCTCCAGCAGTTCCTTCAACACTACTTGATGGCTGAAAATTACTTACTTGTAACAAGGTCATCTGTTAAAAAGGACCTTTCTTGGGAAACCTAAGAGGGTGCTATCTCCAGTGCATCCACGTATCGAGGTTGATAAGACTCTGGTGGCAAAGATGTGCCACTAGGTGTATGAGGTGCAGACTTGAGAACAAAATCATAAATACATGCCAGATCATCAACTATTAAAATCTTCCTAATGAAGTTTGAAGGTGGCACCAAGAACATGTTGGTTCCATCATTAAGTTTTGCAACCCCAACACGATCTTTGAACTCATATACCTCAAAAACATTGCGTATAAGGTAAAATCTTTATCAATATCTCTGGCAAGAAACATATAATGATGAACTCGAAAACAAGATTTTAATAGTGTTTAGTCGACTTGTCTAACCCCATTTCTTCCAAGTTGTTGACTACATCAGGGCTACAAAAAAGAAAAATATAACTACTTGAATGCAGCTGAAAAAATCCATACAAAATATTTAACTTATATACGAATTATATATACTGTGTGAATCCAAAGAAAGATCAAAGATGCATAAATTCTATGCTAACAACTTCTCTTGACACAATTTTGTAATTAGTTTCATAATAAATTCTATCAAATCATACATCCATCTCAGATTCTATACTTTCTCCGATAGGAACACAGAAAGCAAAACACACAGATGTTCCATTCTTGGCGATAATTCGACACCATATATAGTCATGGAAAGCATATATATGCATGTTTGATGTTTCTTTGGATTAGCATAGTAGGTAAAATTCTTATATAAGTTAAATATTTTGTGTGTATTTTTCAACTAGTTTAAAGTGCTGACATTTTTCTATTTGCATCCCTGATGTAGTGAACTGTTCAATCAAAACAGGGTTACAATTATGTATAAGTTTAATTAATCATATCATATCGTATTATCCTAAAAGATGGAAGCCAAAAAGATAAAAGTTGAAATAACATTTTACCCATATTCTAATTTAAAATGTTATAAACTATCGAATAAGTGAAATATTAATTAATAAAAAAAATTCCAAAACCTTTTCACCTCCTAACATTATTGCAAGTTGAAGAGTAATAAAGTAATGATATGAATCTATATGTTTAAATATCTAAATTGCATACATTTAGTTTTAACTAATAATAAGGATGATATTGGTCAATAACATGGAAAAATGTTTCATATATCGGAAGAATATCGGCAATTTAAAGAATAGTTAATATTTATACAACTTAATGAAATACTATTAAATGTTAAATAATTTCTAGATGTTGTCAAACCTTATATTTTCCATCATTTTGTATAAATCAATGATACACTCAAATTACACCTCCCTAAAGAAGCATAAGCGATGGTCTAGACTTAACTTTAACCAACAATTATATTCGTTTAGTCAAATTAATTCCAGAAACAAGTAATTAAAGGGCAGGGAGATTTGTGAAACAAATTGTAAGAATTCAGTAAACAAAAGTCAATTTTGGTTGTTATCAAGATGAGAGAATTAACTAGAGTATATGTGTTCCCCACAAGCTCATAATGCAATAATCCTAGTAATAGCAATCCTTTCCTAGTGTACTACATGAAAAGTGCTAAGCTAGGTATCTCTAAATCATTGGTCCGGCATCTAGAGAATTTCACCTCGTACCTTTGTCCGACGACGTATGTATAATTTAGTAAACCTTACCTTTACCTCATATTAGACATCACATTGATGTTTGGCTTAGTTATTACTTCGCACCAATCGACACTAGACTATTAGATAGTATCACACTAAATCTATGTTGATAATTCTTTTCTTGTTGATTACCTCCTTGGTCTAGCAAGTAGCAACAAGGCGAGTTCTAACGTTGTGCACTGTTAAAAAGACTTTTAAACGAAAGAATTATCAATGCATGCAAAACACTATTCAAGAATTGCTTATTTACTATTCATACTTTGTTAATTGCTAATGGTTTCCACAATCCTAGTTGTGGAGTTTAGTTACCCATAATCATATAAACACAATTCATTGTTTTAGATGAAAGAATTATGAACTTACGTAATTGAGAATAACAAACCCGGAATTTCCACTTGAATTTCAAAACCAAAACCTTCAAAGCCCAATTATGAGATCAAGAATATCTAGGTTTGCAATAAATCCAAAGTCACAAAGTAGAACTAAAATAATAATGTCTAACCCCCTAAAACGAGGTTTACATACCCTATTTATATAAAAACAAGTCATAACTAAAAAGAAAATGAAATAAGGAAATAAATTTTTTAGGATGCGTCTTCAATCTACGACACAATCCTATGGTCCATAAGTTTATCTACTGTCCGTAGGTCCCTTCTGTGACTCAAGACTTGGGCAAATTTTCAATATTCTAGATCTTCCAAACATCTGTCACATTCGACGGTTCAATAGGACAAATCGTAAGTCATTCTACGGTCCATAACTCCTCTCCGTAGCTCCATACTTAGACTTTTTAGCATTAGGTGCTAGAACCAAATTTCTGTCACATTTTAAGGAGCAATAATACGGTCGGTAGATCAATCTACGATCCATAAGTTGCAACTGTGGTTCCACACTTAGTTGAGAAATCCCTGATCTTCTGCCATGCCTTGCCTGCCCATCGACGTCCATCATCTACGGTGCGTAACTGGACCTACGATCTATAGGTTGCCTCCATAGATGCCCTTTTTTGCATGTCTTTCAGTTGTGTCTTAAAATCTCCGCGTCTGAATTTATTTTCTGAAAACATGAGAAAAACACATAAGAACTAATACAAAATGGCCCTAGACACACATAACTCTCAAGTGAAATGTATTAACAATACCGTAAATCACGATATATCAACACATTCAACTTAAAATCGTTGTTTGTCCTCAAGTGACGCACTAAGACTTTAAACGACACTTGTATAGAAGCAAGCAACTTAAGCACAAGCAATCACATGGCTCTCTATCCAAACTCTCTTTTCAGGTGCAAAATCTGTTCTCTTAGACTCAACAAGCTAATTCATGCGGGTCAAAATATGACAAAGATTGACCAACAAACACACAACATACACTGTTTCACTATCACCAAGGTACCAACTTTCCGACAATGTAACTAGTGCCCTTACTTCAAACGAAATCCCTTATAGACACAATGAATATGAATTTGAGTACAACGATTCATTCAACACTCACACTCAGAAGTAACTTCAAGTACAGTTAGTGTTCAATACCATAGGATTGCCCTTATTTTCACTTCTTAGACTCTCCGAATTATGTTCTAGGATCACTATAGGACTTTTTTGTCTTGTAACATAGGCCCAGGGTCAGGTGTGGTACATTTGGGTACTTTTAGTGACTTTCTGCCCTCCTTGACATTACATTAGGCTTTCTACTTGTTTCTTTCCCTACTCTTGACATCCTACCATTTTGGCTTCTTGCCCTTGATATTCTCTTCAACTATGGATGTGACTTTAGACTTTGTAGCTCTTTATTTTTTTTACTTTCATATTTTTCTTGCATTCTTTTTAGCTGTCAACAAGTCACATCTTTTCCTCTCTTTATTTTTTTTCTTTTCTTTTTCAACATCAAACTTTTTTCATACTCATTTTTCTTTCGGTTTCCTCTTTCATAACCACCCTCAACTTTTGGATTTTCCATTGGTTGAGCTGCACAATACCCGATGTCAGGTCAGGGCCAAGATTGAGGTTACTTTTTACATTGGCCACCCTCAACTTAGGCTTTTGACCTAAGTCGAGGTGCACATGTCCAAGGAGGGACCGGGGCCAACTTGTATATGGGGAGGTGAGTTAAGGGTTTAGAAAGAAATGGTCTGATTTAGGCTCAAAGAATTTGGATCAAAGGGACAATTTATTTCATTTGGTTGGATTCTTCTTTTAGGCAATTTATGGACTTATTAGAGCAAGGGCCTATGATCACTTCCTAGCCTCTAGAGTAGATTGTCTTAGCAGTACTAACCGAGAAAGTTCTAGATTGGAACAAAAAATGTCTGAACAATCAACTATTCTCACACACTTTTGGCACATAATTTCATTATTTGATTATCATATTACCTAGCTTAAGTTTTAGTTTAAGTCATGCCATCAAGTTGGTTCCTTATCATGTCATACTCAGAGCCAACACATTCAACTCATTCTAGTCTACATATTATAACACAATTTACAAAATTTGGACGGGTATCATTGAGGTAGATCAACATTTGCCACTATGCTTCATTCTTTCTCATGCTTCTACACATACAATCCTAACACATGCCGGTTTAACAGAAATTAAGCAGTCTCTTGGGGAAAAAGAACATTGGTAAGAAAATCCTAAGAGAGGATTTATGAGTTGAGTTACTCAGACTTCACCCTATCACTCAATCCATTTACCCCACACCCAACAAAAATAGATGTGGTTGTCCCCAATGCATACAAAAAATAGTAAAAGATAATGGATTAGATAAAGCAAACATGTGGAGCATAGCGCCGAGGACTCATCAACAAGCGGGTGGGTTCGATTTCCCCGAGCTCGCTGGAAAAATACTTGGGTCACCCTCAGTCGTGCCCACATCATCCATCATAGCACCCTCAGTAGTGCACTCGATCACTCTAACCGCACCATCAGTGGTGCTCACATTGACCTTCAAAATAGGTGGGACCTCTACAACTGGGGGGAGAACTCGATGCCCCCGCAACACTCTCACGCACCCTCTGCTGGCGGAAATCTTCATAAAAAATTGAAGCCTTCTTAGCCTCCTTCTCCCACCTACGTTGTCTCTTTTGGGATTTTACATCCTCAGTACGGCTAGAACGGTGCCTCTTACCTTTGGTACGTGTAGGCTCGTGCTCCTCCTCGACGGTCCCACTGAATGAAGCATCCAACACTGTATCATCAGTCAAGATGATTAATGGGGAGATTAGGGAGTGATATTGGGGTGAATTTGGAAATTTGGGAGTTGTAGGAACGGTTAGGGAGTAATGGAGGGATTTGGGAATGTAGGAAACGTTTTAAAAATTGGGTATTTTAAATGGAGAGTGTAGGTCGGGTCAGGCATCATTAGGGTTTTGGACCCACGAGACCCCGTCTATAGTCATGGGTCGATCTACGGTCCGTGGGTCGATCTATGTTCCGTAGATCACTCTTACACTGGGAAAAATTTAGGAACTTACTTGGGATCTACGGTTAACATTGACGGTCCATTGGTTAACTTACAGGCCGTCTATGGGGTCCATAAACCTCTGCACCAGACCTGTTTCTACATATTTTGCTTCACGTCCCTGCACATGTAACAACCATTAGGCTATTATTTTTACATTTTCTAGACACTTTTTAGACAAAGACCCTATGCTAATTCTAGCTAACACTAGTACAAAACTAAAACACCTATCTAAATTAACACATAGAATCAACTAAACAAAGAAAACTACTAGATGGAAAATAAAAACCTATCGTTGGCTAGATTGTACATCTTGGGTAGGCTCCCAAGCAACACTTGATTTAACGTCGCGGCACTACACAGGCTTCTTGATTACTTAGCCTTCATCAAGATGATAGGCCTCAACAACTTCTTGGACACTTTCTGCGTTTCTCAAATAGATCTTAATCCTTTGCCCATTAACCATGAACCATGTTCCTTCATTGTTCTCAAGCTAAACCGCTCCATGGGGGAGCACTTTTGTGAGCAAAAATGGCCCGGTCCATTTGGATTTTAGTTTGCCAAAAAATAAGCGCAGCCTAGAGTTGAATAGGAGCAAAATATCACCCACAACAAATTTTCGCTTTTCGATTCTTTGATCATGATACCTCTTCATCTTCTCTTTGTACAAGGCTGAACTTTCATAAGCTTTTAGGAGAAATTCATCAAGCATATTCAAGTCATTCATTCTTTGATTAGATGTGCCGCCCCAATACAAATTTAGCTTATTCATCACCCACAAAGCTTTATGCTCTAGCTCTACCAGTAAATGGCAACACTTCCCATATACAAGTTGGTAAGGAGACATACCTATGGGAGTCTTGTATGCGGTGCTATAGACCCATTGAGCATCATCAAGCTTCCTTGACCAATCTGTTCTATTAGCAGTCACAGTCTTCGCCAAAATCTGTTTTATCTCTCTGTTGGACACTTCAACTTGCCCACTAGTTGCGGATGTTAAGGAGTGGCTACATTGTGGCGGACACCATATTTCTCAAGTAGGCCTTGAACAACTTATTACAAAAGTGGGAACCTCCATCACTGATAATCGCCCTCGGTGTACCAAATCTGGAGAAGATATTCTTTTCCAAAAATGCGATGACACTTTTACCTTCATTGTTGGGGAAAGCAACTGCTTCGACCCACTTTGATACATAATCAACCACAACAAGAATATACTTCATCCCATGTGAACTCACAAATGGACCCTTAAAATCAATGCCCCATACATCAAACACCTTTATCACCAATATAGGTTTATAGGAAGCTTTTGCCTCTTTGAAATCCCTCCTTCTATTTGGCAACGATCACAAGACTTGGCGAAATAATGAGCATCTTGGTGGATGGTAGGCTAGTAGTACCCACACTGCAAAATCTTATGCGCAGTCCGAACCACTTTGATGCCCATCAATAGGCGATAAATGGCAGGCTTCAAGTACACTCAATATCTCAACCTCTGGCACACAATGACGAATAATCCCAATAGCACAACTACGATACAAGTAAGGCTCATCCCAAAATAATTTCTTCACATCATGCATAAACTTTTTCCTTTGGTTAAAAGACAAGTCTGGGGGCACCAAATCGCTGCCAAATAATTAGCAAAGTCTGCGAACCATGGAATCAGATCTTGAGAAGCAGCCAATACCTGTTCATCTGGAAAAGAATCATTAATTTCAGCCCTATCACCAAGCTTTAGCATAGCCTCTTCCTCTAATCTGGACAAGTGATCGGCAACTTGATTTTCGGTCCCCTTTCTATCTTTTACCATAAAATCAAACTGTCGCAGCAACAATGCCGATCTAATCAACCTCGGTTTTGCATCCTTCTTTGCCATCAAATACCTCAATGTAGAATGGTCAGTATGCACTATGACGTTAGTACCAAGCAGGTATGATCAAAAATTTTCGAATGCAAAAACCACTGCAAGAAGCTCTTGTTCAGTTACCGTATAGTTCTTTTGGGCAACATTTAGAGATTTTCTAGCATAGTAAATAGGATGGAGAATTTTCTCTCGCCTTTGTCCTAATACCACACAAAGTGTCACTCCAGTCGCATCACACATTACCTCAAACGGGTTGTCCCCAATCCGGTGAAATAATGATAGGTGCAGTAATTAACTTCTCTTCAACTCTCCAAATGCTCTTAGACAAGCATCACCAAAATAGAACTTACACTCCTTCTCGAGCAGTTTGCACAAAGGATGTGCAATTTTTGAGAAATCTTTGATAAACCTCCTATAAAAACTTGCATGCCCAAGAAAACTCTTAACACCTTTTACAAAGATAGGTGGAGGAAATTTTTCTATTACCTCAACCTTCGCTTTATCTAACTCAATGCCCTTCTCTGAAATCTGATGACCTAGAGCAATCCATTCTTTCACCATAAAGTGGCACTTCTCCCCATTTAGCACCAAATTGCAATCTTCACACCTTTTAAGCACCTCAGCCAAATGATTTAGACATCGATTAAAAGAGTCACCTACCACAGAGAAATCATCCATAAATACCTCAATAGTGTCCTCAACCATATCAGAGAATATCGACATCATACAACACTAAAAGGTTGCTGGAGCATTGCACAACACAAATGGCATCAGTTTGAAGGCGAAAGTCCCATAAGGCCAAGTAAAGGTGGCCTTCTCTTGGTCCTCCTGAGCTATAGAAATCTGATTGTAGTCTGAATAACCATCAAGAAAACAACACCAACCCTTACCAGAAAGTCTACCCAACATCTGATTCATGAATGGCATAGGGAAATGATCCTTTTCTGTCCAAGCATTTAGCTTTCGGTAGTCCATGCAGACTCTCCATCCAGTCACAGGCTGCATCAAAACAACTTCATTTCTCTCATTACGAACCACATAATCCCACCTTTCTTGGGCTCACAATGAACATGACATACCCAATTACTATCTACAATGAGATAAATAACTGGAACATCCAGCCACTTGATGATCTCCTTTTTAAATACCTCTTGCATAGGCATATTTAATCTTCTTTAGTGCTCGATACTAGGTTTGTGATCCGGCATGAGTTAGATTTTATTAGAACAAATACCGAGATGGATCCCAATAATATCCATAATAGTCCACCCAATAGCTCACTTGAAACTCTTTAACACAGAAACCAAACACTCTACTTGTCGCCCATTCAAATCTGCCGCAATGATTACTGGTAAAGTATCATCCTTTCCCAAGAATACATACCTCAAATGTAGTGGTAGAGCCTTAAGCTCCAATTTCGATGCCTCCACAATAAATGGTCTCGTGGGTGGGGACTCACGATTCTTCATGTCTAACTCATATTTTTTTGGTTTTGACCGATATTCGCACCTATCGAGTGTAGCTACCAACTCATCATACTCTTCAATACCATCACTAGTGAAATTCATCATAACTGCTGCTAGTGCCTCAACACCTAGTCGCTCTTCAATTTGCATTTATGTTTCACTCTCAACTCTGTAAGTTATAGAAGATATCGTTTGGAGTTCACCACTCTACTTCATGGACCTACACATATGGACAGTTGCTTCTTCATTGTTTAGTCTAAACATCATCTGCCCCTTCTCCATATCAACCAATGCACGCCCTGTGGTAAGGAATGGTCTCCCAAGGATGATGGGAACCTCAAAATCAACCTCACAATCAAGAATCACAAAATCTGCCAAAAAGATGAACGACTCCACTTTCACGAGCACATCATAGAGTACACCAATATGCCTTTTCACGATTCGATCGGCCATAAGAAACAACATCGTAGTAGGCTTTGGATCCCCTAGACCCAACTTTTTATAAATAGACAATGGCATGGGGTTGATGCTAGCACCAAGATCACACAATGCCTTAGCAAATTGTAACAACCCTATAGTACATGGAATCGTGAAAGCACCTAGATCTTTCTTCTTCTACACTAGTGACTTGTAGCAATAGCGCTACAATGCTATAATCTCTCATTATCTTCAAAACTCACAGATCTTTTTGTCACCGTATCTTTCATAAATATCGCATACCCAAGCATTAGTTCCAAAGCCTCTATCAATGGAACGTTGATGGAAAACGGCTTCAACATAGTAATAAACCTGTAATATTTACCATCTTTTGTCTTCTTCACTAACCTCTGTGGAAAAGGTGGGGGAGGTCTAAGTATGGGGACCACTTTCTGAGATATCTCCGCTTCTTTCTCTGTCGCATATTCAGACTCTTCTCTAACCTCTACCACACCATATTCTTTTCTAATCTCAACATCCACCAGAGACGGCATAGGTGGATCAATGGTTTGCTTACCCCCTCGAGTAGTAACTGCTATACAATGACCATCATTCTTTAGATTCTAGATGGTGTTGCTAGGAAGAGTGCCAGGTTGACGTGGGTTCATTGTTATAGACAACCGAGTCATCTGCTGCTCTAGATGCTTTATTGATACTGCAAGGGCATCAACCTTTTGACTAATACAGATAAGTCATTTCTTATGTCCTTCACATTCTCATCAGTTGCATCAAACCTTCTCATCATCTTCTGCATTATATCTTCAACATGCGCCATATTTCGTCCAGCTTCCCTAGTACCAGATTCCCGATTTTGAGGGGGAACATAATGTCCAACCCGATCATTTATGTTGCCATAGTTGTTGTCGCGATTAAAGTTTCCATCCCAGAAATATTGACCCCCTCGGTTGTAATTGCCATAGTTCTGACCTTGGTTTGCTTGACCTTGCCACCACTTGTCCTTATTAGATCCTTGGGAGTTTGGTCGAAAACCCCCTGTCTGATCATTCACCGCGCATCCTCTTCATAGTAACACTCCTCAACTAGTGGTGGAGTTCTAGTCAAGTAGTTCACATCATTTACCTTTTCCGCAACTCCGCTCAAATGATTCAATACCAACCCCAACTCGGTCCTCATTTGAGCTATCTCCTCATGAATCTCATCCGCAGACTAGTTGTTTGTAGCATGAACAACAAATGTGTTTCTCACTGTATCAGACCTTATAGTGCTCCATTCTTTATTGTTGCCAGAGATCTTCTCCAGTTTTTCTGCAATATGTGCGTATGTGCACTCACCATATGAACCTCCAGGAATTGTATCAAGCACTGCTTTATTGTTATCATCCTGACCTCGATAGAAATATTTCTTTATCAACTTATCATCTATACGGTGATTCGGAACATCTCTTATGAACACAGTGAATATGTCCCAAGAGCTATTTCGCAGACTCTCTAGGTAATGCCACAAAATTGTTGACCTTATCTTTGTGATTGAGCTTCTTGGACACTGGATAATATCTCGCTAAGAACACATCCTTCTATTGGTCTCATGTATAGATTGAGTTATAAGAAAGCTTAGTGAACCATACAGCAGCACTGCTTGTCAGTGATAGAGGGAACACTCACAAGTCGATGACATCCATATCCAAGTCTGGTCGAGCTACACAACTCTTGCAAACCACCCTTAGCTTGGCTATGTGAGCATGTGGGTCCTCCGATGGCAACCCTGAGAACAAGCCCTTCGCTGTAACCATCTGTATCAAGCTACTAGTCACTACAAATGTGTGCCCCGGAGGTAAAGGGGGTAGGACAAGAGGTCCATCAGAGTCATCAATATTGACGTTGCCCCTATAGTTGTCATGCAGTCGTGGGCCTGGTGGACAATGCACCCTCAATGTACCTCCTAATTGATTTCCAGCTGGAACCTGGTTTTCCCCACCAACTATCCTTGGAGGTTGCAACTCAACTTCATCACCTAGATTGCCTCCGATAGGATTAACTTGAACTCCTTGATTGTTCATTCTTTGGAAAGTTCGGTTCAAGTCTGGATCATAAGGAGTAAGTGGTTCACCCTGGCTCCGTGTACTTGGCATACACTAGAGTCAGAACCTGAGATAGATAAAAACAAAAAAAAAGTAAAATTAGGAAATATTTTACTAAAGGTCAATAATGTAGTTAAAATAAATCTAAAACCCCAATTCCTTGGCAGCGGCGCCAAAATTAGATACGATAAAATTACACCTCCCTAAAGAAGCATAAACGATCGTTATCACGTACAGAACACAACTTGTAGGTTGGGGTCAATCCAACAAAGAAAATAGTCCAGACTTAACTTTAACCAACAATTATATTCATTTAGTCAAATTACTTCCAGAAACAAGTAATTAAAGGGGTGGGGGGAGATTTGTGAAACAAATTGTAATAATTTAGTAAGTAATCAGTAAACAAAAGTCAATCTTTGTTGTTATCAAGATGTGAGAATTAACTAAGGTATACGTGTTCCCCACAAGCTCATAACGCAGAAATCCTAGTAATAGCAATCATTTCCTAGTGTACTACATGCAAAGTGCTAAGCTAGGTATCTCTAAATCCTTGGTCTGGCATCTAGAGAATTTCACCTCGCACCTTGGTCCGGCTACGTGTGTATAATTTAGTAAACCTTACCTTTACCTCATATTAGACATCACATCGATGTTTGGCTTAGTTATTACTTCGCACCAATCGACACTAGACTATTAGATAGTGTCATACTAAATCTGTGTTGATAATTGTTTTCTTGTTAATTACCTCCCTGGTTCGGCAAGTAGTAAAAAGGCAAGTTCTAACGTTGCGCACCATTAAAAAGACTTTTAAATGAAAGAATTATCAATGCATGCAAAATACTATTCAAGAATTGCTTATTTACTATTCATACTTTGTTAATCGCTCATGGTTCCCACAACCTTAGTTGTGGAGTTTAGTTACCCATAAGCATATGAACACAATTCATTGTTTTAGATGAAAGAATTATGAACTTACGTAATTGAGAATAACAAACTCAGAATTTCCACTTGAATTTCAAAACCAAAACCTTCAAAACCCAATTATGAGATCAAGAATTTCTAGGTTTGCAATAAATCCAAAGTCACAAAGTAGAACTAAAGTGATAATGTCTAACCCCCTAAAACGAGGTTTACATACCCTATTTATAGAATAACAAGTCCTAACTAAAAAGGAAACGAAATAAGAAAATAAAGTTTCCAGGACACGTATTCAATTTACGACACTGACCTACGGTTCGTAAGTCTATCAACGGTCCGTAGATCCCTTCCATGGCTCAAGATTTGGGCAAATTTTCAATCTTCCAAACTTCTGTCACATTCGACGGTTCAACAGTACGAACCGTAAGTCAATCTACGATCCATAGCTCCTCTCCGTAACTCCATACTTAGACTTTTCAGCATCAGTTGCTAGAACAAATTTTTTGTCACATTTTACGGAGCAACGGTACGGTTAGTAGATCAATCTATGATCCGTAAGTTGCAACCGTTGTTCCACACTTAGTCGAGAAATCCCTGATCTTCAACCATGCCTTTCCTGCCCATCGACGTCTATCATCTACGGGGCATAATTGGACCTACGGTCCGTAGGTTGCTTCTGTAGATGCCCTATTCTGCATGTCTTTCATTTGAATCTTCAAATCTCTGCGTCTGAACTTATTTCCTGAAAACATGAGAAAAACACATAAGAACTAATATAAAATGGCCCTAGACACACACAACTCTCAAGTGAAATATATTAACAATACAGTAAACTCATGGTAACGATCAACTAATGATGAACTTATATTGAATTTTTCTCATTAAACATCCAATATATATAGATATTAAAACTTTCATCATCAAATGATACAAATTAAACAGGTATGTAACAATTTACCCTCGATTTGTTAGTTCTACATTTTCTTTGATCATTTTTTCATCAAATAATTAAGTAAAATTGTGATGCTTTTTTATATTCTATGTAAATTTTATGAGATGACACTTTGTTGTTTGTTATGATAAATAGAAAACTAATTTTAGGGTTTATTATAGTGTTTTCCAATGTAGCAGTGATACCTGATAAAGGGTTGTCCTTCAAGATCGTAGTTTAATAATCAATTAGTCAATTTGTTTCTTTTTTGTGCGACAAAATTGACAGAATCATGATCACTTATATGATCTTCCTGATATTATAAATTATATGGATTCTTTTATACCTGAATAAAGTTATAAAATATAGAATTAGTTTGTCAAGGGAGAAAGAGAGCAACATTGAGGAATTACGAGCTTTTCTTTGTTCCTAATTTGTTGTTTTTAATTGTCTGCTCTTTTAAGTTAAATATTGCATTATTTTATATTTTAATAATACTCTCCTATAATATATTGTATGAAATTTTATCATTTATGATATGTTTATATTAAAATTGATAAACGTGCAACACACGTTCGAGAGCTAGTTACTAATATGAAAGATGGACAAATAATTATCCCCGTCTTAGTGAAGTAATTGCTTCAAGTATTAATATCTAGGGAAAGTGCACATAATCTATCGTCTTAGTTAAGGTCGCAATTTTACGTCATAGATATACACAAGTAAACAAAATGGGGAGATCACGTTTATGAATCTTTATCAGAGTCCTCTTAAAAACAATAAAGGTTCTTTGATTCAAAATATGAGTACACTCAATCCTAGGTTTGACACATGAGTGGAGGTTACATTTACGCGCCTTGAAAAATGTATAGATGAGTTGAGTCACAACTTTGTGTCTTAGTTAAGACTAATTAAATTCAATAATTTAAGTGAAACGTATGCAAACAATTTATCCAAGATTAATTTAAGTAAAGTAAGAGTTGATAAAAGCAACCATGTTAGAACCATGGGATCTAGGGGTGCCTTATACCTTACCTAGATCAACAACATTTCTTATCCGGTCTTTCGTTTTTGTAGACCAAATAAAGGAGTCATTTCCTTTTGATGAAGGATTTAAAAAGTGTGTCTTCGAACACCATAACTCAATTTTATTTTTGACTCCGCAGCTCATGTTCTCATAGAATTTAATCATTCTAACGAATCTAAAAAAATTAAATAGGAAACATGTGCAACGCACATGCCTTGATATTACTTATAGGGATATACCACTTATAATGTTGGATTCACATAATCCTATATTTGAAACTATCACCTCTTCTGCTAGAAAGCATAAAAAAATATCATTCAAAAAGCTTTACTTACTGAATTGCCTCTTCTTATCCGGTGCAATCAACAATTTATCTTCTCTCTTTTCTTGTTTGCCCGAATCTCGAATATATAGTTTTGTGTTCTATGTTTATTTTCTTGTGTTGAATAGCTTTATAGGGTTTTCATATTTGTGATGCTGGGAGAAACACCAACAGAATCTATGTTGGGTTATCTAGCCCATGACTTCACCGTTCACAATTTAATGTCTCTGTTCAAGATGTATGGCCTACTTGATAGCGCAACCTCATATTCCTCTCACAGGTTTGGCTTTTTCTATTTCTGTAACATAAAAAACTCTAAGGAGGCTAAAATCTCCCTTTGAGATACTTAGATTTTCACTTAGGATAAAATTAGCAAAGCCGGTTTGTATTTTTGTTTTTATATTTTTTCTTTATTTAATTCAAATGGATTTTGTTGTTTGTCATCAAATATCTGTTAAAATTTGTTTGTGAAATCGTCAACATTGTGCTTTCCTCTCATCAATAGGAAGTGATTACCTTTCTCTACAAATGTACAATAAATGTAAACTAACCAAACTAGTTTTGTGATAATAATAAAAAAAGAGCAGAAAATAGAAAAAATATTCTTATTGTAAATAAAGAGAACAACTTACCAAGAAACTAATGACTTGAATAGAAAAGAAAACACGCATAAACTAGAGGGTTAAATTTGTCTATTTATCGATATAACTGAAATATATATGACCAGTTATAAATTTGGATTCATATAATTCTATCTTTAGAAACCACGCATGTTGTCCTTCTCCATAAGATATGAAACATAAATAAGGTAATGTCATTTACAACACATCACTTATTTAATAGTATTTTCTTTTGCGTCGTAATCAACAAATTATCTCCCCAATTTTCTCATTTATCCAAATCTCAATCTGATAGTTTTGTTTTTGTTGAGTAGTTTTCTAAGGTTTTATTAATGGCGCAGAGAGAAACCCCATCAAACAATATTCTATGGGTTGTTAATCTTGGTCATGACATTATCGATATTGACCTAATGTATTTGTTCCAGAACTTTAGCCCGCTTGATATTGTAATGACATATACCTCTGGAGGATGTGGATTTATCCATTTTAGAAAAATCAACAACTCCAAGGAGGCTAAAGAAGCACTCCAAGAATCCTTCTCTCATGGAAATCCTCTTAAGATCAAATTTGCTAAGTCGGTTTCTTTTATTGTTTATCTTTGTTTCTTCCTTCTTTGATTGGATGGATTTTTATTGTTTCTTCATAATTATTTGTACTTGACAAAAGAAACTCAACAAATAATTATGACGAGACAATAAAAATCCACCTGAACCAAACAAAAAAGAATCACCAACTTAGCGAATTCGATCCTAAGAGGATAGCCATGAAAGAAGGATCATTGGAACGTGTTCTTAGGTTCCTTCGGGTCGTGAATGTTTCTAAAATCATTAAATTTGAACCAATAAGACATCTATGTGGTTACGCTATCTATGACGCCAATGTTCTAGAATAGAGACATTAGTCAAACATCGGTAACGTCAAGGGAAATATTACCAACCCACATATTGTTTCATGGTGTCTCCCGATACCATTAATAAAACACCTGAAAACTAGTTAGCCTAAACAAAGCGATCAAAATGAGATTGTCAGAAATGAGAAAATAAAGAAGAAAACAAATTGATTGTACCACAAAAGAAAAGGCAATTAAGTAAGTGAATCCCTTTTCAAAGAGATCTTGAAGTTGAACACTAAGCTCCTTGAGCTCTGCAAGATCCATCTGATATGGTAGAATAGAAATAGACTGAGTGCTCAACTTAAGTTCAATAGGAAAGTGAATATCACGCTCTGTGGTAGGGCAAGTTGGTTCGTAGGAAAGACATCCTCCCTACTCACATTACATACATAAGCCAAATAAGAAAAACACCCACTAGCCACATGCCACTTGTCACTAGCCTCCGAGCGTGAAAAAATATATAATTCCAACTGGTGTGCTACTAATGGAGCCCTCCCACGCCACCGGGGGAATACTAGGCATGGATAAGGTAATGCTTATAGAGAAACAATCTAAAAATGCACAGTAGGTGGATATCTAGTTCATGCTTAGAATCACATCAAAATCAAGCATATCTACAAATATAACGTTAGTTTAGGTATCACGCCCCTGAATTATAACTAAGACATATAAAAATGCTTGATTCAATACTAAAGACTCACCTATGGTGGTCGACAAAGGCAGTGGTGTAGCCATATGCTAAGAACTCATACCCATGAAGTAACACCTGTGCCTCCTGTTGCTACACCAACCCAAATTGTTGTACTACCAGCAGAGAAATCGGGAAAATTCTTTGGTGTGAATTTCAAAGGATGGCAGCAACGGGTATTTTTCTAGCTTACCACTCTTGGTCTGCAGAAATTTACCAATGAAGTGACTGCAGTGCCTGCTGTTGAAATGCCAGATAGAGAAAAGTTCATGATTATTGAAGCATCGAAACATGTAAACTTCAGATCTAAGGGCTACATTTTGAGTGCTTTAGAGGATGACTTATATAATGTCTATAGTGCAATGACAACTTCAAAAGAATTATGGGATGCACTCGAGAAGAAATATAAGACAGAAGATGCATGCTTGAAAAAGTTTGTGGTCACAATGTTTTTAGACTATAAAATGTCAGATAGTAAAACTGTTGGATCACAAGTGCATGAACTTCAACTTATTTTCCATGATCTGATCACGGAGGATATAGTAGTAAATGAAGCTTTTCAAGTGGCTGCAATGATCGAGAAGTTGCCTCCTTCGTGGAACAATTTCAAGAATTGTCTAAAGCACAAATGTAAGGAAATGAAGCATGAAGAACTTGTGATTCGGCTCAAAATTGAGGAAGATAACAAGACCGCCGAAAAGAAGTCTCGTAAGAGTTCGACAATAATTGGAGTTAATATTGTTGAAGAAGCTCCTACTAAAGGCAATAAGAGAGAGAAGTCCAACGGACAGAAGTCAGAACATGCCAAGAAGAAATTCAAAGGTAATTGTTACAACTGTGGTAAGGCTATTCATAGGTCTTCTGACTGTCGTGCTCCAAGAAAGGACAAAGACAAAGACAAAGGCAAAAGTCAAGCAAACATCGTGGAAGAGATGGAAGATGCAGATAACCTGTGTTTCTGTGTATTATAATTCCAACTGGTGTGCTACTAATGAAGCCCTCCCATACCACCGGGGGAATACTAGGCATGGATAAGGAAACACTTTTAGAGAAACAATCTAAAACAGCACGGTAGGGTGATATCTAGTCCATTCTAAGGATCACATCAAAATCAAGCATATCTACAAATATAACGTTAGTTTGGGTGTCATGCCCCTGGTTAGTAACTAAGACATATAAAAACACTTGATCCATTACTAAAGACTTACCCACAGTGGTCGACACACGCAATGGCATAGCCATATGCTAAGAACTCATACCCATACAAGAATCATAATACACAGAAACATAGGAATAGGTAGAGCCCAGATCAAATAAAGTCGAGGCGGGCCAATAGCATAAAGCTCTAACCTTGCAAGAGCTGCATATTAATGTCCTTGTCCATCTCTACCCTAGCCATCATTCATACCACTTGACGTACCTCACCGAGAATCACCTCAAAAACATTGTTTTCCACTGTGATGGTTCGGAACCTGACCTCAACCTCGACCTCTAGCTGGATATTCTAGTGGTGGGGCTTGTAGAACTGGTGGACCTACTTGTGGAGCTAGAGCAATCTTCCTTCACAAAGGGAAATCTCAAGCCCAATGATCTAACTAACCACAATCCAAGAAACCCGGAGATGATCTGCTCCTAAAAGGATAGCCACAATGGCCTGAGGCACTAACCTAAGCCCATGATTCTAACTAGAGCCAACTTTACTCAGGCTATACTGGTCACACATTGAAATCTGTAATGAGGCATGAACAAGTTGACTAGGATAAGCCTACATAAAGCAATATTGAGTCCTATAATATGCATCTATGCACCTAGAATAGGCCTCTTTGTATCTTCCCTCATAACTAGATCTCTTATTGCTGCCCCCTTTGGCCTCATAACGAAGCTACTCAATAATGTGGGCGTGATCAACAAAATCCTGAAAGAAATAACCCACAAAGACCTAAGATTAAGTCTCAATCACAGCTGAAGCCTTAACCCACAAATAAAACCCTAAACTCTCATCTCTTAGATAGGTAGAATCATTGTAGCATGACAAGAGAGCTCGTGAAACTCCACATCTTACAAAGGCACGGTCGTAGCACCATGCTTCAACCTAGAGAAATTATCCCATAGATGATGTCTAATGCTGCAAGGGATGAACCTAGTCGAGAAGGCAAACTTAGTCTAAGTGAGTAGAGGAGACCCAGTTGGCCTGGCTCACTGGAGGTACACCAGCACTGCGAGGTTGGACCATCAAGCTGATACGCAATGAAATCAACTCCTCTTGACTCCAGAATACCCAAAATATAAAGCCGCTCCAAGCAAGTGGTAAGAAACTTGTGGGCCTCCTCACCCACAACCCCATAAAACTTCAGAGGTGAAAGCCTCAAGAATAGTCTGAGAATTTTCTACTACTCTAGCGGCTTAGCTGTAGCCACTACCATGGGCTATACACCCTAGGTGGTACCTGGGCCCTAGGTTCCTCTATTGCAGGTTGGTCCTACCGACTAGGTGTTGATACTAGTGTAGGTGTCCGTACTATAGCTGGAGCCTGCTACATTCCTCCAAGCACAACTAGAAGTTGAGAAATTTTTACTTGAAGAACTAGAACCATAGCTAGTTTGGTTGGTGGCCGAGGTGGTCCCGTCCCCACCGGCTAATCTAGAACATGTGTTATTGGAGGATCCACTATAGGCCCTGACCCTGGTCTCTATCTGGGGTGGTGTTGTACCTTTACCAGAAAAGGATGTTGACCACTACCCTGAGCCACCGCCCAGCGTGTAAGACCGATCCAGCAAAACGAGTGAAACAATCGAGAATTCAAGAAACCAATAACACATGCTGAATGAAAGGGATACACAAGAAAATAATTCCTAAGGACACCATGTAGCCTTCAAAAGAAAAGATACATACATCCCTTCACTGATCCGCGGGATTATACTAGGTATTAGGTTTGTACAATTGAGACCGGTGAACTTGGGACTCTAATACCAACATGTCATGACCTAATTCTTAGAGTCATGATGTCACATACTATAATCCACTATTAGTTAAGTGAACCTGTAACCAAGAATCACATGTAATTAGTAGAAAAGTAGAACTAAATAGAAAATACCACTACAAAAAAGATAAAACAGGAACAAGAACAAATTAAAACCATATACAATAGAAAACCTCCCAAAACTTGAAATTCATGAGTATAGAGCAGTCCAGTATGAACAAGTACAAGTCCCAAAAGTGGACCACAACAAGTCGTCTCAAAAGGAAAAGACTAGTTAACATAAGTACAAAAGGAGATGAGTTGGTCAAGGATGCCAAATGCTCACCCTCGTCTCCAATATCTATAAGTTTTAAAGTATGACACGAACGATCACCCATGGTAGTTGGTACTAGGATATGCATCACGAAAATATGGAGAGTGTAAAATAAGTACCAAAATAAAGTTATTCAGTACACATCATAGGCCGGCTGAGCAAGAAAGTTAAAACAATCTGAAAAGGGAGAATTTAGATAAAAACAATGGTCCATGTGAGATAAGAAAGAAATCACATGAGCATACCAAAACAAAATATAAGTACAACAACACTAAACCTAGTTGAACCCTTATAAACTCAAAATGTACACTCGTGTGCAATTTAAATAAAAACCAAAACAGACCCCATAATACTTAAAGGTACACAAAATGGCTAAGACTACAATAATGAAGAGTAACTGAAATCTAAATCCAAGAGCATCACTCGGGCTCCAAATACATGCAACCATGTAATCAAGAATCACTTAACTCGTAACCCACCTAGAAAGCGTAACAATTAATCCGGGCCATCCTGCCAGACAGTCTACACCAAGATGTGTAGGCTGCCAAGCTAGAAAGAGTGACCTTAATGCGTGTCAACTCTGTAGAGTATCTCAGTTATTAAGCCCACCCCACCAACCTATCCACTCAAAGAGGCATAAGCCGCCCAACTAACAAGAGTGATCCAGGGGCATGTCCACTCTAAAGGATCACAAGTAGGGTCTTGGCCATCATGGATCAACGTCCACTCCTAAACGATATTAAAAGGCTCCAAGACTTAATTACACACATCCTAGGAAAGTGCAAGCCTCCTATAATGCATTAGAGCCACAAAAGAATGGAGTATAAATCAGGGATTTCAACTCATTTAGTTCTTATTATTCTAGGATTTAGTGTCCTCAATGCCTATTTTATGCTCCTTACTAATGTTAATATGTTGATTTGCAGCAAAGAAGGCTCAAGAGTGAGGCAAGGACATTATGATGCAAAAAAGAGCGAAAAATCTTGAAAAGTTCAAAGAAAGCAAATCTGGAACTTGCTAAAGCCACTCAGTGCCTCGTAGAGTGGACCTTTAACTTAGGTAAAGTTATAGTAAAATAGCTCATGGACAAACCAACTTGGCAAGCAAAATGGGCAAATCGATCATTCGCCAAAAGGATCAGCGATGTCGATCTAGCACACCAAAAGTTCCAAAATAATTTGATGAAAGGACAAACCAAAGGGCGAGAAGAAGAGCAACTCAGGGGATCACCGAACTGGTGAGCGACCCTCCCTCTCCTATTTCCAAGATCGAATTCCAGTTGTCTTATGTAGTGGAAACGCCCTCGACTTACTTTGCCAAGTTGAATCCATGCTGAAATTCAGGAACGTATAAATACAATTTTTGAAAGAAGAAAAGGATTTCACACACTTTTTACCTCTAGGTTTTTGACTTTTTACATTCTAGAACATTTTCTTTACATTTTGAGTATAGATTTAGAGATTGTGATATTTTTTGCTTCAATTTAAGCATTTTGGAATTGCAGATTGTTAGAAAATCAGATTGAAAATTTCGTTGGTAACGATTTCTAGTTTTTCACTATACTTGACTAAAACCCCTTACATTGGGGGTGTGATTATGTAGTTAAATGCATTAATTAGCTAATGGGTGTTGTTAGTTGTTGATTTCAACATTGTTTTGAAGTGGGTTCAGTTAATTGTTCATGTTTTAATTGAGGAATTGCAGTTGAAAATGCAATTCTACACTACAACATTTTAGTCCTTTAGTCGTACTTGAGAAGTGTGACCTAAACTATCCAAAAGTGTTGTCTTTGATCAAAGGCCACACTTACTGACTTTAGACAACACTTTTTTGGGGGTGGCCTCAAGTAGTGTAACATTTGACCTAAGGCAATGCTTTTCAAGTGTTTCTTAAGAAGCTACACTTGAAAAGTGTGGCCTATAAGATAAAAAGGCCATACTTTTAGCTTCTCGTATGGCAACGCTTTTCATGTTTATACTACATTTTCAAATGTCGTATTTAATACCTAAAGGCCACATTTGCAAAGTGTGGCCTTTTCTACGTCCTTTAAAGAAACATTTGTTAAGCGTAGCCTTTGTTAATGTACATGCCCCAATTTGCACTAAAACCACACAATTGGCATACCTATGACCACACTTTTCAACTGTGGTAATTTGTTTAGGCTATAAAATATTATTTTAAAACATTGATATGCCTCTAATATATTTTGCATATATCCAATAATCAAATCAGACGTTATTATTCTATTTAGACAATCTCAAGCACTAAATTAGACAATAAATAACAGGAAAAATAATATAAATGTACAAATTTTACAATAAACTTTTGGAAAGAAACATATCTGCACTTGAAAAGAATTCCACAAAATTAAAATAATTCAAGTATTTCACACACTAATAAACAAATATTTTAAGATGTAAACTAGAAAGCAATTCCCCAAAATCGAATTCAAATATCACAATTCGTTAACAATTCTTCATCGTTCATTTCAATAAAAAGAATTCACTTGTGCCACCATTTCAAATTTTATTACACAAAGTTTCCTACACATTCAAGTAAAATCACAAATTAGAAAGAAATAAATTTATGATAGTACACATACAATCATAAATAATAGTATGTATCCGAGATGTGAATATATTTCCACAACCGCTCCATTATTAAAAAGAATTTCAATCCACTGACACGTTGATTTTCATCCTCCAGTATTTTACTCTTCTGTCTGAATAACATTTTAAATATCTATATAAAAAATAAACTGTTATCCATCAAAAATCAGATCTTGAGGAATGCAAGACAATAAAAGAAGTGTAATTGTAGGATATCAGCGCAGAACATATACCTACCGACGCCAAGCACACGAACACTATATTACAGTACCAAATTTTTTAGCTTCATTATTCTTCTCCTAGTACTTTTCTATTACAGAAATACACCTACTAAAGACTGTTATTAAAATTTTATTCTAACCTTCAAAAACAAATTACCAAAAAAGAATGGGGGGGGGGGGGGGGGATTATATTACCAAGAATTTCAAAAGCCAAGGTGAATGAATATGCTCAGAACATTGAAGTTGTTGCTGCAAATTTTGTTGTGCCCATGTCTAATGTGCATACACCCGAGGAACCTGTGGCTGAGACTTCCAGCAGTGGAACTCCTAAAGCAGAAGAAAGTGTAAATTTTGCTTCTGAAGGATTGCAAAGAAAATTTGGGGTGGTCCATTCAAACAATGAGAAGAGATCTCGAGATACCATTGAGTATGGTCAAATCATCAGCTGCAGTCAAACTAGGTGATGTTGCACGGACACATATTGAGAAGCACAGGAAACTTTAGGAGGATTTGACTGATGAAATTAATGGTGGTTTGGCGCAGCAGCTCAGAGAGAGCAGTCTCATGATGAATCAATCCATCAAAAATACTGAGAAAACATGCGATTTAACTAAGAAAGTAGTTGAGCATAGTCTGGAAAGTACAAGGCATGCAGTTTCCAGACCTATGAACGTTCATTCTCGGAGTTTCAAGACCAAATGCTTCCAGTGGCTTTTGATGAAGTGTTGTATAGAATTGATGTTGTCTTAGACCAAATTTGTTGTAGTGCTAGCTTAGTTCTCTATGCTTTCTTGAGAAAGAGGTTATAGAGTAGAATCATTGATTGATAGTTGTATTGATTGCGTCTTTAAATCTACCTTGAGAAAGTGGGTTTGATTGCGTCTTTACAAATCCATCTTAAAAGAGTTGATTAATTAAGGAATTGGGTTGTTTGGTTGTGTTATAGTCGTTAAGGTTCGAAAGAACTCACTTGAAATAGAATAGTTGATTGAGAAATGGATAATATACTTAAAACCTAGCTTACCCACTTAGACTCAACACATTTGAGTAACTAGTAATCACCCATTACGCGAAATTAGAATTCAACTTATAGCACTCCTAGGGTCTAATCTCTACTTGTTTACTTCTCGTGTTATTTATCTTAAATTGGTTACCCAGATCCCCCCTTTTGATATTAATCCTCGAAATTTGTGATTTGTTTTAATGTTGCGAAAACGTCACCTCTACAAACAATTAGGACTTATCTTTACTTCTTAATTTATTTTTTTACTGTATCATGCTCTATGGCATCGACCCCAACTCTTAGTGAGCAATCACCTACACTTAGAATTGAATGAAGTGTAGTTGAGCGTTATCATAAATGGTGCCGCTGCTTGGGAGTGGGGTTTAGAATTCTTTTATTGAAGTATAGTCGTGAACTAATTTTATTGTAGTTGAATTATCTTATTTGCAACAAAGTGGTTGACTAAACTACCAAGATATTGAATTACTTCTTGGGAGGAGCTCACTAAGGTGTTTTACGATAGGTTTTTCCCTCTGTTGAAGACGTTTAAGTTGAGGGATAATATTCAGAACTTCAAACTAGTTGATGACGAACCTATCCATGAGACACGGTTGAGGTTCCAAAAGTTGTTGCTTTAATGTCATACTCATGTGTTACTGAACAACGTGTTATTACAATATTTCTACTAGATTTTTGACATGGTTAACAAAGGTGTTTGATAACGCTCAACTACACTTCGTCTAATTCTCAATGCAGACAGTCTCTAACAAGTATAAATCCAACTAAGAGTTGGGGTCGATCCCACGGGAGTGATACAGTAAAGAATTCAATTACGAAGTAAAATTGTTAGAAAAATGGATTACTGATGTATCACCATTGACTATGGATATTCTTAGGAAAAATGCTAAAATTGCAGATGATTGTGAGGTAAATTTTAATGGTGATCTTGGCTCTGAGATTCATGATCCACCATATAAACATGTTGTTGACCTAAAAAAGGTGTGTAGTTGTAGGTCATGGCAACTAAAGGGAATTCCTTGTGGCCATGCACCTACAACAATTCATGATAAGGATTGGGTTGTTGAGTCATTTGTTTATCACTAGTATATGAAAGAAACATACCTGAAAGCATAAAATAGGTTTATTGAACCTATGACAAACATGAAGATGTGGCCAAAAATTACAAGACTAGATATTGAACTACCTTAAATTACTGCCATGCTAGGAAGACCCAGAAAAAACAAGAGAAAAGATAGTGATGAGCCTGTTAAGAAAAAGTTTGGAAAGACTACAAGGAAGGGAAGAAAACTGAAATGTTCTGTGTGTAAGACATTTGGACATTTGGACATAACAAGAAAGGATGCCCAACTCTGGTAAGTTGTGCTTTGATGTCTCTCTGTTACTGAACTTTACTCTTTTAGTTATATTTTTTCTTTAATATATGATTGTAGAAAAATGTGGGAACTTCAACTACTGGAACAAGTGTTGCAACTCCTAGAACAAATGTTGCAACTTCAGACCTTACAAATGCTGCAATTGGAAGCCAATCAAGTGTAAACGTAGGTCCAAGTATTGCAACCGCCTCAACATTTTGTGGAAGGCCTACAAATACTTCATCAAGTAATGTGAGGGTTGCAACTTCCTCCACATCCATGGACGGACTACAAATGCACCAACATCTGGTGAGAGGCCTACAACAACCCCATAAAGTACATAAAAATTAACTCCTAATGAAGCTGGCAAAAAAGATAGACTACCACAACTTTGAGAAGTGGTGAAACTCTTGGATATAAGAGACCAAGACAAAAAAAAAAGCAAAGACAGAAGGTTATGGTCTCTTATTTGGATGAGGTGGCAGTGTAACTGAGAGGGTATGTACTTTATTATTTAAACATATTTATTTGCATTAATTGATATTAGTTCATCATTAAGTGAAGATTTTTGTTGTTCTCTGAGTCTGGAAATATTTATAGGGTGTTAATAGTGTTACATTGTCAAGTTCAACTCCTACCAATATTGATCTTGGTTACAAACCCAATGGACTAAGGTGGAAGGTAAGAGCTACAATTACTCAAAGGCAGCTGTGAGAGGAGAGTTATAGAAGCACTCAAGGTACAACAGACACTCATGCCACACCAAGCACTCAAGGCACACATTAGATTTCACTTTGTTTAGCTTTAGCTTAATGGATTGATCCCAACTAACTTTATTTTTATTAATGACTTGATCCCAACTGTTTTGGTTCTGCTATTAGGAAGACTTTGTTTTTGTATATGAATGTGTGTTAAGTTGCTATTGGGAAGACTTTGTTTTTGTGTATTAATTTGTGTTTGAATGAAGTCAATGCCATTTTTAAGTTGCTATTTAGAATTCTGAAGCAAATGCAACTAATTATTAAGGCCAATGTCTTTGTTATTCCATTTCATCATCAAATAAAAGCTAGGACAAATCAATACATCTTAAAAATAACATCTAGAAACCAAATAACAACAATCACAATAACAATGATATCAATACTAGTGTTTGATCCTTGTCTTCATTGCCTTCCATGCCCTTCTTGTCTTCTATGTCTTTCTTGTCTTCCTTGCCCTGAATTTGTTGATGGATTCTTGATGTTGTATTGTTCTTGGCATGTTGAATCATTTGCATCAGCCCATCGGAAGAATCCACACCCATTACCAGATGAATATTTTTGGCAACCCAAAAGCATTCTTCCAAGATTAGTTGGTGTTGTTGATGTCTTTAGTTTAACATTTATTCCACAGTAGCAACATCGAACCGTCATCATGAAGACCAACAAAATTAAACCAACAAAAATACTAGAATCACACACATAAAAAGAGATGAGTAAATAGAAGGAAAAAATAAAAGAGATAAAATTTGAAGAGACGAGTTCAGATCGAGAAAAGAGGAGAAAAAAATCTCAAATTTGTCCAACAATGGTGTTGAGTGAAATTAAGGAAGAAGAGATAGTTTTAAAGGTCAAAATTTGACCGTTATTGCCTTTTTAAGGTGTCTCACGCTCTTGTTTTGTGTGTTTCACACGATCTCTGTGAATTCTTTCCACATAGGATGCCGCATCAAAAAGTGTGTTTAAAATGTTGTGTTTGGATGGGTTCAGGGGTCCAGATGACAAAATGGTAAGTAGAAGGGTCCAAAATACAAACAGATACAAGTATAAGGGTCTATTGGACCATTTTGCCTAATATATAATATGATTTTATCATGATTTAGTTTGTTTTAAGATATATGAAGTCAACTAAAAAAATTGTAACAGAAAAATACAATGAAATCATCATTGAAATTTATCTGCACCACTTTTCTGCAGCCAATGAAGCATTGGAAATTTGCATGCTCTATCACGACCGGAGAGCACCCCTAGTCGTAACACGGCGTATTCGACCTCGAAGAGGTCTTATACAAGCCCTTAGCATATCATGAACATTAAATCATAGAAAAATAGCGGAAAATTTAAAACTTTTCTTTACAATCGAAGTCTTTATAAAATAAGAGAGAGTCTATGACACTATGTCTCAAACTATCAATAACATGAGACTTAAATCTCTTTTAATACAAAATTAGGGACACGACCGTTACACAAGTCTAAAAACATAAACTAAAGAAAAAAGTGAACTAGGTAGGTTCGTCCTCGAAACTATGAGGACTTCCCAAGTCTTCATTCCCAAGCTCCTTAGAAACGTATCTTCCAAGTATAAGACACCACATCTCCAAACCCTACACTTTGTAGAAAATGTATAAGAAGGGGTTAGCACAAAAAGTACTAAGTATGGAAGCCATGCATAAAAACCATTAAAATATGCTTAGAAGGGGAATTTAGTTGAAACCATGCTTTATAGACTTTTGAACATCATCTTGAAAAATTTGGAGAATCACAAGTCATAAGCAACTCACATATAGTTTATCAAAGCACAAAGGATAATAACATCACCATAAGCATAGTCTCTAAACATAGTCTTAATGAAATATCACTCATTACAAGACATAATACTCATGCATAGTCAAATATCAAGGTCATTACATCATAATAGAGTAATCACATAAGTAACCCTAGGTTGCACTCGTGCCATGTGTAGACAAAGCCCCATAACCCTATCTACACTAAGTACTACCTTTGGATCACCATGCTCATACTTATTATACATTAGTCTTATCAATAGTTCATACCCATCGTAAAGAGACATTCATAAACACTAGCTCATATCAAGGAAAGTGAATCATAATGCTAATTCAATGAAAGCATGCATTATTCATAATTCTCATAATGAAAATGGAACTATACCATGGCTACTTTAGAAGTTTACTTGTACCATGTATGAGTGGCATCCCATAATACACCTCATACTAAGTAGATCTCCTAGAGGAGTCATTAGTCATAGTTTATGCAACATATTCATATCATACATCTTAGTCATATTTCATTTACATCATATCATAAGTAAATCTCCCTCATAACCCCTTCACAAGGTTACTTCTGCAATGTACATATGAAGTCACATACCCCCACATATACTAAGCACCCATCAAGAAGTCATAAGTGTAGTTCACATGCATAATCATAACTCATAGTTCATATTCATATCTTGAGTCATATTCTTATTACATAGGGAGAAATGCATTAACCGACAGAGACCATGTGAGCTACAAGGAATTCGGTGTTCTACTCCCACACCGAAAAGAGAGTGTTCTACTAGCCAAGGTAGAACCTACATAATAGCTTCTATGTGGATCCACTACCTAAGACCTACGGGGGCAGGTAATTATGGGATAGGGAGATTGTTTCTAGAAACCTGGCCGAACTAATGGGAGAGTTTCCATCTCATGAGAGCATATGTAGAAAACCTGGCCTAACTAGTGGGAGAGTCTCTATATCATTTTCCATATTCGATTAGTGCTAAGCATTATTCTCCATCTTATACATAGTTAAGGTGAATTATAATTTCATATGTGAAGGAGTACATTACCCTTCATTCAACCCAACTCATAATATAGCTCATTGATTCAACATGGTGAGAACTACCTTTCACCTTAGAATCATCATACATCATAATATGAGAAAACCTTTCATATCATATACATATTCATATTATCATGGTCAAGTACATGTTATGCATAATAGTGTGTAAAGGTTCATATGAGAACTCGCCTTCAATTGACACCATAGACACATCATATTCATATTTATTCATTGAGTGTGTGTGTGTGTGATTGTCCTTACAATAGCACAACAACACCAATATTATCATCATAGACACTTCCCTCTCAAAGAGTTCACAAGTATGTACATAATATCACAATAATGCATCATTAACATATATTGCATTTAAAGATCTTAGACCATGTAAATCACATATCTAATACTCATTCAATAGACATGGATACATTCATCATTCAAGTAGATCATTCATGACATGTATAGAATATATACTCATATAGGAGGATATGTGGGTAGGGTCCTTCCATAATAGAACCTCATACAATTCAACTTGCATAACACCACAATGATCATAACATATCATTCTTATTCATAATGTATCATACTTTAGTCATATCTAGTGTTGTAGGGAAGAGGGACCTTATCTCAACGCTAAAATCACATATGGCAAGTAAGCACCTCCATCATAAGTTCATCCATCCATTCATACAAGAAATACATGATAAGTAAACATCTCCAAAATAGGTGGGTCAACAATTCATATTATATACCTTCAGCATAAAATACCTGTCACGACCCAAGTCTAGGGCTTAGACGTGACCGGCGAATGGGGAACCCGAGGGAACCCCAAACAAGCCTCATAGCATATCATTACACATCCTTGGTCGCGGAAGCAATTAAAATGACCATAAGCGATACGCATAATCAAGGGGAAATTGGGACTAAGGGAGCAAGACAAAAAAGAGAATAATACATAAATACCATAGATGAGTCAAGCTCAAACATAATACACAACTTGTCCAACACCACCTCTAAACATGGATACTTAGCGGGGCCGATACAAACTACCGGGCTCACCCTCATAGTCAATACATAATTAAAAAGGAAAAGGTCTTATACATAACAAAAGATCATGAGCAACGTCCCCGGAATGGAGGACTCACCAATAACCTTGATAGGAAATCGTATTAGCCACGTGGAGGAGGATGGTCTGACGGTGCTCCGGTCCCTACATGGTGACATCATGTAGGCATAGAGTATGCATTAGTACGTTTGAATGTACTAAGTATATGGGATGCAATGCAATGTAACAATGGATGGACATTATAGGCAAAATGCATAATCGTACCCGATAGATAACATATTAATGAGATGATATGTATAATGATGCTTATATAAAAATCATATTTAGTAGGGCATAGTATATGTGTAGTGAGTGACCATCAATATAGCATTTCCAAGGCCTACCACCCCCTTGGAGAGGCGAAAGAGGTACAAACCCCTCAATGTGGTTACCCGGGCCTACCACCCCGAGCTAGGGACCAAGGTACAAACCCTCGATATGGTTATACGGGCCTACTACCCCCCGTACTAGGCAACCAAGGTACCAACCCCTTGATACGGTTACCCGAGCCTACAACCCCCGAGCTAGGCTTGGTCGACTCACACACCATATAGAGAAAATCATATACATGTATCCATTTCATCATCATTTCAATACTTATATAATCATCCGACTCATAGGACGTACATTGGACCTTCCATTTCATAAGAATTCTATAAATGACATTTTATCAAACATATGGTGGGCTACTTGTTCATGTAAATAAAATCATGTGTTTCAAGAGTACTAAGTCCAACCAATTTTCAAAATCTATATAAAACAGCCCACCAACAACATACATATATATATACATATATAACAACCTTCATAATTTGATCATGGAGGCATGAAAACCATAAACATCACATAATAATACCATTTCATGAAAATATGCAAGATAGACCTTAATAGGGTGTGTAGTAGTGATTCCATAATTCAAGAGTTCATAAATGATCATAAGGACCCATAAACTTGAAGTAAAATAGAGGATAAATGATTGGACTTGTGGAAAGGAAGGTTTCCACAATCAACCCACATACCTCAACTTTGGAGAATTCTTGATGAAGATTGGAATGGAGAATTGCTTGAGATTGAATCTTGAATCCGGAATTAAAGCTTGGGATTCTTGAATTTGGTGGATGATCTTGGTGGAATTTTTGGAGAGGGCTTAGAGAGTGTTCTTGGATGTTTTGAAGTTAAATGACTAAGTATGGATATGTCCCCTTTTTATAAAAAACGTCCCAACACTTAGAAAAAAAATGAGGCAGTGAACAGTGTTTTCGGCTACTGGAATTTGCATTTTCTGTCGGACAGGTTTTACGAAAACGGTCATAACTCCTTCATCCTAACTCGGAATGAGGTGAAACAAATTGCGTTGGAAAGCTAACTCATAGAGCTTCAATTTTGATAGTTTGAGCTCCTTCCAGTTCCTTGTGTGCTGAGAGATATGCCCCTTTAAAATTGACCCTCAAAATCGCATTTTTTTGCGATTTTTGAATTTTGATACGGTTTCTCTAAAATTCGGGTTAGACCCATTTCCCACTCAATTTGACCCCCTGAATAAGAATATGAAGTTGAATTTTTGAAATGATGCACGGATTTTGAGATATATGGAAATTACAATTTTAGGTGTTTCCGAAGCACATTTTCGGGCATTTTTGGGGTCGTTTCAATATCTCCCCCTTGGGAACATTCGTCCCCGAATGTCAAAGAAATGTACATGAGAGACATAAACATGGCAAATTCAGCCCACATAAGGATGCAACAATGCACTTACACCTCATTTCAAAAACTTCAACATAGTTGTAAAACCACAATGAACTTGTTAACTTAAACATGAATGTATGCAATGACATGGTGGCTGAACTTAAGACCTGAGATTTTATAAAGGGCTTAGATCAATACCTTAAGCTTGAGTGGAGTGGAAAAGATAAGGATATCGCCTTTGCATGTCCGCTTCGGCCTCCCAAGTAGCACTTTCAACTTGTTGATTTCTCCAAAGGACTTTAACGGAAGCCACATCTTTGTTTCTCAATCTCTTCACTTGTCTATCTAAAATCTGGATCGGAACCTCTTCATAGGTTAAATAATCTTCAACAACACCCACAACATCAAGAGACACAATGGCATTCGGATCACCCACACACTTCCTCAACATAGACACATGAAATACCGAATGAACCAAATCCATTTCGCTAGGCAATTCCAACTCATAAGCTACCTTGCCAATTCTCCTCATCACCTTATAAGGACCCACGTATCTTGGGCACAACTTGCCCTTCTTACCAAAACGAACCACACCCTTCATGGGTGACACCTTCAAATAGACCCAATCACCAACTTGGAATTCAAGAGCCCTTCTCCTCACATCGGCATAAGACTTTTGGCGACTTTGGGCCGTCTTCAACCTTTCTCTAATCATCCTAACCTTCTCAAGAGCCTCCATAACTAGATCTGGTCCTAACAAGGCCACCTCACCAACCTCAAACCATCCAATCGGTGATCTACAACGCCTCCCATAGAGAGCCTCAAAAGGAGCCATACCGATGCTAGAATGATAACTATTGTTATAGGCAAACTCAATCAATGGAAGATGATCATCCCAACTACCCTTAAGTTCCAATACACAAGCCCTAAGCATATCCTCAAGTGTTTGGATAGTCCTTTCGGCTTGTCCATTCGTTTGCGGGTGAAAGGCCGTAGTAAGCTTAACTCTCGTACCTAGACCCCTTTGAAAGGACTTCCAAAAGTGTGAAGTAAATTGAGTACCACGGTCCGATATGATGGATAGAGGAATCTCATGCAACCTTACCAAGTTATGAATATATAATCTTGCATAATCTTCCGCCCCATATGTTGTCTTTACCGGTAGAAAATGAGCCGATTTTGTCATCCTATCAACCACCACCCAAATAGAATCAAAACCTTTTCTAGTCTTGGGTAAACCAACTACAAAATCCATATTAATTTCTTCCCACTTCCAAGTAGGAATCTCTATGTCTTGGGTTAGGCCACCCGACCTTTGATGTTCGGCCTTGACTTGTTGGCAACTATGACAACCGGAGACGAATTTGGCAATGTCCTTCTTCATGCCTCCCCACCAATACACATCTCTCAAATCTCTATACATTTTGGTGGAACCGGGGTGGATGGAGTAGGAAGAATTATGAGCCTCCTCAAGAATTTTCTCCCTCAAACCATCAACACAAGGCACACACAACCTACCTTGGTACCTAAGGGTACCATCTCCCCTTGGGAGAAAACTTCCACCTTGCCCTCTTTCACCAAGGCCTTCAATTCTAACAAGGAAGAGTCAAGATCTTGTTTTTCTATCACCTCGTCAACCAAGGAAGACCTAGCACCATCAACAACGACCACACCACCATTACCAACCTCTTTCAACCTAACCCCCAACCTAGCCAACCGATGCACCTCCCTAGCCATTTCCCTATCACCAATATCAACATGAGCTAGGCTACCCATAGACACCCTACTCAAAGCATCCGCCACCACATTAGCTTTACCGGGATGATAATGCACACTCATATCATAATCTTTAAGAAATTCTAGCCACCTTCTTTGTCTCAAGTTGAGATCTTTTTGGGTGAAGACATATTGGAGGCTCTTATGATCGGTAAACACATCAACATGTACCCCATACAAGTAATGACGCCAAATCTTTAAAGCAAACACCACCGCGGCTAATTCAAGATCATGCGTAGGATAGTTCTTTTCATGCACTTTGAGTTGTCTAGAAGCATAGGCTATCACCTTACCATTTTGCATTAGAACACAACCCAAACCAACTCTAGAAGCATCACAATACACAACAAATCCCTCAAGCCCATCCGGTAGTGATAATATAGGAGCGGACACAAGTTTATCTTTCAAGGTTTGAAAACTCCTTTCGCACTCATCGGTCCACTCAAACTTAGCCTTCTTTTGTGTCAACTTAGTCATGGGAGAAGCAATAGAAGAAAACCCATTCACAAATCTCCGGTAGTAACCCGCTAAGCCCAAGAAGCTCCTAATATCCGACGGGGTCAATGGCCTAGGCCAATTTCTAATCACATCGGTCTTCTTAGGGTCTACCTTAATACCATCCCCCGACACCACATGACCTAGGAAGGCAACCTCCCTCAACCAAAATTCACACTTTTCATACTTGGCATACAACTTCTCCTCTCTCAATCTTTGCAACACCACCCTCAAGTGACCCATATGTTCTACCTCGCTATGCGAATAGATTAAAATATCATCAATGAAGACCACAACAAAGGAATCAAGGTAGGGTTTAAAGACTCTATTCATTAGGTCCATAAAGATAGCCGGTGCATTGGTCAACCCAAAGGACATGACCACAAATTCATAATGCCCATACCTAGTCCGGAAGGCTGTCTTAGGAATGTCACACTCCCTCACCTTCACTTGATGATACCCGGACCGAAGATCAATCTTAGAGAAGTGGCTAGCCCCTTGCAATTGGTCGAACAAGTCATCAATCCTAGGAAGAGGATATTTATTCTTGACGGTGACCTTATTGAGTTGCCGGTAATCAATACACATCCTAAGGGACCCATCTTTCTTCTTCACAAACAACACCGGTGCACCCCATGGTGATTGGCTAGGCCTAATAAAACCCTTCTCCAACAAGTCCCTCAATTGTTCTTTCAACTCCTTTAACTCCGCCGGGGCCATACGGTAAGGGAAAATAGAAATAGGTTGAGTATCGGGGAGGAGGTCTATGCCAAAATTTATTTCCCTTTCGGGAGGAACACCGGGAAGGTCATTAGGAAAGACATCAAGAAATTCATTTACGACCGGAACTGACTCTATAGGAAGGGTTTTGGACTCCACATCTCTAACCCTCACAAGGTGATAGAGACACCCCTTAGAGATCAACTTACGGGCTTTAATGCAAGAGATGAACCTACCCTTGACTACCACATTTTGGCTTTCCCATTCAAGAATGGGTTCACTAGGGAATTGGAATTTGACCCTACGGGTTCTACAATCAATGGAAGCATAGTATGCATGCAACCAATCCATCCCAAGAATAACATCAAAATCGACCATGTTCAACTCAACAAGATCACAAGGCAATATTTTATGCAAGATGCAAATAGGACAATTCCTATAGACCTTCCTAGCAACCATATATGCACCAATAGGAGTAGACACCTTATATGACTCATGCAACAAGTCGGGCTCAACATGAAACTTTTTGGCAACAAAGGGGGTGACAAAAGAAAGAGAGGCACCCGGATCAATTAATGCATATACATCAAAGTCAAAGATTTTCAACATACCGGTAATGACGTCGGGGACTTCATCGACCCCTTGCCTCCCATGAAAAGCATAAAATCGATTGTGCCTTGGGGCACCACCTTGTCGGCCCCCTCTCCCCAAAGGAACCGCATTGGCACCTTGTGGACGGACCTCCTTACCCTTGTTGTGATTCCGAGGACAATCTATTGCCTTGTGCCCCATTTCCCCACAACTATAGCAAGCACCGGTATTTCTCAAGCACGGGCCACCATGACCCTTACCACACTTCGGACATACATCAATAGGACCCATACCACCAACACCTTGGGCCCTTGGAACATCATTGGCAAACCCCTTATGGGGCGCATAAGAAGACCCTTGGTCTTGATGAAACCGGCCTCCCCTTCGACTTTGGAACTTGCCCTCAAAACGGGCCCTCTTGGCCTCATGACCCCTCCTCTTCCTCAACTTCTCCTCCTCCATTTGTTCGGCATAGACCATCAAGCGGGACAAGTCCATGTCACTAATCAACATTGCGGACCGGCATTCTTCACTCACTAGGTCGGACACACCCATCACGAATTTATTCATTCTAGATCGTGAGTCGGCAACCAAGTGTGGAGCATATCTTGAAAGTTGGTTAAACTTGAGGGCATACTCCCTCACACTCATAGACCCTTGTTTTAAATTCATGAACTCCACCAATTTGGCTTCCCTAAGCTCAAGAGGAAAGAATCGATTAAGGAAAGCCGTTTTGAACACTTCCCAAGGCACCACATAGTTTGCCCCCTTCTCTTCTTTCCATTGGTTGTACCATATTTGGGCCACCCCTTTTAGTTGGTAGGCCGCCAACTCTGCCTTATCTTCTGACCTCATGCACATGATAGCTAATATCTTGTGGACTTCATCAATAAACTCTTGAGGGTCTTCATCTAACTTAGACCCATAGAATTCCGGGGGATTCATCCGCACGAAGTCTCTCACCCGAGATGCCGGGGTAGGAGCCTGAGGAACTTGGGCCCCGTGGTTGGCTTGATTAGCCATAGCTTGAGCAAATAGAGTAAGGGCATCCCGAAGATCCCCATTGGTCGGTTGTTCCTCGGGTGCGCGGGCTCGTTTTCCTCTTGTATTAGGCATGATCTAGCATAACAAAGAACAACCGTTAGGGGAAAAAAAAAACTTAATTCAACTCTACCGCACGACTTAGAACATGAAGAAGGGAAACATTTCCTAAAACGTCTCATAGCCTCCTACTCATAATTGTGGTGCACAACACAACCATGAATCGGACTCTAATCAACGCGGTGTGTTGGACTCCGAGGATCTATCAACCTAGTGCTCAATCCAAGTTTGTCACGACCCAAGACTAGGGCTTAGACGTGACCGGCGAATGGGGAACCCGAGGGAACCCCAAACAAGCCTCATAGCATATCATTACACATCCTTGGTCGCGGAAGCAATTAAAATGACCATAAGCGATACGCATAATCAAGGGGAAATTGGGACTAAGGGAGCAAGACAAAAAGAGAATAATACATAAATACCATAGATGAGTCAAGCTCAAACATAATACACAACTTGTCCAACACCACCTCTAAACATGGATACTTAGCGGGGGCCGAGACAAACTACCGGGCTCACCCTCATAGTCAATACATAATTAAAAAGGAAAAGGTCTTATACATAACAAAAGATCATGAGCAACGTCCCCGGAATGGAGGACTCACCAATAACCTTGATAGGAAATCGTATTAGCCACGTGGAGGAGGATGGTCGACGGTGCTCCGGTCCCTACATGGTGACATCATGTAGGCATAGAGTATGCATTAGTACGTTTGAATGTACTAAGTATATGGGATGCAATGCAATGTAACAATGGATGGACATTATAGGCAAAATGCATAATCGTACCCAATAGATAACATATTAATGAGATGATATGTATAATGATGCTTATATAAAAATCATATTTAGTAGGGCATAGTATATGTGTAGTGAGTGACCATCAATATAGCATTTCCAAGGCCTACCCCCCCCTTCGGGAGGCGAATGAGGTACAAACCCCTGAATGTGGTTGCCCGGGCCTACCGCCCCCGGAGCTAGGGCCCAAGGTACAAACCCTTCGATATGGTTATACGGGCCTACTACCCCCCGTACTAGGCAACCAAGGTACCAACCCCTTGATACGGTTACCCGTGCCTACACCCCCCCGCGCTAGGCTTGGTCGACTCACACACCATATAGAGAAAATCATATACATGTATCCATTTCATCATCATTTCAATACTTATATAATCATCCGACTCATAGGACGTACATTGGACCTTCCATTTCATAAGAATTCTATAAATGACATTTTATCAAACATATGGTGGGCTACTTGTTCATGTAAATAAAATCATGTGTTTCAAGAGTACTAAGTCCAACCAATTTTCAAAATCTATATAAAACAGCCCACCAAAAACATACATATATATATACATATATAACAACCTTCATAATTTGATCATGGAAGCATGAAAACCATAAACATCACATAATAATACCATTTCATGAAAATATGCAAGATAGACCTTAATAGGGTGTGTAGTAGTGATTCCATAATTCAAGAGTTCATAAATGATCATAAGGACCATAAACTTGAAGTAAAATAGAGGATAAATGATTGGACTTGTGGAAAGGAAGGTTTCCACAATCAACCCACATACCTCAACTTTGGAGAATTCTTGATGAAGATTGGAATGGAGAATTGCTTGAGATTGAATCTTGAATCCGGAATTAAAGCTTGGGATTCTTGAATTTGGTGGATGATCTTGGTGGAATTTTTGGAGAGGGCTTAGAGAGTGTTCTTGGATGTTTTGAAGTTAAATGACTAAGTATGGATATGTCCCCTTTTTATAAAAAACGTCCCAACACTTAGAAAAAAATGAGGCAGGTGAAACGGTGTTTTCGGCTACTGGAATTTGCATTTTCTGTCGGACAGGTTTTACGAAAACGGTCATAACTCCTTCATCCTAACTCGGAATGAGGTGAAACAAATTGCGTTGGAAAGCTAACTCATAGAGCTTCAATTTTGATAGTTTGAGCTCCTTCCAGTTCCTTGTGTGCTGAGAGATATGCCCCTTTAAAGTTGACCCTCAAAATCGCATTTTTTGCGATTTTCGAATTTTGATACGGTTGCTCTAAAATTCGGGTTAGACCCATTTCCCACTCAATTTGACCCCCTGAATAAGAATATGAAGTTGAATTTTTGAAATGATGCACGGATTTTGAGATATATGGAAATTACAATTTTAGGTGTTTCCGAAGCACATTTTCGGGCATTTTTGGGGTCGTTTCAATACCTTCATAGATTGCCCTTCAAAACCAAGAGTCAAGATCAAGTCTATCATCCTAGACTAGGCAATTTAGATGGAAGAACATCATAAACCAACAACATAACTAATATGATCACAATAAAGTTAGTCTAGGTCTATAAGATTTATCATGATCAATTCATGTCTAAGTGATCTAATCCAAGGCAATTAGACAAGAAGATCATCAATCCTAGAAGATCACATCTAACCCCTCAATTTTCCTCTCTCATGTTAGAACCCTAGATCAGGTTAATTTCATCTTATATTCATAGGTTAATCATGAATACAAGTAGAATTACACCTAAATCATGTTCTCTTTGAATTAATTGTTAACAATCCTTCTTCATAAAGTCAATTTAGTAAAAAGGGAGAAATCATGGGTCCAAGGGGGAATTCTCATCCAAACTCCATTAGTACAATGTTAATTCATCATAAACAACCATATTAAATCAGAAGAAAATAATTGAATTTGTTTTAGAAGAAGACCCATGACTAGATTTGAAAACCCTTAATTTGGGGAATTTGGAAAGCATAGTTGAAGGGGCTTCTTGGTGAAAGCTAACCAAGAATGAAAAATCCCATACCTTAGCCTTAGAATCCCACCAATTTCATGATGAAAATCTTCCATCTTTAAGCCCTAGTTGATCTCCTTCTTTGTTCTTCAATGGGGTCTTCCTCCTTAGAGAGAGAAATATTGAGAGAAGATGGAATTGGTTTTTTTTTCTTTTCTTTTAATCTCTAGGAGTAACTAAATTGGAGGAATTTGACTTTTAAAAAGTATTTATACTTGTTAGGAAAAGAGTAGGAATGTCTTGGTTCAAGTTTTAGAAAGACTACATAAAGAACCCAACTTAAAACTTAAAAACTTACCTTCCCTATGTTGTAGACCGCCCCTTCACACACGATGGCTCGCCATGGGGCACTAGGCGAATCGCCCAATGGCCCTTGGATCCGTCTATTTTAAACTTAAGCTCCAAAAGTAGACAGTGCTTCACTATTTCGAGCATTATTTTGTACCCCGAGATCGAAATTGGGCAAATTCCATGGCTTGGAAAGAGGACTTAAAGGACTTTCATTGGATAGGTAATGGCCCACATAATTCTTTTTGAGCTAAGAGATATCATCATTTTAAGTTGACCCTACACTTTAAGTCAAATGAAAAACCCTGCAAGACCTTGCTCGCCCAATGGACCCTTTTTGGCTCGCCAAGTCACTTAGGTGACTCACCTAATGCACCTTGGTTTCACCTATTTTAGCAGTAAGCTCCCAAAATGGGCAGCTTATTAGGCGAAGGGAGGGTCAATGGGCGAATCGCCAAACCCTTTGGCGACCCAAGACTTTTTTCGCCCATATTTCCAGCATCTTAGGCTAGGGGAGGCAGCCCTCTAGACGACTAAGCACACTTTGGCACATCGCCATGTGGCTTGGGCAACCATGCTTCCAACCGCCAACCTAACCTTATGGAGAAACTAGTTCTCCTTAAGTTCCATAAACACACACATTATCTCTAAGTCAACCTAGACACCAACTAGAGGTTATGCCAGCTCACACGATGAGGCTCTAGTTTAGCCTATTGATTTAGTCAAGCTTGAGCTAGGTCTTACTAGTTCGTACGAGGAGTTATATGCTCTATTTCCTATTTTCGGTGCAACAAATTCTAACCATTTCAAATTGTTGGTCAAACTTTTAATCATACATTCTATTTCTAGCATTCTATTTCATGAATGTGTAATGATATTAAGGGAAGATTAGATGGTAATCAAAGATTAAATACATTGTAATTAGTGAGGCTAGTTGAAGATATGGTTGAATCAACAATCCATGACATATAATAGAGAATTGAGACCTATCTAATAAAGACTCTGATTCTTTTTCTTCCTTTTGCCCTTTGATTCTCTCTCAAATGGAGTCTTAATATGTACTGTCCCAAACTCCCAATTCTACAAGGTTTTTGACTAAACACAAAATTTAATTGGACAGAATTTTTTTTTGACACTTCTAATTTAAAATACATTCTAAAAAGAGAATACTGAAACATTTCTAAACTTGACACAAATTATTAGTTTTGTCTCCGAAATAGTGACAACCTTAAAAACACCCCTATATCTGACTACCTAAACTTAGATACATCTCTGATTTGCCACATGACAATGAATGTGGGGATGTATTTAAGTTCAGTAAGTCAAATAAAGGAATATTTTTATGGTTGTTAATATTTCAAAGATGAAACTAATAATTCACAATTAGTTTAGAGGTGTTTGAATACTTCTCTCAAAAATTGAAAAAGAAACACATATATTAAAATGGAGAAAGTAAAATCTTGTGAGTAATACAATTGTCTTAGTGGGGTGCCTTATATAACATAGATAATGTATAATTGAGAGAATACGGTAAATAAGACAAAATTCATTAATTTGTATCTTAGTACAAAGGAAGGGTAAAGTGATAAAAGAGATGAATAGTATATCTGCAAATTTGGATTTTTGATTCTCTAAAAAAATTATTTGAAAGTCAAACATTCACAACCAAATTAACACATATGTGGTAAGGTAAATGAAAATTCATTTGTTAACATCAAAAAATTGAAACGACCCGAACCATCTTTAATTAGGAGAAATAAAAATTCAGAAAATTCTAGGTCACTGTCCCGCCATAGTGGGCTAGATGTCGCTAGAGTGGTGGTGCCAGCACAAGATAATTTGGCGCCAAGGCGGGATAGGTGTAACAACCCTAAAAATGAACTAGTGAAACTAGAGCCTAACGTGTGTGCGTTTGAGTTGTCTTGAGTGTTGATGGTGTTTGATGTTGTTCTGAGCCATGGTTGAGGTGTTTAGGGGTTAGACATAAAAGTACGAATCCCCAAGGAGCACCCTAAGGGTCCTTGAGGAGGACCCTAAGTCTAAACCCTAAAGCCCCAAGGAAAAACCATGGTTGGCCAAAAGTGGCCAAACTTCGGCCATGACCTACGGTTCGTGGGTCAAACCATGGCCAGTGGTCTTGGTCCGTAGTTTCAGGCCCTGCAGGCTGACTCTCAGTCCTAAACTATGGACCTTATTGATGGGGCGTGGACCAGAGCACGGTCCGTGGTCTGGTGGGCGTAGTTCGAACCTGGTTGTTGTCCAAGGGACTCGACCAAGTGGGGTTGTTTTAGTAATTTGTTAATTAATTATTCTAAGCATGTGGGTCATTATTTTAAGTGTATTAGGGTATTTTAAGAGTATTAAAATATTAAAACCCTCATTTAGATTTCATCTCTCAAATCAAACCATTCTCTCCTAAAAAGTTCTCTCTAGAAACTCCATTGGAGATCAAGGTCAAGATAAAGCTAGGGTTGAAAGTTTCATGTGTTTTATTCTCAAAATTCATGGGATTCATGAAATTTAAGGTGTGGGGATCCTTTATCCTTGATTATTCTTCCTTTCAAGGAGCTCTATCCAAATGATTTCAAAGTTCTTCCAAAAACACAAAACCCTAATTTAGATTCTAAGCATGGGTTCTTGTATTAAATAATTTTTCATGATGAATTATGTTATTATTGATGTTTATTGATGGTTTTAAGAAAGAAGATTCCATGAACCCATGTCTTTCCAAGTTTCCTAAATTTGGCGATAAAGTTGGTGTATTGATTTTGATTCGATGATGATAGAATTATGTTTAGTTTGTTGTGGGCTATTGATTTATGCCATTAACTATATCTAATTGTGTAGAATTGTTAGTGAATTTAGTAATTGGGTTCATAGCTTTGAATGGGCATTTTGTGAATTAATCTTCATGATGATTATTGAATTATGCTTAGATTGAATTGTATTATTGGTTTCTATTGTTATCTGTACCTATTTTACGGTGAATTGTAGTAGAATTTAGTAATGGTGGTTATGGTTTTTGAGAATGGTAAGTTGACCTAACTTCATTGTTAATGTAAAGTTGATTTAGGATTGTGATAGATTGATGTGTGATCCACTTATGATGGAGGTGTTTACTTATTGAATGTATCATGATCATGGCCTTGAAGGCATTATATGAATAATTGTGTATCATCATGATACTCTGTTGTAAATGTGATGTGAAGGAGTTGAATGAGAATCTAATGATGTAAAGGTAATCATGTTGTAAATGCAAGGGTGTTGTGATTGAAAGCATGTTCTCACTTAGTACTAATGAATGATAGAATGTGAAGGTTCTCTATATGGTAATGTTGTCTCTTGACTTGGTAGACTTAGGTGCCTCTTCTTGATACATGAAAGCTTCTTGAATGTGACCTCTTGACTTGGTAGGCTTACACATCCTTCTCTTGACTAATGAATGTATCTTGAGTTGATATCTCACTACAACAAATGTGATTATCAAGGACAAATAATTTTGTCATTAATAAATCATATTTCGTCACTAAAAATCTTGTGTGATGAAAAAAAATTCGTCAAGCAGTCATCCCTAAATGTGCGTCTCTAAAATTATTCAAATACGATTTAGTGCTTCGTCGCTAAAAGTATTATATTAACTATAAAAAGAAGAATTGTCGCCAAATGAATAATTATTTGTAACAAATTTATTTGTCATAAAAAGTATAATTTGTTTGTGGTTAATAGTATCTTTTGTCACTAAAAAGGTTATTATTACCGACAAAATTGTATTGTTGCTAATTAATTAGTTCAAACAGTGACGACATCAATTGTCTCTAAAGTTATATGTATTTCGTAGTTGAACAAATGTAATTTAGTCACTAATGACTACTTTTTATATACAAAAATAAATTTGTCCTTAATATAAATTAGGGACAAATTTATCATTCTAAAAAAGGGTAATAATTTTGTGGTTAAATCTATTCATTTTGTCAGTAAAAGTATTTTTTTTACCGACAACATATATTTGTCACTATAAATTATCATGATTAGTGACAATTATAATTGTCATAAAATAAAAAATTAATTCGTATTCAATAAAAAAGAGGATATTGGGACAAATATATTTTTTTCACTAAATGTAGTCAACTTATGTCAAATTTATTTATTTTGTGACAAAAGTATTTTGCCTTAAAAAGCTTGATTTAGTCGTTGCTAAATGTTACCGTTAATGACAAAATCTTTTGTCCCTAATTGCATTCATTGATGACATTTAATTATTTTATATTAGTGAAATTTTTTAAATTATAGAATTGCATAAATTAAAAATTAAATAATAAAACATGCTAGATTATAATGAAATCTATCCATTACAATTAAAAACAACTAAACTATCTGAAGGTACTTTAACAAGCTCCATGAACTAAAGTAAAATATGTCCAATAACAAGAAAATCTAACTGATATAGAAGAAATATTACTCCTAAACCAAGACAGAAAAGTAGAAATTTCTTCCAAAGTATCAATAATATGGTGATACTTGTCTTGCATTAGTCTTGATTCAATTCTCACCTTTTATACCTGTGTTATAGAGAAAAAAGAAATAGAGTTAATAAAAAGTAGAATCTATAACACAATATGATTTTTCATATGTTGTAATGTCCTGTTTTATGACCACTGCAAAAATAAATCATATAGAATGTGAAGCTATATATTAGCTATACATTTGCTACGATAAAACTCTCTATTAGTTTCAGGGATTAGACTGAACATATTTTAACTCTATGAAATGTTTAAGCTTCTAAACTCACTGCTCATAATTCAAAGAATGAAATTTTTTATTCTTCTATCTTGCAATAAGATAGACATTCCTGCTGATATCTTTTTGTCCAAACCTGTCGACTACCACATTATCTGGTAATTAGCTAGTTGACTTTGCCTTCACAAAGTAACATACCTCCAAGACAAATCTATGGAGTATTATCAACTTTAACAATAACAAGAATCTAAGGGGAAAGTGTGACAACACCGGAGCATACAATAGCCCAAAATGAAGGAAAATGTGACAACTTTAAAGGGGATCACTGATTGTATGATATGGAATGCAGATGCAGTGGAAAAATATCTATGGAATATAGCCAACATGCTGATAACCTTTGAGTAAAATGGGTGAAAAGTGTGTGTATAAAGGGGACTGATTGGTGGCAATATACACCTAGCAAGACAGTTGTTGATAATAGATACTGTGAAAATGGATGGCTCAAGGCATTAGGGAAATAGTGAAACTGCACCAGTGAAACTAGTCTGCTCAAACATGTTGTCATAGTAATCTTACTCTTTTTCAGAGAGCCACATTGAAAGGGCAATCAAAGCATCAGGGAGATCCTCAACGCCTTTTCCTTTAGGAAAATAAAATGGTGCAGGATCGCAGTATGCCAACATTTTATTAAGGACAAACTTAACACAAATTGGAGCAAATTTAGCTTAAGTATCTCCATGTACCTGCTGGTTAAGATCATACTGAATTTTCTAACCTAAGCCCCTATCTAACAAGGTGGTCTACGATCATTAAATCACTAGAAACAGGAGCAAGCTCTATGTTACCGCTAAACGATAAACCTAGGGGCAAAGTATCCAAACAAGTCGTAACCTTTCAACAACAGATGCAAAAACATACTCTTTCAAATCAAAGTGGGTAGATTAGGATAAAGTTTAATGTACAGTTGTTCCAAACAAATTCATGAGATAGTTTATTGATCTTCTTTTCTTTTTCATATCATCTGCTTTAAATTTGCTGTGAAGACTTGATGGGATAGAACAATATATAATGGCTATCAGTTATCATACAATAGATCTTTCACTTTGCTGGATCTTTTGTCCAGAGAAATGCAATTAGTCCTATCAAATTTTAAAAATCAAGAATGACTTCGGCAGAAAGAACAGTTCTTAGCATAAGCTCATTTTACCATAAATTCCAAACTCTTCAAAAAGTAAAGTTCTTGCTATGACACTCAAACTCTTCAAAAATGTCTGATCCTCCAAAAGTAGTGCATTTTTGGAAGATTCGATACACCTGTAATAACATTTCTAGAGACTCCGAGCAACATAGGTTCTTAATATACGATCATCTTACCATAATTCATTCACCACCATTTGGTATTTACTATCTGTACCCATCTTTCAAACAAAACTAAGCAGTATATTAATGGCAACTCAAAAGAGTCTAAAAAAGAGTTAAAAGATTGTATTTTTGCAGCAGTTTTGATCAACCCATAAGAATAAGATTGACTTTTTCCTTTTAGATTCATGAAAGAATGAAAAAAAATGGAAGTTAGTACTAAGTGCGAGAATGAAGCTATAAGAAGAGAAGGTGAATTAAGGATTCGTTAACAAAAGAAGAGCAAGTCAGACACAGAATGTTGAAATGATAGGAAGAAATCAGAACGCTATGCTAATGATATTGGAAATAATGTATGGCTCCTTCACACTTCTACTAGTATGTTTTCTCTTTCTACACTAAAACTGCACATGTCATATGAATTTTAAGTTATTTTTCATGTGAGGTTTGAATTAAACCATATAGCACCAACAGTATTACAACATTAACAAAGATTAACACACAATTTTAGTTTATTCTAAATTCTAATCATGATTTTGCTTCCAACAGCTATACTGAATTATATATCTAGCACTACCAATCATACATCTAAAGGACTCTTTGCACTACTAGTAGAGTACAAAAGTATTCCAGTAAGCATATGAACAACTTCCTGCCAATTCTATGGCTAAGATATTAGAAACCTTTTGGAATATCTCCCAACTGTAAAAATGTTGGTTCTATGTGCTACTGATTTCCCTAAGAATACAAAGCTTTGCTATCAATAATTAAGGAAAACTAAACTATATCATCAATAAATGACTAGATACACCCAAAGCAAGGAGTAAGAGACTAAGAAGGACAAGAATTGCAGCTCTACAATATTTATATTCTATTTCCATGATCTAAAAATCTATAATGTAGTGTAAAAAGGAGGAATCTTCTCTTTATCTCTACTTAGCTACTTGCAATGTTTCCCCTCTATAAGGTATGATAGCCTTCTCTACACTATGTCCAGTAAGATTAGGACGCACCTAGGGCGTAAAGTATATGGCATGTTCAATACTAACTTTTTTTTCTTGAGCTAAGGTATTAACGTATTAATATAATATAAATAAAATAATTGATATAAACTATAACTTTTGAAACTGGACTTTACGTTGGCGAAATAAAAATATACCTAAAGTTGGCATTCATGGAACTCCGTCTCTGTTGCATCACAAAAGGAAGTATGCAAAGTCAGATACTAAATGCTACATATTTATATATTTCATGAAAAAAAGTAAGAAAAAATTATCACATAAGTTTGTGTTACTTCTAACCTGTTAGAAGGCGATGAGCGAGCAAATCACTGCATTTTCCTAAACATTTCCTCTTGGCGTGTCACAATAGTATTCAATTGAGAGTTTAATGCTTCTATTTGAGATTGTTGATCTTGTATTTGAGACTGCTGGTCTTGTATCTGAGTCTGCTGGTTTTCTACCACAGTTTCAGCAGCATTTAATCGATTCTGTAAATTATTTTAGGCACTAGCAGCTTCCTGTTTTGCTTTACTGAGGGAGTCCTCTAAATCTGCCGTTTTCCTTTGTGTAGCTCTTGTAGTATTAGGTTTTGGACCATAATCAAGTCCTCTTATGTACCCCGACTTTGTACCAAGTACGGTATCCACAATTTCATCAGTAGTCATGGAAGCCTCTCCCGAAGTATATAGATCTTTCAAATCTTTCATGTTGTTCTGCATAAAAATATAAATACTATTTAAAGGAGAAGACACAACTTTAGAAGAACATTAATTGAACAAACGCGTTGGATAACCATCCTTACATAGTGAGTCAGCCTCTAAAGATGACCATCTTTTCTTACTCTTGTAATGAGTATGCTTGTAGAACTCGATTCTGTCAGGCTCTACTTTTTCAGGTTCATTTTCACCCTGGGAAATAAGAAAAACAATTGAAATAGTACTGAAGTTTTATTAGTAAAAAAATTAAAAACAGTATAACTTACAAGTTCAGCACGAGCTGCTACAAATGCTTTTGATCCCATGAAATGATTAGATTTAAGCTTAGTTCGATTGACCTTGTTTATGTTGCATCGTTTCTACAAAGAAAATATAAATATCATAACTTTAATAATAACGAGAATAACATGAATTTAAATTACCTTATGTTTTGGATCGATCCACATGTCACAAAGTCTATTCCAATTTTCTGGGGTCAACCCTGGCACTTCAATTTTACGAGTTTCTTCCTCTGAACGTGCACTTTCAAACAATTGTTTTAACTTGTAGCGCCACTGTCGGCTTCTGTTTTTCAGAATATCCTCACAGCTATCTTTCACGTAATGCTCGTCCAAATTAATCTCAAACCTCTCCTAATTATTTGTTTTTGAAAAAACATACAAAACGATCAAAATCCCTTTCATGTTAAAATAATAATCATCAAAGCAACTAACATACTAATTAGCTTCAAAGTGAAGTTTCCTTAGAAAGGCATAGATTGCAGTTCAAAAAAATTCTTTGCACTGATAAACGTTGCTCTTAACAGCCTATCTACATACCTAAAGTGACTATTTCCTATTCCCAGCGAGGTAATGTTACAATTTGATAAGTTAAGGAGAGACTTTCTATGAAAAGGAAATAGAAAAAATAAAAAATTTCATCATATCATATGGCTCCACATCACTCTTTCTTAATATCTTGGAAGCTTAGGTATCAGAAACATAGCAGGACATAATAGAGCCCTTCTAATGAAACGGATATGGAGGTTCAACAATGAAGACGGGTGCTCTCTGGAAAGAATCGGTATTCGCAAAACCTAAATACTATCACATTGGTCCACTAATGTATTCATATCTCCATATGGTGTTGGTCCATAGAAGAGCATAGCAAAGCTATGGGATATTTATTAACCAGCAATGCAGCTACAAAACCAGCAATGCAGCTACAAAAGAAGATAATGACATTCTGAAGAATACAATAGTACTAATTCTAAAAAAAAATTGGAAGAAAAAATGGTCAAGGAACACTACTCTACAAAGTAACTTTCCTACTATCTTCTCAATAGCCTCTAATTCAGACACTATTATCTCCCAGAAGCTTATTTGGCATACCAAAGCCCCTCCCAAGGTCAAATACTTCATCTCATGAGGGCAGTGTCACTCAGGACAACCTTAGGAGAAGGGGCATGACAAAAGTCAATAGATGTTTTACGTGCCAACAAGCTTTTGAGACTAACAGACTGTTGATTTTTTAAATTTATTTGTTGCTATTTTTTTATTTTAGTTGGGTCATGAATGCTAGTTTAAGGATGCCTACATTAGTTGAAACTCTTGGAAAGTTGATAAATCCATCAAACAAATTTGAAAAATGATTCCTACTTGTATATTTTGGTGTGTGTGGAAGGACAGAAACATAAGGTGCTTTGATGGAATATCAACTTCAATATTTTAACTTAATATAGTTAGGATAGTTTATCCCTCTTAGACTCTTGTGTCAGTCTTTTGGACTTTGTAAACTCTTTATTCATTTCATGCATAGGAGAATTATAAATGAAACTAAATATAATCACAACCATGTATAAATTTATAAGAGTATAGAATTCTTACATGACATCTAATTAGTGCTGCATCTTTGTCCTCTCTTGTGAGTTCCTTCCACTTGTTTGGAAGCGAAATAAAATTTCGAGCAATTATTCCTAACTCATTGGATAATTTTGTCGATTGAACTGGTTTAGTTGGCCTTCCTTTACCAACTGGGATATCTATTTTCATCTTACTTCCCATAGCCTTCTTCATTTTTTCAAGATCTTTACATCTAGTCTTGCCACGACCATTCTTGATTCTAGTAGAAGCATCTGATGAAAAAAATTGAAGACAGTTCAAAGAACCACCTAAAATCTAACAAATATTACATGTATGGAAGAAAGGTATGAAGACTGAAACAACTAAATTTTTTGCTTTTTTGTTGTATATAAACAGACAGTTAAGTCAAAAAAATCATTGACAAAAACAAAGAGAATATACAAGAGCTAATACCAATTTTTTTTACCAGTCATATCAAGTCGATTGATTATAAGATTCACATATTACATAAATATCATTGAGTTCCAAAGGTGTAGATCACAATACCTATCCATTTAGTAAAATGTTCAACTTGGCCAATAACTAAATAGTTTAATCCTACTCAACATAATAAAATGTATTACCTGTATTAACAAGAGGAGTAGGGTTTTTTAATTCATCCAGTGATTGAGTATCTTGAATAGTTTCCCCTGTAAGTGTAGTTTGCTTAAAGGCACGTCCACTGGTGCCATTGATTGCGTAACACTATCAAAACACAATAAGTAGTGTTAGAATGTCCATAAGACATAAAATCCATTAGTTTAACAAAATTAGTTAATATAAAAGTACCAACCGTTAACAACTAAAGAAAAATCTAAAAATTTCATAAATCATCAATCTGGAAAGTCTCACTCACATTATTAGTTTTAGTAAAAAAATTAATTGTCCCACAGAATATTCATCTAAAATGATTTTGGTTTAGTTCATTCAAATCCAAGGTTTCATTTCATATCCTAATTCTACATTCCAAGTTCAAGAAGCAAGTTTCACTTTATAGACTTTCATACCATGTTTTCACTACAATCCATCATCTCTTCCCTAAAAAATCGAGGGAAAACATCAATAAATGAACAAAACAGAGAAGTTGTTTCAATATATGCCTTGAAAAATGTTATGCTTCAATAGTATGTGTCACACACCAATAGTAAATATGCACACCACACAAAATGTAATATACTCAGTAATTAGGGTGTTTCTAATTCAGAAACTTATAATTGACTTTTTTATCTTCTGATTGATTGTCGGACACAATAGTAAAGCAATATCAATGTACATGAAACAAATAATCAATGAAAAATATCTTCTGTGGCATATAACTATCTGTTTAATTTTGTTCAAACATAAAATAGGGGGACTGATACATACCTCGTCTTCTTGTTCAGGTTCAAAAAATTTGCTTCACTTTGCAAAAATAAAACTTTTTCGTTTGTTTTCTCATATATATAGTGGTTGTCCTGAAATTGTTTTGGAGCCAATAACCTAAAAAAGTTAAGGGCCAAAAGACAGTTCCTTTTTCCATGTATCTGCTTTCTGAAGGAGGAAGTGGTGCTACCTATTAACCCAGAAACTTAGGAAGTGGAGAAGTGGGTGATCAATTTTCTTTTAAATATAATATTTATCTCTACTTTCATCTAATATTTAAAAAATAAAATTGCACACACAAAATGGCATAAATATCCATATTATTTCAGAAAATAAATTGCACAGAAAAATGTCCAACAATTTTATTTCTAAAAAAAAATTACTGAAGACATAAAGAAATATAAAATTGGTGTCTTACATGTTGGGTTAATAGTTTCACCTCCTTCAGCTAAAACTCAAAACCCTGGATCTTGTATATACATGAGTATGAAATTTTTTGTCTTCCATGTTGCAAGATTGTTGGTTCCATTTGCTTTTGCATCTTGTATCGAAATAGATCTGAAAGAGAAGCCTCAAATAGACCAAGGTTACTAACCTTTCTTATCTTCAAGTTTTCGATCCATAAATCTAGTTACCATAGATTGAAGGTGTTAAAAAGCCCAAAAATATCAGATCGACATAGATGCCATTGATGTAGAAAATTATTCTGGTTCTCGTCTCCTCCACAAATGACATGCTTGCTGGTATGCTTCATATCAAATATGCTTTCAGACAATTGTGAAAGGGAGTAGTAATGGCATAAAAGGTGCCAAAATTCATTATAACATTGTAGATAGGAAAACCCCTTTTAAGAGTTTTTGGGGTTCCAATACAGAACTACTATTAAGCTTGAATACATCGAGATGGCTTTAGCTGAATGCTCTTGAGGTTACAAAGATCGGGAATTGTCTGAATGCATGATGAGAAAGCCAGACTTAGCTAAATGTTCTTGAGGCAGTGACTTCTTTTGGGGAGAAGAAAGGGGATGAAAGGTTCTTTCACTTACCTAGGGTATATTTTGATAATATACTTTCGTGCCTATATTTGGTATACATGTAGAATTATTAATTCTTTTGTCCATTTCAAAATAAGCAAATAAACTAATTTAAGGATGATTTTATCAATTTTTCTATTTTAATTTGTTTATTCTATTTTAATTTAACAGAGGGTTTAAAAAAAATAAAACAAGACTTTTAAAATTTATGGTCCGAAATTAAAAATATATCAAATATTTCAAAATATTTTTAATCTTTTGATCTTAAACATTTCATTTGACAAGTTGAAATTAAAGAGTTGTTAACAAAGGGGGGAAATATTATTTTTTAAACGAAATAAAAAGAAAGTAGTATAAACAAATTGAAATGATGGGAGTAATTTATTTTTGAGTCTAATTTAAGAGTTTTTTAATAAATACTTTTAAAATTATGTAAAAATAAATAACCAAATTTTTAAATAATTTGTAATTAAAAAGTTATAAACAAAATTTTCTTTAAAGAGTAAAATAATATATATATATATATATATATATATATATATAAACGAAATAAAAAGAAAAGTAGTATAAACAAATTGAAATGCTGGGAGTAATTTATTTTTTAGTCTAATTTAAGAGCTTTTTAATAAATACTTTTAAAATTATGTAAAAATAAATAGGGAAAATGACAAATACATCTCCGAACTATTGTAAATGGTATGCAAATACCCTCCGTCATACTTTAGGAGCATTGGTGCCCCTGTCATTCAAAAACTAGAGCATATATGTCCTTCACTTTAACGGAAGACTAAATAGGGACACGTGACACAATCTTATCCGTCGATCCAATATTTAATAAATGTTGGTCGGTGGATAAGATTATGACAAGTGTATGTCTGTTAGTATAAAGGGTATATATGCTCTAGTTTTTGGACGACGGGGGCACCAATGTCCCAAAAGTATGATGGAGGGTATTTGCATACCATTTACAATTGTTCGTAGATATATTTGTCATTTTTCCCTATTTATTTTTACATAATTTTAAAAGTATATATTAAAAAACTCTTAAATTAGACTAAAAATGATGGTACCATTCATATAACATAGTTGATTTATACATGAACTCCATTACGGCATAATAAATACAAATAGAATCATAGGAAAAATATCTACTCATGAAAACAATGTATTATTAATTTGATAAATTGAATTGTGCTATAAATCCACTGAATAAGTGGATTGTCCATTGAACTTATTTATGAACTTATACTTACTTTCATGTATGTATGTGTATTCTCTAGGTGATATGAACCTTTTTGGATTCAACATGATAACCTTTGGATTAATTTCTCATTCACCATTGTAAGATACACCTGAATAGAAAAAAAGTTCTCTCCTTCCTCTACTTATAGGAAGAATTTTGTAATTTATACATTTATTTTATGAAATAACAAGTATTATGAACCAATTATTTAAAAATAGGATGACATAAAAAAAAAAGAACAGAATGAGTATTTTTCTTGCATGTATCCTCTTCATATCCATAATCATTATATAGTTAATTGTTCCATAAAATATATTCCCTCTATTTCAATTTTTCTGACACATTACAGTTTTCGAAATTCAAACAAGTTTATATTTGAATGTAAATTTTTCATATGTCTGTTAAATATTTTAAATTGTCGATTATTGTGTCTCGTAATACTTTTTAAGGTGTTTACGAATATATAAATTTTCATTTTAAATTATTTGAAGATTTCATGAGTAAATTATCTATCAAACTTAAATTGTTTTGACTCTCGAAAAACAAAATGTGTTACATAAATTGAAACAGAGAAAATAGTAAAATTTTGCACAATAATACAAAGGGTTGTTTAAAGAGTCATAAGTACTCACCGTATAAGAAATGCATTTATACCTAAAAAATGATAAATCTATTTTGACTACTATAGTTTTATCTCAAATTAAATCACACCTATTTTGTGGTCACGTAAAAAATCAATTATCTACATAAAGTAAATTACTTTTGCAATATTATCTTTATCACTAGAAAGCTATATAAAATATTAGTTATTAAATTTAAAATTTTAAAATAAAATTAATAAATTAAATATCACTTATTTTATTTCAATATATTTGACATGTTTTTCTTTTTAATCTGCTTTAAAAGGATTGACATTTTCTTTTTATAGCAACTTTTTAATATAAATTTTTACATAATATATTTAAGGTCACAAAATTAAAATATTTTAATATAATTGATATATTTTTAATTTTAAATAACTAAATTCAAAAATCAAATTAATAAATATCATTTTAAGGAGAATATTTACTAACGCAATATACACCAATAAAATGGAAATGGAGTAATACTACCGTATTACCTAACATAAATCAGATATTTGAATGAACACAAAAAGGAAATTGAAATTTCAAAAGCCTGTAGTTGGAGCCCACACGCTAGAAGTAATATCAATTCTATTGTTTTTGTACAATTGAAATTATGCTCAAACTTTGTAATATTTACCAAATACACATGTGAGAAAGTATGTAAGAAATACACAAATGAGGGGTACAAATAAAACATGACAAAAGTGATATTTCTTCATATTGGTGTAAAAAAAGGGTAATGTTGTACAAGACACAATAATTTTCACCATTTTCTACGTGGAGATTATGTATTGATTTGGGAGTATTAAGGACTTAAATAGGATTAAATAGGAAGAGGGTTTTATTTAATTAAGGATTTGTTTCCCAAGAGTCTGCTGCCTCTTCTCCTTTGTTCCTCTCAAAATCAAAATCGTCACTACAACCATTGTTGGATACTCAGCTTTTGCTTTGTCTTCTAGCATTCGTGGCCATCAGACCTTTCTTGTAAGTCTTTCTTTTACTTCAATTTAATTCTCTCCGCATACTTTGTTGTACTTTTCCTCTATGTTTGATTCTAAGCATCAGAATATTGAGTTTTGATTTATGAATTGATTTTTCATAAGTATGAATTAAAATAGGGTAGGACGGGGGCAGGGAGAGGCAAGAGGAGGTGGGGCGTGGCAAGGCAAAGAGGGGTAGGATTGGGCGAGTCAAGGCGAGATGGTCGTGTGCTTGAATATGAAATTGTAAAGTTTGTTGTTTTCCATTGAGAAATTAGTCTAGCTATGCTTATGTAGGTTCAATTGAATGGTAATGGCCTTCTTTGTCTGTCTGTTATGGCCATTTTGTTCCATGTTCTGTTGTTTACTTCATGGTATGCCATCACTCTAGACTGACTTTCGAGGTGTGATATTCGGTCTGTAGTAATAGCATTGTAGCTATGAGCAATATGGTATCTGTGTCCTATTTCTTTACTCTGAATTTTTGAGATGTGATATTTTAATCTTTCTTAGTAATAGAACGTGTTTTATCTTATAAAGCATTTTACATAAACAATGAGGAGTAACAATCGGTGGGGCATAGGCCAAAGAACTTACTATCAAAGAATCCTTGGAAGAGAATAATAGATTAGGGATAGTATAGTGGTGGGAGTTCTTTAACTTTGTTTATTTGTTGTCTAGACCATTCAGATATAAGGCTTAAGGAACCATGATGCAATAGAGTACATTTATTGACGTCTTTTGCTATTCATCAGGATAATTCTGCCTTTGTGTGAGAAAGTGTTCAACTGACTTTCATGTTTTTCCTCTTTGATCTTCTACACTAGAAAGCTGGCTAAATCAAACAATATTGACTTGGAAACAAGAGTGGTAATTGATTGGTAGTAATATTCTGGATCTCCCACTTCACTCCTCAGACTTTTCTCATTTGAAGATCTATTTTTATAGTTATTTTATTTTGAGAATCTTGCATGTGCTTCTTCTATAATATTTATTTGATAAGTGTTATGTTTATGCAGTTGATCATGGATAGAGGCTGGATTCATGAACCTAAGTTCTCTAAAAGATATGTTGAGGGTGTCCAATCTTTTATGCAACTTGTTCGGTCTCACTTTGATCGAAATTCTAAAGTTCGATGTCCATGTCAAGATTGTTTAAATGTGTTTTTTCAAACACAAGAAATTGTGTATGACCACCTATTGATCAAGGGAATAATGGGAAGTTACATGCAATGGATATACCATGGAGAATAATCACAAATGAGATATGACAATGAAGTTATTTACAATGAAGATGAAAATGAAGAGCATGACAATGATGATGAAATTCAGACTATGTTAGAAGAGGTTAGTGGAAGATCGTTTGCCAATTTTTCAGATGAGACAAAAATTGATAATAATGTGTGCGGTAATATGAGTGATAAGGAAGCTAAAATTTTTGACAAATTACTGGAAGAAGCTGAACGTGAATTATATCCAGGATGTAAGAAATTCTCAAAGCTTTCATTTCTTGTGAAATTGCTACATTTGAAAGTGTACAATCAATGGAGTAATAAATCATTGGATATGTTGCTAGAGTTATTAAAAGATGCATTTCCTACTGGTGAGACACTTCCTAAGTCATATTATGATGCTAAAAACATGTTGCAAGGTTTGGGATTAGGATACATTTCGATTCATGCTTGCAAAAATGATTGTATGTTTCTTGGGCTGAACACAAAGATAGACAAGAGTGTCCACATTGTGCTACTTCGAGGTGGAAAATTGATAATGGAAAGGACAAAAAGATTCCTCATAAAGTCTTGCGATATTTTTCGTTAAAGCCGAGACTTCAGAGGTTATTTATGTCTAGTAAAACAAGTGTGGACATGCGGTGGCATAAAGAAAAACATCTTGATAAGGCAAACGTGTTAAGGCATCCAGCAGATTCTGAAGCATGGAAAGAGTTTGATAAGAATCATCGGTGGTTTGCACAAGAACCTCGTAATATTAGACTAGGTCTTGCAACTGATGGTTTTAACCCATTTGGTAACATGAGCACATCGTATAGTATGTGGCCTGTCATTCTCGCTCCTTATAATCTTCCTCCTTGGAAATGTATGAAGGACCCCTTTATGATAATGTCATTGCTTATTCCTGGTCCTCAAGCACCAGGAAAGGATATTGATGTTTATTTGCGTCCTTTGATTGATGAGTTGAAAGAGTTATGGAATGATGGTGTAGAGACATTTGATGCATCAACTGGGAAGTGCTTCAAGATGCATGCCGCTATTTTATGGACCATAAATGACTTCCAGCTTATGGTAAGTTCTTAAATTACTTACTTTTTTTCTAGTTGTCAAATAATTTACATTATTTATGTATTAGACTATTATATAATATTGTAAGAGCTCCCAAGAGTTTACCTTAGGGGTCATTGAAGTGGGTCACCATGAGGTCTTAGTTTCAAATTCTAACAGAAATAAAAACACTAGGTGATGTCTTCTCATTTGTTCTAGCCTTGATGGACAACATCCAATTCCACTTGTGCTTGCTCAATCTTCCTTGTGACACCAAGGAATTGCAATTTTGTTTACTTTCCAGCTCTCTTGTACAATATCCATAAAGAATATATATTCGTCCTGGACATTGAAAAATTTCAAAGAAACTTCACTTTTCCAATTTTTACTTTGTATTATTAACACTTAACACCATTAGAGAATGATCTGAGATATGTGACACATCATAGTTAAAATTGATATGACTCCATTGCATCATCCATTCAAAGTTCCCAAAGTGATTATTTAGTCTATAACAAATTATGTTAGCACCATGTTGTTTGTTAGACCATAAATAATATATACCTTTCCAGGGAGTTCACTGAGCATAAGCTACACTTTGTTTGTGGGAATAATATACATCTTTCCAAGGAAGTTCACTGAGTATAAGCTCCACTGAGGGTGTTGCTCATGGTGAAGCACCTCCTGTCTAATGTTTCATTGAGGGTGATACCTCTTTTGGGAACCTCTTGTCTAACACTCAATGGAGGGGATTGCTCCACATTGAGCACCTCTTGCCTAATATCAGATTGAGGGCTCTACTTCTGTATATGTTACTTCAAAGTGATTGCTTTTCAAGACGCAATTTTGATATTTAATACATCTGATATTGTAGAGAATCTTGTTATTTTGCATGTTCTATGTAATAGTACAAGTTATAAACTACTACTGACCATATATGATTTTTTCCTACGAATTAGGTAATTTATCTGGATGGAGCACAAAGGGATACATGGAATGTCCTACTTGCAAAAAAGATGCATCTTCACAAAAGGTAAGAAGTAAAATTTGTTACATGGGTCACCGTCGGCATCTTGAACCTAGTCACTCATGGAGAAGAAGCAAGAAATTTGATGGTAAGAAAGAAAATAGATCAAAACTAAAAGAGCTCTCAGGAGATGATGTCTTACATCAATTAGATTTATTAAGTACTTATAGAGTAGGAAAACACTCAAATAATAAGAAAAAGAAACGTCATCCTGAAGAGTTGAATTGGGTTAGGAGAAGTATTTTATTTGAGTTACCATACTGGAAGAGCTTGAAGTTGCAGCATAATTTAGATGTCATGCACATAGAAAAAAATATTTGTGAGAGTATTTTGGGGACATTATTAAATATTGATGGGAAAACTAAAGATACACATAAAGCAAGACAAGATCTAAAGGATATGAATATAAGAAAAGAACTATGGTTGCAACATGATGGTTCCACTTATACAATGCCAGCTGCTTGTTATGTTATGTCAAAAAAAGAGATAAAGGAGTTTTGGAAATTTTTAAAATCTGTTAAATTTCCTGATGGTTATGCTTCAAATATCTCAGGGTGTGTAAGTGTTGATGATGGTAAGATAACTAGACTCAAAAGCCATGACTATCATGTTTTGTTACAGCGGGTGTTGCCTATTACTCTTCGTGGATTTCTAAATAAAGATGTCTCTTTAGCATTAATTGAGTTAGGTCATTTCTTCCAACGATTATGTTGTAAGACATTGAGAAAAGATGACTTAGAACAACTTGAAAGGGATATAATTATTATATTATGTAAGCTTGAGATGATCTTTCCGCCAGCTCTTTTTGATGTTATGGTACATTTGCCTGTGCATTTACCTCAAGAGGCTATGTATGGGGGACCGGTACAATATCGTTGGATGTACAAAATTGAGAGGTTCTTGTGCAAGCCTAAGCGTTACGTACGAAACAAGGCATGTCCAGAAGGTTCTATTGCAGAAGGCTATATTATTGATGAATGTTTGACATTTTGTTCTATGTATCTTACTGATATTGAGACTAGATTTAATCGTGAACATCAAAATGATGATGGATCTAGCAGCAAAGATGAACATGTTCTAGACATATTTTCAAAGAATTCTAGACCATTTAGAGATGGAACATATGATGTCATACCAAAGAAAGATTTTGATATGGCTCGATGGTATGTGTTTAATAATTGCGAGTAAGTGCTTTTTCTATTTATCTGGGTTGATATTTTTATATTTTAAATTATTTTTAATTAATTTATTTATTACATGTAGAGAGCATAGAGAAGAGTTATTGAAACAAGCTATTGTGAATATCAATGATAAACACCGAGAACAATTTCCTTTATGGTTCAAAAGAAAAGTAAGTGATTTAAAGATAAATATTCATGTTATTCTGTTTTAATTATTACTTATTTCTTTATTAATTGACCACAATTTTTATTGTAGATTATGCTATTATATAATAAGGAAAAGTCAATGCCTATCCAGAAATTATATCCTTTGGCAATGGGACCTGATGTGCGTGGAAGAACACATACTGGTTGTATTGTAAATGGTGTCAGGTATCATGTTCAACGATGCGATGAATTACGTAAAAGTCAAAACTGTGGTATAGTAGTTGCAGGCTACCATGAAAATAAGGTGATTGACTTTTATGGTATTATAGTTGACATCCTTGAGTTAGAGTATGTTGAGGAAAATCGAGTTCTCCTATTTAAATGCAAGTGGTTTGATCTTCGCAAGAAAACAGGGATGCGAAAAGATAATAATTTTACGAGTATTTGTGTTAAAAGGTTTTGGTATGAACAAGACTCTTTTGTACTAGCTACTCAAGCAAAACAAGTTTTCTATATAGATGACCCAAAATTGGGGGAAAATTGGCGAATTGTGCTCAAATTTCAAGATAGACACTTATATGATGTGCCAGAGAAGGAAAATTCAAAGGCGAGAAAGTGATGAGTTTCATATTGCAAATGATGAAGTGTATCAAGATATTTCACTTGAAAATAATTCAATTGTCAATGATTCGGTGGAAATCTTTGTGTCAACTACATAGAGATGATATTGATTCGGTTACCTTGGATGCAAATGTAATTGAATTGGAGGCTCAAACACAACATGCGGTTGAAATTGATTAAAGTGACGATGGCGTAACCAAGAGGATGACACTATAATAGAGTACATTAGCGATCATGAGGAGAATGAAGGTAATAATAGTACCAATGATGATGAAGTTGATAGCACATTTGATGGTGACGACATTGGCTTTTGATGTAACCTCATAAGAGTAAGGCCAATTACTTATTAATAGACCTTCTAAATTATGCATTTCTTCTTTGACTACTATCAAAGTAATGGCCTTATCACTACAAAAAAATTGTTTTATTGAAAATTATTTATCGTACTTAAGGTCATAGGCGATTAAAGTCGAGTAGCTTACCAATAACTTAAATTTCATTATTTTATCTTTTCTATATTTTTTTTCCATTCCCTACTATTCTTTTATGTATTCAAAAGAAAAATTATTTGTCCCCGAAATTAGTTTTTTACTTTAGAGATAGCCCCTCCTTTCTACCTTTCTAACAGCTTCAGGTTGTTCTCTTTCTTTGTAGGGGTCCATATCTTTGGATTGATTGCAAACAATGCACACGAAATTGCAAGTTTGCCTCACTTTTTGTTGCTACTTATCTTTAATTTAGTGAATTAGTTAACTATTCTAATGTTATTACCTTGTTTAAATTCATTTTACTGTGTTTAGATTTTAACTTGGGGCATTCTAACAAATGAACATGACATTTTTCTGCATGCATTGCCTCGTGGTTGTAAGCTTTTTTTGATGAATCCAAAAACTCAATGTTGCTACAGCCACTCTTTAATGCTTTTAAGGCCACCAAAATAAGCAAAATAGTGCTGAAGCATTATAGTATTTTCAGTCTTACCAGCAGTACATGTCCACCACCTAAGATAGAATTAAAGTTATCCTTATCAAACATTGTCTGGTTAGCAAAAGCAACAATAGAAACTAAACCTAACATAACCAATTCAACACGTATTTTTTTAGGTAACTAATTTTTTCATTAATCACCCAAAACAGAATTACAAATCAAGCTAGCTACCACAACCAGCTTAGTCTAATTTATAGCACCATCCTAACCAACTGCTATCTACCAGACTCCTCATCAATCTCTATAGAAAACTAAGACTTTACAAGCCATGATTGTACTACATCATTTGCCCCCAATGGTGCTCTAATATTACAAGAAATTCTCGTCATAATTTTTTTGAAGCAGTTGCCACTGGATCAGAGTCAACTTCCTAGTTGTACCGACGTCACATTTTCATCCCAAGTCCATTAAGATTCCTCCAATACCAACTACAATCAAGAGGTGGTGTATGTTCCCAAATGCTCCCCTGCTTTATATACAATTCATGCACCTATTCACCCATAATATGTGTTTTTTCCCAGATAATTGTCGTAATAGTTTTCCAGCATAAGCCTCATTCCATTTCCTACTTCCTTTAATGTTAAGCCCTCCATATTTCTTGAGAGTAAATAACCCTTCCCAGGCCACTATGGACTAATCCCAGGTAATTTCATTTTGTTGTGTGGTCGAATGACACGTAAGCAAGCATCAGAATTGAAGGTGTGAGTGAGCCCTACTTGAAGCTTTGACCTTCTTCAATGGAGTCTTGAGTTGAGAGAGTTTATGATTTGATTTAGTGTGTTGAGTTCTAATGACTTAGGTTAATGGGGTTGGGGTCTTATAGTTGGGTTTAGTTAGGTAATTAACTCACTAACAAACCCCCTTAACCCCTAGTTAAATAACTAACTCGAAAGTCAACTCCCAACTAATAACTAAAAATCAAAAGCGGGCAAGATCTACGTTGGCCATCCACGGACCGTCAATTGATTAATGGCCCGTGGTTTGGTCTCGTGGTTTGGGTCTGGGAGTGTAAATGTTGCAGGTCTCTAAAAAAACTAAGTATGGACTGATGTTCATGATTGACGGGGCGTCAATTCATTGATGGGGCGTCAATGGCCATCCGTAGGCCACCTCCAAAAAGCTGTTTTCTTGCAACTGTTTGGGGGGTCTAGTTTCCAAACGATTCCATGGTTTAGTTTATGGTCTTTTTAGCTTAAAAGGGTCATTAACTAACTACTTGAAGCTTTGGCCTTCTTCAATGGAGTCTTGAGTTGAGAGAGTTTATGATTTGATTTAGTGTGTTGAGTTATAATGACTTAGGTTAATGGGGTTGGGGTCTTATAGTTGGGTTTAGTTAGGTAATTAACTCACTAACAAACCCCCTTAACCCCTAGTTAAATAACTAACTCGAAAGTCAACTCCCAACTAATAACTAAAAATCTGAAAACTGGCAGCATCTACGTTGGCCATCCACGGACCGTCAATTGATTAATGGTCCGTGGTTTGGTCTCGTGGTTTGGGTCTGGGAGTGTAAATGCTGCAGGTCTCTAAAAAAACTAAGTATGGACTGACGTTCATGATTGACAGGGCGTCAATTCATTGATGGGGCGTCAATGGCCATCCGTAGGCCATCTCCAAAAAGCTGTTTTCTTGCAACTGTTTGGGGGACTGTTTTGGGGGTCTAGTTTCCAAACGATTCCATGGTTTAGTTTAGGGTCTTTTTAGCTTAAAAGGGTCATTAACTAACTACTTGAAGCTTTGACCTTCTTCAATGGAGTCTTGAGTTGAGAGAGTTTATGATTTGATTTAGTGTGTTGAGTTAGAATGACTTAGGTTAATGGGGTTGGGGTCTTATAGTTGGGTTTAGTTAGGTAATTAACTCACTAACAAACCCCCTTAACCCCTAGTTAAATAACTAACTCGAAAGTCAACTCCCAACTAATAACTAAAAATGCGCGGCAAAAGCACCTACGCTGGCCATCCACGGACCGTCAATTGATTAATGGTCTGTGGTTTGGGTCTGGGAGTGTAAATGTTGCAGGTCTCTAAAAAAACTAAGTATGGACTGATGTTCATGATTGACGGGGCGTCAATTCATTGATGGGCCATCAATGGCCATCCGTAGGCCACCTCCAAAAAGTTGTTTTCTTGCAACTGTTTGGGGGACTGTTTTGGGGGTCTAGTTTCCAAGCGATTCCATGGTTTAGTTTAGGGTCTTTTTAGCTTAAAAGGTTCATTAACTAACTAAATAAACAACCTCATAAGCCCTTAATCAATCAATCAACTAAACTCCAAAACACAAACCTAAAACTAGAGGGCTGGAAAGTTGGCAGCACCTACGCTTGCCCATCCACGGACCGTAGATGGGTTCATGTGGCGTGGACTGCCTTCGTGGTTCTTGACTGAGGCTTTCCTGTTGAAGGGAACCAAGTCTTGATGCAGGCCTGATCCACAAACCCAATCCACGGGGCGGGGATCAATTGACGGCTCGTCAATGGCCTTCGTAGGCAAAGCTATTTTTGATAGCTTTTGGCCAAACACTTGGGTCCTCCTCAAGGACCCCTTGGGTGGTCCTTGGGGGTCGTACCCAAATGTTTTGACTTTAGAAACATTATTTTACCTATTTAAAACCTTTTTACAAGATTAGACCATCATACGACACTCCCAAGCCTTCCCAAGGCCTAAGAACACCTACTAGTTCAATTTCACTAGTTTCCGGACATCATGGTCGTTTCTTGACGTTTAGACTCTTAACTCTTCCAAACTAAGTTAATTACATTAGTTTAGGTCTAGAAACATCATTTTAACTATTTTTAAGTCATTAATCATAAAGTAAGGCTCTAGCTTAGGTCATTGGATTTTCGGGGTGTTTCATGTTATCATTTATAAAAAGGGCATTTATTTCATGACATCTTCTAATTATCATATTAACATGTTTTTGACTTTTGTTTATTAGAAATGTTGTAGTTAAATGTTATTACTCATTAAGCTGGTGATTTACTCCCCACTTTTTTTTGTTGCACAGATCATAGGTGACGTCGACAAGACTTTAGCTATAGTGTACAAGTTGACAAATCTATAGTTCATGGGGATTGCTTTGTGTGGACAAGAAGTTGTTTATTTACTACCGCCCTTTTCTTTTGAACTCTTAGAGTCGCTTTGTTAATCATTTCACTAGTGTCATGCGTAATTTTCCATTATTGGAAACTTGAAATAGTATTAGACTTCTTTTCGTATTTGGAGATGGATTTAGTATTATTATATTGTTGATGCATGTTATGGCTTACTTTTTTTAGCGATATTGGTTGGATATGTTATTGATTTTTGAGACAGGATTTTTTTTTTCTATAGGCCCAAAAATAGGGGAAACTTTGTCCAATTTTTTGTAAATTTTCATCAAGGCTTGCCTTTAGCATCCCACCATTTAACATCGGTCATGATCCTAAATTGAATTGTAACACAAGTGATGCAACTAATGAATTCATATCATCCATGGACACAAGATTATCATTTGTGTGTAGTAATCTTAAGGAAATCATAAAAATATTTTATAATTGGATTAGATATTATGACAATGTGATTGTGCGGTTTAATAAATATTAGAATGGTTGGAGTGAAATATCGTGTTTGAATTTAGTTTGTAAGACTAAAGATAATGCTTTGGGATGATACTTGTTAAATATGGTGAAATTTTATTTTTAATAGGTATTTTTTATTTTTTTATGACGTATATATGTTAATTATAATAGTCGCTAAATGGCACAAATTGATTGTGGCTATACTTATTGTGGGAGTTCTACAAACTATCATAACAATAAGTTGTGGGTATTACTATTCACTGACCTTTTTAGTGCATTATAAAAATTAATGGTTTTCTTTTTTATTTTATTGTAATACAACTTAAAAATATACATATGACTTTTATTAGCTGCAATTGTTCCAACGGATCTTGATATATACCTTTTCATTGAGTCCATAATTGCACTATTCCACTTGGAAATTTAGGTTGTAGCCATTTGAACATATATTTTTTTGTGACAATTTTTTTTTTTGTAACTAAATTGTAGGTTAAATAGAGACAATAATACGATTGTCACTAATTGTTTGAACTATTAGTGACAAAAATTACGGTCACAATTGAATATAAAATTTTGTTATAAAGTTTACTATGATTAACTACAAATTCTAGTTCGTCACCCATTGTCAATATATTTTTCTGACAAAGTTTTTCATATCTAAAATCTAACTAATTTTAGGACAAAAATGATTTGTCACTAATGAATCAATATATATTTTCGTGACGAAAAAAATTTGTATCCAAAATTTATCTAGTTTTAGGACAAAAAATGATTTGCCACTAATATATCAATGTACTTTTGGTGACAAAAATTTTTTGTATACAAAATTTAACTAATTTTAGGACAAAAATGGTTTGCCACTGATGTGTCAATATATTTTTTGTGACAAAAAAATTTCGTATTCAAAATTTCCCTAAATTAGGGACAAAAAATGATTTGTCACTAATTGAGAATATCATTAATGACAAAATAATGTGTCACCGGTGACTTCAAATTCGTGGCTAATAGTACTCAACAAATGGCGCCAATTTACTTTTTGGTGGGAAATTCAATTGGACAAAACTTCGCCACGAATTTTTGTGTTTTGTCACTAACAATATAAGCCTCATGTATTTAACCACAAAATTTAATTTTTTTCACTAAAAGTGAACAATTAGTGACAAATTTCATGCCGTAGCTAAAAATTTTGTAGCTATATATCACATTTGTTGTAGTGTCTTATTGTATTGAATTGGTTGACCTTGAGTTGGTGGCTGTTCATAAATGAATGAATGTCTAGAATTGGCGAGACCTAAGCATGTTGCCCTTTCTATGAATGACTAATGAGTCATTTTAGGCTATGACTTGAATCGGTAGACCTAAAGCATGGTGTCCTTTCATGGTGAGTCTAGACCCCTAAGTGAATGTGAAACCTTGAAGCGGTAGACCTTATGATGGTGCCTTCTTCTTGTGTGAAATGATAGACTTAGAGTTGGTGGATCATAACAGTAGAAAACCCTCTTTAAGAAAGTCAATGAGATATTGTTAATGAACCTTGATCGGTAGATCCTTGGGGTGAACTTCTTGGTAAGAGTATTATGGGCCGGTAGGCCTAATGATGGCGCCCTCTCTAGTACATACATGTGAATGGAAACTACTCTATGGGAACTAAGGCTAAGCACCGAGTGGATATGGTTAAGATGGTAGCTCTACCCTAGTAAGAGGCTAGAGTACAATGAACGTCTTTGGATATCCCCTAAACCATGTGCCTACATGGGATATGTACTAGTTCTACCCTTGGAAAGTAGAACACCCTCCCCGATGTGGGGTCTTATGACATTGGATTCCATGTCTAGCTTTCATGGTCTATGTCGGTTACTGCCTATTCCCATCATGTGGGATGTGCACTCTAGTTATTGGATAGGTTCTACAACATGTAGGTAGTAGTATGAGATGCTATCTACACATGCCACGAGTAGGCTTTGAAGATACTAAAGTGAGTTCCCTAAGCCTTAATGGCTAATGTATGAAAGTCCCCAAAATGCATGAATGTGTCCTAAATGACTTTAAAGAAGAATGTTGACTTATTGTCGAAGTGATTTTTTGAATGAATAGCTTATGTTAATGAAGTGAGTTACTTAGTATGTTACCTTGAAGCATGATGGTTCTTGTCTATAGTAGCCTTGAGGAACACTTAGGTGTGTATGAAGAGGTTGTATGGGCGGCCAGCTCATGTCTCACTCAAGTGTGTCTTAGGGTAACTTTAGATAAGGGTCCTTGGATGATGAAATGAGTTACTTGGTGAAAATGTTGAGCATGTCTATAATGTGGTAAATGTCTTATATGTTGGTTATGTTCTATAATATGCCTAATATGTCAATGTTCATGAAGTTTTGCTAAAATGGCATAAGGCATGACTTTCAACCAAATGTCCTTTTTAACATGTTTTTTCATGGTTTCCATACATAGTACTTAATTGTGCTGACCCCTTTCATCCCTTTTTTGACTAAAGTGTGGGATTTGGAGATGTTGATATTCCATGGTTGATGGATAGGTTTCTAAGGTATTGAAGATGAAGACTTGGTGAGTCCTCATAGATTAGAGGACAATACCCAACATGTTCCTTTATGTCTTGTAGTTTTGTTATAGTTTTGAGTGGGATTAGTCCCAATGTTCTATTCAAGTATTAGATGGTTTTGAGACATCATGTATAAAGTCTAGAAACTCTTCCGCTTGTTATTTAATGAAAGTATCTTTGTGTGTGAAGAGTATTTTTAATTCCTTATAGTTTTGAGTATCTATGTGATGAATGAATGCTAAGAGGCTTGTATTAGACCTCCGAGAGGTCGAGTACGCCGGCTACGACTAGGGGGTGCTCTTGGGTCGTGACAATAGGTGAGGCATAATGTAAATTACGAGAAATCTTATTTTCTCTATTTTCCTAAAATACCTAAATAAGTCGGAAAACACCATAGAAACCTTAGAAAAGCTGTTCTAAACTTGGGAAGGAAGGAGAAGGAGATTTCTAGCGTAATGATGGCAATATCTTGCAGATTCTTGGTCTAATTCACCGCTGCAAAGCCCAAAAAAAATAACAAAATCAAAGTAAAAAACTCCGTGCAACTACTTGGCGCTTAGGTAGGCTAGGTTTATGAATTGAGTAGTTTAAATCTGTGCTCCCCATGTAATATATGTAAATCAATGGTAGGGTTTATGTGTAGACCTTCGTGCACCGAGTGAATTCCATGGGTAATTCCTAGAAATCAAAGTAATTAGGTTTATGCCTTGAGAAGAGAAATTGATGACTTGTCAGGGCTTCTAGAATTGCTATCTTGGATAGAATTGTTTCAAGAATAAGAATATGGATTCATAATGGAACTAGAATTATGAACGTATATTAGATCATAAATTGGGGTGATTGATTGAGGAATTATATAAATTGTGATTAAACACTAGAAAGAAGACTTTGATGATGAACTAGGGCTAAGCATGACAAATTAACGTATGTTGATAATGTTGCATTGTTGATCACACTTGTTGTGAATAAGTTGGGTGAATTATCATTGACATAAAATAATGACTTAAATATATGATCTTGAGGATATACTTGTGATTGTGATTGTGATGTGTTGAATGGATCGGTTGCCACATTCCGACATAACTAACTTGGATCGGTTGCCACATTCTGACATAACTAACTTGGATCGGTTGCCACGTTCGGGCATTACTATTAGATCGGTTTCCAAGTTCTAGCATAACTATGGGATCGGTTGCCACATTCTAGCATAACTAACTTGGATCAGTTGCCACATTCCGACATAACTAACTATTTGGGTTTGGATTCCATGAGAGGACCAATGATGTGGCTTAATTGTGTGACTTGAGAAAAGTGTTAGTCGTTTGTAAGTGTTGATGATATTGTATATGTTCGTTATTCTTATGATTATATTGTTCATAGACTTATACATGTTGGACTTGTTGGGTATAGTGGAAGGGTTAAGTGTTTAAGGGGCGAGTAATAAATAGTAATAGTTGTCGTGTGTTGTAATGGCGAGAAGTAGAGGAAGCGTGTGTGATGTAATATTCTTAAGGGAGCATGATGTAATGTATTATGTGACTATTGTTGGGTAAGGTGACTAGGAAGTAGGGGTATGACGCGAATACTTAGTTGAAATGTTTGTGGTTGTAATTGGGGGATTTCTCTGTGTTAGAATGGTTAGGCAATGATCAAGTACCTACTAGGTAGGTTGATTAAGAATAATGTTAGTGGTCAGAATACTAGTGTATATTGGAAGTATTCCAAGAGAAAGTAAATGTGGAGAAGCGAGTGGTCTATCATATATTTCTACTAGTTGGTTTCTTATGAAATGTGGAGGGAATCGGGTTGACCGATGATGCCTACCCGTGTGTTTTGTATTGATACTACTGTTGATATGTCTTTTGACATAGTCTAGATGCAAGATTGGTGACATTTCATTAGGTGAAGACGAAGAACTCTCTAGCAACCTCTATTCTTCCTTCCGCATGGTGGGAGTTATGCCTCTATTTATCTTGTCCAGATGTACTCTTAGTAGCTCTTGTACCTATTTAGACTAGATTCACGGGAGTTGTTTAAATTACTTACAAGTTAAACCAAAAAGTGTGTCTAAGGGTATTATTTATAAAATCATAAGTATTATATTTATTTCTACTTTCCTTAAATTTCCACATGTTTTTACTATTGGAATATGAGGGTTCTCCTACTTAGGTGTTAGAGTGGGTGCCTGCACAATCTGGTGGGTTGGATCGTGACAAATTGGTATCAAAGCCTAAGTTACCGGTCTCCCTGTACAAGAGCAAAATGTGGACTACACTCCTTTGAGTAAAAGACTTCAAAAGAGAGGCAATTGAAGAGAAACCCTCAACGACCTTCTATAGTAACAAGCCAAACCTAAGAAACTTCAAATATTTGAGGGAGTTAGAGGTCTAGGTGAACTCTTGACCACATCCTTCTTGTTTGGATCCACCTCAATACCCTTACTCGAAACAATATGACAATGGAAAGATACAAACCTTAACAAAAATTCACATTTGCTAAACTTTGCAAAAAGTTGTTGGTCCTTTAACATTTGCAACACGATCCTCAAATCATCAATATGCTAATCCTCACTCCTTAATAGATAAAAATATCAGCGATGAAAACAATCACAAACATGTCAATCACAAATGCCGCCGGAGCATTAGTCAGCCAAAAAAACATTACCAAAAACTCATAATGACCATATCGAGTTTGAAAAGCCGTCTTCTGAATGTCATCATCTTTCACCATCAGTTGGTGATAACCTGATGGGAGATCAATCTTAGAGAAATAGCTTACTCCTTGAAGTTGGTCAAACAAATCATCTATCCTTGGAAGATGATATTTATTCTTAATGGTCACTGTTTGAATAACACTGTCAAAGATAATTCATCTAATTCTAGGTGTCAATGGTCATTAATCAATAGATAACCCAACTAAATGAGTTGGGGTCGAATCCCACAGGAAGTGGTACATGTTTATGATTCAATAGTAAAGAGTGAACATGGTCAAATCAGTCATAGAAATAGAACAGCCTACACCTTAGTCCATTCACTCTCCTGAGCTGACTTTATTGAAAAGGGTTTATGATTTACTCTCTCGAGCTGAACCCATGGCAACCTAATACCCATTGACCATCAATCAATAATCATAGTTTTAAAGCCTCTCTCTCGAGCAAACGAAAAACACAAAGGTAGAACTGCATTTCCAACTACAATTCTTAAATTAAACCACAATTACTAATTGAAATCACTTATAAACATCATTTAAACTAACAATTAGCAATACACATAAACTATATCAGCCCATAATCAAATAATCACACCCCAAGAATTGGGGTTTTATCTAGACATCATAAAAAGATAAAAATTGTTACCAAATTGAGTTTCCATCAACTGGGTAAGATTAATTTAGTCCTTACAATGGTCCTAGTTGAAGAATATCCAAGACTCCCTTCCAATTTCTCAAAAGTGAAAAACATCAATTCTTCAAAGTCAAGGGAAAAACTAGAGAAAATTTGTCTCAATACAAAGAAGAATTACAATTCTAGACTGAAAATGATATCTAAAGAAAATTTCCTTCCAAACTAAATGTTCAAAAATGTATTTATAGTCGCCAAAAATATGCTGCAAATAGCCATTCGATGTAGTAAGTCGGGCTCGTTGATCAACTTGGCGATGAGTCCTTTAGCACATTTCATCGCCTTTCTGTCTTGGCCTTCGGTATCCTTAAGGTCTGTAACTTTTGGCGATCCAAAACTACACTGCGGAACCACTCGGCGATCCGTCGACTGCTCCATTCTATCGCCGACCTGATTTTCTCCTTCAGGGCTTGGCACAGTGGAACTTTAGGCGGTCAAGAAGCCCTTCGGCGACTCGCCAAGTAGATTGGTGATCACCAGGCTTCTTTTTCTTCACTCTTTCAGCTTGCTTCATTCCTTTTTACAAATTAGTGTCCTTGCATTGTTCCTCAATACATATACCTAGAAATCAAGGGTTTTACATTAGTTATTGGCACAAAAGAAGCATTTGAGGACACTAAATTATTATAAATAAAGCCCCAAATGAGTCCAAATCTCAAACTCATCAACACCCCAACTTAAACGTTTGCTTGTCCACAAGTAAAACTCAAGTTCAACAGTTCAAAAATGATGTCTCAAACAATGCTACACAAGACTCAATCATTAATGCACACAAAAAGACTCAACTTACTCGTGCAAGGATCACATGTGCACTCAATGGTTCAGGTTGTGACTCACCATTATAAAAGATTCTCAAGTTCATAATACTTGCTTCAAATGCAAGTTCAAGCTCAACAAAGGTACTAAAATGCCCTCACACAAATAATTATTCCATATTCACACACTATTCTTCAACAATTTATATTTCTGAAATCATATGCAACTCTCAAACTCATAAAGATGAACACATGCATGACTTCACCCTTAGGTTCCCCCTTATTTTCTAATCAACATTTGTTTCAGCTCACTCAAGATCAAAAAGGTCTTTCCAAGGCTTGTAACGGGTCTGAGTGTAAAAGTATGGTCATTTAGGCTCAAGGGATTCTATCCTCATGAAATGTGGTATGAACAACACTTTCTTTACTTTTCTTCATCATTCTCATTTATGCTCAAAATTTACCCCATTATTCCATTTCCATAGAATACCGGACACCCCATTTGCTTGGGAACTTTCACAACTTTATTGAACGACTTTTTCATTCTTTTTTTCATTTTCATTTTCATTTTTCACTTTTTTTTTTTTCCTGGTATGGAGGAGTTCCATCTTTTTCACAACAATAGATTAAGGGGGGGACTTCTTTGTACTTCTTGATTTACCTTCTTTTCTCACCACACCCCCAACATATGCTTGTGGTCTAAGTTGGCTATTCAAACTAACCACACTTCATGAGGATTATGGGTGAATGGTTAAAGAGAGATTTCATTCGCTCAAGTTTCTTCCAAGAAAAGGATAAGGCTCATAGGGTGTTCAAGCAAAGTTCACACACTCACAAGGTTGGCCACAAAAGAGGTATAATGTCAACTGGTTTCACTCTTTAAAATTTGTTGCCTAAGATCATTTCAAGAGCTTACATCACTTAGTCAACCGGACCAACGGGGACAATTCTAGGTGTCATAACACATGGTTCACAATAAGTTCATCACATAAGGCATTGGCACCAATATCAAACAAGACTCAACACTTTCGCTAGTGTGAAATTCGGTAATCAACTAGTCACAAGGAGATGCAAAAAGTTCAATATCTATGCAACTTCATTTGGCCTCATCGTAGCCGCACATTCATTTAAATTTGATTGGGAGCACTATTTGGGTCATCAGTATTGATCATGTCCGATACTCAAATTTGCATAAGAACTGCCACATTAAAACACAATCAAGAAGTGGAATTTGTTTTAGAAGGGTCCAAAAATTCCAAAAATAATTTGCAATTAGAGCCAGGAGGCACAAGCTCAAACATCCACAAAACAATGCCAAAACACAATTTATAGAACAAAACTCATTATATAGACAAAAGTAATATTCAGAAGAGGTAGGTACGGAAATAACTCACCCCACCACAAAAAAAATAAATTTCCCTCAAATGCAATAAAGTACTAAACATCAATAGAAATGATAGAGAGGGAGGTAAAATGAAGTCCTGTCTACGCAGTCGCTCCATCTATCGGAGCATCAGTGCCTGGTGTAACAGTAGCAGCACTCGATCCACCAGGCCTGCCATGGATGTGTCTGCCAAAGAGATCTACATAGATGAATCTACCATGGCCTCCTTAACAGTTGTAAGGCCCTCAAGAGTAGTCTCTTTATAGACACCAAACTGCTCCTCATCAGTCTTAGCCTCAGACTAAAACTACCTCCTCAGATCGAACCTCATCTTCGGTGGTTGTCGGAGGCATAAGTGGATCAACATGCATCTCATGGATCTCCACAGTTTCGAAAAACATCGACATGTCGGTGGACTTTGGGTGGTCCACATCCTTCCTCAATTCAGCAATAATGGCCTTTAAAGTCGTCACCTTCTGAGTGGCCCCTTGGCCTTGCTCACACACCACAATCCATGCCGCAAGGCCATCAATGGTAGAACTCAATGGTGTCACAATATCTGCCAGGGCTCTTTCGATCATGCCAGAATGGTGGCCTCAAGTCTAGAGGTACGTGTATCAGTAGAATGGGCTAGTTTTCCCATCCGTAGTAATGTAGCCTGGTGAGCTGGTGCCGACCAGTAGTAGCAACAGTAGACCTAGGAGGTAAAGGAGCTGCAAAGCAACTGGGAGTAACAAAAGGCACATCACAATATGTACCTGAAGGCCCAGGGGCCGGAGTAGGCAATACCGCCTCTGCAGGTAGTGTATGAGTATCAATAATCGGAGAAGTATCCACTGGGGCTGCCTTCTTAGTCTCTTCCTCATCCTTCAAGTATTCTGCCTCAATCATCTAGATGTCAATAAAATATGTGGGAATTACTTCCACATCCTTCTTCTCATCTCTAGACACCCTAGCCCGTCTGCACAGCTCGGTGATCAACACCAGAAAATGGAGGGTAGTTTGGCGCTGTTTGGCCATCACGGCCATTTCCTGCTCAACTATCATACCTAAATTTATGCGCTCTCGTGCCATGATCGAGCCAAGAAAAGTCACCTTTGCGTGACATTGGATGGACTCATTTTGGGACGACATAATGGTGTTGTTGATAAAGCAAAACCAGCACCTAGCTACTACATTGAGGTCCTTCTTCTTTATCAGAGCCCATGTTTCCAACCACCTAGGAGTACCATCACATATGGGAGGAGCCAGCCGGCTTTTCATGTTCTCCAAAGACTTAGACTTGATCTTGTACTGGTAGTTGTCTACAATGTTATCGATACACTCCAATACAACATTGATGTTTGTATTGTCACACAACACTTTCTTGCCCCTAACAACTACAAAATCAATTGGCTCGAATTTAGCAGCCAACTTCTTCCTTTGTGGCACTAGGGCTTCGAAAGAGGTGTGGAATTCTTGGACCCAATTTGGAATATAGGGACCTAGGGGTTTGTAAACATATCAAACTTGCGAGACTTTATAGTGCGCTAAATTTTGTGGTATCTATCTATCACCCCATCAAAGAGAGCCTTTTTTCTTCAATGATGGTCCTCAATCCTTTAGTCTTTAGTCTGTTCATACATCGGGGCGGAGGAGCCTGTACCGTGCTAGGACCACAACCTATGCTGGAGTAGAAGGAGGAGTAGTGTCCTGGGGAGTCCTGATCCTAGACGGATCATTCATCCTCTTGGATCGCAGCTTCGCCCTCTGGGCTGCTAGTAGCTCATCATCCTCAGGCTCAGAAGTGGTAGTCCAAGGATTTTGGTGCTCACCCTCAATTTCGAAAATGGTGAGGTGCGTGGCATAGATTCCATCACAATCGGAGTTGGCCTTCGGTGATACAGGAGCATGTGCTTTTCCTTTCCCTTTTTCCCTTCCCACCTATGGTGGGAAGTTTGGTAGCATAAGTCTTGGATGCAGTTGTATCCTCGTTGATTTTCATTTCCTTGGCCCTTTTGCGATGCAGCATATCTCTACCAACCATTTTTTGTCTAGCCATATCTGCAAACACATCATAGAAAGTTAGGAATAGGTCAAAAAAAGTTGAAAAAACAATTGTTGCAGATAGACTCGCCAAACGATCGACGAGTTGCCAAATCACTTTGGCGAGCCAGATCGGGCTCGCCGAAAGGATTGGCTCAAAATTTCCCATACAAATTGGCATGTCGGTAATGGGAGGGCCCTTTTGGCGAATCACCAACAGCTTTCGGTGAGTAAATACAAGCCCACTGAAAGGTATAGTGTATTTTAAGGGTTAGGGGCGCAGAAAGGGAGATCAAAGAAGACTTTCGGTGAGTCGTCGAGTGCACTTGGTGAACTCAGGATTCTCACCAAAAGTTACAAAACCAAAACTCAAGATTAGCATTAAATTAAAGGTGATCAAGGGGAATTTGGTGAGCCGCCAAGTGTTTCGGCGAGGTCGACCCAGCTCGCCAAACTGCTCAACGTGCCTACTTTCCACCTTATTGTCCAAATTCAACCCCGCAGCCCCCGAAAACTAAATCAAACCACACATTAGTTCAATTAGACTTAGACCCATATTACGCATGCCCCCGTATACTCAGACTTCTCTCGGTTTCATCAAATTTTGCCATTTGATGACTTTTGCCCTTAGGAATGACATCAACTGCTCCACCATCGGGCAAAAAATGTCATTTAGCACAATTAAGGGCTACTCAGACATCACCCGACTAGACCCAATAATATTTTTGCACAACCCAACAATTTAGATCCATTTTAAAGCACAAAAATTTGGGAATCAACAATATTAGCATTTTAGGCAATATTATGAATTCAAAACAGGCAAACAAGAACACATTTACTATTCAGAGAGGCCCAACACACATCATTAAGATCAAAATAATTGGAAATGAGTAAAAAATGCTAAATACAGGTTTAGGGTTTGGACAATCAACCTTCATTGTCGATTAAATACTTTGAAAATCTAGGTAGCAAAGAATTCCAACTCCGAGCACACAAACAACAACTAAGAGTTGGTAAAACACAAAAATATAGAAACATATAATGCGGGTGTGATCTTGGGAAGTTGAAAAGTGAGGGAATGTGAAAGAGTTCGAAATTTTAAACTTTAGCCTTTCAAACTGTCCAGTTCTCGCCCTTTCGGCAATATTTATTTTGCTCGCCGACCCACTAGGTGACATGCTGAGTGGTCACTTAGCTCACCGAGTTTTATAGGACTTCCAGTTAATGTTGGGGTCCAAACGGCAGACAAAGTCGTGATCGCTGACTTGTTTGATGACACGCCGAGTTGCTCTTGGGCTCGCTGAGTTTTAAAGAATCCAATTTCAAAATTACTTGAGTATAATAGAGGTCCAGAACGAGCTCACCGACCTTTTCGATAACTCGCTGACTGTACATTTTGTTCTTCTATCGGCACTTTTCCTTACATTTCACACTCCAACCTGCACAATCAACACACAATGATTTCCAAAGCAAAAAGAAAGAAAATAAAACTTAGGTTACCTCCCAAGAAGCGCCTTAGTTAACGTCGTGGCACGACAGAAGTCCTCACTCAACCTTTATTCTTGGGGTTGGCTGTAGTGTCACTAGGAAACCCCCCTTGTTGTCTCAGGTGTAAATGAGACAAAATACGACCCATTTGGGTGTCCAACTATTTGATAGAGATAGAATGATAGATAACCGTCTGGCTAAGGGTCGATACATATTCCTTCATCTCTTTCAAGACTTTATCAGACCCCTCAACTTTGTAGACAATACAAGAGAGCCTATCCTCAGACCGGCCACCCTCAAAATCTTTGGGCTTTTGACGCTCGTGGGGAGGAACATACCTGTCGTTCTCCCCATCTTTTTCCTTCTAATTTGGATTACGATCCCTCCACTCTCTCTCACGATCTCTCCAACCTTCATCCCTGTTCCAACCTTGGTTACCACCCTACCTTGGGTAGTTTGTATGATAACCATCTCCTTGGTTGGCTAGGAAGTTCACCTCTTCATTGTACAACACTTCAAACTATGCCTCATCGGGGTTTACACACCCGACGCCCACAACATTGACACTTCTAGTACCAGCTTTTTTGGACAAAATGTCAAGTTGGGTCATAATCTTTGCCATGATCTTGTCCCTCTCTTGGTGTTTCCCAAGCTACTCCTTGGTCAGTTTAAAAGTGACAGGGGAGACTTGATAGAAGAAGGGAAAATTCACATTTGAAATGCGGTAACAAGATCTCCCCACGAAGTGATAGAGACTCTTGGCAATTCAGCCAACAATTTACACATTTCTCCCATTAAAGAAAATGGGAATAACCTCAAACGGACCAACTCTTGGGATATGTTATTGAAGCAGAACGGCCCGCAAACATCAACAAAGTTCCTTATATGCTCATAGGGATCCTCATGACCCAGCCCACCAAATAACCGTTTCAATTATAAGAGTTGCAACATGGTGCTAGTAATGTGGAACACAATGTTCCCTTTAGCCAAAGGCAAGTAAATGGCACCAATTCCACCCATTAGATGAGGGTCATTAGCATTCAGCTCATTGACATCGTTGAGGTTGCCGATGTCATCTTTGTGGCCCACTTGGCTACCATTGCTTCCGTTGAAACTCATTTCCTCTATTTCAAACAGCAACACAAAAACCAAAACTAAAAGTAAGTAGATTCAACTATGACTAACAAGAACAAAATTCAACTTAACCACATAATCATAACCAACACCACTCCCCGACAGCGGAGCCATTTTGATTGAATAACGCTATTAAAGACACTTCATCCAGTTCTAAGTGTCAACGGTCATTAATCAGTATATAACCCAACTAAATGAATTGTGATCGAATCCTGCAGGGAGTGGTACATGTTTAAGATTCAATAGTAAAGTGTGAACATGGTCAAATCAGTCATAGGAATTGACATTATCGATTAAAAACATAATTCAAATCAAGGGGTCACACAAATGTCAAATAAATGGGGTTTTGGTTTTTAATTATCAACTACAAAAGCAATAAACGATACAAAAAATAGAAATATTGAGACGGGTTCTTGGGATGTGATTCGATTATAGACTAATATAGACAAATGGGTAATTGTAAATGTTAGGAAATAGTTGAATATTATAGAATAATCTAGACTATAGATGAGGTAAACTTTCTCTCAAACAGTTTACCCCGAATCAAGTTGATTTCTCTCGAACATCAACAAGCATGCAAAATAAGAACAACCTACGCCTTAGTCCATTCACTCTCTCAAGCTGAATGTATGGAAAAGGATTTAGGATTAACTATCTCGAGCTTAACCCATGACAACCCAATACCCATATTGACCATCAGTAAATAATCTTAGTTTTGAAACCTCTCTCTTGATCAAGCAAAAAATATACAGGTAGAACTATATTTGCAACTACAATTCTCAAATTAAACCACGATTACTGATTGAAATCACTTTTAAACAAAATTTAAACTAAAAATTAGCAACACCCATAAACTATATCAGCCCATAATCACATAATCGCACCCCAAAATTGGGGTTTAGGCTAGACATCATAAAAAGATAAAATCGTTACCAAATTGATTTTCCATCAACTTGGTAAGATTAATTTCATCCTTGTAATGGTTCAAGTTGAAGAATCTCAAAGACCTACTTCCAATTTCTCAAAAGTGAAAAACATCAATTCTTCAAAGCCAAGGGAAAAACAAGAGAAAACTTATCTCAATACTCAGAAGAATTAAAATTCCAAACTGAAAATTATATCTAATGAAAAATTATTTCCCAACAAATGTTCAAAAATGTATTTGTAGTCACCAAAAATGTCTTACGAAGAACCATTCAGTATAGTTAGTTGGGCTCACCGATCAACTCGACGATTCACCCTTTAGCCAATTTCATCGCCTTTCTGTCTTGGCCTTCCGCATCCCCAAGGTTTGTATCTTTGGGTGATCCAACATTGCATTCTGGAACCACTCAATGATCTGCCGACTTGAATTTCTTCTTCAACGCTTGGCACACTGGAAATTTAGGTGGTCAAGAATCCCTTCGGTGAATTACCAGGTAGACTTGGCGATCACCAAGCTTCCTTTTCTTCACCCTTTCAGCTTGCTTTATTCCTTTTTGCAAATTAGTGTCCTTGCATTGTTCCTCAATCTATAAACCTAGAAATCAAGGGTTTTACATGAGTTATTGGCATAAAACAAGCAGTTGAGGACACTAACTCATTATAAATAAAGTCCCAAATGAGTCCAATTCTCAAACTCGTCAGTCACCTTATTCAACTGTCAATAATTAATACCCATACGAAGAGAGCCATTTTTTTTTTTGACAAACAAAATTGGAGCACCCCATGGTGACTTACTCGGTCGAATAAAGCCCTTATCCAACAAATCTTTCATTTGTTCTTTCAACTGCTTAAGTTCTGTCGGAGCCATACTATAAGGAGGAATAGAGATAGATTATGTATCCGGGAGAAGGTCAACACCGAAGTCTATTCTCTGCTCAGAAGGAATATTGGGTAAGTCATTTTGGAATACTTTCCAAAATTCATTAACAACGGTGACCGACTCGAGAGAAGACGCTTTAAAATCTACATCCCTTACCATAACTAGATGGTAAAAAAACCCTTAGAAATTATCTTTCTAGCTTTAAGAAAATAGACAAACTGACCCATAGGCATGTAATTTCCCCCTTTCCACTCTAGGATAGGCTCATTCAGGAACTGAAAGTCGACTACATGAGTTCTACAATCAATAGATGCATCATGAGTGCAACCAATTCATACCCAAGATAACATCAAAATCTAACATATCAAGCTCTACCAAGTCAATAAGAGTAACTCTATGGGACAAGTAAACAAGACACTTTCTATAGACCCTCTTAGCCACAATAGAATCATCAACATGAGTAGAGACAGAAAAAGGTTCTAACAACACATCCAGAAGAATATCAAACCTCACAGCCACATATGACATCACAAAAGACAAGGTATCCTCGAGATAAAGTAAAGCATAACATAAGAAATAGCATATAGAAATATCACAACCCCTAGATATAACATGGAGTATCACAACCCAAGGGTACCCATATATGTAACATAGCATATAGAACCCCGAAGGACTCCATACAAGTCACTTAACTATCATAGCATAAGAAATATAACAATAAGAGTAAAATACTCCAAATCCAATATATTTTTATAAAAACGAAAAGTAGAAGTCTAAACTCCTGTCTCATCATAGCCATATAATACAATAGAATAAAATTGCGCTTAGCCCATACATCATGTCAAAAGAGCAATACATGACAGAAACATAAACAATAACTCCTTCCTCGAAGCATGAGGACTCACCAAAACTCGAGAAATCACGAACTTAACTAGTAGCCACAATACTTAGAAAATTATTTGTCAGACCCTACATTTGGGGAGAATGTAGGCAAGATTATGTGTTATTACAAAACAATGTACCAAGTATGATAGACATGCATACAACATTTAAATCATGCTAAAAAGGGACATTTCATTTCATGACATCTAATTGACCAAGTTAAAATATGACATAAAAGAGTTATAAATCATACTTCATAAAACAAGGTCAATGCAAGATAACATCATCTTTAAAGCCTATTAGAACATATGAGATACTCCTTAAGTAACCTTAGTTCATTTTTAATGTGGGGAATTAGCCTTAATTGACATTGAGACCATGTGAGCTATAACAGGATCCGATGGTGTCTCTCGCACTGAAAAGGGTTGTTCTGCTTGCCTAACGTAGAACCATGAACTTCTAGATTAAGTGGATCCACCTCTATAAGGTCATTCTCCTAATCCTTACCCGATGGTCTACAAGATATGGCTTCTACAAGGGCTAATGCTAGAAGGTAAGGAAGACAATGAGGATCAAGGAGTTCCTCCCCAAGCTCCTCCATAAGCTATAATTGACCCTTTGGCTGAGGATGTGACTAATGCAGAGTTTAGGTCTTCTTTTCAAGTGTTGGCTCAAGCCAATACGAAAGTGGTAGCACTCGTGAACACAAATATGGGTATGTCGGCTTGAAGAGTGAGGGACTTTACAAGGATGAACACTTTGGAATTTTATGGGTCAAAGCTTGAGGAGGATCCTCAAGATTTCATAGATAAAGTCCATAAGGAGTTAGACATTATGGGAGTTACTTCGGCGGAGAAGGCAGAATTGGTCGCTTACCAACTCAAGGGGGTTACTCAAGTTTGATTTATATAATGAAAAGAAGCTAGATGGGTAGGAATGGGTCCCATAGAGTGGGAAAGGTTCAGAACTACTTCTCTAGATAGGTTCTTCCCTCTAGAGATGAGAGAGTCTTTGGTTCTTCAGTTCATTAACCTTAGACAAGGTAATATGAGTGTTAAGGAAATGCATTGAGGTTTACTCAATTGTCAAAATATTCTCCATCTCTAGTGGCGGACTCTAGGTCAAGAATGAGTAAGTTTGCATCGGGAGTATCTGATTTAGTAGTGAAAGAATGTGATAACACCATACTCATTGGTGACATGGATATTGGTCATCTTATGACTCATTCCCAACATATTTAAGAGGAAAAACTAAAAGGGAAAGCTAGGGAGAAAAAAGGTCTAGAAATGATGATGGTAATTCCTCTCATGAGGGTCCGAGAAACATGGTGGTTCTAGGAATCAACAATGCTTTTTCGGGAAAAATTTCTTCAATTCTCCTAAGTATAGTGAAAATAGGGTGTCTAACCCTAAACCACAAGGAATTATTAGTGAATCCCTATGGCCTACATGTGCTAGATGTGGAAAGAGACATGAGGGTTGATGTTTGACCGGCATGGACGGTTGCTTAAGTTATGGGGAAAGTGGCCACAAGATGAGAAAATTTCAAAATATGGAGGCTAAGGGAAGAGAGGGTAAGCAAGCTCCTCCTAGTAGTTCGGATGCGAATGCTCAAAAGAAAAATAGGTTCTATGCTCTCTAAACTAGAAGTGAATAAGAGTCTCCTTCGGATGTGACTACTGGTATATGTCTTATGCTTTATTAGATTCTGGTATTGCTTCGCACTTTGTGACTTGGTAGGACTTGATATTCTAGACTTTGATGTTTTCTTTAGTATGAAGGAGATGCATTGTTGTTATGTTTTATTGATAGCAGAACCTGATATGGTCATAATGAGTTTTTGGTATGTTGAATGGATTTGATGAATGGGGTGTCTAGATAATATCTAGAGATGTTCAAATTAGTAGATGCCTATAAATGGTAGTAGTATAGTTCTCCATATTTTATGATTGTCTTGTTTGATGGATGTGATAGCTTAGTGATATTTCGATCCGACCTTAGAATTGAAAAAAGCGGTGCTTAGAAAGTCTGTTTAGGATTTCTCCTAGGGGGAGATGGTCTGCTTAAATAGCAAGGTCGTTGAGTGTTCCTAATGTTCATAATTTGAGGTTTACTTGAAAATTCTCACCTTTGAAAGGTGTAATGAGTTTGGAAAGTTTAGTCTCTGTTTTGCAAGCCCAAAAGAGATCTTAGACCGGCAAGTTAAGGAATAAAAGAACAAGGAAGTTGCTTCCATGAAAATGTTATAGAGGGATCTTTTAGTAAGGGATTTAGTTGAGGGTGCTACTTGGTAGGACGAGGCATATGAGATGTCCCGGTATCCTCGTCATTTTTCCTTCTACTCCTCCTTGAGCTTGAGATGAACAATTCCTCATGGTTTGTTCTTTTTGTGAAGTCATGTGTTTTGTATGTGTTCCCTAAGATTTCCTTATGTTGTGTGTGTTCATAAAAACGTGTGTTTTGTAAGAAAATGATTTTCCATAATTGATTTTCCTCATGTTGTAGTGCATTGAGTATGAGTTGCCTATAGACTTCATGAGATGTGTTGTGAAAGATGCCTTAACTTGGAGTTTAGAGATTTCTCCTTGGATGTATGCTATTAGTATAGATTGACTATAGGCTTCATGAGATTGTGTTAAGCATGCTTACAGCTTGGAGGTGGTAAGTTTCTCCTTGAACATGACAAATGTTAAGATTTCATGCATGTTTGGGTTGTTAAATGTAGTTCCTACCTTCCATATGATGCATTGAGCATGTTTAGCTTGGAGTGATGATTCCTACTTGGTTGTGTGCAGTTAGACGAGTTGCATGCATGATGGGTTTCTAGTCTTGAGTCATTTTCCTTAAGAAGTGCCTAAAATATCATTTGAGGATGAATGATCCCAAGGAAGAGATAATGTAACACCCCTGATTCAAAATAGAGGGAATAACATGTTAGAACCTTAAGGTGCTACCATAAGGACAAACCATGGGTCCATGGAGGAGCACCCTGAAAACTGCCTAAGGCAGTTGCCACGCCAGGACCCACGCCCCGTGGATGGGTCCACGGCTTGTGGCTAGGGGTTTCGTGGATGGACAAAAGTGTCTGACCAGACCATAGTTGACCAGGAAGGACTGTAGGTCCATCCACGGTCCGTCAGTCGTGGTCTCGTGGGTCAAGTCATGGACGGTTAGTTTAGAGGCAAGTTGAGACTTTCCAGTTTTAATTAGATTGAAGTGAGGTTGTTTTGCCTAAGCCTATACAACCTATATAAGTACTTTATACCCCTAAATTGACTCATTCTCTCAAACTCAAATAAAGAATTGGGTTCCTCTCTCAAATAATTCTCTTTCTAAAAAGTTGAAGGAGAAGAAGAGGGTTCAACCTAGGTCAAGTCAAGTCTCCAATCTTCCAAGCTTTGTGGGATTTGTAATCAAGGTATGATGGATTTTCATCCATGGGATCCTTCCTGCCATGGATTACCCTAGAATTCCATATTTTTAAGAAGAATTCCCTAATTTTAGTTAGGGTTTCTTCCAATGTTGTGGGTTACGATGAATGTTGATCCAATTGAGTAGATTATGATTGTTTATCATTGAATTGATATATTTACATGATTTTATGATGATTTTATATGTACCCATGCCTAACCCTTTTTTCTAACCTAGTATTGATGAAATTGGGTTTTATGATGTGAAAGGGGAAATTGAGGAGTTAGATGTAATCTTCTAGAATTGATAATAAATACTGTAGATCTCTTGAGACTTAAGCATATAGGCAAGAACTGATTGAGATTAATGTATGCATGATGAATAATGATTAGTAGTGTTTGAGATTGGGGGCTATATGATGAAGTATGATTAGATTGCTTGAGATTGAAGCATATAGATATGAATTGCTTAAGAGTAAAGCAAATAGACATGAATTAATTAAAATCAAAGTATATATGATGAATTATGACTTGTAGACTTTGGGATAGAGTTGTCTTGTGATCAAGTCATGTATGGTAAGTATATAATGATTAGGGCTAACAGAATAAGAGCTTTAATGATGAAGTATGTTTAATAGGGTGTTGAGAGTAAAGCTATATGATGATTGTTGAATTCTAGATAGAATGGTTGTGAAAGGCTTTACCAACATGACCTACCTTATGTATGTATGAATGTATAAATGTAAAAGGTTTTCTCACATTGAATGATTCTACGTTGAAACGTTTGCTCATCTAAACTGAATCAAAGCATGTATAAACCATAATATGTTGAAGTTGTGATATGATATCCCTTCAGGAATAGCTTGACTTTGTCAGACAAGACCATGTATGGTAGCTTGAGATGGTAGAACTCATGGATAGCCTTGGATTGAGAAATTGTACCCTTCCAAAGGTTAGCTTGATCTAGCATGAGAGTGTTCTTTCATGATAGCTTGGCTTTGTGAGGCCACACCATATCATGATACCTTGGATTGATCATTAGTACGCTTCCTTGAGTAGCTTGGACTTGCATGAGAAGATGCTTTCCATGATAGCTTGGTCTAGCATAATGAGGTGTTTTTCCTTGGTAGCCTCGATTTGGTAAATCGTAACCATTCATGAGTGATGATTTGTCATTGGACTAGTAAGAAGTTCTCTTCCATGAATAGTAAGAATGGCAAATGAGGGACTAATCCCTTATCAAAGTAGCATGTTTATGATGAAACAAGGTTTCTTCAAGGAAGTACCGTAAGTATGTTTTTATATGAGATTTACTTGTTATGATGTTAGCTTATCTTGGATTGTTACTTGAGTTGCCTTCCTTGATATGTACGTCTAGAGGTGATGACCTATGTATTGAGTAAGGACAAATTGAGGTTACTTGAGAAGTGTTCCTCTTATAGTATGATGATTTATGTGCATTGAATACGCTTATGACTTATGTTGTTATCTTTTATGCTTATTGTATATGTCTTATGTTGACTAAGGCCTATGTTATGTTTATGTTGATGATTTATGCTAGCCATCATATTTAGTACATTCTTGTACCAACACATACTCTTGCCTACATTCTTAACATATGTAGGGTCCGGCGATATTGACTTCTATCCCTGTGGCTAGGTTCATATTAGAGCAAGGAGTGAAGATTTTGTGAGTCCACATAACATCGAGGATTTGACCAACTTTCCTTTATGTCTTCCATTTATGTGTTAGAACTATTGTATGGGATGTGTCCCTAAGACTATTCAAGTATTAGATGGTTTGAGACAAGTGGTATAGACTTTCGCTTCATTTTATAAAATACTTTGATATTATTGGAAATTGTTTTAAATTTCCACGTCATTTGCTATTATCTTATGTTATGATATGCTATGTGGCTTGTATGAGGCCTCTCGAGGTCTTATACTCCTTCTTACATATAAGGGGTACCCCTAGGTCGTGACATACCTAGTCCAAGGCCTCTTTAACAAGTACGTATTATGCGACCTAGGCTCTACAACTTAAACTAACCAACCAGAGAGCGACAATGCCTACCATATAAAGCCTAGAAAATGGGCCATCTAAATACTAGAGGGGTAGTTCTTGTTATTCTCAAATTCCACAAAAGGAAAGAACCAATCCCACTGAACTCCAAATTCAAAAACATAGGCCCACAACATATCCTCAAGAACCACAATAGTAAGCTCAGAGTACATGTAGGTCTGTGGGTGGAATGTTGTGCTAAAGTCAACACTAGTGCCCAACTCCTCCAAAAAGCTCCTCTAGAATGTAGAAGTGAACAAATAACCCTTGTATGAGATAATAGACAAAGGCACACCATGAAAATGAAACACCTCCTAAATATAGATACTGGCCAACCTTTTGTAGTAAAACAAAGGTAGAAAAGGGATGAAGTGTACTAACTTGGTCAATAGATCAACAATGACCCAAATGTTGTCAGCACCTCTAAAATTCTGGGTAAACTTGCAACAAAGCCCATAGTGATCCGATCACACTTCAACTCAAGAATGAGTAATCTCCAAAACTCACCACCATGTCTCCAATGCTCAGCCTTCACTTTCTTGCAACTTAGACAATGGGACACATAATTTTTTTATATCATTCCTCAAGCTGCTCCACCGGTACCCCAACCTCAAATCACGATACATCTTCACGGTGCCTAGATGGATAAAATTTCTAGAATCATAGGCCTCAGAAAGTATCAATCAGATCAAGTCCCAAACTCTTAGAACACAAATGTAACAAGCAAATCTCAAAACCATAACTTTTCTGTCATTACCTTATAACACTTGATCTCGAAGAGACACCAAGTCCTCATCCTCAAAATTACAACCCTGGATCTGATCAAGAAAGAAGGATTAAACTCCCACAGAGGCTAAGACACGCGTAGAATCTGAAATATCAAGCAGAATCATTTGGTTGCCTAATGATTGAATGTCCAAAGACATAGGTCGCTCAAAAGTTCACAAGAAGGCTAGACTAACTATACTCACTGCCTTTCGGCTGAAGGAGCCCGCTTCAACATTTGCCTTGCTCGAATGATAGACAATAGAGATGTCATAGTCCTTTAAGATCTCAATCCTATGACGCAGCCTCAAATTGAGGTCCCTCTAGCACATAATGTTTGAAGACTCATCTGATTAGTGTAGATCTGACAATGAACTCTGTATATATAGTGCCTCAAAATCTTAAGCACAAAAACTACCACAACCAACTCCAATTCATGAGTAAGGTGGTTAAGCACATCCAGCTTAAGCTGCCTCAATGCATCAACAATAACTTGATCCCACTACATAGATACACAACCAAAACCAATGCTGGATGCATCACACTACAGCGTGAAGCTCTCATCCTCAATTGGATGATACAATATTAGAGCAATAGTAAACAAGCCCTTGAGCTCCCAAACTCTCAACTCATACTCCACTCGCAGAAAAATAGGGGTTGCCTAGTGATATTAAGGCTAACCTTAATAATAAAATTTGAATGGTGACTAGCATTGTGCCACGACGTTAACTAAGGTGCTTCTTGAGAGGCAACCCAAGGTCTTAAATGCTTTAGTTTTTGCTTTTATAAATAATGGTGTATTGGTTGTGCAGGTGTAAGTCGGTGTATCACCGAAGAGGTCGGCATGCCCGACTTAACCCACTGTTTAGCTCAACTCAAGTTTAGTTCAGAGCCTATAAAACTCAAAAAACTCAAGAACAGTTCGGCGAGTCACCGACTACGATTCAAACCGCCATTTTGACACCTAAGATATTGAAGATTCTATAGAAATCAGTAGGGCAAGTGACCACTCGATGTGTCACCCAGTGGATCAGTGATTACAACAAATGTCCCAAATGGATGCGAACTTGATGGTTATATATGGCCAATCACTTTCCCTCACTTTTAAACTTCACAAACTCACACCACGTTAGTATTTTCAATATTCTTGCTTTCCATTACTATTTTGGTTGTTGATTGTTGCTCAGAACTAGGATCTCTTTACCGTTTAGTTTTTCAGTCACGTTTTAATCGGCATCTAAGGTTGGTTTCCTAATCCTGAGTTTACATTCTAAAATTTTGTACTCATTTGCAATGATCATATTGTATTGTTGTGTGCTGGGCCACTCTAATAGGATTAGAATGGTTAAATGCCGATTTCAAATTAAAAAACTTGCCTGTATTATTTGGATCATCGAATGCCCGTAATTTTATTCTTTTAAATGAAAGAAATTTTGTTGGGTTGTCCTTGCATGTTGTTTAGATTGATTGGGTGAAGTTTGAGTAGCTCGTGTTTAGGCTAAATGACGTAAATTTCTCAATAATATATCTAGTGACACCATTCGTCAGAGGAAATATCGTCAAATGGCCAAATTTGGCAAAATCGAGAAAAATTTGAATATTTCATGGTAATGGGTATTACGGGTCTTGTTTCAATTCCATTATTTCATTCTTTGATTTTGTTTTTGGGGGTTGTAGGGTTGAATTCGAGAAGGTAGGTTGGAAATAGTCAGGTTGCGCCATTTGGCGAGCTGGGTCAAGCTCTCCGAACCACTCGGCGGTTCACCTAATGACACCATCACGCCTTTAATTTCATGCTATATATGTTGTTGGATTTTGTGACTTTTGGCGAAAAAACTTAAGGTCGCTAAAAACAATCAGTGATTCACCAAAAGTCTATTTATTCGCCCTTTGTCTGCACCCGTGAAACCCTTTTTGCACAATAACTTTTGGTGGACAAATCCTTGCTCGCCGAAAGTAGTTGGCGATTCGCCGAAAGGGCCTTCCCATTACCAAATTGCCATATTTTTTAAGCCAATCCATTCAGCGATCCAAATCTAGCTCGCTAAAGAGGTTCGGTGACTTACCAACTGGATCGGCGAGCCTGTCTGCAATAAATTTTCTATGCTACTGTTTGATCTTCTCCTAATTTCTCCTGATCTTTTCTAGATATGGTACATACAAATCTAACCATGCACCCCAAGACAAAAGAATATGGCATAAATATAAACGAAGGGGGATCAAATGTCCCAAAGAAGAGAAGGCAAGAACTCTAATTAGGAGACAAAGGCAGAAGAAACAATCACATAGCTAGGAAAGGAGCAGTTGTTGACACCTGGGCTGATTTTTTTGAACTAGAAAATGAGGAGCCTTTGATTCACCGAATGATTAGACACCACACTATCTCTCAACCCTCGTTCACCAGAGTTCCCTCAGCTGCCACACCTCCTGAAATAGATTCAGTACTAGCTCAGGCAAATCCAGTGACCCCTACACTCCCTATAGTTCCTCCCCCTACACTACTGAACATATTAAAAGGTGATGGACTATGGACCATCCTAGAGGAGAAAATATTATCTATGGAGGGCCTAGAAGGAAAATATACCGATGTTATGGACACCCACTGCTAACATGAGTTTGAGTAATTCACAAGACCCCAAGGCCCTTACATTCCTTCCTAGGTCAAGGAAATTTACACAACTTTTGGGGAGGTGGTGCCTAGGAGCAAGAAGAAGGCAAGCAAGTTTAGACCGGTGAAGTGGGTCATGGTCAGAGGCAAGGAAGTGGAGTGAAACAATGATTATATAAACACTGTATTGTGTAGACTGCTGCACTCTACACTTTTTTACGAGGGGTTGCCTATTGTTTAGTCCCTAGATGACCTAAAGGGTTGGCTGGCTTCTCTAATTTCTGACACTACCCCTAGGTGGATCGAGTTAGGGGCTCCTATTGAGAAGAGGGACCTAGACATTGCAACTAGCTTCTGGTTTGGCTTTATCAGCAACACCATAATGCCAACCCAGAATAAGTCCATTTTGCTCCACCCTAAGGCAGCTTGCCTTGGTTCTATCATTTTGAGAAGGCGCATCGACCTAAGAATGCCGATTTCACAAGATATTGCCATTAGAGCCAAACAAAATCTGACTTCACTACCATTTTATGGCCTAATCACTGAGCTGTGCTGGCGTGCTGGAGTACCTTCGGACACTGCGAGGAATATTGAAGTCACCCCTTCATCCTCTACTTACATCCAGTATATTGAGGCTGAGAACACACGAGAGGAGGCTGAAGGGAGGAGAGCAATTCTGGCAGATATTTCTCTAGAGGTTGATGTTGACTCGTTATCTGCAGAGGTATCTTCACCTACACTGGCCTCTATGCCTTCAGTTACATCTGTTCCTTCCTCTTCTTCACAGGCCCCTCCCCATGTGCTTCCTCCTCCTCCCAGCCTGTCAGGATTACTCAGGCCATAATCCTGAAGATAGGGCATTTGGCTCAATCAGCTGATATGTGGTCAACTCGACTTGACTGATCCATTCCAGGGATGATTGTGAGTGCTATCTCGGCTGCACTGACCCCCTCTTAGGGTTTCTGTTGATGATCTGACTACTAGTCATTACTTGTGAGAGCAAACGGGGGGAGACATCTGAGGTTTCAGCTTTGAAAGCTGAAGTAGCAGACTTGAGGAAGGATGTAGACTACTTGAAGTCTACCGACTTCACTTCATTGATTTAGGGTGTAGATGAAAAAGATGCTCCTAAGACCTTGGGGATTCCTCCAGCTACAATTGGAGATGTGCTGAGGGGTGGCACAACAGATGAAGAGTCGGATGCATGGACCAACAAGGAGCTAATAGCAGTACATAAGGAGGAGATGATAGAGAACAGAGATGAGAGCATATTTAGAGATTTGCCAGCTATTGTGGGGACGGTTGTGTAGTCGGTGATCTTAACATTGCCTACTGAGACGTCCACAATAGCTCCTAGTGGATTTGGCACTACTATTCCTTTTGAGGTTACTCCGAGCACTGAAGCCCAAGTTCAGACTACTACACTGGGCACTGAAGCCCCGACAGATGCAGAGACTACTTAGACAAGACCTTTCTTTAACTCCCTCTCTATCTTACTTTATTTTTACTTTTGGATATTTTTATTCACATTTGAGGACAAATGGTTACTGTTTGTGGTGGGGTGAGGCCCACCTTTGTGTATATTTATTTGGATTATATATTATGGGTTGTGAGTTAGTACTTTGTTATTTCACTACTTTTTGTGGAAGGCTTGAGCTTGTGGATCCTTTTGTTTTAATTGTATATGATTTTGACCCTTCTGAAAACTTTTAAATTTTTTGCCAATCTTGAATGTACTTGAATGTACTTGAATGTTGCTATTCTTTAGAAAATTTGAGTCTCACGTTTGATCAATATCGATGACTCAAATAGTGCTCAAAATTGAACGAACATGAATGTGCGGCTACGTTGAGACCAAATGAAGTTGCATAGACAATATGTGAACTCTTTGCATCTCGTTGTGATTAGCCATGTATCAAATTGATTTTCTTGTGATGAATGTTGCCAACTAGCGAAAGTGTGGAGTCTTATTTGACTTTAGTGTTGTGCCTTGTGTGATGAGCTTTCTGTGAACAATCCATGATAACACCTAGAATTTGTCCTGTTGGTTTGGTCAACTAAGTAAGGCTATCTCTTGATATGATCTTAGGCAATTTCGAAGAGTGTGAGCCAATTTCAGATATACCTCTTTTGTGACCTACCTTGTGAGTGTGTGAACCTCTCTTGAACACTTTTTGAACCTTACCTTTCTTTGGAAGAAACTTGATGAAAACTAGACCTCTTTTAATCCACTACCTATAATCCTCTTGATTTGTGGTTGATTGAATAGCCAACTTAGTCCAAAATCCTAAGTTGGGGTGTGGTGAAAAGAAAATGGAAATTCAATAAGTGCAAGGAAAGTCTCCTTTAACCCATAGTGTTGAGAAAAATGGAACCCCTCCATATAAAAAATTTGAAAAAGGGAAGAAAAGAATGACAAAGAATGTTGTGAAATAAAGTACAAAAGAAATATGGTTTCCAAACAATCCACGGAAAGTGAATAATAAGATGACTTATGAGCACTAAAGAGAATGATTAAGGAAAAGAAAAGGAAGTGTTGTGAGTACCATATTTCATGAGGATGAAAGACACTGAACCTAAATGACCATACCTTTGCACTCAGCCCCATTTCAAGCCTTAAAAAGATCTTTTTGATATTGAATGAGTTGAAACAAATGTCGATTGAAAAATACGGGCAAACCTATGGGTGAAATTATGTATCGTGTTCATCCTTGTGAGTGTGAGCGTTGCATTTGATTTCGAAGCTTTAAATTGTGAACCATTGTGTGAATATGGAATCATTCTTTGTGTCAGGGCATTTGAACACTTTAGTTGATCTTTAACTTGTATTTAAAGCAAGTATTGTAAAAAAGAGATTCTTTGATAATGGTGACTCACAACTTGAATCTTTGAGTGCACAATTGATCTTTGCATGAGTAAAGTGAGTCTTGTTGTGTGCATTCATGATTGAGTCTTATGTAGCACTATTTGAGACATCCTTTTTGAACTGCTGAACTTGAGTTTCCCTAAGAAGAAGCAAAAGTTTAAGTTGGGGGTGTTGATGAGTCCACAAATTGTACTAATTTAGGGTTATATTTTGATAGAATTAGTGTCCTCAAATGCAATTTTGTCTCAATATCTGATGAAAACCCTTAAGTTTCAGGTATTTGAAATTTGAGGGAAAACATGGATACTACTTAGCAAAAAGGAACAAAGGTAGCTGAAAGAACGAAGAAATGAAGATTTGAGAATCACCGAACCCATTCGGTGAGTCGCCAAAATGTCTTATCCTCGCCTTTTGTTCCAGTGTGCTTAGCCCTGAAGGAAAGGATCAAATTGGTGGTGAAAATAAGCAGTCGCCGTATCACTGAGCAATTTCGTGAAGCATTACTATGTCGCCTAATGATCCAAAACACGATGATGCTGAAGGCTAACGCAAGACAGCGATGAACTATACCAAAGGGCGAATCACCGAGTTGATCGGCGATCCCGACTAACTTCACCAAGTGATCCTTTGCAGCATAAAGTTTTTGAAAACTATAAATACTCATTGAGACTTGTAGCTTAAGATAGAATTTTTATCTTTGAACAATATTTTATTCAGACTTTAATTCTATTTTTGAATTCTATGTTTGAAGAGGGTTTTGAAGAACTTGAAGATTCAAAGGGTTTCAACTCCAAGATTTTGGGTCTTGTGGATTTTTCACTCATGACTTTTTTTGAGACTTAAATCTTCATACCCATTTGAATGCAAACTCATAATGGTATAAATTTCTATCTCTCATACATGTCTAGGTAAAACCCTAATTCTTTGGGTGTGATTTTGTGAATATGGATTAAGTTAATTGTTGGGTATTGCTTCCTGATACTTTAATCGTTGTTTAAATGTGATTTCGTTTAGTAATTATGTTGAAATTTAATGAAATTGTAGTTGCAAATACGATTTCACCTTTGTGTTTTTGGCTTGCTCGAGAGAGAGGTCGTAAAACTAAGACTACTAAATTGATGGCTGGTGGGATTGGGTCGACATGAGATTCAACTCGAGAGAGTGAACCCTAGTCCTTGTCCCACACACTCAACTCAAGAGAGCGAGTGGGCTAAGGTGGAGGCTGTTCTTCATGCGGCAACTCTGTGTTCGAGAGAAATAGAGTTGATTCGGGGTAAGTTGCTCTAGAGAGAATTTACCCCCACTATAGTCTAGCCTAGTCACAAATATTCAACGAATTTACTATCAAAAGTATGTACCCAATGATCTAGTTTAACCCGTATTCCTATCATATCCGAAGAGTCCCATCTCCTTGATTAGTACTCTTTGTATCTTCACTGATTTTTGCTTACTTGTTACAAACCCCCATCATTAATTAACATGCTTGTGTCACACCTTAGATTTAACATGTTTGTATTCGATAATATTTTTAGCTATGACTAATTAGAAATTAATTTTATTTCTCTATTATTTCTCAAAACAACTACCTTGGGACTCAACCCTAACCCTTTGTTTGGTTACTTTACTATTGTACGATTGTAGACACTTGCATTGGAAGTTGTGTCTTGATTACACAAATATCAAGAATACTCAAGGCTCGCTCATCTTTATTTTTTCATCCTGTTTTGTTCCATTTTGCATGTTAGTATCCTTGCTTTGTTCCTCAACCAATATTCCTAAAAATCAAGGATTTAACATCAATTATTGGCACAAAGTTTGAATTTGAGAACACTATATCTATATAAACAAAGCCCTAAATGAGTCCAAATCTCAGACTCATCAATTTGCAAAGGATTGGCTTCCAAGCTTCTGTGTTCCATGTCCTCTACTGTGTTTGCAAATGGTCGACTTTGCTGACCTCCACATTCCCAGGGAAGCCTCCGCATTCGCAAAGGGCGTTTTCCCGTGTAGTTAAATATTTTATGCATTTTTATTTCTATAGGTTAGTAATTTGTCGATTTTGGGAGCTATTTGTGTCGAAATTGAATGATTCTTATGTGAGCGCATCGAGAATGTTCATGGGCATGTTCCAATTTCGATAGAACGTTCATTTCTCTGTGTAATTTATGTGAATTTCCATTTTAACTATATTTAACCTAAATTAATTATGGTTGTTTTAGCTTGATCAAAGCTCGGATTGAGCAAATATTTGGGGCAAAAATTCATTAAACAAGTTGCGACATCATGACGTGGTTGATTTTGTGGATCCTTGTGCGTGTCCCAGTTTTGCATTTTTGGAGGTTTCTTTTCAATATTGAATTCCTTGATTAATGTATGTATGGTTGTGTTTATTTTGGCATTCCCTTGGTAATGTTTGTAGCCTCACATCACTCTGAGGTTGTCCTTATGGGAAAAGCTCCTAAGTAGTGTTGTTGTGTGGTTTTGACTTTGAGGTATGCTACAACTTACTTTTCTTAGATTGGACTCTTTCAGATTGAATGTATTTTGAATAGTATTGCATAATTATGTTGGAATTTAGGATTAGTTTTGGTTTTAAATCCTGAGTCGACTTATTTCCATTGTGGAGCTGTTTAGAGTTGCTTTTAGCTAGAAATGCCTTTGTTTAGGTTGATCCTTGTGTTTTTTTGGATAGTATCCTTAATAATTGTTCTTATGTGGCATGAAACTTAGGTTGTCTTGTGGTTTGATTGACTTGGAATGGTTTGAATTGGTTATGTGATTTTTTGAGTTATGATCTTATCAATATTTAATTGTTGGGCTTGTACCGTGAGCCTGAACTAGTAAGAGTTCCATGCTTATATTCTTGTGGTTTGAGTACCTGTTTGTGTGTGCAATATGAGTTGATGTGATGATTACTGGATCGCATATGCCTGAGAGAAATTTAATAGCGTATTGTTGGCATACTTGCATCTAATTATTGAAAGAATGGAGGTCCTAGAGATATTTTGAGTACATTACTATTTGTACTGGGTTTTATCTCCCTTAGAGTGGGACTACTTATTTTACAATAGAAATTTGTTTTGAGGAGAAATACTCCATTATTGCCTTTTAAGGAAACTATTGATAAGCTCCAGTGGCGCATAGACTATATTCATGATTTTACTTTTGCATATGTTGATAATGCTCGGTGACCCGCAATTTTGATTTTGGGTTTTACCTTTCTATTAAGCTCTAGCGGGGCTCTGTAGATGTCTCGGGGGTCCATGGGATTGTCGATGAGAAAAATACTGAACTTTTTGAATTTCATCACGCATTGGCCAGATGTGCATTGCATCACTTTGTGTTTTGATTGTCCTTGTGATTGATTGATGTGATAGACTAATTGTTGTTCCTCTTTTCACTAGTTTTGGTTACTTTTAGACATTATCAAACCTTTGTTAGCTTCATTGTTATATATATATATATATGATTTTCTAAGGTTGAGCTATGATGCCTACTAAGCACCTCATGTTTTGATACTCATTCTACACTTCTGAATCTTTTTGTGATACAATTGCGAGTACGAGCCACCTCAGAGAGCGTTGGATCTCCCGCGGCCATCAGAGATTCAGATTGTGGTGATTTCCTGCCGTTCAGAGAATTTTTTATTTCCCTCTTCTGTATTGACTTGTATTTTGTACTTTATATTAGTTAGTTCTCTTTTTTATATGGCCTTTGTGCAGTTAGTATATCTTGTATAGATGACACTATGTCCGGGGATCAGTTCTTATGTTAGTTTTCTTCTTGGTCACTTTTAAGCCTCTCTTGTATATTTGGTATCGTATTAAAGATTGATGAAATAACCCTTTCTCTCTTATTCTACTTCTACTTTTGCATATTATTATTGTTGCTATTTAATTTTTCTTCCACATCTTGTGTTGGGTTTAGGGTTGCCTACTCGGGGGATTATAGTAGGTGACATCATGGTGTGATTTTGGGTCGTGACAATGCCCTATGCCTCAAAACTTGCTCCTCAGCCCCGTGCTATGTAACACTCCCCACCTCATGCCGCTGCCCTTTAAAATACTACTCATTATTACACATAACAAATCTTGACATAACTCCTACATGAGCACCTGCCAAAGGAATACCGTCAAGTTTAGAATTTGTTGTTATGGTTGGCTGGTTCGCTGGATCCTAAAATCCTTGGAGCAGATGCTGGTCCGAAGTCTATCCTCCTTTCCTGGTCTAAGAATAGTCCAAAGTACCTGGTAACCTACCAAACTAAGAGATACCCTTAAGCATCTCAAATACTCGAACCAGAGTGTCCTGAAGCCCTAAAGTAGCTAAATCCAAAATGGTGCATGAGTTTGCACAACCTCCTTTATTCAAATTTGGTTACCCTCTGACTCATACTCTACCTCAGGGGCCTCTTCTCTAGCGTTGACTTGACGAGCTTCGTGTTCTCTCACCCTAGTAGGGTATTCCACCTAAACGTGGACCTTAACTCAACCTCAGCCCCGCTTGCATGCAACAACACGAGCAATAGGCAAATTTATTGGGATGGGCTTGTGTCATTACCCAAAAATGGGTGTGATGGCACATATCTAATCCCATGTCTAAGACAAGTCAGCCTAACCCAACTAAAGAGATACATTCAAAAATAAAATAGAATAACGAACTTGGAAAACATTGACATTGCGGATAAATATAGCGTAACTTATTCCACCCCTCAGAATTTTGTGACACGTGTACAAACCTCTAAGTTGTACATTAGATCTAAAAGAAATACAAGTATGTATGCATTTTTGTCTAGAACAGATTAAAAATATAATGAGGAGTAAGAGGTGTCTGCCGAGATGAAAAGTAGCTACTTCACAAACTCCCAACAGTAAGACCCGGACAAAGAAGAAAAGAACTGATCAAGAAAATTCGGGCTCCTAACCTACATGAGTATAGAATAAAGTTATTACTACCAAATAACAACGGTACTCAGCGATTCTAGGAGTCCCGGGAATTGAGTTGACAGATGCTAGTTGCTCTAACCCTAGAAAGGTTATCTCCTTCTTTAGAGCTCAAAGATTGGCTTCCATTCAGGAAACTAGTGTTGAGCCACCTCCCATGGATTGTGTGCTTACGGTTCGAGAGTTTTCATATGTTTTTCCTACAAACCATCTTGGTGTTCCTCTGGATAAGGATATTGGCTTTGCCATTAAATTAGATCTAGGCACCAAGCCTGTCTCTATTCTTCCTTATCGTATGCTCTATTGGAGTTGAAGGAATTGAAGGATTAGTTAGAGGATTTGTTGAGTAAGGGGTTTATTCTCTATAATGTTTCTCCTGAGGGTGCTCTTATGTTGTTTGTGAGGAAGAAGGATGGATCCATTAGGATGTGTATTGACTATCGATAGTTGAACAAAGTGAAAGTGAATAACAAGTATCCTCTTCCTTGTATTAATTATTTGTTTGATTATCTTCAAGATGCATCTCTTTTTTCTAAGATTGATTTGAGGTCCGATTATCATCAACTGAAGGTTAGGGCATCAAAAGTCCCTAAGAAAACTTTCAAAACTCGTTATGGGCAGTATGAGTTTGTTGTGATGTCTTTAGATTTGACTAGCTCCCTTGTAGTGTTCGTGAAGTTTATTAATGCGGTTTCAAACCTTATATGGACTCCTTTGTGATAGTATTCATTGATATAATCTTAGTGTCCTCTAAGACTTTGGAGGATCACGATCAGGAGTTTAGGATTGTACTCCAGAATTAATGGAAGAAAATCTGTTGAATTCTTGGGACACATGGTTTCCAAAGAAGGCTTTCAAGTAGATTCAACAAAGATTGAGGCAGTGAGGGGTTGGACCATACCTATATTGGTTACTAAGATCCGTAGTTTTATGGGACTAGCGGGCTATTTTTGATTATTTATGTAGAGCTTCTCCACTATTGCATCTCCTTTGACTATATTGACTCGTTAGAGTGTGAAATTTCAATGGCCTGATGAGTGCGAGGATAGTTTTTGAAAGCTCAAGACCTTATGGACATCATCTATTTTTACTTTGCACAATGAGGGTATAAACTTTATTGATTATTGTGATGCTTTCGGAGTCAGGTTAGGCTATTTTCTGATGCAGAAGGGTAAGGTAATTGCCTATGCATCCACGAAACTAAAAACCCATGAAAGGAACTACCCTATCTATGATTTGGAGTTGGCAGTTGTAGTTAGTGTTTGTGCTTAAGCTATGGCGACATTACATGTATGGAATTCACTGCGATAAGATGAATAAAATAAAACAAGTTTGGTAGACAAGTGAGTACTATGTACCACTTTCAGGGAACAAGTGGAGAAGAACCAAGAATATGCTAAAAGGATTGCTTGGTTGACTACTCAAGTAGAAATAATAAATTAGTATGTTCAAAAGAACGGAGTTAACTCCACAAATATGGTATCACGATGTGTATATGATGAAGAGATATACACAAGAGGTTGAAGATCAGAGGGTTTTCGACAAAGTCATCGTAAGCTTGCTTGAAATCAAGGTTGAACAAATGCTTTTGATGAGAGATGTTGTAGAGGAAAATGTGAAGGTATTGAATATGAACATTATCATGGATTGATGAAGACCCACTCAGATTATTTGCTGGCAAAAACTCTAAACAAGTTAGAGTGTTTAAACATGGCCCAACAAGAGATGAATGGTAACGTCTCAGCCTTATCAACTACTATGGTTTCACATGCATCTTCCATCAAAGGACTTGAAGAAAACATAAGGCAACATACCACTCTTGCATATGCTTATTCCTATGAGTGCAAACCATCTAATGGAAATGGGGATCAAAGAAATTCATTACAGGTACCAGGCATTGTGACTAGAAGTGGAAAAGCATTGCAAGAAATAGTAAAGCCAGAAGAAACAAAGAATCAAAGGGTGATTCATAATATTGAATTACCTCAGACAATGAATCAAGAACAAAACCAAGAAGTAAGAAGTGTTCCGAAGACAAATGTGCTTAAAAGTGGTGTTGAGAATGCATCTACATTACCTCCAATCAAGATCACACCTCCATTTCCGCAAAGGCTGAGAAAGAAAAATTACAATTCAAAATCCAAAAGTTTGTGGAAATAGTAAAAGATTTGAAATTGAGTATTCCATTGGTGGATACCTTGAATGAAATTTCGGGTTATGCTAAATAAATGAAGGAGTTGGTGACAAAGAAGAGAGTCATTGAGTTTGTGAATACTGTGTTACTGCAACCATGTGGTGCGGTAACAACAAAGAATGATGTCCTCAATAGAGATGACACATGAGCTTTTACAATCCCATGTACTATTGGTAGGTTCACCTTTGCAAAAGCTTTATGTGATCTTCGTGCAAGCATAAATTTTATGCCATTAATGATATTTGAGAAGCTTGAGCTTGATAAACCAAAACCAACAAACATGAGGCTTCTAATGGCTTTGATAAAGAAACTGGTGCGGGTGGTGTATAATGTTCTAGTAAAATTTGACAAATGCATGTTCCCCGTTCATATTGATGTGTTTGATTATGAAATTGATGTTGAGATGCATGTTTTTCTTGGTTGACCAGTTTTGTCCATATGCAAGGCCTTGGTTGATGTGGAAGGAGGTGACTTAAAATTTGGTGTCAATGAGGAAGTAGTTAGTTTCATCATCCAAAAGTCAATGAAATACCCCAAGTATATTCATGAGGTGTCTCATTTAGATCAAATTGATAGTGCCGCTGCAAGTATTGTTGGTGCAACCTATTGTAGAGAGCCTTTGGCTCAAGTTCTACTTGATTATGATCAAGAGGAAATTAACAATTATGATTAGGTTGCAGCTGCTCTTGTAAGCATAGGATTGAATAATTCTTTCCATGCTAAACTTGATCTCTATTTATCGTGTCGGGAAGCACCACTGGAAAACCATCCATCATTGAACCACTAAAATTAGAATTGAAGGAACTCCCACCTCATGTCAAATATGTTTTGTTGGGGCTAATAAAACTCTTTCGGTAATTATTGAATGGTGATCTCAAATAATGGCAAGTGGAGTTGTTAGTTATAGTGTTCAAGAGGAATATTAAAGCTTTAGAGTGGTCTATTGCTAGAATAGTGGGTGTTTCATCGGGTGTATGCACTCATAGGATTAATTTGGCGGAAAATTGCAAACCAAGTATATTAAGCATCAAAGAAGATCAAATCCTCTGATGTAAGAAGTAATAAAGAAAGAAATCATAAAATGGTTGGATGCGGGAGTCATCTTACCAATTGCAGATAGTCAATGGGTGAGTCCAGTACAATATGTTTCGAAAAAGGGTTGTATTACGGTGATTCCAAATGAGAAGGCCGAGTTAGTGGCTGCCAGACCCATCACCGGGTTGTGTGTGTGCATGGACTACCAAAATCTCAACTCATGGACTGAAAAAGATCATTTCTCTATGCCCTTTATTGATCAGATGTTTGATATATGTTTGCCGAAAAAGGATGGTATTGCTTTCTTGATGGATATTCTGGGTACAACCAGATCTCTATTGCACTAGAGGATCAAGAAAATAAAACATTTACATGTCCATATGGTACTTTCACATTCAAGAGAATGCCTTTAAAGCTATGCAATACTCCAGCACCTTTCAACGTTGTATGTTATCGATATTTGTAGTTATGGTAGAATACTCTATGGATGTGTTCATGGATGATTTCTCTCTCGTAGGGGATTCTTTTGAGGAATGTTTGAAGCATTTTTATACGATGTTGAAAAGGTGTGTTGATTTGAATTTTCTTCTCAACTAGGATTAGTTCCACTTTATGGTGAAAGAGAAATTTCCGAGGAAGGTATTAAAGTCGATCAAGCTAACCTTCAAGTGATCGAAAAGTTACTGCCCCAATTTTGGTGAAAGAGGTGAGGAGTTTTGTTTTTGGGTATGTTGGGTTCTATGGATGGTTTATTAAAGATTTATCCAAGATCGCTATTCCTTTGTGTAGACTTCTTGAGAAAGAGAGCACATTTATTTTTGATGAATTTGGATGGTGGCTTTCAAAACACTCAAGGAGAGTCCTATTTCAACCCTAACAATAATTTCTCCCGATCGGAATCTCCCTTTTGGAAATATATAAAATGCTAGTGGATTGACTCTAGGAGCTGTTGTTGGGCAACATAAAAATAAGTTCTATCATCCTATTTACTATGTAAGAAAAACGTTGAATTATGCTCAAAAGAATTACACCGTAACGGAACAAGAGTTTTTGGTTGTAGTATATGGGTTTTAGAAGTTTCGAGCATATTTATTTGGTACCAGAGTGGTGATTCACATGGACCACGCAACATTAAGGTATCTTATGGCATAGAAAGATGCCAAACGTAGGTTAATATGCTAGGTTTACTCCTTCACGGATTTGACTTCGAGGTGAAAGATATAAAGGGGTAAGAGAACCAAGTAGCCAACCATCTTTCAAGATTGGAGACACAACCTATAATGATTGAAGAGATAAACATTGATTACACTTTATTGGATAAATGGGTAATTGTAATCTCATCACTCTCTGCTCTTTGGTATACTGATTTTGCTAATTTTATTTTGTGGGCAAGTACCTAACGATTTAAGTATCCATCACAAGAGAAAATTCCTATTTATATGAAGAAATACATGTGGGATAAACCATTCCTTTTTAGAGAATGTGCTCACAATATTATTCGAGGTTGTGTATCAAAAGTGGAAGTGAGTGAAATCGTTGAAGCATGTCATGCTTCACCATAAGGTGGTAATCATTGGGGCATTCATACAATCTTTAAGGTCTTACAGTTTAGCTACTATTGACCAACAATGCTTAAGGATGCTCATGCATTTTTCAAGTGTTGTGTCCAATGTCAATTACAAGGAAGCATGTATAGAAGACATGAATTACCCCTTTCACAAAACCTTGAGATTGAATTATTTGATGTTTGGGGGTTGATTTCATGGGTCTTTTTCCTAGCCCTTTTGGGAATAAACATATCCTTGTGGCAGTGGATTATGTCTCCAAGTGAGTGGAAGTGATAGCATTACCAAACAATGAAGCGTAGAGTGTCATAAAGCTCCTAAAAAAGAACATATTCACAGAGTTTGGTACTCCAAGGGCCATCATAAGTTATGTAGGGTCACACTTTTGTAATTGTCAGTTTGCGGCCCTCTTGTCAAAATATGGAGTCAACAACAAAGTGGCAACGCCATACCATCCACAATTGAGTGAACAAGTTGAAGTGTTTAATTGAGAAATAAAGAGTATTTTGGCAAAAACAGTGAATGTCAATCCTACTAACTAGTCTAGCAAGCATAATATTGAACTTTGGGCCTACTGAATGACATCCAAATCTCCCATTGGTATGTCACCATACAAGTTGGTGTTTATGAAAGCTTGCAATCTCCTGGTGGAACTAGAAGACAAGGTTTTATGGGGATTGAAGAAGATAAACATGAATTGGGATGTAGACTCTATAGACAGTGTTCACCAAATCCTTGACCTAGATAAGTGTCATTTAGAAGTCTAAAAAAGTTCAACACTATATAAGGAGAAAGTTAAACGGTGGCATGATTCAAAAATACTACGTCCCTACGAGTTTGCGGTGGGTGAATTAGTCCTATTATTCAATTCACGGTTAAAACTCCTCCTAGGAAAACTCAACTCAAAATGTATTGGCTTGCACACTATCTTACATGTTTATGGAAATGGAGCTATTGAAATTGATGATGCTAAAGGGGTGTGCTCACATTTAATGATCAGAGATTAAAAGCATAGTTTGGAGAAAGTCAGGATGTGCGGGTTGTTGAAGTAGTGTATTTGGATGATGTTTAAAGAAGACATCCATATCGTGTTGCGACATTTATTTAGGCGCTTCTTGGGAGGCAACCCAAGTGTTAGTTGTTTTCAATAACATTGGTGTTCACATGTTCAAAATATTAGGCAATAGGGGATGAAATAAGCAACTTGGTGATTCGCCAAACACCGTAGGCGAAGTTCTAATGAGCCCACCTTCTTGGAGGCTTAATTGTAGCTACTTACAGTCTAATTTGGTGATACTGATCATCTTTTCAGTGATGCACCAACATCATTGGGTGAACCTGTTATAGTCCGCCTAATCATGCATGAAAAATGGACATAAAATTGGTACTTCTGGTGGTGCTCATACACGAATGGTGGTCCCTTTGGCCGATCGTTCTGTAGCCCGCTGAAGTGAGTGAAATATTGGCCTCACTTACAGCCATACTATGTGATTTAGGTTTACTTGGCGACCTGCAGATCCCAATTGGCAACCATTACCAATGTTTAGTCAGGGAGTATTTCTACCTTTGTCCCTTTATTTCAATTGTCATGCATTGAGGACACTGCATACTCATTTTGAAGGGGTGAGGGCCTTCTTGTTAATATTCCCCTTTTGCTTGTATTCATTATTTATGTTAGAGTGTTCTTTTGGGAATTGTGTTTCTTTACTTCTATAGAGTTCTCCATTGATGTTGCAATGTTGTAACCCCTATGAGTTCAAATCGTGAAATGCTTGACATTTTCATTAACAACAATTTGGGAATCGATTTTGTTCAATATCAGTGTATTGGATAGTACTTATGATGACCATAATGCATAGTGTTGGTGGTGCGAGAAAGATATCAATGTGGGTACACCTTTAAATGATCTCTTTGATTTTTTTTGTTTACTAGCTATATTTTGATGTGAGTCTTGCAATGAACATCGCACGTACACTTTTGATCTTTTCGGGATATGCTAAATAAGTATATATTTAAGTGCCACGTGTGGGGAGGTTTACCTTGAAAGCATGCTTGTGGATTCCTATCATTTTCTTTGTTAGTTCAATTGTGTGAATCTTGGTGAATATGGGACATTCTCTTGAGTGAAATTCAATGAGAGAACCAAATCGTACATAAAGCCTTTTGTGACTGCCTTCTGAGGGTGTGAACCCGTTTGGCACCAACTGAGCCCAAATTATTTGATGACAACCAAAAGAAGCCTCTAGAGAAAAATTATCCCTACCTTATTACAAAAATCCTTTTTGAAACATTATGATGTTTGAATAGCCAAATTAGTCCAAAAGCCTAAGTTGGGGGTGTGGAAAGAAAGGATAAATGAAAACAGTGAAGGGAAAAAGGAAAAAAAATGAGACTCAAATCTGAAAGTTTTGCAAAAAGAAGGAACCCCTCCTTAAAATTTAAAAATATGTGTGTTGTATCATCATTGTGATGGAGATATCTTGGAAAACTTAAAATGAAAAAGAGAAATAAAGGAAATAAAAGGGGAGTTCCAAATAAATTGAGTGACAAGTCAAGATTTAATTTGTCAAAAAAGAAGAAGAAAAAGAACGTCAGAAGAGGTGATGATGATTACAACAATTCTTTGAAAAGGGTTAAGTCACGAAACCAAATTGACCATTCCTTAGCTCTCAAGCCCATTACAAGCCAAATATACCCTTGAGATCTTACATGAACTAGGTTATATGATAATTGAAAAATATAGGCAAACCTATGGGACAAAGCTTGCATGCATTTCTCTTCTGAGAGAGTGAGAGCTACATTGATTCCTATTACCTTTGTTGATTTTCATTATGAGAGAATGGAATCAATCATGATGTGAGGGCACTTGAATGCATTTGATGAAACATGTTCTTGCATTAGACAAGACCCTAAAGTGAGCTTGAGCTTGTGTTGAGACTAGTTAATCATCATTTGAAGCTTTTTAATCATGATTTAGGGTTACATACTATTGAGAGTAGTCTTGTCATGGCTCTTGCATGTTAGCTCTCATCGAGTACTGTTGTAGACACCCTTATTAAGCTTATCATGTTCTTGATTTACTTAAGTACAAGCAAAAGTTTAAGTGTGGGGTGTTGATGAGTGCTGGATTTGCACTATTTAAGGACCATTTAGATCAATATTTAGTGTCCTCAATGCCTAACTTTGTCCTTTTCTAATCAAATATTTATGATTTGAAGCTATGATGGCAATTTTTCAAGGCAAGGACTGATTTTTAAAAGAATGACCAAAAATACAAAAAGAAGTGCAAAGTGAACGTTATTGATTGCCTAACATGAAAGGCGGATCGCCAAAGTAATCTGAGAATGCCCAAAATGATACAACATCGAGTCAACTCCCAAGGTCAATTGGCAAAGATAGACAAAAAAAGTGATTCGCCGAATAACATAAGGTGAGGTAAGTCGATATCGCTGAAATTAACAGTGTTGGGAAATAAAATGATGGCTCAAACAGCGACATTAAGAGGAAATCGGTGATTCACCGAACTTGGAAAAGCAAGTGCAGACGGGATCGCCTACTGAGACCCAAACACCTGAAGCTTGAAGCAAGAGAAAGGAGAACCTCAGGATAATAGGCTATTCACCAAATGGATTTGGCGAACTGATGTAATGTCGCCGAAAGGGACACAAAACTTTCTTTTGGGAAAAATTTTGGGAAAATCTAAATAGCACGGAAGAGAGAGAAAGAGTGGGAAGAAAATACAGAAAGAGAAACAACTATCATTAAATAAGAGCACTTTGAATCTAGAAAAAATCAATTTTTTAAACTTGAATTTGAAAAAATGAAGTAAAATCAAAAGTGGGTTTACTCTTCATTGCTTGATTTCAAGTTACCCATGGTTGCTTTCATGGAAGTTATACTTTCTTTACATTTTATGATGGGTGCCTAAATCCCCAATCTCTTAGGGTTTGATTATGGGGTTGGGTGTTTATTTAATCTAGTGGGTTCATTGAACAACTTTGTTTCATGACTAGCAATCGCATATTTGTCTTATTACTGAGTACTTAATTTATGAATTGAGGTGGCCAACTTAATTCTACTTTTGATCTTTGATGGTTCTCGAAAGAGACCAATATGAGTGGGTAGTTTGTTTAATATTTGTAGTTTAGGGTACTTCATATAAGGTCTAAAGTCTTATGTTGTTTTAAATGGAAATTAGATGAAATCGAAAGGAGATTCTATACAAGGATGCTTTGAGATCAAAAAAAGATTAGTTTCAATTAGGATGACCTAGCTTATTTATGATTAATTAGTTACAAGAAATTCTATAATTCCCCAAATTTGAATAAACATTTGATCCCTACACCCCTTGAGTTAGTTAATTTTGTGGATTGTTGACTATTCCTGTATTGATATCTTGGTGATTGAAGCACTGTCATTACTGTTGGTGGACTTCTCCAACCAATTGTTAACTCAACTTCATTTGAATTAATTGCATTTTAATTCTCTAATTAAATTCTTAACTTCATACCATTCCCCATGGGATTGGACTCTGACTCTTAGTTGGGTGGTTTTATTTACAGTGACCGCTCATCCCTTTAACTTGTTTTAAGGAGTGATTTGAGCGTTATCACACACACACAACAAATATGAGTTTCCCGCTAACATTACAATCCACTTATATGCTTTTCTACCCATGGGTACTTTGATTTCCCCCAGGAATTGCTAAGTATTGCACTAACTGACGATTTTCCCTAAAGAAAGTAGTCACCCTGTCTATCATTGAGCAAAATCATGCAATTTGGTCAACTCTGGATTACTTAGAGTTCACCCACACTAAATTAGACTTAGACACAGTGAATTCACGAGTTCAATTACACAAGTGAACCAACACAAACACGATTTACAATTTGAATGGCATACACAATCACAATCTCAGGGAACATTAATTCAAATCATACACTACGATACTAACAATAGAAATTAAGCACACAATAATAGTTAAAGGGTTCAAGCCCACACCCTATATGAAACTTAAACATAAAAATCTCAACAAGGATTTGAAAAATAACCCTAATGTTGCAAAAATCGAGAAAAATGAAGGATCGGGGTTTTGTTGATAAGAAATCCAAGAAAATTCACGTCCGAACTTTGTAGACACTCACAAAGAGCTCACAAAAACTCAAAATATGTAAACCAAGAGAAAGGGATCGAACATACTCTAAAATATCAAACGTTTTGATTTTTGAATTTGAAAAAACCCTTGGACTTTTTATTATAGGCTCGTTCGGCACCCCATTACAATCCTATCACACCCAAATCTTATAGACACTCACAAGGAGCTTACAAACACTTTGAATGTGCAAAGAAAGAGAAATGGATTGAATATGCTATAAACTATCAATGGTTTTGATTGTGAATTTGAAAATACCCGTGGCCTTTTTATATCAGGCTCTTTCGAAGCCCCATTACAATCCTAAAAGACCCTTGAGATCTTACCTGAACATAACGACCCTGAAATCTTAACAAAACTAGGTTATGTGATGATTGGAAAATATGGGAAAACCTATGGGACAAAGCTTGCATGTTTTTATCTTTTCAGAGAGTGAGTTGCATTGATTATTTATACCTTAGTTGATTTGCTTTGTGAGAGTGGCCAATGCAACTCAAAAAACCCCAAAAACTGCACAATTTTTTATAACGCTCAAATCACTCTCCAAAAGCCATTAAAAGAGTGACCGATCATAACCAATATAAAAACCCAATGAATATTCTGGGTCGAATCCCATAGGGAATGGTATATTGTGGAGAATTTTGGTTATGAAATTTCAAATTAAAATTAGATCATTTATAAATTTATGAAAAATTGGGTGGATGATTCCATCAATTTAATATAAAGCTTTGGTTATCAATCATCGCAACTAAACTAAAATATCGATAAAAGAAAGAATTAACAAGCAATATAGGGGTGTGGGGATAGGAAATCTATGTCACATAGGGGTTATTGTGTTGCTCTATACTGATGAACAGTCATTAATAGGCTAGGTCATCTTCATTGAAGCTAATCATCTTTCGATCTCAAGGCTTTTATGCCTAGAATATCCTATCGATGTCATCTAAATGCTATTCCTAATGTCATGATCCAGGGGCACCCCCTAGACTTAAACATGGCGTAATCGACCCCAAAGGGGTCTCATACAAGCCCTAGCATCATCATAGCATAAGAAAGTAGAAATAATGCAGAAAATTAAAACTTTATAATCGAAGTTCAAATGATATCTTCATAAAAGGAAAATAGTAGGAATCTAGACTCTTCATCTCAAATACACCATCTAAACATAGAAATACAATAGAGAATCTCAAATAGGGTCAATAAACCTTTAGACATAATAGTCTCATACAAGGAAGTACATAGAAAGTAGACAAAAATTTATTACAATAAGAAAGACCATAAAGTGGCATCAAATGTTTGTCCTTAGATCTTGAGGACCTACCACAAAACTTGGAGGAGTAGAGACCAAGTCTTCTTCAAAGTGTAGAGTAGAAGTCACCTAGCCGGAACCTACACCCATACGATGTAGAAGGGAAAAAGGGGTTAGCACATAGTATGTACTAAGTATGGAAATATGCATACAAACCTTAAAACATGCAAAAAGGACATTTTATTGAATGATATGAATTTATGAGGTTTTGAAACCAATTTGCATCATCAACATAAGATACAAGCCAATATCACAACTATATTCACAATATAGTAGAGGCATGACCTTAGCAACCCCTAAAGTTCACTTGTGCAATGTACGGTTGACATCCCATAATACAAACCTTACTAAGCATCCCTTAGGAACTACCTTAATCACCCATATTACCTTTAGACCTCATCACATTCAATAATAATAATAAGTAGATAATTAGTCATGCATAACAATTTAACATAATCACAAGTAAATCATAGCAACTATCCATTCAATATAAATACATACATTCATGTCTCAACATAGTAATAAGAACCAACTATATCATCCTACCAAGTTTACTAGTGCAGTGTAAAAGTGAAGTCACATACCCCCATTTCCACAAAGCAATCTTACTAAGAAGTTATAGAGTAGTTCATGTTTCATTCATTATCTCATTATCTAAGGAAGAGTAGCTTAACCGAAATAGACCATGTGAGCTACATGGAATCCGGTGTTGTGTAACCCCACACTGAAGAAGGTGTCCTACTTGCCCAAGGTAGGACTAAGTGTATAGAGTTTAGGTGGATCCACTAGCTAAGTCATATGTTGGCACATAGTTATGGGATAGGGAGATTGCTTCTAGAAGCCTACCTTATTGCATTGGCGGAGGGGCTTCCATCTCATGAGTTCACTTGGATGACCCTCCCTATTGCATTGGCGGAAGGGCTAGTTGATAAGAAATATTTCCCAAATTATACATAATTAAGTCATAGATTGTATTTACATGTGTGAAGGAATGCTCTATCCCTCATTCAATACAATCCATCGAAGTAGCTCAAGGATTCATTAAATTTGAGAATGTACTTTCAACCTTAGAATTAACTTTAATGTGTGAGAAGGACTTTCACATTACATTCATAGTGTTTTCATGAGAAATAGTCTTTCAATCAACACAATACATCATCACCAACTTAGACTCTTCATGCATCAATAAGTGTAACGGTAATAGAAGATCCATACTTTCAACCATACCGTACTTTACATATTAGTCTTAGGAGAATTACTTTCTAGGTGATTCAATAGGTTATATACATCTTGCACCCATAAGTACAAACCTTAGCAATTTACCCCTCTTGAAGATCATGAATCATGTACCACAATTACAACTAAAGATACTACAAAAGACACGAGTAAAACAAGATTCAACAACTAAATAATCATAGATACAATTCCTTGTAATCATCTTGCATCAATATGTTCACCAACATTCATGAAATTGGGGTCATGGGGGTGCACATGGGTTCATGGGGACTTTTAAAATAGAAATCACCATTAAACATCAATTCATCCATAAAGTAAGTCAATTAACATAATGAAAATGTTGTTAGGATGAACCCATGGCTAGAATAGAAACCCTAATGTTTAGTCAAGATACCAATTTCAAAATAAGAGTTTTGAAGGGCTTCATGAAGAAACTATTCCTTGAATCAAGATCCCCATACCTTAATTGATGTTCCCCCATGAATTTGAAGAGAAAATCTTGGAGTTTGAATGGAGTTTAGAGAGAATATTTTGGAGTTCTTCCTTGGTCTTCAATAGAGTTTAGAGAGAGAATATTTTGAGAGGGGGAAGTGGGTTTGATTTTGAGTTGTGAGGTGTTAGGGTTAGAAAACTTGTTTTATTACTTAAAAATAGTTTATTATACTTAATATAACTAATTATAACCGTTTTAACAATTAATAGATTAATTAGTAAATTACCAAACCACCCCCACCTTGGTCGAGCAAAGGTAGTGCGCCCAGACCCCATCCATGAGTCGTCGTCCACGGGGAGTGAATTGAACTACAGGCGTATTGGCCACTCGTGGTTTGGGACTGAGAGGGGTCATGCAAGGCCTTCATGAGGAGACTAAGTCTCAACACACGAGACAAATCCACAGGGAGTAGAACAGTCTACGGTTTGTACTGTCCCCTCATGGATTGGGACTGTGGATAGGCAATTTGGAGGGCCCTTGGTAGAAACCAAGTGTTGACTCACGACCCCCACTTATGGGGCGTGAGTCAACCTATGCCTTGTAGGTTTGCCCCTTCGTGAGTGGGGCTGTTTTGGTCAGCTTTTTGGACCTTCCCTTGGGTCCTCCTCATGGACCCTTGGGGGGTTCTAGGGTGGCCGTGCCTTGACGTTTAGGCACTAGTACCCTTGTACTAAGTTAGGAAGATTAGTTTAGGACCTTAACCTTACGTTTAGACTTCATTAGGCTACTAAACTATGTGTTAGGCTCTAACTTAGGTCTTTAGACATACGGGGCGTTACATTATCTCCCCCTTGGGAACATTCGTCCCCGAATGTTGACCAAGACACCAAACTAAGTTAGAAACTTCAAACTAACAGCCCACAATGCAGGAAACATAAAAAATGTGTGAAATTTACAAATGCACAATCACGACTTGCTATTCGAAAAAGGAAGAAACTTCAACTTCAATTCACAACATAGTCAAAACAATACACGAAACTAGGAAATACATTTACTAACTCAATATGCATGAAACTCATTAATTAACATAAGCATGGGAAGAAACTAACTTTTTGAACATCAAATAAGCTCAACACCACAATATAGAGCAAGAAGTGCCATCTCATCAACACATCATTTAGACTATCCATCCATTTATCTCATGGAGTCAAAAATGCAATTGTCATACAAATTGCAATTCAACATGAGGAACATAGGCATCACGAAAACTTAATGCATACTAAATATGAACTCTCACAAGAACATGCAGAATATAAGGAAATCATGAAAATTAAGTAGCACACATGACTCCCAAAATACTAGACTTACGAGGAACTATTTACCTCTAGCTTGATTACGAGTAGAAGGAAAAAGATGAGGGTAGCGGGAAATCATGTCATCCTCGGCCTCCCATGTAGCACCCTCGACATGGTGATTCATCCATTTAACCTTAGCGGAAGCTCCTTCCTTATTTCTCAACTTCTTCAATTGTCGCTCCAAAATCTCAACCAGGACCTCTTCATAAGAAAGGTTCTCATCAACTCCTAAACCTTCTAAAGGAAGGATGGACACCGGATCACCAATACACTTTTTGAGCATGGAAACATGAAAAACTGGGTGAACCAGGGACAACTCATTTTGCAAGTCCACCTCATAAGCAACTTTCCCGATACGTTTCAAGACTTGGTATGGGCCCACATATCGGGGACTAAGTTTCCCTTTCTTTCAAGACATAGGTGAGATTTTTAAGTAGACCCAATCACCAACCTCAAATTCAGGATCCCTCCTTCTATTGTCGGCATAAGACTTTTGCTGACTTTGGGTCGTCTTCAACCTTTCTCTAATGAGTCAAACTTTCTCGATGTCATCATAGACTAGTTCGAGACCAATTAGAGCAAACTCACCTACTTCAAACCACCCGACCGGAGATCAACACCTTCTACCATATAGTGCTTCAAACGAAGTTGTGGCAATGCTTGAGTGGTAACTATTATTGTAGGCAAATTCTATCAAAGGAAGATGATCATCCCAATTACCCTTGAAATCAATCACACACGCTCTCAACATGTCTTCTAAGGTTTGAATGGTGTGTTCATCTTGACCATCCGTTTGAGGGTGGAAAGAGGTACTAAGTTTAGCGTTGGTGCCAAGACCTTGTTGGAATGTTTTCCAAAAATGCACAGTAAATTGAGCACCTCTATCTGATATGATAGACAAGGGGAACCCATGCAACTTCACTACTTCCTTGATGTACTATTTAGCATAATCTTCCGCAAAGAAGGTAACCTTGACGGGAATGAAATGGGCTAATTTAGTCATCCTATCAACAATTACCCAAATAGAATCATATTGCCTTCTAGTACGAGGCAACCCCACAACAAAATCCATATTCACCTTCTCCCACTTCCAAGTGGGAATATTTATATCGTGGAGTAAACCTCCCAGTTTCATGTTCTCGGCCTTGATTTGTTGACAATTAGGACATTTGGCTACAAAACCCTTTATATCTTTCTTCATACCATTCTACTAATAGACTTCCCGTAGGTCACGGTACATTTTGGTGGCTCCCGAATGAATAAAATACCGCAAAGCATGAGCTTTTTCTAATATTTTCTCCCTCAAATTATCAACATTCGGAACACACAACCTACCTTGGTACCTAAGCACTCAATCTCCCCCTTGGGTGAAAACCTCAATAGACTTGTTGAGAACCGATTCTTTCAATTCCATCAAAATAGGATCAAGGTATTGCTTAGACTTCACATCAACTACAAAGGATGATTCGGAACCATGATGAACCATGAACCCAACCTTGGTGGAATCCACAAGTTGGACACCTAATCGGGTCAATCAATGCACATCACGAACCAATTCTTTCTTCTCCTCTTCTGCATGAGCAACACTAGCCATAGAAAATCTACTTAAGGCATCCCCAACCACAATAGCTTTTCTGGGGTGGTATAGGACACTTATGTCATAAACTTTCAAAAGTTCCAACCACCTTCTTTATCAGAGATTCAACATTTTTTGGCTAAACACATATTGGAGGCTCTTGTGGTTGGTAAACACATCTACATGTACTCCATAGATTATGTGTCTCCTAATTTTCCAGGCGAAAAGCATCGCCGCTAGCTCGAGGTCATGAGTTGGGTAATTATTTTCATTAATGTTGTGTTGCCTTGAAGAATAGGTGATAATCTTTCCATGTTGCATTAGAACACACTCCAACCCTACTCTCAAAGCATCACAATACACTACAAATCCGTTAGTACCCTCTAATAAGGTTAACACCGGAGCGGAGGTGAGTTTATACTTCATCTCTTTAAAACTCCTTTCACAAGACTCTTAGCATTCGAACTTGGACTTCTTTTGGGTCAAGGTCATTAATGGAGAAGCAATAGATTAGAAGCCCTCTACAAATCTCCTATAGTACCCGGCAAAACCCAAAAAGCTTCGAATATCGGTGGGACTTAGGGGTCTAGGCCAACTTTTAACCGCATCCATTTTCTTCGAATCAACTTCTATCCCCTCACTAGAAATAATGTGACTGAGGAAAGAAACTGACCTTAGGCAAAACTCGCACGTGCTAAACTTAGCATATAACCTTTTGTCTTTGAGGACTTGCAACACCATTCTCAAATGTTTCATGTGTTCACTCTCACTCTTGGAGTATATCAAAATGTCATCAATGAAAATAATTACAAACGAATCAAGATATTGCCTAAATACCCTATTCATAATGTCCATGAATGTCATCGGGCCATTTGTGAGCCCGAATGACATAACTAGGAATTTGAAGTGACCATATCTTGTTCGAAAGGCTGTTTTAGGAACATCAACTCCTCTCACCCTAAGTTGGACATGGGGTGCACATGGGTTCATGGGGAATTTTACAATAGAAGTCACCATTAAACATCAATTCATCCATAAACTAAGTCAATTAACATATTGAAAATGTTTTTAGGATGAACCCACAGCTAGAATAGAAACCATAGATTTTAGTCAAGCTACCAATTTCGAAATAAGAGTTTTGAAGGGCTTCTTGAAGAAACTATTCCATAAATCAAGATCCCCATACCTTAATTGATGTTCTCCCAAGAATTTGAAGTGAAAATCTTAGAGCTTGAACCCTAATGGTGAGCTTCTTCCTTGGTCTTCAATGGAGTTTATAGAGAGAATATTTTGAGAGGGGGAAGTGGGTTTTATTTTGAGTTGTGAGGTGTTAGGGTTAGAAGACTTGTCTTATTACTTAGAAATAGTTTATTATACTTAATATAACTAATTATAACCATTTTAACCCTTAATAGACTTATTAGTAAATTACTAAATCACCCCCCACCTTGGCCGGGTCAAGGAAGTGCACTCAGGCCCCTTCCACGAGTCCCCGTCCACAGGGCGTATATTGAACCACGGGTCATACTGGCCACTCGTGGTTTGGGACTGAGAGGGTTCATGCAAGGCCTTTGTGAGGAGACTAAGTCTCAACTCACGAGGCTATTCCATGGGGTGTAGTTCAGTCTACGATCCATACCGTCCCCTCATTGAATAGGACTCTGGCTAGGATATTTGGAGGGCCCTTGGTAGAAACTAAGTGTTGACTCACGACCCCCACCTACGAAATGTGAGTCAACCTATGCCTCATAGGTTGCCCCTTCATGAGTGGGGCTGTTTTGGACAGCTTTTTGTACCTTCCCTTGAGTCCTCCTCATGGACCCTTGAGGGGTCCTAAGGTGGTCATGCCTTGACATTTAGGCACTAGTACCCTAGTACTAGCTTAGGAATATTAGTTTAGGAACTTAAACTTACATTTAGACTTTATTAGTCTACTAAACTATGCGCTAGGATCTAGATTAGGTCTTTAGACATACGGGGTGTTACACCTAAGCAACCCAATTACCTTGCTCTACTCTCCCCATGAATAGGGCAAAAAGATCTGACTCATAACCTCTTTTTCAAGAAAGTCACAAACATCAAATCTAAATTGCTAATATTGAACTAATTAGCCACTTCAATCAATCTCTTCCGACCATCAACTAGAGATTGGAATTAGGAATTAAGTTTCAACCTTAATCGTTCAGTTAACTACATGGTAATTAGACCAAATTCATTTTTTTAAAAGCTACAAAACAAATCATACAACGATACCAAAAATATTTAATCAACACTCCACTCTATTCTAGCACCCCTAGATCTTGGGGTTTTAGCCATCATCACTAAAAGTAAAGAAATTATACCTTCCATGAAAGAAGCCATGGGTAACTATAAATCAAACAAATCCAAATAAAACCACTTTGGATTCAACTTCAATTTATCAAAATCAAACACCAAGTTGTAAAACCCCAAACGCTAGAAAATTATTCTTTAAAGCTAAACTGTTCTAAAACTCTCAAATTCTCCTCAAAAGAGAACTTTTGAAATTCTATAAAAAAACTGTATTCTTTGAGTTATTTATACTTCCCTAAAATTTGGCCCAATATCCATTTCACAACTAACTCGACAACATTAGTCTGGGTCACAAAACTTATTCGGCATATTTCCCTTCTCTCATCAGTTTACCTTATGATGCTTTTTAGACTTCAGGTGTTTGAACCACAGTTGGCAAACTCGATTGAGTCAGCCTTTCACGTTTAGTGAATCGATGAGTACCACCACATTCTATTATTATTACTCAATAATAGAGCACGCTAGGACTGCCTTTGGATGTTGGAATATTGATTCATTTTGGGATGACATGATGTTGCTGCTAATAAACCTAAACCAGTACCTTTCATGATATTCAAGCCTTTCTATTTTATCTCTGCCCCTTCAGCCATCCAAGAGGGAGAAGAGCTATCGGATATAAGAGGGGCCATTTTTGATAATACTCAAATTACTCTCCAAAATAAATTAAAAGAGTGAGCGATCATAGTCAATATAAAAACCCAACAAAGAGTCAGGATTGAATCCCAAAGGAAATGGTATATCATATCATAGGTCAAGAGTGGGCAGGTAGTAGGAGAGAGGGGGAGGACTCACACTACTAACAACATTAGTAGACACATAAGCTGTAAGGGCCGTAGTGGAGGAAGATGTAGAAATACTTGCCTACTCCACAGAAGGAATAATTGTGTTACCCTCAAGTTCTAGAGTAGTAGGGTCAACCATGGGCATTGAGTTTGGTGGTGGTGACCTCATCTAAGTTGCATCGTCCCACAAACCCTCAGCTTCAATCCATCTGAGGTGAATGCATAAAGCACGTGTGAATTTCACATCTATAGATGTTTGGAAAGAAAGTCATACCCTCTGGCACAACTGTGTAATCAGTACACTAAATGGGAGCGATGTCTTCTCCTTATCTCACCGTCATAAATATATCATCAGCAATGATACACTACAAGAAAAACAACCTCTAAGGAAGGGAAATTTGGTCCCTGAAAATCTAAATCTGGTCCCAAAAGCAATTTCAAACCAGAAAATGCTGGTCGCCACTCGTCGTAACCGCCTTCGTCGCTACAGACCTTTTGTGACTGGAACAAAATATTGGTCCTTAAATGGTATTTGAGACGGGAAAAAATATAGTCGTTAAATCCTTTTAGAGACTACATATCTAGTCTCAAATAGATAGTATATATCTAGGTAAATTCAATGTTCTGGTCGTTAAATCTTTTTAGCGTCTATGAACATTTGGTCCTAGTAATCGTTAGAGACGAGAACATTCTGGTCCTTTATTAGATTTTGGGATGAGGATGACCTGGTCCTTGAGTATGTTTAGAGACAAGAATGATGTGGTCCTTGATTTGTTATATGGACCAAAATCATTTCTCGTCCTAGATTATTCTTTAGAGACCAGATATTTCTGGTTCTAGATTGGCCATCAATGGTCCTAGATCAGTTGATATCACAATAAAAATAATTCTTCAACAAATACAAAATTACTTCATATAGCTTGTATCTTGACTTGAAACTTCAACCTTCAAAATCTGCAAGTTCAAAATTTTAATAAACGATAAATAAATATTTGTATACATATCAATTTTATACTAGAATTCGGTAGATCGCTTACCCCAAAAGTGGTTAAAACTTCACCAAGTGTTATCTAGAAATATCCACAAAAGTTGCAGAACATAAGAGAATTCAATTAGAAAATCATTGAGATGCATTTACCAAGAATTCAAACACTATTTATGAGCAGAAAATTTAACCTATAACGTGGCTGTCCAAAAGTGCAGCAGTGCAGAAATTAACAAATAGAGAAAGACACTGTGCAGAAAATTTTAATGAAGTACGCATTATGAGCTTCTATGTGTGCAAGGACAAAATCCACTGTTTTTTAGCAGAGACAAAGTCGTGATCCTTCTCCATTTCCTTCACCTGCTCTACAGTTAATGTTGCTACATTGCCTTTGATCTTGTGGTACCAAAATGAGTCTAGTAGAGTGTTATAAAATTGTATGGAGACGTATGTATTTTTCTATAAGAAGCTACATGGCCTTAGGAAATTATCGCTTATTTCTTCCTTCATGTTATAGCTTGATTACAATTGGTATCTGGTAATCCAAATTGGTATCTATCTCCCTTCACTCTTATTCCACATATGTTTGATACTAGACACAATTGTGTGAGAACAACAGCTCCAACAGTGGAGCCAACAACTCAAGGATGCGACAAAGGCAGAGGTAGGGGCCGGGGGAGAGCAACACCTACCAGGGGTGGAATTGAGGCAGGGACTGGACCAGGGAAAGAAATCCTTCCCCAACCCAGAACCATGGTGAAGTAGAGGTTGAGATAGAGATCGAAGAGCATGATGAGCTATAGGTGAGGACCCAAGTTGGGGTCGCATGTCTTCCTTCTATGTTTTCTAAGGTGGTTCAAGAATTGCTATCTTTCCTAAGAAGGTTGGCAGGTGCTAGAGCCACTCATATTATGTAGACTACTCAGGCTCATGTTACTCATTATATAGCTAGTAATATCCCTAAGTATTAGATAGATAGAGCCTTACTCATTGATATTTTCTTCCATCCATTACTAGGCCTTGTATTGAGTAGAATGTTACATGAGATGCTGACCAAGTTATTGAAATTGAATCCCAGTGTTCTACAAATTTGAGAGTGGGGATGCCTTTGAGTTCATATTGAACTAATGTGAGATGTTATTTAAACTAGGCATTATGTTGCAGGATGGGGTTGAGTTCGGGACTTTTCAGCTTTAGGGTGAAGCAAAGCAGCGGTTGAAGGTTTTTGTGGAATGTCAATCATCAATCCTGCCTCAGGTAACTTGGAGCCAATTTCATGATTAGTTCTTAGAGAAGTATGTATTGTGTACCTTTATAAATCAGAAGAAGGATGAATAATGTATGGCCCTTGAACAGGGAAGCATGTCTTTATCTGCTTATGAGACTAAGTTTCATGCCTTTTCCAACTATGTTATACATCTTATGAACATTAAAAAAGAGAGGATTCACTTGTTTGTCAACAATTTAAGTTCTGAGTTGTAGGTATTATCAGTACATATGGCCTCAGCTAGTAAAAGTTTCAATGAGGTGATTGACTATGTGTAGAAACTGGAGGGTGTTCGACAGGTTGGGAAGGCCAAGGCATTAGCTTAAAGGCCCAAGCATGAGGTCAACTACAATGGTTATTATTCAAACGGTTCTGGTCAGCAAGTGTATTTAGCTCGTCTGATACAGTCACTTATGCCCGCTTTTACGTGTGGTTGTTTAGGGGTTCCACAGTAGTCTTTGACTCAAAGTGGTTAAAGAGCTTCTCATGCATCAGCTAGCAGGTCCTCACTTGACCACATATGCTTTAAGTATGGTGATCATGGACGCTTCAAGATGGAATGCCCTCACTGGTAGACAGTTTTCCTAGTACGACAATATATATGAGACCCCGTGGTTCTTTGGCATAATATGCATATCATTGCATTAGTGTATGAGGCTTATATGACTTGGTGTATCATTTCAGGAGAATAAGGTTGAAAAGGGGAGGAAAAGACATCTAAGAATTAGATTAACGTTATGGGTCAAGGATGCCCTTAAACAAGTTTGAGTTAAAGAATGATTCTTCTAACATCCCGCCCGTTCGGAAAGTTCAAGGTATCCAGTACCTTTGGGGTAAGACAAAGAGTGTCTTATATTCTAAGAAGGGTGTTTTATAAGGTTATATAGTCGCCCAATGATCGTAAGTTAAGTTTTGAAGTCAAGCAAGTTGGGAAATAAAAAGTTGGCAAAAGTGAGAGTAAGTTTCTTTGATAAATTTTCTTAAATTTGGGTTAAATGTCTCGGAGATTTGATCCCAATCTATAAAGCTTTAGAAGAACTCCAATATACTAAATTGAAGGTCTATGAGTCTACTTTCCAACGCACTAAACCATTTGTCCATACAACTTCAGAATTGAGAGCTATTCATATTTTTGTGAAACTGCACAAGCAGGCACGTACAGGTGGGTCCCTCACCCTATGTCAGTTTAGCTTTATAAGATTTGGTTTCCCTTCGTTTAAACTCATTTTTTGACCAAATAAGACGAAAACATTCCTAAATCCTCTCTAAAGGTTCCCCTATCATCAAAGAAAATATATACAAGATTTCAACATGGATTCACTCTCTGAATGTTCATAGAGATTATGTTACTTCTTTCCTCCTCGTTGGTTGTGATTTGAAGTATTCTTCATGGTGAGGGAGTCTCATTTTTAGGTGGTGTTGTTTCTGTTTGGAGGTAATAATTCTCACCCTTTATTTTATTGAGTGAGTCCAAGTTATAGCTATGTTATATAAGTAAGAAAACGAATAGACAGCTGGAAAATTGTATTTTTATAGTTATATGATGTTGGGCTATTTTTGAAGTATTTTCTGATGTTGTTGTTGCTGGAATTTTTGGAAATTATTTGTTTGTGTGTGGTTGTTGTTGATATGAGTCTGGAAGAGATGAAGAAGTATAGATGGGTAACTAATTGTAAGATAAATAAGTGTAACGTTGATTCTATTATTGCATTGCGATTTTCAAATGACTTCTTCTTGGTTCAATGTCTTGTGTTTGAGGAGACTCTTTGTAATTGAGGAGATATGCTACAATACTATAAGCTCCATCAATTTTAAGTTACGATTCTTCCCTTTTATTCTCTTATTGCTTATGAAGAGAAAGACATGATTCCAAAGCGTAATTATTGGACGAACGCACAGGATGGTGATTGAAAGCCGTAAGTTCGAGTTATTATGGTTATATTGAACAATTATAGGAATGTATTACATATATTGTTTCTGGATTTATTGGTTTGATGACTCATGATTTGGATTTCGTTGTGGTTATTTTGTGGTTGGAAAGGAAGGGTGTGGCGATATGCGGAGTTTTTATTATTGTGCAGGCATACTCTCTTTGGTTATTGTTGACTATTGCGTAGGCTTCCACTTGTTAATAACTTCTGCAAAAAATTATGTTACGTCATTAATTTGGAGAAGAAAAGGTAATGAAGCATACATTTAAAATGGGCTTGGTGAGCTAATTACTCTGCTAATAAGCTCTAAATTGCTACTTTGACCCTGGTGTGTTAATAATCTGCCTGTAATGGTTGTGTGACATGACTTCATGTAGATTACATACTCTAAGGAAGGGCTACAATCCATATTAATACGACAAGACCCAGAATTGAGGTATGTTAAGGCTAAGTGTTACTTCCTTTGAGCATAATTTTTGAATCCTAAATAGTGAAAGGTTGTTTTACTATTCTATTGTTAGAAAGACCTTCTGTGAAAGGCATTAGGATTGCAGCTGGCGTATTTTTGTGACTCCATTATGTTGATATTCCACTCGTTTGGTTATATAGGTTACTCGGCGTTTATGTGTCATTTTATCGATTCCCTTGATTGTAGGTCCGTGTGTATATAGTATTATTCTTCTTTAGGTGTTGTAACATAGAAATATTAGGGAGGAACATTAAGAGTTTGAAATCAGTCCTTCTTCCTCGCTACTTTCTTCTTTTTTGAAAACCTTAAAAATAATTTGTCGATTTTCGAAACTCTTAAATGTAACTCGTATGTTTAAACTACTAAAGGACACTACTAAAGGACATGATTTTTTTTTTAAATACTTTCTTTTACAAATTACTAAGGAAACATATATAAAAACTAGGTGAAGCACCTTAAATCTTTATGAACATTCTCAGGTTTAAGTTACCTTTCTTAATTTGATTTAATTGTTCTAGTTAAATCTGCAAGCATATGGTTATATGAGTTTTTTACATGTGATACGAAAGTGATTATGAGATTAGGAGGACAAGAGTACCAACGAGCCAATATTGGCAACATGATTCAGGTAACGAAAATGCATTACGAATCCATGATATGCATTCTACTTCCGAGCTATAATCGGAAGGTATGGGGCCTATTGCCTATATTTATACGTATGAGACACAGATGGACACAAGTTGGCAAATATGATGCCGGTTTGCTACCGGAAGGCACCACCATTACTATCACTTGGTTGGGTATGACATGCATTTGCATCTATATATATGTATTCACGACATACGATTATGCGAGCATACCATGCATATTTAATTCATATAACGTAGGATGTCAACCATAGGGCTATCGGAGGTTCTGTTTTAGGTGGTATCTTTATTACCTTTTTTATAGCAGTTATTTATGATTATATTTTCTACCTTACATACCAGTACATTTTTATCCGTATTGACGTTCCATTGCCTGGGGACGCTGCATTTTTGTTTCATGCGTGCAGGTCTAGGTAAGGATTCTAATTGACCCCTCCACTATGATTCGTGATTCAGCTGTGAGTTGGTAAGATCCACCTTTTCTTAGAGCTTTCATAGGATGTTTAATTTTGTTGTACAATTTAGGTATAGTCGGGGCCTTGTCTCGATTAGTGCTTATGATACTCATAGAGGCTGTTGTGGACACAATATTCTGGGTTTCTTTCTACCACTTCCAGTTTCTAGCCACATAGGGTTGGCATGTATAGATATGTATGTATGTGTGTATGTCCTCAATTGTGGCCTCGTCGGCCAGCTAGTACTTTATTAATTTTTTGGCTTGTCTACCTTTGTCTATATGAGTTGTTATTCGGGTTATGACCCTAATGGTCCAGGCTTACCATTTTAGATGTTATGCTGCCCGACATTTTAGGCCCATAGTTGAGTCAGTTAGTATGTTTCAGTAGCTAACTCGATTGCATAAGGTATCGAGTGTTAATAACGCCTCTCCTAGTTTGAGGCGTGACAATATACTAGAGTAGTAGTCCGAAGAAGTAGAGGTAATAATTGTAGAGGACGTCTACATGATGGTCAATGAGTTAATTAGAGAGGCTGAGGAAATGGTAATGTAGAGAGAGGAGTGGTGCAACTAGGTAGAAGGACTATCTGTAATGATAATAAAGCTTAGTGTTACGCTTTTCTAAGAAAGACAAAGGCTGAGGTGTCAAACACAGTGATAACATGTACTATTCTTGTGTGTGACCGAATGACTTCTATTTTATTTGATCTGGGTTCCACCTATTTATATTTATCTATTAAACTTACGTTGGGACTTGACCTGAATTGTGGTATCCTTGATTCCCCGATCTATGTTGCTACCCTAATTAGAGATTCTATAGTAGTAACCTATGTGCATCATACTTGTTTTGTGATGTTTATGGTTCCGTAGAGTTGGGTAGATTTACTAATATTAGATGTGCTAGACTTTGATGTTGTAACACCTCAATAATTGGAAAGTTGAATAACAAAGGAAAAGTTTAGTTTTGGCACTAGTATTGGGATCTACAAGTCCTATCTACAGACCATAGGAGGTTCGACGGGTCGTATAAAAGTAGTCATAAAACTTGAGTTGAATTTTGGAAATATGAAGTTTCTGATGTATGACCGATGAATGGACATGACGAACCATAGGATTTCTGACAGGTCATAGGACTAATTGGTATAGTGATCTAGACTTGCTGAAATTTTGGACTTAGATTTGGATTCTATTGAGGGGTTTATGGTCCGTAGAGTAGACGACGAATCGTATAATGGTATCGTGGGAAGTCGGATGAATTTTGGATTTATGAAGTTTGTTTCATAATATAAAGTTGGATGCTTCTCCTCCTAGAAGTGCTTAGCACGAGATTGCTTAGATTGACTACTTGGATTGTTGAGTCTTTATGCTCCGAGGACAAGGCCATTAATGTTCCTTTACTACTTCTGATGTCTTTTGTTTCATACTTGTATGTGGTGTAGGGTTACGTCTCAACGTCTCTCATGGTGTTAGAAAGGCTTGTATCAAACTTAGTAGCATTTCGCAAATTGCTTATGAACTCTGTTGGTATCTTTTATGTCATTCTATGATTTGAGACCTATATTGATTATATCTCTTAAATTGTGCTTCATTACATTATTCGTATGTAAGTGGCTTGTTTAAGGGCTCTCGGGATATTATTCATCATGTCATGTCTAGGGTAGCCTTTGGGTCGTCACAAACTTAGTATTCAAATCATCAGGTTTTAATTTGAAAGATTTATGAAAAGCCGCATTGAGTAGAGTCTTGTTTATAAGTGTGAAATGCGCCACATTTATGAATTTGACTTCAAAGAGTTCAGGAAACTTCAATTCTTTCACTATTCTAAAGTGGTGTCACAGAGTTCGTCGTTATAAAGATATTTCTCCTAACTCTTGTCCAATGAATTTCAGGATATGCCTCCTCGAAGAGCTAATGCAATAAGGAATGTGGAGACTGAGGTTCGTCAAGTACCGGTTGATCCTTTGGCCAAGCAAGTAACTCATGCCAAATTTCGAGCAACTTTCCAAGTGTTGGTTCAAGCTATGACGGCCCAAGCTAATAGAGAGGCCATTGCTCCCATGAATCGAAATATGGGTACAATAGTGATAAGGCTAAGAGACTTCACTAGGATGGATCCCCCGGAGTTTCATGGGTTGAAAGTTGATAAGGATACTCAAGAGTTCATTGATGAGATTTATAAGATAGTGGAGATTATGAGAGTATCAATGGTAGAGAAGGAAACATTGGTCGCTTATCAACTCAAGGATGTTGCTCAAGTTTGATTCAACCAATGGAAGGAAGAGAGGGCTATTGATGCAAGTCCTCTTGATGGGGAGAAATTCAAAGGAACTTTTCTTGATAGTTTCTTTCCTCTTCATATGAAAGACACAAAAGTGCTTGAGTTCATTAATCTTTATCAAGGAAATATGAGTGTGAAGGAGTATTCTTTGAAGTTCTCTCATTGGCTAAGTATGCTTCAACTATGGTTGTTGACTCTAGGGTAAGGATGAGTAAGTTCTTGTCGGTGTGTCAAAAATGATGGTTAAGGAGTGTCGTACCACCATGCTGATTAAGGATATGGATATCTCCCTTTTGATGATACACGTCCAACAATTTAAAGAGGAAAAACTAAAAGAGAAGTCTAGGGAATCAAAGAGGGTAAGGACCGGTGATAGTGACTTTTCTCATTCTAGGTTTGGTGGAAATGGTCGTTCTCAATTCCGACAAAAGTTGTTTGGTCATGGATCGTCAAATGCTCCGGCTCCTAAGTTCAATAAAGATAGAGTGTCTAACCCTAAGCCTCAAAGTGGTGGTGGTAATGAATCTTCTAGTCCCGTTTGCCAAAGGTGTGGCAAGAGTCACTCAGGAAAATCCTTAGCCAGTACAGATGATTGCTTTAATTGTGGTAAGAATGGTCACAAGATAAGAGATTGTCTGTTGCTTGCCACTAAGGTAAGAGATGGTAAGCAGGCTCAACCTAGTGGTTATGGTTCGGGTGCTCCTCGTCATAATAAATTTTATGCACTTTAGACTTGAAAGGATCATGAGGGTTCTCCCGATGTTGTGACCGATATGTTGGAAGTTTTTCATTTTGATATGTATACTTTGATCGATCTGGGTGCTACATTGTCATTTGTTAGAGGAGTAGATTCTATTGTTGCTAAGAGAGTTCATAGAAATTATCATGTTTCTGTTTCTCATAGAGTCACTCATGTTGATCTTGTAGAACTTGATATGTTAGATTTTTATGTTATTCTTGGAATGGATTAAATTCATTCTTGTTATGCTTCCATAGATCGTATGACCCAATTGGTCACATTTCAGGGTCTGAAGGAGTCTATCTTAGAATGGAAATGGGCAAATTATGCTCTTGGTTAGTTTATATCTTGCCTAAATGCTAGAAAAATGAATTCTAAGGGTTGCATTTATCATCTTGTTAGGGTTTGAGATACATATTTCGAAATCCCTATTCTTGAGTTAGTTCTGATTGTACATGAATTTCCAGAAATATTTCATAATATATATATTGTAAAAAATTAAGACCTCATGAGAAAGAGGGGGAAAATGAATTGAAGATTTACGTACAAAATTAAGCAGTTACGAAAATGACAAGGGGAAGACTTTTCATGTTAAAATAAATAAATAAATAAAATGACATTTGAAACAGACAGTAGACCCTTAGAGAAAGGCATCTATCTGGAGGCAAATTAAACACTCTTCGCAAGAGTTTCATTAATTATTTTTTTCAAAATACTTATAATTTTAGATTAGTAAAACATATATTTAATTAAAGGGACATTTTAGCAATTTGAGTTTTGACTTATGGCCTATTCATTTTTAATAGAATAATATATCATATATATAGATAAATATCAAATTATTTTGAGCTTGTTTTTACATACAGTAACACATATTAAGACCGCTTCATAACTAAAGTGTCAAATGAGCGGATTGGATTGAAATTAGAGATATTAAAATGTGTTGAAATAGAAATTGGGTTGAGTGTTGACCCGCCCAAGTTTACTTTAGCTCAAATGAGCTAAAAAACGCATTGGGTCAAGACCCGTCTAATTTGATCCGCTTGATCTCAATAATTTTAACATACCATTATTTAACTTTTATAACCACAATTTGAATTTCAACTCAATTTTTTTTAAAAAAGTTACAAATAGATAACTAAAGTTTAAAAGATATAAAATAAATAGTAATTTATACATTTAATATAGGAATATACATTACTTCAATGCAAACAAAGAGTCTTAAAGCGAATTGAAATTAGATATTAAATTGAGCTCAATTGATGATTTTCTTAAAATGGATTAAGACTTGAATGCGTTGAAATTAGGAAAAAATATTTGGATGGGTACCTTTTAATAAATAATTACTAACTTTAGCGATATTTTTTTATTTATTACCATTTTTAGCAATACTATATTAATTCTGCAATATGTATTAAAAGTGAATTATGTATGCAATATATATGTATTATAATTATTTTTTAAAATATATTATGCTTGTTTGATAAGAAATTGACACATTGTATTATAAGTATATTAAAATATGTGATAAATGTATTATCCATTAATAAAACTTGTATTATATGTGAATAATAAATTGTTCTTTGTAATATGTATTAAAATTGTATTATAAATGTATTAAAAGTGATCAAATGAGAAAAATAATGTTATTGCTATAAATGTAATTTTTTTTAATGTTGTATATTTATGTAAGTTTCCCAAATTAAACCCAATTTAAATTATGCGGAACCCATTTGTTAAAATACTGAACCGATTAGACTAGTTATCTATATTGGGACTCATTTTTGACACCCCTAATAAATATTCCTTCTGTCCATAATTATTTATCCACTTTTGAATTAAAAACATCAATTAAAAAAATAATGATCAATATAATAAATTTATCATTTTAACCCTATTGATTATGATGCCGATAAATAAAAAATTTAAGATTTTCTTGCGAAAGAAATAATAGGCGGCTGCGTAGTTGGAAATTGTACCTTCATTGCGACAATGAAAACAAATGAAAGAGTCAACATCAACCTATCTCGTTGATTGGTCAAATGTTAACCTCTAATTATACAGATTTTATGTCTTGTTCTAACACTGTAACTTTTTTTCCTTCTTACTTGAAACAAATGTTTAACTTAGTGATTCGATAATCATCACCCAAAACCCAACAACTCTCTACAACAAGTCAGTTTACTTTTCCCTTTTTTTTTTTCTTTTTTTTGCTAATAAATATCTCTCTTTCTACCCAACTATTTTATAGATCAACCATGTCAACGACAACGATGCCATCTCTTACTTTTTCTGTACTATATTATTATTATTATTGGGCTATAATGAATCCTACCAAGTAACAGGCATCATAAACTTCTTTCTTCTCCAGGCTTTACTTTAACCAAGGGAAATCATTCCTCCTTCTCTCACCTCAGGTATGCTAATGTTTTTGCACCTCTTTTCTTTTTCTTATAGAGTAAAAACACTTGTAGTAACTCTATTTCAACAAATACTTATTGATTTTTCATTCATGAATTAACAGAACAAACTGTTATTAATATAAGAAATGAACTGATCCAAATTAATGAGTCTAGTCTAGCCCCTCCCCTGCTATTTAATGTAAAATCTTTTGAGGTCCACTTATTGATGCTTGATTTTTGTTTTTCGGTAGCATAACTTGTGTCAAAAACTTTAACAGTGTAAACATGCGTTGCCTGACAAACAATTGTCAAACAAAATTGCCTGTCAAGCACTAACGAAGGAATATTTGTCTAGTACCCAGCAATTCCAAGTATTCATTCAACTTCTCGTTCCTAAGATTTCAATTTTTTTTTTTGTTGTGGTTTTTGGGTATTGTTTCAGGCTATCTAGCTTGTTCGTTCCAAGTGTTTAATCCAAACAGTTGTGGCAAGCTTTTACTCTGAAGAGTAACTGCTTTCCTCGAATGAATCAACAAAGAAGACCATGAACATGAACACTAGCTTTTATTTTTTATAAAAAATTTGACTTGCTAAAATAGTTATTAGTCTGTACAACTTACTCCTTTTTGGGTTCCATTCACTACCAGATTCATTGCTTATAAATTTACTATGTAGGGAAAAGAATGCTCACGGACTGAGTAAGAGATCTCCATCAACTATAGTATCTTATGTAACCTTCCACTTGCATTCTTTTACGAAATGAGGACTGGCTTTAGGCCACAAGGTTGTGTACAAAATATAGATTTGAATTTTGCTTAGTTAAATCCTTAGTTAGCCACTAAAAGGATCTTGTAGTGAATCTGGCTATAGAGGTATGTTTTGGTAATTTCTAGCTTTATTAGTGGAAAGTTATCACCTGACTCATCTTTTGCCTTGAATGTTTATAGGTCTTCAAGATGAAGGGACTCAGCTATTGTATATATGTTTTAACTGCAGCAATTCATTGCTATATGCTTCTTGTGGCTGCTCAAACAACCGACCCCTCTGAAGGTGGGCTTTCTTCTAATGGTTAAATTGTCATACTTGCAATATTATTGAGTACATTCATTGTTCGGGTTCCCTAAAACATTTTTTTCTAACTGACTTATATTCATTTGAAATTCGTACATGTTCTAATTATTGAAAAGTTGTGATGTGAAATTGTAAACTGATAAAGACATTCTGTGCAAGACCTCAATTGTAAGGTTACGGTAGTGGACACTCTAAAGCTTTAATTATCTTTCTTGCACTACCCCGTGCTTGTGTGGCCTAAAGCTTTTTCTTCTCACTAACTTGTTTCGTCTAACTAAATTTTGTGTTCACTTATTTTGTAATACATAATGATGAAGACATCTTGCAAGCCAACATGCCCCCTCATGTGCAAGCTTGATTCTTTTTCATGGGCCAAGCACGTTAAGGTTCTTTTTAATATGGGTGGCATCGAGATTCGATGGATCTCTGCCTACCATGTTGAATTGCGTGACTATCTGATCTAAAAGCTTAAGCTATTAGAAAGAACACACTTTTATTATTTAATTGTATTCTCAATATGACCCCACGTGTGGGCCTGATTCTTTTTCATGGGCCAAACACGTGGAAATTCTTTTTGATATGAGTTGTGGTGAGATTCGATCTCAAGGATTCTGAAATGTATGAGTATGCTGCCAAATTTCAAGTTTCATCCTAAGTGTAAGTCTCTCCACTCACTCAATATTTGCTGATGATCTCATGGTGAAGTGGAGTCAGTGACAAGGATTGAAGAAGCTTTAGCACACTTTAGTGCAGCCACTGGATTGATAGCAAATATGAACAAATCTAACATATCCGTTGCAAGTATGAATGATCCGATAAAGGAGCAGCTATTAACTGTAACAGGTTTCTCACAGAGGGTGCTTCCTATTAGATATTTAGGAATGCCCTTATCCTCTAAAAAGTCGAGCAAGCTAGATTGCCATTTACTCATTGAGAAGATCCCAGTGAGAATTAAAACTACATATGCTAGGCAACTATCTTATGCAGGGAGGCTACATGTGATCATTGCTGTTCTGTTTTCTATACATAATTTTTGGGGTTCAGTTTTCATCTTACGACAGAGTGTAGTGAATGAAGTGTAGAGAATATTTATGGGGAAGCACAGCTGAAAGAGGAAGGTGTCTTTGATTGCCTGGGACAGAACCTGTCTACCTAAAAAGAATAGAGGGCTGAATATTAAAGGTTGTGGGCTGTGGAACATGGCTTCTGTTGGTAAGTTGTTGTGGCAAATAGTCATGAAAAAAGATTCACCATAGGTGAAATGGGTGCATGGAAATTATATAAAGTCTGATACTAGTATATGGACTCACATGGCCCCTTTGGATGAAGCTTGTATTGGAGGAAATCAAAATCTTTGAAGGATAGAATGAGGGAATGGTATGTTCAGGGGAGATTTGTCTTAACTTCTGGTGCAAGTTATTCCATCACTAGAAGTTATATTGTTCTTCTAGGTAATCATCCTTGACTACGTGCTGCTTAACTTATTTGGAATTCAGTTTTACTGCCAGAACACAGGTTTTTTATTTGGCTGGTTGTTCATCAAAGGCTGTTCACTGCTCACTAAGGAAAGATAAGCCCACGTGCACATACAGGTAGAAGTGTGAGAATGACAGTGAGGTCCATGTTTTCTACACGCTAATGTTAAGGCTCTCTGATTTACTGAAGGCAGAAAGAGATCCATGTCAACATCATGCGTCATATTTGGGACTTTTGGTACGTCAAAGGGCAGAGGCAATCTGGGAAAAGTATTTTGCAACTGTTGTTGTTCCTTTCAACCGGCCTTTCTTCTAACCTTTAGTCACCGGCATCCATATTCTCCTTTTTGAGCTTCACAACTAATACTGCTAGTCCAAGCACTTTCTTTTGGACGAAAGAACTCATGATATTGGTATCATATTGTTTCATTTTTTTCCTCGTATGACCCATCATATTAAATTCATACCAATAGTTCAATTCAGACTTGACAACTAGATATCTGCTTTCTCATATTAGTACCTGGTATAAATCTGGTCGATCATGTCCCTTATATAGCTAACACGTTGATCTGTGAAATGTTAAGCCATGCATACTTTCTCCTTATAGTGGTTTATTTTGAAACTTAACAAAGTTTTGTTCCTATTTGCAGTTTCAGCTCTAATATCTGTTAAGGGTAGTTTGATTGATAATATGAAGCACCTGAATGATTGGAAACGGGGAGATCCCTGTACTTCACACTGGACAGGAGTTTTTTGCAACATTTCTGATGCTGATGGGTACTTGCATGTCAGGGAACTGTAGGTTATTTTTCTGCATTCTGTAGTGTACAGTATCAGCAATTTTTTGTTCACTATGTAAAGCCATCAGCTTCACACAATATTTATAGTCTGTTAGTTGACTTCTCTCGTCATTCTAGTTTCTTTATCATTGCCTTAGATTCCTCAAACAAAATATATTTTATTTTTGTTGTGTGACCGCAATACAAGAAAGGCCGTCAAATCTGTGGTTTTATTTTTATGGACTAAGTATGAAAGACTGTCAAACCTCTTCCTCTTGACTATTTCTACAGCCGTTTCATGAATATGAATCTCTCTGGAAGTTTATCTCCTGAACTCGGACAACTATCCCATCTTCGAATTTTGTAAGTTGTAACAAATATTATATTTTACAGATAATAATAGTATGATAGGTTTCATTGTTTGCTTATCTATGATACTTACTCTTCTTATTGTTTACAACAAGAAATTTCATGTGGAATAATTTGACTGGGAGCATACCAAAAGAGATTGGAAGCATCACAACTTTGAAACTTCTGTAAGTTAGACTTAATGGACTTCTGAACTCCATTTTCCAGTGTCATTTTCTTGCACATATCCCCCTCTACTCACCCACCAGCAAATGCTGAGATAACATCAAAATAGTGTTTATATTTATTATGCTGTTAACAGTAGAACCTGACCTTTGGCTGATTCAATATGAATTCATATTATTAATAGCTGATAATTCCTGTGTAACCTCATATTGGAGGCCTTAATTGTTTTTCTCGAATAAGTTAAGGTATTCCGCTTTGGGATGGAGATACTTTATTGTTTATTATTGTAGAGGAACAAGATTTACCTGAATTCTGCAGATTTGAGGAATTTTCGGCACTTGGAAATTTTTTTTGATGGAAAGTTCATTGAGGAAAAACTGAAGCCTTTTGCTAGTGAAATTATTGATCTCAATTTTGGTTTAATCCTGGAGCAATAATGTTCATGCAGGCTTTTGAATGGAAACCAATTGTCAGGATCTTTAGCGGATGAACTCGGTAATCTATCAAATCTCAATAGATTCCAGATAGACCAGAATGAGATATCGGGAGAAATTCCAAAATCCTTTTCTAATTTAAATAAGATCAGACATATGTGAGTACTCCATTGATTGCTAACTTTCAGATGCAATGAAATCTAAATTTTCGTCTTCTTTATTTAATTTAACATATGATATGTCTGCAGCCACTTCAATAACAATTCACTGAGTGGTCAAATTCCTCACGAGCTTTCCAACTTGTCCACTATTCTTCACTTGTAAGTTAACAAGAAAGATTCCTCTTAGCTGTCACTTTTCAAGCTGACACACATAATCTCAGAGGCTTCTAGGGCATAACCCTTGAAATTAGTCTGTTTCTGTTAGTTACCTGATTGCTACATGGTCTTATGACAATATCTTTTTCAACAGGCTTCTGGATAATAACAATCTATCTGGCTACCTTCCTCCCGAGTTTTCTGCGCTCGCAGCTCTGGCAATACTGTAAGTTCCTTGTATATATCATTGCAGATACTATCCTCACCAAATGTTTTCCATCAAGTGGTTAAACAATCTTGACAAGTTATCTTTTTGTAAATTTTATACTGTGTCCTACTTAATTGCTGAAACAACTTCCACTGTATGTGTTTCTGTCAAGTGGTTTAACAATTTTGGCTAGTTCGTTTATAAATAGAACATAAAGTCATGTTTGAATAATAAAGATTAGAATAGACTAGTCATAGATTATGAAGGGCTATTGACATGTTATTTTGTTTGAAAAAAAAATAAAAATTGCCTGACATTGTCTTGTTTATCTTAGTTGTACTCACTTTATCGACCAAATAGCCAGACAACTCATAACACAAAGCATATTTTATGATACATCTTGTAACAGATATAGAGTTTAAGAACACTCCTGATCACCATCTTCAGAGTTTTTATTACTGTAAATCGTAAAATCTATCTATCTCTCGCCATAACTGATAATAAATATTTTTTTATGGACATGTAAATTGCCTTCAGCTTAAACCTTTCATGTAATCTAGCTGCTTTAGTTTTTATATATGCAATGTGTGTGAAGTTTCCTTTCCTGTGATCCATAGACACTAGAGTCTCATTCTCTTTTTCTTTATGCAGCCAACTTGACAATAACAATTTCAGTGGATCTGAGATTCCAGCTTCTTATGGAAACCTTTCGTCACTACTGAAACTGTAAATGCTCCTTGGAAATATCCTTTAGTTTATTATTTTCATTTTTCCTTATTTTATATCCCGTTGATGAGAATGCGTGTGTTGTCTCTAAGGGACAATACAGTTAATCACACTTTGAAGAGCTAGTATAACTACTATATTCTAGACTGATGAGGGAAATGAATTCATTTGTATGTGTAGGCTTATGCGCCATGACATTTCAAATCTTTTTAGTTCTCTCTCATTCATCATGAGGTTTAGAGACTTGGGTATTAATCCATAAAATATATTGGATTTGTCAGTCTGACCATTCCTTAGAATAAGCATTGAAATTGCATCTTCACGTATGTCACACATGACAGTTTTACCTTTCCTTTTCTCATAGAGTTCTCATATTTGTGGAGCCTGATACTTGTTTGTGAGATATCTATAGAAATTTGCTTTCTGCTTATACTTAGCTCTAGCGCCTTTGTAGCTAGTATCCTTCTGTTTGTTTTCTTTTTCCCTTTCATTTTTAATGTGCCATTTATGTTAATTGGTTTAAGACAAGTTTTGAATTGTGTATCCGTTAAAAGGAAGCCATTGAACGGATAATCTTCAGTCCTTATTATCTCTTGATGCAAATCCTCAGCTCTATGTCGTATGGTATAGATCTTCCTTGCTCGACAAGAAACATTTTTTTTTACACAACATTTATTGCTTCCAAGACTAATGCTTTGTCTTGTAAGTAGTAAACGTACTGAGCTAAGGAGATCAAGTGTCATTACATTTCTGTATATTTAGGTCTCTGAAATGCATAGCATAGTTATTTAAAATTTATGTTTACTTGAGAGTAAGATTTTGGAACTTGCGTTGTATTTTTAAAGGTGTGAAATTATGAACCAATGCAGGTATTCTTTAAAGCCAATAATTGAAAAGTTGGATAAACATATGTTTTTTGCTCATGGAGCTGTTAATTGTATAACGCCTGGCCATTTCTTTCGTGATTACGGTGGTGTCTTGTGAGGACCTTGATTGTTCCAACATATATCTGCATTTACCTCTAAGCATTAAGCATATAAGGAAGAAGATGCCTAACTCTTTTTTTGTCAGCTAGGATTCAAACTCTAGATTTCATGATTCTATATTCATCAACCACTAGGCCACACCCTTGGGTTTGTATCCCTTTTCGACTTTCAGCTTGTGCATTTCTTCATCTGTTCTATTCCCTTTCTCTCTTTTGATAATGTTTGACCCTTTATTTGCCTTGTGGCTTCTCTTTCCTATTCGGTCTATCAGGAAAATGGTGTGAGGGTTCAATAAGTTCACTAAACATCTGAAGACTAAGATGCTAATATTGATAGTGATCAGTTCAATTTCCACCTTTAACTTTTTTAAATTACATCGGTCCTAGCAGAGCTCTTATTCTATTTTTACTTTTCTTTACATGTTAGATGATGATGGAGAGAAAGGGTATGAAGGTATAACAGATATAATGAATTCATGATACATGTTGTGAAAAGACAACTTACCAAAAAGTTATATATGAGAAAGGAATAAACCGTAACATAGTTGGACTCCCACATTATGTTTGAATTTTTGAAAGACAGATTATGGAATATATTATCATGATAGAACATGTTGGTAGAAATAAACATGAAGTTAGGTCCTCATCTTGCACACTTATTGAAGATCAAATGCTGCTTCTGATATTGCAGAAGTGTCAGAAATTGCTCTTTGCAAGGATCCATTCCTGATTTCAGCAGAATTGCAAACCTAAGCTATCTGTAAGTGCAAGTTTGTTATTGTTTTGTTCTTCTTTTGTTAAGCTTTATCTGTTTATTTTTAGTTCAAGATTGTTCAACTAGTAGATCTCTGAAAATGTCTAGCTTCTGCTTGCTATACAGTGATCTCAGCTGGAATCAACTTTCTGGATCTATACCACAGAATAAGCTTTCCAACAATATGACAACTATGTAAGCCTTTTGATTTGGCCTCGATAGTTTCTTCATAAAGTTATATAGATTGACAGATGTTGGCTTTTGTTTCCACAGAATTTGAACTGGATTGCCTGGGTTCCTTTTACTTCTTAGCATATTCTAATGTATATTTCAAATGCATGATGCAGTATTCTATCACATAACCGTCTTAATGGATCTATACCCAAGAGCTTTTCTCTCCTTCCTTCCCTGCAGAAACTGTGAGAATCTGGACTTTGTCTTGCAATATCTACTATTTCACTGAAGGAAATGTACCATTAATGAATTGGTGGGACAAATTTGTCACAGGTCTCTTGAGAACAACTTTCTGAATGGTTCCATTTCCACTGACATTTGGCAAAACAAGATCTTTAATACAACTTCCAGACTTGTGATGTAAGATGTGAAGCAGAAAAATAACAGATCTTATTTCAATAGAAGTATTTACTGCCAGAGTCAAACCTTTGAATGAGGATTTCTTTCTAACAACTCTTTCATTGATTTTGCAAACCTAGTGATCTGCGGAATAATTCAGTTTCAAACATTTCGGGTGCTTTTGAACCTCCTGTAAATGTCACACTAAGGTATGATTTCTTCTTTCAAATTCAAAAATAGAACAATTTGAATGTCGGTTTATGTCCTCATGGGCCACATAAATAGGACAAACAAATGGGTAAAGAAACTAGAATAACAGAAGCAATATGCCATACCAAAAAGGGAAAGTACGTCGATTTTCCTCGTGTGTGTGACAACGATTACTTAAATTACTTGAAGAAGCACAAATGCATGGAATCACTTCTGTTATGTTTTATCCACACACACCGATACACATGCTCTTAGCAAATTCATATATGCTGCTTATAAAATGTAAACAAAATGGAAAGAACAAGGAGTTGAGAGAACCTTTGTGGTTATCAGTTTTTTCATTGTTTGAAAAATTTAAGTATGCTTAAAAAGGAGGTTTAGATAGAAAAGGGAATTCTGAAATTCTTAGTCACATATTTTCATCTAGTTGCAGTGGAAAAGGATGAAATGATGAAGGGCCCTATAATATTGGTTATGGCCCTGATCAGCGTAAATCTTGAAAAAGTACAAAGTTTTACCCAATAATATAAATGAGAAGTATGTGTGTGTGGGGGGGGGGGGGGGGGAGGTAAAAAGATATAAATAGAGGGACTATGAGCATAAAAGGCTTTTGTTGAGTCTCATTTATTCGTTGAAAGGAGGCCTGAACAAATGGAGAGGAAGGAAGTTTCTGTAAAATTTGAGTCCACTACATGCCTTATGATGATTTTTTAATGTGTCACAATGTAATTCTAATCTAAGTTGCTCGGACTCTTCACTTTTGGTGCCGCACCCGTGTCAACAAGATATGGGTGTGGGTGTGGGATTCGTGTCCGATTTTGGGTATTTGGACCAAAATTGATGGAGAAAGTCTGGACAGTTTTAATGATTTTTATTATCAATACAAAAGCTAAGGTGAAATTGAAGAAAATGGAATACCTTTTATATAGAAATTTCTATGTCACTCATTTTCTTTTGATCTCCTTCCAAGATTCTCTTCCAGTTCTCCACATAATATCTCATAATATAGGTTTTATAACTCTTTGAGAAAGTCTGGACAGTTTTAATGATTTTTATAATCAATACAAAAGTTAAGGTGAAATTGAAGAAAATGGAATACCTTTTATATAGAAATTTCTATGTCACTCATTTTCTTTTGATCTCCTTCCAAGATTCTCTTCCAGTTCTCCACATAATATCTCATAATATAGGTTTTATAACTCTTTTAGATATTTTAATTATATTTAGGCGAATTCCCGCACCCGTATCCATTCATGGATCCATATCCCTGAATCTTAAAAGTCATATCATATCATGAAGGATCAGACCTTTAGATCCGCACCCGTATCGGACACCCACACCCTAGCCCAAGCAACTTAGATTCTAATAGTTTGTGAAACTGAGGGAGTTTTTCTGCAGTATATCACATCAAGACAAGTGATATGAACTGGTATCATTAAATTCTTGAAGAAGGAAAACATCACATTTAGGAAAGTGGAGAATGGAAATTGTGCCAAACAAAAAGAGTTATTGGTCTAAAATTACTTGTACATCTTTGTTACTGTCTCTGGAGTTCATGTTTTCAGTTATGCACTCATTCTTGTTGTCCAATTATTCATAAATATCTGATTTTGACAGTGAATTGAGGTCATCTTTCAAAAATTGCTTTCTGATCTCTTTCTATCTCATGAGGTCAATTCATCTTGAATTCTTAATTGAAAATCTGCTCAATGTTTCTCAAAAGAAACATGTCAATAAAAATGTTTTAGATTTTGTACTATGTTAAAATTCATTTATTATTTTCATAGTCTTCCCCTAACTTTAGCAGACAATTTCCAGGTTCCAAAGCAATCCCATCTGCAGCAGTACAAGTATCAGAAACATTGGTAAATACTGTGGCCCTGACTTTGGAGCAGATGACGACGAACCTAGTAATTCAACAAATCGAAGTGGTGTTTGTCCTATTCATGCTTGTCCAACTGACAACTATTATGAATATGTTCCTGCATCACCTAAACCATGCTTTTGTGCCTCACCTCTTAGAATTGGGTACAGGTTGAAAAGTCCTAGTATTTCTTATTTTGATCCGTACAAGCAACTATTCGAGTCTTATGTGACTAGTTCCCTTCAGTTGGACCTTTACCAATTGTGGATCGATTCATATTTTTGGGAAAAAGGACCTCGTCTGAGGATGTATTTGAAGCTTTTCCCGGTGGTTGGGGACAATACATTTAATGAAAGTGAGATTCTTCGTATCAGCGAGATTTTTGCCTCTTGGGAATTCCGAGGAAGTCACCTATTTGGACCGTATGAGCTCCTGAACTTCACACTCCTCGGACCTTACTCACACTGTAAGTATTCACAGCTTAAATAGATTCTAATTCAACTAGTAACAACTTAGGCTGTGTTACTACAATTGCATGACAATTGAATCATTGACATGCAGCATGTGGATAAGATTGAAATATTTGACTATCATTGCCACTTCTAGTCAACAAGTATAAGGATCTTAATTCATATAATCAAATAGTTTAGATAAGCAACAAAAGACTATGATCCATGATCTTCTTAGGACTTCATATATATTGGGTTGAAAAGACAATGAAGCCTTTGTTTATTATATCCAAAGTTTTTTTAAGACTTCAGATATTTTACGTTGAGGAACCTTGAAGGATCTCACTTACTTGATTAAAAGGTTGAAACTTCAAGGGGTTCAAACTTAGATAGTTTGGTCCAGTCTCTCTTCAAGAGCAGCTTCAATTCTGGAGGTCTCAGCCCTTACAGTTTTTGTTGGGATGAAAGTGGATAAAAAAAAATGGACCTTAGGCCTCGCAAAAAGCTAGCTCATGAGAAGGGGATTGTCCAAATCATATAAGGAGAATAACCCTTGTCACTCCAACACCTTGCTGCACTCCCAAGACTTGACATTGGAGTGTGGACAATATAATAAGGGGGGGGTTCAACACCGGAAACAATAAATTGGGATCAGTGTGGATCTGAGACCATGTGAGAAATAAAGAAGAAAAATATTACTCCCTCTATCCAGTTTATATGACTTACTTTTCTTTTTAGTCAGTCCCAAAAAGAATAACACATTTCTATATCAAGTAATAATTTAGTTTTAAAATGTCAATTTTACCTTAATGAAATGATTTATAGTCACACAAATAACTATCACTTTTTTTTAGACCACAAGTTTTAAAAGTCTTCCTTTCTTTCTTAAACTCCGTGCCAAGTCAAACTAACTCATATAAAATGGGATGGAGGGAGTATTAAAATTATGTATTCTTTTATTACATTGAGCCCTATTTATAGATTCTACATTACAATTCATTTCCAAGTAGGACAATTTACACAATCCTATTCGAACACTCCCCCCTTAAGCTGGTGCATACAAGTCAGATGTACCGAGTTTGTTAAGATGTAATTAATATGAGGATCAGTGAGGGACTTGGTGAAAATATTTGCAAACTCATCACTCGACTTCACAAATTTTGTAACAATATCTCTTGGGATCATCTTTTCTCTGACAAAGTACCAGTCAATCTCAATGTACTTAGTCTTCTCATGAAATACCACCGATTTGATGTGATATCAAGGGCTGCTTGGTTATCACAGACAAGATAATGGCTCAATTGTTTGATTTCCTTTGTACGAGCTTTGATTTCTTATATTATCTGCAGTGAAACCTGAAATGAAAGGTAAAAAACAAAGCAAAGGCGTTGTGATAGCTTGCATTGTAGCAGCAGGTGCTTTTGCTGCCTTTGTTTCCTCAATTGCCACTATATTAATCACAAGACGACGTGCTAAGTATCAAAAGATCTTGTCAAGAAAACGTTTGTGTACGTCTTCTTATTAGATTAGCTATAATTTTACTTTATCAAGTCTGCTATTTTTAATTCTTTCTGCAAAATTGATGACTATGGGTTTTTGTTTGCAGCTTCAAGCCTCTCTATAAAAGTAGATGGCGTTAAAAGTTTCACCTTCAGAGAAATGACTTCAGCCACTAATAACTTTGATACCTCAACTCAAGTTGGTGAAGGAGGATATGGTTCCGTCTTTAGGGGAATTTTAGCTGACAAAACAGTTGTTGCTATCAAGCGAGCAAAAGTAGGATCCCTGCAGGGGCAAAAGGAATTCTTGACCGAAATAGAACTATTATCAAGGTTACATCACCGTAATCTGGTTGTGTTGCTTGGATACTGTGACGAAGAAGGAGAGCAGGTATGACAAAAGCTGAAAACCTTTTCAATTCCAACTGTTTTAGTTACTAATAATTCACACCATTCATCATTTTTAATCATAGTTAGTCATATTTCTTTAGTGTAGCATCATAAACCTTTTTGTATTCTTTCTCACTTCAGTTGCTAATGATCAGACTGAATGTGTAGCAGACTAAATGCTTTCTTGAGCTACTGAAGTCTTCTTGTTTAGCACAAAGAGTGATATAGTCGAGCAATTATGAGTCTTCTGTATACATTCGCAGATGCTGATTTATGAGTTCATGCCGAATGGAACTTTGCGAGACTGGCTTTCTGGTAAGAACTGTTTCCTGGTTGTTTCTAGCTTTCATATGATTAATCCTCCTCAATTTCTTTCTTTTAGTTTAGTAGTGAAGATCCAATGCGGAGTTGCAATGTTTATAGATGTTCCTTGCACATGTTGTGTCATTAGTAGTACTATGGTGAATTGATAATACAGGCTTCAGTATTTTATTGTGTTTGTGGAGAAACCATTGTCAAGGTGGTGATTGATCTAAAAGTTGCATAATGGAAAAGATATCGCAGGAAATCTAATAGTCAGAGAAACATAGATTCCATCTTCTTTTTCCTTATCAGAACAAGAAAAGTTGTTAGTTTCTTTATGCGGCTGTGATAAACTTAAAATTGACATCGGTCAAGAAGCTTTTGTATTACTATCTAAGTAGGTAATTTCCATCATTTGACAGCCGCCAAATGTAAAAAAAAATTGAAGTTTGGAGCAAGGTTGGGGATCGCACTGGGGGCATCTAAGGGCATCCTTTACCTCCATACTGAAGCTGATCCACCCATATTCCACAGGGATATTAAAGCCAGCAACATTCTTTTAGACTCTAAACTCACTGCCAAAGTTGCTGATTTTGGATTGTCTCGGCTTGCACCTGTCCAGGATGATGAAGGTCTTCTGCCTAATCATGTGTCAACAATGGTGAAGGGGACACCTGTAAGTCTGTCTATGCTCTAGATTTAAGGAAATAATTGTGCAATGATCTTACTGATTTTCTTATGTATATGCACAGGGTTACCTTGATCCCGAATATTTCTTGACCCGTAAAATGACAGATAAAAGTGATGTCTACAGCCTTGGGGTTGTATTTCTAGAGATCTTAACTGGCATGCATCCTATCTCACATGGAAAAAACATTGTCCGTGAGGTATTTCTGTCGGCTGAACACCTATTGGAATACAAAAACAGTGAATATTTGTCTAGCATTTTAGCAATAAAAGCATAGGTGTATGTATATAACCTTCAACTGTCCATGACAGGTAAAAATGGCTCATAAATCGGGAGTAATGTTGTCCATTATGGATAAGAACATGGGATCTTACCCCTCCGAATGTGCGGAGAAGATGGTGGAGTTGGCCCTGAAGTGTTGCCAGGACAAACCAGAAGACAGACCCTCAATGCTGGAGGTGGTTAGGACGCTAGAGACCATACTCCAAATGATGCCATATACTGACACCGATCCTTTGGATAATAAAGCCAGTTTCAGTGAAACTACATCATCAGCTTCATTTTCTAATACTAGAAGTGGAGACCTATTTATATCATCATCCAATGTATCAGGTGGTGATCTTATTAGTGGTGTTACTCTTAATATTACACCTCGTTAACATTAGCTTGTCTTCCACTGCATAAACATTGGCTTGTACACTATGACTAGTAGGAAGTCTATACGACTTGTCTTTTATGTTGTATACGAGTGTACAATAATACCATCTTACTGCTTCTAGATTTATGTATATTCCTCAAGAATCTGTTGTGACAGACAACCCTTGCATATGTATAGTACATTATACATGAAGTGCCTTATCACTGTCCATAGAAATGGTAGATGTAGTTGGTTATCATCCTTGCACAATTGGCTTTTTTACTTTCAACTTATTGTTTTTACTGTTTTTTACTCTCTTTTTTTTTAGTTTATTGCTTTCTAGCAAAATACTTGGTCAAAGTTAGTTGCCTAACTTTTTTTTTTATTTCAATTTATTGCTTTCCTATTTTCTAGGAAAATACTCGGTCAAAGTTAGTTGCCTAACTTTTTTTAAAATTTCAATTTATTGCTTTCTTATTTTCTAGCAAAATACGTAGTCAAACATATTTGCTTAACTTTCTAAAGTTAGCGGCCTTTTATGGCGGTTAGCGACACATTTTCTTATTAATTTTTTTTATCCACTTTGTAAGTGGTTATTAGATAGGATTTTTTGTGTAAATTCTGATGTTCTCCAAGTTAATAATATGCTGGAATTTTAATGAGTTGTTTGTGCTTTTATACTTCAATTCAACTTTAGATAGTCTTTGTTTTAACAGTGACATCAGAGATCTTGTTGACCTTATAGGCTCAAATTTTTTTTATTTATCGACAACACAAACGACATCTAGCAACCTACCTTTAAAACCATATTTCACTTTCATTAGTGAAAATTATCAAATTTGATTTGTGAAGATGCATGCTTTTTTTTGAAAGCCTATGAAATCGAAAAATTACGGTAGAAGATAGACCTATACATGTGTTTACAGGCAAATCCTATATATCTTGTCTTAGATGAAATCCAATAGTGAAGAGAAGGCAAAAAAAATCTTAGGGCAAAGTTTATTATGCAAAATTTTGTGGCAGTTCGTGTTCTACAAAATCAAGGCTTGTAAGACAGCAAAAGAAGTTTGTGATATATTGAAAAAATATATAAGATGACGATAGGACACGTCAAATGCAAGTGTTGAACTTGAAAAGAGAGTTTGAGTCCTTGAATATGAGGAGGATGAAACAATCATTCTTGTAACTCACCCGAGAGATTTGACTCTAAGATTTTCCCTCTTGAAAATTCAAGGACCTAAGAAAGTGGTCATTAGGTGAACTAATGAGTGCTCTTTAAGTACAATAGCAAAGAAAGACTATGAGATGGGAAAAGTTCAGTGAAGGAGCTTTCTCTATACAAAAACAATATTACGTAAAGAAAAGCAACAATTCAACCCAAAAAAATAAGGGCAAGCATGATAGTTAAAAAATATTGAAGAGGTAAAGTAAAAGTTTTCTCCGAGTAAACATTGCAAAAAACAGCATATCATAAAAAGTACTATTGGTGGAGAGTCGATTCTATATGCGGAAAATATAAGCAAATAGGGAACATATCCAAGTTCGAAAATTAAAAAAATTAAAGGTCTCTTAACTTTGCAAGAACAACTAGCAGAAGTTATTGATGCACATGAGGCAGATCTTTTTGCAGTTTCATACTTCTCAACAAATGATTCATTAGTGATTGTACACATCACTTGTGCAGTGATGCTGAAATGTTCAGGTTTCTTGATGTCAAGATATGATACTATTCCCTACTTATAACACAGTGTTTAAAGCCACAAGTGACTCCAAGCTGATCCATGGTATGACATGACACTAAGAATAACATATAGATAATGACTGAAAGTATTGACGGGGAAACTAAACTGAAATATACCATGAGTCTGAGTAAAACTAAATACTCAAAATGAGTTCATCCAAACATAAGATAATGCTGAAAGACTCATATTTGATTGACTATCGGAAAACCTCTACTTAGATGAATTACTAGGACAAGCCCCCCAACTAACTATAACAATATGAAAACTGAAGACTAAATAAATGAAATAAATATAAAGGCTGTCCTCGAATGATGAGGACTGACCAAAATCTTGTTCTGAACTGATATGAAGTCATACTAACCACGAGTTGGATATTGAGCATCTGAACCTATATTTTTGTCACGACCCAGAGGTACCCCTTAGATGTAACAAGACATGTAAGACCCCGAGAGTCCTCATACAAGCCACTTAGCATATCATAACATAAAGTAATAGAAATGAGCGGGAATTTAAAACTTTTCAATACAATCAAAGTCTTTTATAAAATGAGCGAAAATCTAACAACATTGTCTCAAACCATCTAAACAACATGAATAAAGTCTTGGGTCACAACCCATACAATAGTCCAAGACATAAGAGAAAAGCATAAAAGAAAGTGGTGATCACATCCTCGAACACAATAAGAACTCACCAAAACTTCACTTCCTTGATCAACAACGAAGCTAGCCACGAGTGTGAGAATCAATGTCGCCGGACCCTATATTTGATAAGAATGTCGGCAAGAGTATGTGTTAGTACAATCAAGTACTAAATATTATGGTTAGCATAAACAACATAAACATAAGCATTAGTCAACATAAGACATAAAGCATAAGCATAATCAAGTCATAATATGCCTCATAATGAAAGAGGAATACTTCCTTAAGTAACCTCACTTATCCTTTTCCAAGACATAGGTCATCCACCTCTAGTCAATCTTGCATCATGGAAGACATATCTAGCAACACTCCAATAAAATCATCTTCATAACATAATTACATTGTTCATATTTACTTTTAAAGAAATGGGGATTCGCCTCAATGCCTAGCTTATAAAGGCTAATGGGTATTCGCCTCTTGCCTTACTTACTTTTAGATCGAGGGTAGTTGCCTCCACAATCTCATCATATGACATAGGTACTCACCTCCACATCATTTAATAAGGATCATGGGTACTCGCCTTCATGTCCATGCATCATAGTAAGAATGTGGGGACTCACCTCTTGTTCAATTCTAAGGAGTATGTGAATCACTTCATATCCTTACATATGGAGGTCAAGGGTAATCGCCTCTAGCCTCATCAATTACATAAGCTTTTAGTCTAGATTCATTTTTGGTGAGTAATCCTTTTAACCTAGAATCATTTATGTGAGTAAACCTTTCACATTCATTAAACCATGCTTATCAATTCATTATGGGAAGTATCCCTTCCACATCATAACATTAACAATCATCATCTATGCTATAATATCAAGAAATTAATATCATATTCATCATATATGCTTTGATCTCAAGCGATTCTAATCATACTTCATCAATTCTATAAGAAGATATCTAACCCACAACATTTCCCTTCATGGCATCAACCCAATCATATCAATTCTACCCTAAAATCATAGGATAGGCATGGTACACATAATTTCTTTCTAAATACATGCCATTCTATCAATTCAATCATAAAAAATCACAATCCACTCAATTGGATCAACGTTCATCATAACCCACAACATTGGAAGAAACCCTAATTAGAATTGGGGAAATTTTTCTTCAAATTGTGGAATTCTAGGGGACTCCATGAGCGAAAGTATCCCATGGATGAAAAGCCATCATACCTTAGTCACAATGCCCACAAAAGCTTGAAGATTGGGAGACTTGATCTTGACCTAGCTTCAATCTCCTTTTTTTTTTCCCACCTTCTAGAGAGAGAATATTTGAGAGAGGATTTGGGTTTTCTTTTGGTAATTGGAGAGAATGACATAATTGAGTGAGTTTAGGGTCTAAAATCCTTATATAAGGGGACTAGGTTTAGGAAAAATGACACCACATTGATTTAATTAAAACCGAAAAAGATCCTAAAGTCCCTAAAATAACTGCCAGGTCCCCACCCATGAGACCACGACCTACAGACTGTGGATGGACCTATGGTCTGTCCTTGTCAGAGAATTTTGGCCATTTGATGGTTGCTGGGACCATGGGGCGTGGACCCACCTATGGGGCATAGGTCCCACCATGGTCCATGGCCTTGACCATTTTCTGAGGTTGCCTACCCACAACCCAACCTACGGTCCGTGGGTCAACCCACGAGCCGTGGTTGGCTCTCGTAGATAACACCTGCAATTTCCCAACAACTACTATTTTTCCTCGTTTTGAATCCGGGGTGCTATATTATCTCCCCCTTGGATCATTCATCCTCGAATGAGATTCTAGGAACATTTCAAAACAAAAAGACTCAAGACTAGCAGCCCATCATGTATGTAACTCATCAAAATGCACACAACTAAGAAGGATACATCATCTCTAAGCTCGACATACTTAATGCACCATAAGGGAGTAGGAACTACATATAACAACCCAATATGCATGAAATATTAACATTTCTCATGTTCAAGTAGGAACTATCATCTCCAACTCAAAAACAATGCTCTACACAATCTCATGGAGCTCATATGCAATTTAATCTCTAAAAGCACAAATTCAAGGAGAGGGATCTCCACTCCAAGTCAAGGCATGTTCTACAACTCATCTCATGTAGTCGATAAGCAACTTGTACTCAATACTCAACAACATGAGGAAAATAATTCACAAATTCCATTTTTTTTTCTAAACTTAAGCTTTTTCATGAACATGCAATTTAAGGAAATCATGGAAACACATAAAACACACATGACTTCAAACATAAGAAAACCAAGAGGAACTTATTACCTCAAGCTAGAATAAGAGGAAAAAGATGAGGATATCGGGACATCATATCGACTTTGGCCTCGGCCTCCTAATTAGCACCCTCAACATGATGGTTTCTCCATAACACCTTAACGGAAGCAACCGCTTTGTTCCTCAACCCCTTAACTTGCCGGTCTAAGATTGATGAGTCCACAATTTGGACTCATTTAGGGCTATATTTTGATTGAATTAGTGTCCTCAAATACATATTTTGTCTCAATATCTGATGTAAATCCTTAAGTTTCAGGTATTTGACTTGAGAGACAAGGCATGGACGCTATCGAGCAAAAAGGAATGAAACGGCTGAAAGAAGGAAGAAAAGACGGCCTGAAGATTGCCTAATCCATTAGGCGAGTCATCGAAAGGCCTCAAATCTCACCTAATGTTCCAGTGTGCTGAGCCCTGAAGGAAAAGATCAAGTTTGTGAGGTAAGGGAGCAGTCGGCGCATCGCCGAGTAGTTTCGGAAAGCATTTCCATATCACCCAATGATTCAAAATGCAAAGATGCTGAAGGCAAAAGCTAAAAGGCGATGAACCAAATCAAAGGCTGATCACCGAGTGCATCGGTGATCCTGACTAACTGCACTGAGTGATCCTTCACAACACAAAATTTTGAAATCTATAAATACTCATTTAATTATGTAGCTTAGTATCAAGTTGTAGAGAATTATTACTGAGACTTTATTTTCAATTTTTAGTTCTTAGAGTTTTTGGGAGACATTGTTCTTGAGCTTGAAGGTTTTGAAGGTTTTCAACTCCAAGAAATTGGAAGTGAGTATCCAAGAATCTTCATTCTAGACGTGTTCAAAGATATTTTCTTTCATACCCACTTGATGGAAACACTTGTTGGTATTGATTTCTTTCTCTTATTCATGTCTAGCTAAAACTCCAATTCTTGGGCTGTGATTTTGTGAATATGAGTTAAATTTACTGTTGGGTATTGCTTATTGTTAGTCTATTTGTTTTTTAAATTTGATTTCATTTAGTAGTTGTGTTTGAACTTAATGGGATTGTAGTTGCAAATACGATTTCATCTTAGTGATTTTGGCTTGCTCGAGAGAGAGGTTTTAAAACTATAACTACTAAATCGATAGCCAGTAGTTATTGAGTTGTTGTGGGTTCAGCTCGAGAGAGTGAATCCTAGGCCTTTTCCCACACATGCAGCTCGAGAGAGTGAATGGGCTAAGGCGAAGATTGTGCTTAATTGCGGTAACTCGGTGTACGAGAGAAATTGAGTTAATTCGGGGTAAGTTGCTCGAGAGAGAATTTGCCCCCACTAAGTCTAGCCTAGTTACAAATGTTTAGTGATTTACTATCAATAACATTTACCCAATAGTATATTTTATCTCATATTCCTATCACATCCCAAGAATCCCGTCTCCCTATTACTTATCTTTATTTTTGCTATTTTTGTTTCTTAGTCAAATACAAAACCCCCCATTGATAATTAACATTCGTGTCACCCCTTGATTTATCATGTGTTTACTCGTTAATATTTATAGCTACGATTGATTAGAATATAGTTTTACTTCTCTATTAATTCTTGCAACCAGTCCCTTGGGACTCGACCCCAACCTATTCGATTGGGTTATGTTACTGCACGCAATCGTTGACACCTGAATTGGACATCGTGTCTTTGATTACGTCAAACATCAAAATGGCGCCGCTATCGGGAGTGGTGTTAGTTGAGAATGTTTAGTTTAGTAAAATTTTTGTTCTTATTAGTTATAGTTCTACTTACTTAATTTTTAGTTTTGTTTTGCATGTTTGAGCTTTGAAACAGAGGAGGTGAATATGTCAAGCAGTACTTGTGAGCATATGAAGTTTCGTCTATTAGAAGTAATGATTATCAGGGATCATATTCTAACCTTCAAACAATTGGAAGGTGAACAGATTCATGAGGCATGGGAAAGGTTTAAAGAACTGTTAGTTCAATTCCCAACTCATGAAATTCCTGATATAGTCCTCCTGGATTGCTTTTACAGAAGTCTTGGTCCCGGAAGCAATGGCTGACCAACTCATTCGGGGTGGTATTACACAACAACCCTATGAGAAAGCAGTCCACCTGCTTGATCACATGGCTGAACAAACCAAGAAGTAGAGAAGGACTTCATGTTGGCCACACTGATGACTTAGATGGATGAGTTGGCCAAAATGCTAGTGGAGATTGAAGTCCAATGCAAAAGGAAGGACATATACGTCCCTCCTCATGAGCGAAGAAGGCCTAAGGAAAATGAGGGTAAACGTGTCGAAGGAATACTCACAATCATTCTCCACAAGGTAAATGAGCATGATAGAGTGTTAGAAGAGATGAAAGAGAACATCGAAGTGATGAAACAGGTGATTGGTTCTCATTCTAGATCCATTCAGCTCCTCAAGAACCTTACGAATCATGTGATGCCTCATCTCCACCCTCCCCAAATCAAGGGGTTACTAAGTAATGTTATGCCTAACCCCAAGAATGAAGTATGAGTGTTGACTTGAGTCGTGCCACGACGTTAACTAAGGCTCTTCTTGGGAGGCAACCCAAGGTTTTATCGTTTTGATTTGTTAGTCTAGAATAAAAGTGTGTTGATTGTGCAGGTTAAGGTGTAGGAATTGTTCAAAAAGTACAGGTTGGCGAACCAAAAGACCAGGAGGCGCATTGCCAACAAGGTCGGTGACTTTGACCTAGACCGCCGTTAGACTCAAGATAAATTCAAATGAGAGTCTGTAAAACTCGGCGAGCCAGTGAAATTATTGGCGAGTTGCCGAATAGGTCAGTGATGCTGATTTAGTCCACCATTTGGATCCTCAGTATAGCTGAAGGCCTTATACAATTTGGTGAGGCAAGGGATCATTCCGCGAGTCACCGATTGGGTCGGCGATCACGACTAATGTAGCCGAATGGGCACAAATTGGATGGTCTTTAAAAAGGGTTAATGGTTTAAACTTCCAACTCTTTCACTTTCCCTTGCTTTTAATCTTCCAAATCTCGCACTTATTTAGTATTTTGAATATTTTTGCATTTCCTAAGTGTTGTATTCGTTGACTTGTGCTCGGAGTTGGAAAACTTTGCCGCCTGGCATTTCAAATTTTCTATTGTTCGGCATAAGAGGTTGGTTTTTCGAACCCCATGTTCATTTTTATTGCATTTTGTACTCATTTTCAGATGATATGATCTTAGTGATGTGTGATGGGCCTCTCTGATCTGAGTTGTTTTGAATATTTCTATTTTAAATTCGAAACTCTTTCCCATTTTGTCATGATTGTTGAAATCCCGTATTCTTGCGCTTTAAAATGAATTAAGATTGTTGTGGGGTTGTGCTTGCTTGTTGGTTAGATTGGTTGGGTGAAGTCTGAGTAGCTCGTATTTGTGCTAAATGGCGTAAATTGCACAATAATAGATTGGGTGACACCATTCTTAAGGGCCAAAGTCGTCAAATGGCCAAATTTGACAAAATCGGGAGAAATCTGAGTATCCCGGGGTGATGGGTGTTACGGGTCTAAACTTAATTTAACTAATGCTTGCTTTGATTTTATTTTCGGGGGTTACGAGGTTAAATTCGAGAAGTTGGGTTGAAAATAGGCATGTTGGGCCATTTTGCGAGTTGGGTCGAGCTTGCCAAACCATTTGGCGGTTCACCTAATGTCCCCATCTCGCCTTTAATTTCATGTCTTATTTGATGATTGACTCTGTAAATGTTAGTGAGAAGCCTGAGGTCGCCAAAAGCACTCGGTGACTCGCCAAAAGTCTTCTTTATCGCCCTTTGTCTTCACCGCTTAGCCCTTTTGCACTGAAACTTTTGGTGGGCTAGCCCTTGCTTACCGAAATCTATCAGCGATTTGCCAAAAGGGAACTCCCATCGCCGACTTGCTGAGAACATTAAGCCAATTACTTCGGTGAGCTCGATTTAGCTCGTCAAAGAGATTCGACGACTCGCTGAATTGATCGAAAAGTCTTTCTGCACTTAACTTTCTGTGCTTTGATGTGAATGTTTACTAACTTTTCTTCAATGTTTTGCAGATATGGTGCGAATAAATCTAGATAGGCCACCGCAGAAGAAAGCACGGGGCATTACTATAAACGAAGGGGGATCAAATCCTTCGAAGAAGAGAAGGAAAGAACTCCCACCGGGAGACAAAGACAAAAGAAAGAAGCACACATATGAGAGAGTTGTTGTTGACACCCGAGCTGATTTGTCTGAGCCTGAAGACTAGCATCCTTTGATTTCCCAAAGGGATGATCTCCGGTCTATATCTCAAACCACATCCACCAGAGTTCCCTCAGCTGCCACTCCTCATGCAACAAAATCAGTGCCAGCTCAGGCACCCCCTGTAACCCCTATACTCCCTATCATTTCTCCTCCCAGGCTACTGAGCAGATTGAAAGGTGATGGGCTACGAACTATTCTTGAGGAGAAGATCTTATCGACAGAAGGCCTTTCAGGCAAGTATTCCAATGTAAGAGACACCCTTAAATTTCATAGATTTGGGCAGTTCACCAGGCCCTGAGGCCCTTATATTCCTTCATAGGTCTTGGAATTCTATACGACATATGGTGAGTAGGTCCCAAAGAGCAAAAAGAAGCCGAGTGAGTTCAGACCAGTTAAGTCGGTCATGGTTCGGGGAAAGGATGTTCAATGCAATAGAGAGTACATCAACTCTTTTCTTGACAAAGGGCATGACTTTGACTACCCCAACCTATCTACCGCTATAGCTTCATTGGATGAACTAAAGGGTTGGTTGGCACCCCTCATTTCAGACACCACCCTGAAGTGGATCGAGGCAGGAGTCCCTATTAAAAAAAAGACTTGAGTGTCACTGCGCGTTGTTGGTTTGGATTTATCAGCAGCTCCGTCATGCCATCCCAAAATGAGTTCGTTCTCCGTCTTCCTAAGGCAGCATGTCTGGGATCAATTATTTCTAGGAAAAGAATTAATATGAGGCTTATTATTGAGCAAGATATTGCCATGAGGGCCAAGCAGAGTCAGACCTCACTGTCGTTCCCAGTACTGATCACAGAACTATGTCGGCGAGCAGGAGTGCCTTGGGATGATATGAGAGATATTGAGATCACCCCTTGCTCCTCCATTGATATCCTATGTATTGAGGCCGAGTACACTAGAGAGGAGGTTGACAAGAGAAGAGCAGCCCCAACAGATACTTCTCATGTCGACTTTATACCTGCAGAGGCATCTTTGCCTACTCTGGCATCCGGGTTTTGAGGTACTTCTGCTCCTTCTTCCTCCTCACAGGCCCCAAGTACATCCTCTTCCTCCCAGTAGATTAAGATCACTCAGCCAATGATCCTGAAGATGGAGAATCTTGCTTAGTCAGTTGACGTGAGAGCTACCAGACTGGAGAGAGATGTCCCATTAATGATTGAGGTTGTGATTCTAGCTGCATTGACCCCTCTACCGACTTCTATTGACACTCTCACTAAGAGAGTTAAGGCTTGTGAGAGCAGACAGGGTGTGACCTCTGAGGTTTCGGCTTTGAAAGTCGAGGTAGCAGATTTGAGAAAAGACATAGACTATTTGAAGTCTACTGACTTCACTTCATTGATTCAGGATGCATATGACGTGGATGCTCCTGAGACCTCGGGGATTCCTATGGATACTACCAGTGATGTACACCGTGATGAGCCTGAGTTGAGGAGTCGAATGCTGAAACCGATGAGGAGTAGATTGGGGTACAGGAGGAGAACATATTAGAGATTTTCTAGATCTTGCAAGGACGGTTGTGCAGACATCACTAGCAGAGACCTCTATGGCTATCTTTAGTAGAGTTGTTTCTTATGAGGTGATTCCGTGCACTGATGCCCAAGTCCAGATCGCTGCACCGAGCATTGAGGCCTAGACAGATGGAGAGACTGTGTAGACATGATTCCCTCTTTACCTCCATCTCTGTCTTACTTTCTTTCACTTTTTGGATACTTTACTTCATTTGTATTTGAGGACAAATGATTTTTTTATATGTGGTGAGGTGAGGCCCACCTTTTGTGTGAATATTGAGGCTTGATGTTTTGTTTATATATTTGGGGTTGTTATGCTTACAATTGTGTTTTGCACTGCTTTTAGCGGATGTTTGAGCTTGTGGCTCCTTGCTTTAATTGTAAATGATTTTTGACCCTTCCAAATTTTTCACCCATTCTTATATGTACTTGAATGTGGCCGTTCTTTGGCAAATTTGAGTCTCGATTTTGATCAATATTGATGACTCAGATAGTGCTTATAATCGAAAGAACATGAATGTGCGGCTACGATGAGACCAAGTGAAGTTACATAGACAATATGTGAAGTCTTTGCATCTCGTTGTGACTAGCCAAGTATCAAATTGATTCTCTTGTGATGAACATTGCACACTAGCAAAAGTGTGAAGTCTTGTTTGGCTTTGGTGTCGATGCCTTGTGCGATGAGCTTACTGTGAACCATACATGATAACACCTAGAATTTTCTCCGTTAGTCCGGTCGACTAAGTAAGGCTATCTCTTGATATGATCTTAGGCAACTTCGAAGAGTGTGGGCCAATTTGACATATACCTTTTTTGTGGCCTACCTTGTGAGTGTGTGTGAACCTATTTTGAACACCCCTTGAGCCTTACCTTTCTTTGGAAGAAACTTGATGAAAACATGACCTCTCTTAATCCACTACCTATAATCCTCTTGATTTGTGGTTGATTGAATAGCTAAATTAGGCCAAAAGCCTAAGTTGAGGGTGTGGTGAAAAGAAAAGAGCAAGTTAAGAAGTGCAAGGAAAGTCTCCTTTAACCCATGGTGTTGAGAAAAATAGAACCCCTCCATACAAAAAAAAAGAGAGAAAAAGAGAAGAAAAGAATGAAAAATAAAAAGTCGTGGAATAAAGTACAAAAGAAATGGGCTTTCCAAACAATCCATGGAAAGTGAATAATGGGATAACTTAAGAGCACTAAAGAAAGTGATGAAAGAATAGGAAATGAAGTGTTGTGAGCACCACATTTCATGAGGATAGAAGTCACCGAGCCTAAATGACCATACCTTTGCACTCAGCCCCATTACAAGTCTTGAAAAGACCTTTTTGATCTTGAGTGAGCTGAAACAATTGTCAATTGGAAAATATAGGCAACCCTATGGGTGAAAGCATGCATAGTGTTCTTCTTTGTAAATGTGAGCATTGCATTTGATTCCGGAACTTTAAATGATTAAACCATTGTGTGTGAAGATCGAATCATTATTTGTGTGAGGGCATTTGATTTTCTTTGTTGAGCTTGAACTTGCATTTGAAGCAAGTATAGTGAGCTTGAGATTCTTTGATATTGGTGTGTCACAACTTGAGCCTTTGAGTACGCAATTGATCCTTTCATGAGTAAGTTGAGTCTTGTGTGTGCATTCATGATTGAGTCTTGTATAGCACTATTTGAGACATCCTTTTTGAACTGCTGAACTTGAGGTTTACTTGAGGACAAGAAAAAGTTTAAGTTGGGGGTATTGATGAGTCCACAATTTAAACTCATTTAGGGCTATATTTTGATTGAATTAGTGTCCTCAAATGCATATTTTGTCTCAATATCTGATGTAAATCCTTAAGTTTCAGGTATTTGACTTGAGAGACAAAGCATGGATGCTAATGGAACGAAGCGGTTGAAAGAAGGAAGAAAAGACGGCTTGAAGATCGCCTAATCCATTAGGCGAGTCGCCGAAAGGCCTCAAATCTTGCCTAATGTTCTAGTGTGCTGAGCCATGAAGGAAAAGATCAAGTCTGTGAGAAAAGGGAGCAATCGGCGCATCGCCAAGTAGTACCGCGAAGTAGTTCCATATCGCCCAATGATTCAAAACGCAAAGATGCTGAAGGCAAAAGCTAAAAGCGATGAACCAGACCAAAGGGCGGATCATCGAGTGCATCGGCGATCCCGACTAACTGCGCTGAGTGATCCTTCGTAGCACAAATTTTTGAAAACTATAAATACTCATTTAATTCTGTAGCTTAGTATCAAGTTGTAGATAATTATTACTGAAACTTAGAATATTTTCAGTTTTTAGTTCTTAGAGTTTTTGGGAGACATTGTTCTTGAGCTTGAAGGTTTTGAACTCTAAGAAATTGGAAGTGGGTATCCAAGAATCTTCATCCTAGAAGTGTTTAAAGACATTTTCTATTGCACCCACTTGATGGAAACACTTGTTGGTATTGATTTCTATCTCTTATTCATGTCTAGCTAAAACCCCAATTCTTGGGATGTGATTTTGTGAATATGGGTTAAATTTACTATTGGGTATTGCTTATTGTTAGTCTATTTTTTGTTTAAATGTGATTTTGTTTAGTAGTTGTGTTTGAACTTAATGGGATTGTAGTTGTAAATACGATTTCATCTTAGTGTTTTTGGCTTGCTCGAGAGAGAGGTTTTAAAACTAAGACTACTGAATCTATAGCCGGTGGTTATTGGGTTGTCGTGGGTTCAGCTCGAGAGAGTGAATCCTAGGCCTTTTCCCACACATGCAGCTCGAGAGAGTGAATGGGCTAAGATAAAGGATGTGCTTAGTTACGGCAACTTGGTGTTCGAAAGAAACCAAGTTGATTCGGGGTAAGTTGCTCAAGAGAGAATTTACCCCCACTAAAGTCTAGCCTAGTTACAAATGTTCAGCGATTTACTATCAATAGCATTTACCCAATAGTATATTTTATCCCATAATCCTATCACATCCCAAGAGTCCCGTCTCCCTATTACTTATCTTTATTTTTCCTATTTTTGTTTCTTAGTCAAATACAAAAACCCCCATTGATAATTGACATTCGTGTCACTCTTTGATTTATCATGTTTTACTCATTAATATTTATGGCTATGATTAATTAGAACATAGTTTTACTTCTCTATTAATTCTTGCAATCAATCCCTTGGGACTTGACCCCAACCCATTTGGTTGGGTTGTGTTACTGCACGCAATCATTGACACCTGAATTGGAAGTCGTGTCTTTGATTACGTAAAACATCAAAGATCTCAATCGAAACTTCTTCATAAGAAAGGTTCTCTTTCACTTCTAACCCTTCTAGGGGAATTATGGATGTATGATCTCTAACACACTTCTTCAACATAGAGAGATGGAAAATAGGATGCACCGATGCCAAACCATTTGGCTAATTAAGCTCATATGCAACCTTACCAACACGCATCAAAATTTTATATAAGCCTACAAAACGTGGACTAAATTTTCCTTTCTTACTGAACCTCATTACACCATTCATGAGTGAGATTTTCAAGTAAACCCAATCAAGCACCTGAAACTCAAGGTCTCTCTTTCTAACATTCGCATAAGACTTTTGTCGACTTTGGGCCGTTCTCAACCTCTCTCTAATGAGTCGAACCATCTCAATAGCCTCATGAACTAACTCGGGGCCTATCAAAGCAACATTACCCACCTCAAACCGTCCTATAGGAGATCTACACCTCTTACCATAAATAGCCTCAAACAGAGCCATACCAATACTCGAATGGTAGCTATTATTATAGGCAAATTCTATCAAGGGAAAATGGTCATCCCAATTTCCCTTGAGATCAATCACGCAAGCCATCAACAAATCTTCCAATGTTTGGATTGTTCTTTCCACTTGCATATCAGTTTGGGGGTTAAAAGTTGTGGTAAGCTTAACTTTCGTGCATGACCCTTTTGGAAGGACTTCTAAAATTGTGAAGTAAACTAAGTACCTCTATTGGAGATAATGGACAAGGGCACTCCATGCAACCTTACCATCTCTATCAAGTACAACTTAGCATACTCTTTTGTCGTATAGGAAACCTTGATGGGGATGAAATGGGCTGACTTCGTCATTCAGTCTACTATAACCCAAATCGAATTATATTGATGCCGAGTTCGAGGCAATTCCACTATGAAGTCCATATTTAAATATACCCACTTCCAAGTAGGGATGCTAATATCTTGGGATAAACCTCCCAGTCTCTGATGCTCAACCTTCACTTGTTGGCAATTAGGACACTTAGCCACAAATCCCACAATATCCTTCTTCATCCCATTCCACCAATAGATCTCCCGCAAATCATGGTACATCTTGGTGGCTCCTAGGTAAATAGAATACCGAGAACTATGGGCTTTCTACAAGATCTTTTCCCTCAAGTCATCAATATTTGAAACACAAATGACCGTGGTACCTTAGGACGCCATCTCCCCTTTGGGATAAAGCCTCTACATACTTTTTTAGAACCGCCTATTTCAATTCAACTAAGGTTGAATCAAGACGTTTCTTTTCTTTAACATTTGCCACGAAAGATGATTCGGAACCATTATGGACCATGATACCACCCTTGGTGGAATCCACTAGTTGAACTCCCAATAGGGCCAACCTATGAACATCTCGAACCAACTCCTTTCTCTCATCATCAACATATGCAACACTACCTATGGATAACCGACTAAGGGTAACCGTCACCACATTTTTTTACCGGGATGATTAGAACACTCGTAGCATAATCTTTCAATAACTCGAGCCACCTACTTTGGTGAAGATTTAGATCTTTTTGGGTAAACACATATTGCAGACTTTTGTGATCGGTAAGCACATCAACATGGACCCCATATAAATAATGCCTCCAAATATTTAGGTCAAATACCACCGCTGCTAATTCAAGGTCGTGGGTAGGATAGTTCTTCTCATGAACATTTAGTTTCCTTGAAGCATAGGCAATCACCTTACCATTTTGCATAAGCACACATCCCAATCCAACTCTAGAGGCGTCACAATATACTACAAAGCCATTCGTCCCTTCCGGTAAGGTCAAAATCAGAGCGGAAGTAAGTCTATCTTTCAACTCTTGGAAACTTCTCTCACAAGCTTGCGACCATAAGAACTTGACCTTCTTTTGAGTCAAAGCCGTCAAAGGAGAAGCAATGGATGAAAACTCCTCAACAAATCTTCTATAATAATTGGCCAAACCCAAGAAACTTCTAATATCTATTGGTGATAGAGGTCTAGGCCAACTCTTGACCGCATTCGTCTTAGTAGGATCTACCTCAATACCCTTGCTTGAAACTATATGGCCAAGAAAAGCTATGAACCTTAACCAAAACTCGCATTTACTAAACTTCACATAGATTTGTTGGTCCTTGAGAATTTGCAATACAATCCACAAATGATTAATATGATCATTCACACTTCTCGAATAGATCAAAATATCATCTATGAACACAATTACAAACATGTCAAGGTATTGTCTAAACACCATATTCATCAAGTCCATAAACGCCACCGGGGCATTAGTAAAACCAAAGGACATAACCAAAAAATCATAATGACCATATCGGGTTCTAAAAGCCATTTTCGAAATATCTTCCTCTTTACCCTCAATTGGTGATAACTTGACCGGAGATCAATTTTGGAGAAATAACTTGCCGCTTGAAGTTTGTCAAATAAGTCATCTATTCTTGGAAGAGGATACTTGTTCTTGATGGTTAATTTGTTCAACTGTCGATAATTAATACACATACGGAGTGAACCATCTTTCTTCCTAACAAACAACACCGGAGCACCCTATGCAGAGATACTCGGTTGGATGAAACCCTTATCTAATAAGTCCTTTAACCGATCCTTCAACTCCTTCTGTTTCGATGGAGCCATTATATAAGGAGGAATAGAGATATGTTGGGTATCGGGGAGCAGGTCAATCCCCAAAGTCTATTTCCCTTTCGGGAGAAACACTGGGTAAATCTTCGGGGAATACTTTTGGAAACTCTTTTACAACTGGTACCAACTCAAAATAGAAGTTTCGGACTCCACATCCCTTACCCTCACTATATGGTAGACACAACCCCTTGAAATCATTTTCCTAGATTTTGGGTAAGAAACAAATTGACCTCTAGGCATAGAATTTCTCCTTTTTCACTCTAGGATAGGCTCATTTGGGAATTGAAATTTGACTACCTGAGTTCTACAATCTATAGAGGCATAACGTGAATACAACCAATCCATACCTAAGATAACATCGAAATCTATCATGTGAAGCTCTATCAAATAAACCAAGGTAACTTTATGGGACAAGTAAAAGAGACATCTCCTATAAACCCTCTTAGCCACCACAGAATCACCAATAGGGGTAGAGACAAAAAAATGTTCTAATAACACATCGGGAAGCATATTAAATGTCATAGCAAAATAAGGAGTTACAAATGAAAAATTCGAACCCAGATCAAGTAAAGCATACACATCTATATGGAAAAAATTTAACACACTATTCACCACATCCGGGGAACTTTCTTGATCACCTCTAGTTTGGAGAGCATAAAAACGATTTTTCTTAGGAGCATTCCCACCCGAACCACTTGGACCGGATGAAGGGTAGGTTTGAGCCCTATGAAGACCATCTCCATAATTCTAAGAAACCGAAGGAAAATTCCTTATTTTGTGATTCATCTTTATACAACCAAAGCAAGCATTACAACCCACTTTGTAACAGCTTGTATTATCCATATGCTTGTTCTGTTCTTGTAATACTTGACATAGCCTTATAGTATAGGTGAGGGACCAAGTTTATTATGTGATTAGTGTTGGTTTAAACTAGCTCAGAAGGTGATGTGATGCCTTGCATGTTGCAGCATGTGTACTGGAAGTTATAACTCCAACAGAAATATTTAAACTCGAGACGGGAAGGTGGTAATTGAGCTTAAAGTTGAAAGTTAAGTGCTAAGTTAAAGAAAAAGAGATTAATAATTAGAAAATGGATTAAAATAGGTGAGCTGCTTGCTTGGCTTAACTAAGCTAATTTTAATTTATCATGACTTATATTGTAGATTAAAACCTGAAAAGGGAGGCTGAATCATGATAGTTGTATTGATCAGAGGATAAGGTATGTAAGGTTATTCGATTCAATATTCTTTGGCATGAAATCTGATACTTGAGATTAATATCAATAAGTGAATTTCCTAAGTTCTATTCCTAGTAAAGGAAAGATAGTGGCAGCGTATGATCTCCAAATAACTAACAATATTTCCCCCTCTCCTTAGTGTATAGAATACTTCAGTATATGTTCAGTACTCTATGCTTGTGTAACTATCCTCCTATGTGCTGGTATAGAAATGGTATTTGCAAAAAGCAAGTTTGGTGAATCTTCATCTTAGTTAGTTGAAGTCAATTGTGTCATTTAAGCTCACAAGTAATGCATTGATGTTACATAGGTCCTTGTGTCATTGTTACTGCCTTGAAGTATTATTTTCATGTCTTCTACTACTGCCATAGTCCCAAATATAAAAAATGATTATGACTACCAAAACAACAATCTCAAAGATTAAAGAATCTAAGTAATGCAATTTGTATAATTAAGGATGGCAACTCAGGGGCGAAAGCCTAGCATGGGCCAATCCTAATTGGTATAGAAGGGTGGCAGCTTAAGGACGAAAACCTAGCATGGGCGGATCCCAATTTGTATAATTATGAGGACCGCATTCCAGGGGTTAAAATGCCTAGCATGGGTCATCCTCTTCTACCACTGATCAGCTGGTCATTCAAATGAAATGCTTTATAAAGATCATAACACACAGAGAGGTAAAGACAAGAATGTAACATACATTATTTCATAAGAATTAACCAATGTGGTCTTATGTTCTGATTTATGCAGACATATATTGATACTTAGTTTCATTGAACTCCTATTTAGATATGTTATTGCCTTACATATTCAGTACATTTTCTCGTTCTGACGTCCCTCGTGGGGGACACTGTGTTTCATGCTGCAGGCACATGTACTTCAGCTAGTAGACCTCTTCAGTAGAAGCACACGACACTCAGCCACTTTCGGTGAGCTCCATATTAATTTGGAGCTTTACTGAGTCCTTGGTAGATTCATTTTGGTATTGTATTGTAGCTAAGGGTAAAGCAGGGTCTGTCCTAACCTACTCTAAGGTTTTCTATCTTTTAGAGGCTTTGTAGACTTATTTATATGCTTCAGTTGCATCTTAACAAGTTGTGGCCCCAACGACCAAGTCTTGTATATAAGTTTTGGCTCTAGTTATGTTGGTTGGTGTTGCTGCATCCTATGTGAACTTGTCACAAGATTGTCATAGTTATATGCATAGTAGGCACATGTTACATGTTGGTTATCTTGGACCTTTAGGGCATCGGGTTCCTGTCCATCTTAATGGGATTTGAGGCGTGACAAAAGTGGTATTAGAGCAGGTCATCCTAGGGAGTCTACAAAGCCATGTCTGTGTAGAGTCTTTCTTATGGATGTGTTGTGCACCATATTTATAAATAGGAGGCTATGGGACATTTAGGAGTTGTCTCTTTTCTTTCATTTCTTAGACCGTGCGATAGAACCAAAGTTGTAGGTGAATCGTATTTGACTTCTGAATTGCTTTTATTATAGCAAAGATGCCGGTTACGAGAAGGAGTAAAAGTACAGGTAAGTGAGTAGATGTGGTTGCCCAAGAAGGGACAAGACAACACCACCTAATCAAGCTATTCAAAGTGAGGCTCAAGATGAGTCCCTATCACAGACTTCCCTGACCCCTCCATCTCCAGAAGATCTAAGGAGGGAAGCTGCACTTCAAGAACCTACTATTAATGCTACCGAGCAAGATTTGAGGAATGCAATCCAATTATTGACTCGTATAGTTGCTGGCCATGGCCAAAGGCAAGAAGGTCCAATTATAAGTACTAGTGGTGTAGATAGAGCAGTTGGCACGTGAATACGTGACTTCCTTAATTTGGACCCTCCATCATTCACTGGGTCAGATCTGAATGAGGATCCATAAGATTTTATAGATCAAATCCAACACACTTTGGATGTTATGCATGTAAGTGGTAAAGAAGCTCTTGAGCTAGCAGCATATAGATTAAAGGGTGTGGCTATATTGTGGTATGAAGCTTGGAAGCAATCTAGGGGAACTGATGCACCTTTAGCTACGTGGAAAGAGTTCATAAAGGCATTCCTTGACCATTATCTACCATTGGAGATCTGAGAGGCCCGTGTGGATCAGTTCTTAAATCTCCACCAAGGAAATATGAGTGTGAGAGAGTAAAGTCTCAAATTTAATTCCTTGGCCAAGTATGCTCCTAATGTAGTAACTACTATGAAGGATAAAGTTCATCGATATGTGGATAGATTAGATTCATATCTGGTTAGAGACTGTACCATTGCTTCATTGAATAAAGATATGGATATAGCAAGGATGCAAACTTTTGCGCAAAAGTTAGAGGATCAAAGGCAAGGAAGAAGGACACAAGAGTCAGAAACAGGACATTCTAAGAGGGCCAGATCCATGGGGCAGTTTACACCATCCCAAGGTGAGTTTAGGCCTCGGTTCTTTAATAGACTGCCTAGGCCATCCTCTTCCCTCTCTACAGCTAGTGCCCCACCTTGATTTCAAGAATCTAGGGGCAATCCGTGTGGGCAAAGAGGTGAAAGCCAAGGTTCATGAATAGCGGGGTACCTAGAGCAGGGAAGTATGAGCCAATCAAGACCTCCTCGACAGTCTTGTAAACAATGTGGAAGGAATCATCTAGGTGCATGTAGGTTTGGGACAGATGTTTGTTTTTAGTGTGGTCCATCAGGTCATCTGATGAGAAATTTCCCTCATAGGGGTGTGGGTGGTGTGGCACAACCTGCTAGATCAGTTGTTGTATCATCATCATCAACACCTTCTTTGGGTAGGGGATAGATGCTTACTGGTCGTGGTAGAGGATTTAGGGGAGCAGCTAGTTATAGTGGAGTTCAGAATCGCACATATGCCCTAGGGGATCGACAAAATTTAGAAGCCTTGTCGGATGTGGTTACAGGTACATTGTCCATCTTTTCACATATTGTATATGCATTAATTGATCCGGGGTCTACACTATCATATGTTACTCCATTGATTGCTGAAAAGTTCAAAAGAACACACCAGAATTATTAGTGAAGCCATTTGAAGTGTCTACACCGATTGGTGAGTCTATTATAGCTAGAAAGGTTTATCATAATTGCATTGTAACTGTTTGTGATAATGATACATTAGTTGACCTTGTTGAGCTAGAAATGGTAGATTTTGATGTTATAATGGGTATGGATTGGTTAGCTTCTTGTTATGCCATGATAGATTGTTGAACTAAGATGGTGCATTTCCATTTTCCAAAAGAGGCAGTCCTTGAATGGAAAGGTAATATTGGGGCACCAAGAGGTAAATTTATTTCTTATCTTAAGGCAAATAAGATGATGTCCAAAAGATACATATGTCATCTAGTGAGAGTGAAAAATATAGATGCGGAGCCACCAACTCTTCAATCCATTCCGGTAGTGAATGAGTTTCCTGATGTATTTCCTGAAGATCTTACAGGTTTGCCTCCAGAACGAGAAGTAGAGTTTGGTATTGATGTGATTCCAGATACTCAACCTATCTCCATTCCTCCGTATAGAATGGCCCCGACAAAATTACGGGAGTTGAAGGAGCAATGAAAAGACTTATTAGAAAAAGGATTCATAAGGCCTAGTATGTCCCCATGGGGTGCACCAGTTTTATTTGTACGCAAGAAAGATGGTTCATTAAGAATGTGTATCGACTACCGGCAGTTGAATAAGGTAACGATTAAGAACAAATATGCCCTCCCTAGAATTTATGATTTGTTTGATCAGTTACAAGGTTCTAGGTGTTTTTCAAAGATCGACTTGAGGTTGGGTTATCACCAAGTAAGGGCCAAAGACAAAGATATTCCCAAGACAGCTTTTCAGACACGATATGGTCATTTTGAGTTTTTAGTCATGTCATTTGGGCTAACAAATGCACCAGTAGCTTTTATGGATTTGATTAATAGGGTGTTCAAGTCATTTCTAGATGTATTCGTGATAGTAGTCATAGATGACATTTTGGTGTATTCAAGATCAAAAGATGACCATGCTAATCACCTGCGATAGGTTTTACAAATTCTTCGTGATCGTAAGTTGTATGCAAAGTTCTCTAAATATGAGTTTTGGTTGAAATCTATGGCATTATTAGGTCATATTGTATCTGATGAAGGAATAACGGTTGATAACCAGAAGATAGAAGCCGTGAAAAATTGGCCAAGACCTACAACGCCTACGGAGATCTGTAGTTTTCTTGGATTGTCAGGTTATAACAGAAGGTTCGTTGAAGGATTATCTTCCATTGTTGCACCCTTAACAAAGCTAACACACAAAGAAACTAAGTTTCAGTGCAGTGATGAATGTGAAAGAAGCTTCCAAGAACTGAAGAATAAATTAACTTCTACACCTGTATTGGTACTTCTAGAAGGCACGGAAGGCTATGCAGTGTATTGTGATGCTTCAGAAGTGGGCTTAGGTTGTGTATTGATGCAGCATGGTAAAGTAATAGCTTATAGCTCAAGGAAGTTGCGGCCACATGAAAAAAATTATCCAACCCATGATCTAGAGCTAGCAGCAATTGTCTTTGCTTTAAAGATATGACGCCACTACTTGTATGGAGTTCATGTTGACATATACAATGATCACAAGAGTTTTCAATATATCTTTAAGCAAAAGGACCTAAATTTGAGGCAGCGAAGATGGCAGGAGCTATTAAAAGATTATGACATTGATATCTAGTATCATCCCAGGAAAGCAAATGTAGTAGCTGCTGCGTTAAGTCATAAAATAATGGCAAGCACTTATGGGTAGTCTGTGGAAACACAAGGAATAACTAAGGATCTATGTCAACTAGCTAGCTTGGGGGTTCACCTTCTTGAATCTCCAGACGAAGGGGTTATTGTGCAAAATGCGGCAGAATTCTCATTAGTAGTGGAAGTGAAAGAGATGCAGTACATTGATCCTATTCTATTAAAGCTTAAGGAGAATGTACAACAGGGTATGACAAAGGTATTTGAGCTTACGCAAGAGGGAGTACTTCGATGTCAAAACAGATTGTGTGTGCCTAATGTAGATGAATTAAGAAACAGGATTATGATGGAAGCACATCATTCGAGATATTTTGTCCATCCGGGGTCAACTAAAATGTATCATGACGTGAAAGAAATGTATTGGTGGGGGACATGAAGAAAAACATTGCGGAATTTGTGGCTCAATGTCCAAATTGTCAACAAGTAAAAGTAGAGCACCAAAAGCCCGGAGGTTATATGCAGTGTGTAGAACTTCCAATTTGGAAGTGGGACATGATCAACATAGATTTTGTCACTGTTTTGCCTCGCTCATTTCGGAAGTTTGACTCCATATGGGTAATAGTTGACAGACTCACCAAATCAGCATACTTCTTACTGGTGGAGACTACTTATACAGCTGAAGAGTATGCAAGGTTGTATATTAAAGAGATAGTTCGACTACATGGAGTGCCAATCTCTATAATGTTTGATAGAGGAGCTCAATTCACTGCAACTTTTTGGAAGTCATTTCAGAAGAGTTTGGGAACACAAGTGAATTTAAGTACAACCTTTCACCCCCAAACAGACGATCAGACAGAGCGTACAATTCAAACACTTGAGGATATGCTGCGAGCTTGTGTATTAGACTTCAAGGGTAGCTGGGATGATCATCTACCGCTTATTGAATTCGCTTATAACAATAGCTACCATTCAAGTATTAAAATGGCACCTTATGAAGCTTTATATGGTAGAAAATGTAGATCCCTAATTGGCTGGTTTGAAACAGGTGAAACTGACTTACTTGGGCCAGACCTTGGTCATCAAGCTATGGAAAAAGTCAAGGTGATACAACAACGGCTAGAAACAACTCAAAGTCAGCATAAATCATATGCGAATGTTAGAAGGAGAGGACTAGAATTTTCCATAGGAGATTGTGTGTTCTTGAAGGTGTCACCAATGAAAGGGGTAATGAGGTTTGGTAAAAAGGGAAAGTTGAGTCCACGCTACATAGGGCCATATAAAATTATCCAAAGAATTGGCCAAGTTGCGTATGAGTTAGAGCTACCTCAAGAACTTTCAACCGTTCATCCGGTGTTTCATGTCTCAATGCTTCGAAAATGCATAGGTGACCCATCTCGAATTACTCTTATTAAAGATGTACAAGTTACGAGAGATCTCACTTATGAAGAAGTATCCATTGTTATTCTGGATCGACAAGTTAGGAAGTTAAGGAATAAAGAAGTAGCTTCTATAAAAGTATTTTGGAGGGACCAGCAAGTAGAAGAAATTACATGGGAAGCAGAAAAAACAATGAAATTGAAGTATCCTCATCTTTTCCAGACCAATGAGAAAGATGAAAATGTTGAGTTGAGGCGTTAACAAGTAAGTATAAGTCTATATGTTTAATGTGATTAATAGTAATACTTAGGCTTGAACTTGTTTGGGCTGGATAATCATGTTAACATTCGAGGATGAATGTTTTAAGGAGGGAAGGATGTAACAGCCCATATTATGCATATGCTTGTTCTGTTCTTGTAATACTTGACATAGCCTTATAGTATAGGTGAGGGACCATGTTTCTTATATGATTAGTGTTGGTTTAAACTAGCTCGGAAGGTGATGTGATGCCTTGCATGTTGCAGCATGTGTACTGGAAGTTATAACTCCAACAGAAATATTTAAACTCGAGACGGGAAGGTGGTAATTGAGCTTAAAGTTGAAAGTTAAGTGCTAAGTTAAAGAAAAAGAGATTAATAATTAGAAAATGGATTAAAATAGGTGAGCTGCTTGATTGACTTAACTAAGCTAGTAGGTGACAAGTAGGTGCATCACCTACTTTGACTTATTGACCAGTCCAAAGAACCAAGTAGGTGCATCACCTACTTGAACTATATGGATCTAGTTAAAAAGGCCAAGGTTTGTAGATTAGATTTGGGCCTATGCTAATGGACTCACTTGAGGCCCAAACTATGTTAAATAAAACAAAATGAAATGAAAACCCAGCAGCCAAATCTGTCAAGGCCCAATATTTAAGCCCAAGTGAAAGCAAGTAGGTGCATCACTTAGTTTGACCTTTTGAGCTGCTTGATGTACATAAGCAGGTGCATCACCTACTTGACCAATTAGTGGCTGAAAATGAAGCTTTCTAGTGGATATTCTTAAAGGTGAAGAAAGCTCAAAATAAAGATATATTGGTTGCTATTCTCATTCATTTTAACACACATTATTGAGGATTAGTTCCAGCTCTTTCTCTCTATTTTCACTTAAGGATTAAACAACAACCTTACTAGGGTTCTTGAAGAAACCTCATCTCTGCAAGACAAGGTAAGGGAAAACACTGATGGATTTAGCTTAATTCTCCCATGGATAATTAGGAAAACATGTTATTCATGCTCAAGTATAGGTATAAAGGCATAATATTTCCAGAAGCTACTGCTCACTTCCTTGGTTATTAAGATACTTTTCTCTTCTTTTTTGGTTTAAGTGTGAAGGGAAGTTGAAGTTCTAGAGGAATTCAAGTTATAAGGAGAAGTTGTAGAAATTGAGGTAAGGTGACTGCTCCATTTTCTTCCTCCTTATGGATGAGTTTGAGTGAGGAATTAGGGGTGTGTTGTCATAAAGAACTCAAGGGGGTGGTGAGTTCAATAATTGGTTGTATGATAAAATAATATTTGAGGTTGTTTTATGTGTATTGTTGTTGGTGCAGTTTGGGTAATCTTGGGAAAGGATATATAATGTATGTATTGGGCAAAGAAGGAGGGTGTGGTGATACATATTTTTTTAAGGACTGTATGGGCTCATTATCCGTCAAAGTTAGCTACTATTTTACGAGGCTCATGGTGTGATAGCTGCTAATTTTAATTTATCATGACTTATATTGTAGATTAAAACCTGAAAAGGGAGGCTGAATCATGATAGTTGTATTGATAAGAGGATAAGGTATGTAAGGCTATTCGATTCAATATTCTTTGGCATGAAATCTGATACTTGAGATTAATATCAATAAGTGAATTTCCTAAGTTCTATTCCTAGTAAAGGAAAGATAGTGGCAGCGTATGATCTCCAAATAACTACCAGTATTTCCCTCTCTCCTTAGTGTATAGAATTACTTCAGTATATGTTTAGCACTCTATACTTGTGTAACTATCCTCCTATGTGCTGATATAAAAATGGTATTTGCACAAAGAAAGTTTGGTAAATCCTCCTCTTAGTCAGTTGAAGTCAATTGTGTCATTTAAGCTCACAAGTAATGCATTAATGTTACATAGCTCCTTATGTCATTGTTACTGCCTTGAAGTATTATAAAAAATGATTATGAACACCAAAACAAAAGAATCTAAGTAAAGAAATTTGTATAATTAAGGGTGGCAGCTCAGAGGCGAAAGCCTAGCATGGGCCGATCCTAATTGGTATAGAAGGGTGGCACCTCATGGGCGAAAGCCTAGCATGGGCCGATCCCAATTTATATAATTATAAGGACTGCATCCCAGGGGTTAAAATACCTAGCATGGGTCATCCTCTTCTACCACTGATCAGCTGGTCATTCGTATCAAATGCCTTAAAAAGATCATAACACACAGAAGGTAAAGACAAGAATGTAACATACAGGATTCCATAAGAGTTAACCAAGGTGGTCTTCTGTTATGATTTATGAACATATATTGATACTTAGTTTCATTTAACTCTTATTTAGATATGTTATTGCCTTATATATTCAGTACATTTTCTCGTACTGATGTCCCTCGCGGGGGACGTTGCATTTCATGCTGCAGGCATAGGTACTTCAGCTAGTAGACCTCTTGAGTAGAAGCACACAACACTCAACTACTTTTGGTGAGCTCCAGATTGATTCGGAGCTTTACTGAGTCTTTGGTAGATTCATTTTGGTATTTTATCGTGCTTAAGGGTAAGTTGTGGTCTGTCCCAACCTACTCTAAGGTTTTCTATCTTTTAGACGCTTTGTAGACTTATGTATATGCTTCAGTTGCGTCTTAACAAGTTGTGGCCTCAATGGACAACTCTTGTATATAAGTTTTGGGTCTACTTATGTTGGTTCGTATCGCTGCATCCTATGTGAACTTTTCACAAGATTGTCATAGTTATATGCATAGTAGGCACAGGTTACATGTTGGTTCTTTCGAACCTTTAGGGCATCGGGTGCATGTCCGTCTTAATGGGATTTGAGGCGTGACACGCTTGACACTTCCCTTCATGATTTCTCCCATATTTAGAACAATTAGGCATCGAAGACCTATTACCATCTCCTTGAGATTTTGGATTAGGCACCCTTTCATTATTAGGCCTTGGAGGAGCACTAGAAGAACCTTGCCAAGAGAACTTTTGCCGAAACCTTGAATGACCTCATCCATCGGACCTAGAATGTAAATAGTTACCATTATCCACTCTTGCTGTCTTTGCCTCTCTAGATCTTTCCTTGAGATTTTCTTCCTCAATTTTTTGGGCATGCACCATAAGGCGAGAAATATCCATGACATGAAAAAGCATAGCTGTGTGGCACTCTTTGACTACCATGTCAGACACTCCTGAAAAAAACTTACTCATCATGGCCCTATGATCCACCACAGTGGAAGGGGCATACTTGGATAGCTGAGTGAACCTCAAAGTGTATTCCCTTACACTCATATTTCCTTGCCTAAGGTTGATGAACTCAAGTACGTTGGACTCTATCATCTCTAGAGGGAATAATCTATCAAGAAAATCATTTTTGAACCTTTTCTATTCTATGGGACCCACTTCCACTGACCTTGCCTCTTTCCACTTATTAAACCGAATTTGAGCAACCCCTTTGAGTTGGTAAGAGGCTAGTTCTTCCTTCTCTACCAGAGTCACACCCATAAAAGCAAGTACCTTATATACCTCTTCGATAAACTCTTGAGGGTCTTCCTCAACTTTGGAGCCATAAAATTAAGGAGGGTTTATTCTTGTAAAATCCCTCACTCTTGCCGCCGTCGTACCCATACTTAGGTTCACAAGGACTACCACCTCTATATTTACATGTGCCATCACGGCTTGAGCCAACACTTGGAATTCTAACCTAAACTCCGCATTTGTCACATTCTTATTCAATGGGTACATCGGAGCATGAGGAGGATCTTGGGGAGGAACCTGAAGAGGAACCTCCTGATCAACATTGTCTCTCTCCACTCTCCAAACTTCTTGCATTAGCCCTTCTAGTAGTAATATTCTAAAAACCATCGGGCATGGATTAGGAGAAAGATTTATAGAGTTAAACTATATGGCACGATTTAGAAAAGTGAAGAAGTGAAGTTTCCTAAACATCTAATAGCCTCTCATTCATAAATGTAGCATGCTTTACACTTATGAACAAGACTCTACTAGACGTGGTTTGAGACATCCTAGAACCATTCTAAACCTTGTGCTCTGATTACAAGGTTTGTCACGACCTAGGGGTACCCCTAGATGTAACAAGGCGTATAAGACCCTGAGAGGCCACATACAAGCCACTTAGCATATCATAACATAAAGTAATAGAAATGAGCGATAATTTAAATCTTTACAATACAATCCAAGTCTTTTATAAAACGAGCGAAAGACTAACAACATTGTCTCAAACCATCTAAACAACATGAATGAAGTCTTGGGTCACAACCCATAAAATAATCCAAGACATAAGAGAAAAGCATAAAATAAAGTGGTGATCACATCCTCGAACACAATAGAGACACACCAAAACTTCACTTCCTTGATCAACAACGAAGCTAGCCATGTGTGTGAGAGCCGGACCCTTTTTTGATAAGAATGTAGGCAAGAGAATGTGTTAGTACAATCAAGTACTAAATATGATGGCAAGCATAAACAACATAAACATAAACAGTAGTCAACATAAGATATAAGACATAAGCATAATCAAGTCATAATAAGCGTCATAATGAAAGAGGAATACTTCCTTAAGTAACCTCACTTATCCTTAGCCAAGACATAGGTCAACAAACTCTAGTCAAGCTTGCATCATGGAAGACATATCTAGCAACACTCCAATAATATCATCTTCATAACATAATTACATTTTTCATAATTACTTTTAAAGACACGGGGATTCACCTCAATTCCTAGCTTATAAAGGCTATGGGTATTCGCCTCTTGCCTTACTTACTTTTAGATAGCCGGTACTCGCTTCCACATCATTTCATAAGGAGCATGGGTACTCGCTTCCACATCATTTCATAAGGAGCATGGGTACTCGCTTCCATGTCCATTCATCATAGTAAGAACATGGGGACTTACCTCTTGTTCAATTATAAGGAGTGTGGGAATCACCTTATATCCTAACATATGAAGGTCAAGGGTAATCCTCTCTAGCCTCATCAATTACATAAGATTTTAGTCTAGATTCATTTTAGGAGAGAAATCCTTTCAACTTATAATCGTTTATGTGAGTAAAACTTTCACATTCATTCGACCATGCTTATTAATTCATTATGGGAAGTATCACTTCCACATCATAACGTTAACAATCAACAACTCATAGCCTAGGCTTTACTCTCAAAGCACTACATCTCATGATCATCATCTATGCTCTAATATCAAGAAATTAAAATCATATTCATCATATATGCTTTGATCTCAAGTGGTTCTAATCATAATTCATCAATTCTATAAAGAGATATCTAACCCACAGAGTTTCCCTTCATGGCATCAACCCAATTATATCAATTCTACCCTAAAATCATATAATAGGAATGGGTACACGTAATTTCATCCTAAATACATGCAATTTTATAAATTCAATCATAAACAATCATAATTCACTCAATTGGATCAACATTCATCAAAACCCAAAATATTGGCAGAAACCCTAACTAGAATTGGGGAAATTCATCTTCAAATTGTGGAATTCTAGGGATGAAATGCCATCATACCTTAGTCACAATGCCCACAAAAGTTTGAAAATTGGGAGACTTGATCTTGACCGTGCTTCAATCTCATTCTTCTTTATCTTCCACCTCTAGAGAGAATATTTGAGAGAGGATTTGAGTTTTCTTTTGGGAATTGAGAGAATGACTTAATTGAATGAGTTTAGGCATCTAAAATCCTTATATAGGTGGTCTAGGCTTAGGCAAAATGACACTACATTGATTTAATTAAAATAAGAAAAGGCCATAAAGTCCCTAAAATAATTGCCAGGTCCCCACCCATGAGACCACAACCGATGGACCATGGATGGACCTATGGTCCGTCCTGGTCAGTTGTCGTCTGGTAAGAGACTTTTGGCCATTTGACAGTTGATGGGACAACGGGGTGTGGACCCACCTACGTGGCATAGGTCCCACTGTGGTCCATGGCCTGGACCATTTTCTGAGGTTGCCTACCCACGACCCTACTTACAATTTGTGGGTCAACCCACAGACCGTGGTTGGCTCTCATGGATGACACATAATTTCCCAACAGGTGCTATTTTACCTCGTTTCGAATTCGGGGTGTTATAATTATCAAATTATATAATGCGAAGTATATGCGGTCAATACTTTGAATATATTGAGTATTTAAGATATGCATATAAGTCTAACAACCTGAATATGATAAAAACTTGAGACGCTAAACCGAATTATATAAACCGATGCAATGATCAAATAAGAACATGCACTAATAATACTGAAAATGAAGTAAATTACTACAAGGCCATACAATAATTGAAATTAAACTGTGGGAGCTACTAATAACTAAGCCAACATGGAGTTCGATGTATAATCTCTATAACAAAGGCCCAATATACCTTATCATGGTATAGGGGATGATTTGAGCTAATGTGGTACCACTAAGCTGATGTCTATAGAGGACTAAGGAGTCAGTTCTAGTCTTGCAGGTGACCCATAAATTCCTACGGTAGCACGTAGTTTTGGAACTACCACCTAGACGTGACATGGTGCTTAGAACCACAAGTAAGCCTAAGCTAGCCTCATGGCATGACATGACATTGATATTTACATAAATCAATAGAAAACTGGCAAATAAACACAAAAGCTAAATCTAAAATATCTTAATAAGGCTTATAATATTGAGATAGATTAATATCTAAAAGAAATGAAATAAGCTAAATCTATATCTAAATGTCTGAAAAGCCTCTACTAATATGAGTGGCTAAATCCTTAGCTCACTCTAATCGTATGAAGCTAAAAATGACATACTGAAAGAAAAATAATGTCATCATCAAAGAATGGGGACTCACCAAGCTACTGTTGCGTTAAATAGAACTCATACTAATATCGGCCCGAATGTTGAATGTATGAGCCTATATTATTAAATCATATAGATAGAAATTATGCGGTTAGTATTTTGAATGTACTCGATATGAGGAATTTACATAATAAACATGATATCTGAACATACTGAATCTGTATAATATGTTGATGCAATGACCAAGTAAAATGACATGAAATTGAGATATAGTGATCTGAAATACACGGTTACAAGTTCATGCAATAATCAAAATATGATTGTGGGAGATACTAATAACCAACATAAACTATGTGAGTTATAACGTGGAGTTTAATGTATTGCTCCCACATCTAATACTTGCCATTGTAAGGGATCAAATAACTGAGTTAAGGTGAATCCACTAACTAATGTCTATTTGAGAAATTCCTATGGTGGCACGTAGTTCTAGGACTTAAGGATTTCTACTAAAGACCCGTGAACTCTTACTAAAAACCTTCATCCATTAAGGTCACTCGATACTAAGTGTACTCTTAACGAAAACATGAATAATTTGGAAACAATAATAATCTGATAGCACTGAATCATACTGATAACTAATGCATACTGAGTAGCTCCTAAATCATGATAACTAAAATCATACAGAGATATACTTTATCTAAAAGTATCATATACTATGATAATCTAAAAATAATATGGAAGATATTTTATATGAAAGCATCTAATTCATGAAAATATGATGTACAATATGTGCATTCTGAAATAGCAAAATTCAGAGATATAAAAATACTTCCATGCCATAGTTCATGAAATTATCATTGGAAACATGGAATTATACTTGAAATCATACAATCCATGAATAAAACATGTAACTAGGGAGTGAACATGAAGAAAAACTAATTTACATTAAGAACCCATGAAGATTATAAAAAATTATAGCTTCTAGGAATCATAAACTTGAAAATTTGAGGTTTCTTTGGGACTCAATGGGTGAACTGATACCCGTTGATAAATTTCCACATACTTGGAGTAGAAACATTGACTTGATTCTTGGAATGGAAACTTGAGGCTTGGAACCCTCATTTTTCCTTGAGAGAAAAAAGAAATCTAATTTTGGGGAAATTATGAGAGAATGGAGAGGTTAGGGACTTAGGAACTACTTAATCTCACATAAAATAGGTCGAAACGACATAGTATAGAAACTGAAAGATTGGGAAAAAATAAACTTTGACTTAAAAACTAACGGAGCTGTCGATGGTTGCCTTTCACGGACGATACACCACTTCACAATCCGTGAAGGTGCCTGTGAAATGGAAAGATATTTGGGTTCTAAAGGTTGTCTTTCAAGAACCCTTCAAGGGTTCCTAGATCACCCTAAAGCCCATAATTATACCTGTAAAAAATCTAAGGTTCTAGGTTTTGGGGCTTGGTTTACAGACCAGTGCACGACCCGTGAAAGTGTAACACCTCAGACTTCGGAAAAGGTTAAAGTGGGTTAACGCGTAAGTCCATGAACCCTTCATGCAACCCTAAATGGTCCATTTAGAGGTTTAAGCGCACCAACCCTTTAGGGCTTCCAGGTCACTTGCACGGAACTCTAAATAGCACGTGTTGATTTGTACAATCTGTTTATGGGTCTTTTTAGGGTCACTGTCAGCTTTTAAGTTCGGGTCATTTTAGTCATTCCCCTTTGTGTTTAACACCTAAGCCATGTCGTTTAACCCCTATTCTAAGCCCTATATAATTGAATTAAGTCCTAAAACTACCCATTCTAAATCATTCACCTAAATTTTAATTTCCCTCCAAGTTCATCCCTAAAATTCTCTCTCTCTAAAGTTAAGGAAGAAGAAGGGTTTCACTTCAAGATCCTTAATTAACCATAGCTATTGGACCTTGATCACTAAGGTATGTCAATATTCACCTATGGAGTCCTTTCCTCCCTAGGGTTTCCAAAATCTCCCAATTTTACAAGTTAGATTCTCAATTGAAAAGTTAGGATTTTATTCAATCCTAATGGGTTCTCTTCAATTAAGATCTTATTGATAAATTTATATCTTCTAATGCATGAATTCAAGTAATTACATAACTTTGAGTTGAATTTATATGAACCCATGCATGATCCATGATTTTAAACTATGAACTCATGATGAAGCTTATGAACTATGCACTATGAATATTGAAGATATACATGCTTTTATAAAATTGATGTAAATGTTTTGAGGATGCTTTGAGAGTAAAGTATCAATGTTTTTGTGAATTTTTTTCACACATATTATTAAAAACATGATTTTGACAGGTTTTCTCACATAAGGATTTATGAGGTTGAAAGGTTTTCCCACATAACTTGAATCAAGTTTTAGGAGATATTCTGAATGAATTTTAGCTTGGATTGGTTGCTTAATTGTGCCTTTTCATGGATAATAATTTGAATATGATTAATGACTATCCCATGAGATTTTACTTAGAACCGAGTGGGAATTAGGGATGAATGTTTCCATTTAGCGTCCATGGACCTTTAGTAGCAATCCCTAAAGTCCCATAACTATGTGCCACTATAGGATGTTCTCAAATAGACATTAGCTAGTGTATCCTCTTAAGCTCAAACTCATGGTTCTTACCTTGGTAAGTAAAGACATCTCCTTTCGATATGGGATAGACACCAAATTTCATATTTTAGCTCACATGGTCTATGTCGGTTATTGGTAAACTTCCCACAATAACGAACTAAGTTACTTATGAGGTATTTCACAAAGTGTTTTAAACATGCTAAGCTTTCATTGGCCATAATTATGAATTATGTTTTTTAACCTATTATCTTATGCTTTAGCATGTCATGTAAAGTCCTTTTTAGCATGATTTCATATCTTTTATGCATTTCTATCATACTTAGTACATTCCATGTTTTAATGTATACTTGTGCCTACATTATTTAACTTATATAGGGTCCGATGCTCCTATCTCTCACACTCATGGCTAGTTCATCTTTTGGCACTCAAGGATTGGTGAATCCTCTATTCCGAGGATCGAGACACTCTTATTGATTTCTTTATTTTAGTTTTTAGACTTTGTATGCAATATTTAGGTTACGTGTCAATAACTTCCTTATGATGTAATATATGACTTATTGAGACTATGTTAGACTTTTGCTTTGTCAAGCTAATTTATGATATAAGACTGCTCTTTGAAATATTTATTTATATTGTCTTGTATAATATATGCTAAATGGCTTGTATAGGGTATTTTGGGGTTCTATGTGCCATGTTATATCTAGGGAATACTTCGGGTCATGACAAACTTTGTATTCAGATCACAAGGTTTATAAAGATCCTAGGTTGTCCACAAAACACATCAAGTAGAGTTTTATGCATGAGTCTGAAGCATGCCACATTCATGAATAAGAGGCTATCTGATGTTTAGAAAATTCCACTTCTTTCATCATTCTAAAGTCGTGCGATAGAGTTCAACTCTATATGTATCTCTCCTAATACTTATCCGATGCTTTTCAGGACATGGACCCTCGAAGATCATACATTAGAAGGAATGCAAGTGAGAATATGGAACAAGAAGCTCTTAAAGTTTTGGCCGAACCTTTGGCCAAGGAAGTGACTTATGTAGAATTTTGAGCCTCTTTTCATGTGTTGGATCAAGCTATGATGGCTCAAGACAATAGAGAGAAGAATATTCCCATGAACCCAAATGTGGGTACGACGACTGCAAGAATAAGGGACTTCACCAGGATGAATCCTCTGGAATTCCATGGTTCTAAGGTTGATGAGGATCCCCAAGAAATTATTGATGAGGTATACAAGTTGGTGGGAATTATGGGTGTGACTTTGGTTGAAAAGGACTAGTTGGCTGCTTATCAACTTAAGGGTGTTCCTCAAGTTTGGTTTGAACAATGAAAGGAAGAGAGGGCGGTTGATGCAAGTCTTCTTGATCAGGAGAAGTTTAAGGTTGTTTTTTTTTGATAGATTATATCCCCTTGAGATGAGAGAGGCAAATGTACTTGAATTTGTCAACCTTCATCAAGGAACTATGAGTGTAAAAGAGTATGCCTTGAAGTTCATGCAATTGGCTAAGTATGCTCCAACTACGGTAACCGAGTCTAGGGTAAGAATGAGTCAATTCATTTTGTATGTGTCTGAAATGGTGGTCAAGAAATGTTGTACCACCATGTTCATCAACGAAATGGATATTTTATATCTAATGGTAGATACTCAACAAATAAAAGAGGATAAGCTCAAGGAAAAGTCTAGGGAGGCAAAGAGGGCGGCAAAGACCAGTAATAGTGACTTTTCACATTCGAGGTCTGATTGACATGGTCATTTTAAGTTACGACAAAGGTTCTCCTGTCAAGGTTCCTCTAATGCTCCAATTCAAAAGTTCAACAAAGATAGGGTGTCTAACCCTAAGGCTCAAGGAAGAAATGGTGGTGGATCTTCTTTGTCTAGTTGTACTATGTGTGGAAGGAAGTATGATGGTAAATGCTTAGCCAGTATGGATGATTGTTTTGTTTTGTGGTAAGAGTTGTCACAAGATAAGGGATTCTCAATCACTTACTACTAAGGGAAGAGAAGGTAGGCAAGATACCCCTAGTTGTTCGGGTTCAAGTGATCCAAAGAAAAACATATTTTATGCACTTCAAACTCGACTTGATTAAGAGGGTTCCCCGATGTGGTTACCAATATGTTGAAAGTCTTTCACATCGATGTTTATGCTTTTATTGATCAAAGTGCTACTTTGTCTAATGTGATGCAATATTTGGCTATAAGATTTGGTGTTTCTCCGGATGTGTTGTTAGACCCTTTTTCTGTCTCTACTCCTATTAGTGAATGTATCGTTGCTAGGAGAGTCTATAGAAATTGTCTTGTCTCCTTATCCCATAGAGTCACTCATGTTGATCTTGTAGAGCTAGATATGTTAGATTTCGAGGTTATTGTGGTTATGGATCGACTTCATTCTTGTTATGCTTCTATTGATTGTAGAACCTGAGTGATAAAGTTTTAACTTCCAAAGAAGTCCTTCCTAGAGTGGAAAGGGTGAAATTTTATGCCTAAGGGTCAGTTTGTTTCTTGTCCTAAATCTAGAACAATTATTTCTAAGGGTTGCATATATCATCTCGTATAAGTTAGGGATACGGATTCCAAAACCCCTATTCTTGATTTGGTCCCTGTTGTAAATGAGTTTCTGGAAGTATTTCCCGATGATCTACTTGGTATTCCTCCCAAAAGGGAAATAGACTTCAGTATTGACAGTCTCCTAGATATGCATCCTATATCTATTCCTCCTTACCATGTGGCTTTGGCAGAACATAAGGAGTTAAAGGAGAAATTGAAAGATTTGTTGGATTAGGGTTTTATCTGACCAAGTATCTCTCCATGTGGTGCTCTAGTTTTGTTTGTTCGTAAGAAAGATGGTTCACTTTGCATGTGGCTAATTACTTACAATTGAATAAGGTTACCATTAAGAATAAGTATCCTCTTTCAAGGATTGATGATTTGTTCGATCAACTTCAAGGAGTGAGTTATTTCTCTATAATTGACCTCCAGTTGGGTTATTACCAATTGAGGGTGAAAGAGAGTGATATTCCAAAGACGACTTCAAACTCGATATAGTCATTATGAGTTTTTAGTAATGTCGTATGGTTTTGATAATACTCCAGCCGCATTCATGGATTTGATGAATAGAGTGTTTAGAGAATACCTTGATATGTTTGTAATTATGTTCATTGATGATATTTTGATTCACTCACGGAGAGAGGATGAGCATGTTGAACATTTGAGGATTGCGTTGCAAATTATCAAGGATCGTGAATTTTATGCTAAGCTCAATAAATGTGAATTTTGATTGAGGTCTGTTGTTTTCCTTGGCCATATTGTCTCCTGTGAAGGTAGTCAAGTTGATCCTAAGAAAACAAAGGTTGTTAAGAACTGGCTTAGACCTTTCTCCGCTTTAGATATATAAAGTTTCTTAGGTTTTACCAATTATTATAAAAGCTTTGTGGAAGGATTATCCTCTATTGCTTTGCCTTTGACAAGATAGACTCAAAAGAAGCTGAAATTCCTATGGTCGGAAGCTTGTGAGAAGAGTTTCCAAGAATTGAAGGATAGGCTCACTTTGGCTCCTTTATTGACACCACAAGAAGGATCAGATGGTTTTGTGTTTTATTTTGATGATTCATGGGTTAGTCTTGGTTATGTTTTTGTAACACCTCAGGTTCGAAAAGGTAGAATTTCAGCTTTTTGTAGGATCTTATTCCAGTTCCGCTGGAGCCACCCACGGCCTATGGACTGACTCATGGTCCTTAGGTCAGCTACGTTGATGGCCAGCCCAACTTCCCAAAAATGTCAAGTTTTAGTACTTTTTCAATGGTTCACCAGGCTGGTCCGTCATTCAATGCACAAGCCTTAAATAGGTTCCGTAGTGTAACGACCCGAGAGCATCCCCAAGTTGTAACATGCGTACTCGACCTCTCGGAGGTCTAATACAAGCCTCTTAGCATTCATTCATCGCATTCGGTAATAAAAATCGTAAGGAATTTAAACATTTTTTAAAACAAATTCATAATACTCATAAAATCTTTCAAATGTAACAAAGTAGAATTTCTAAGTCTCATGTACCATCTTAGACACGAATAGAACATCTTAGGGGCATGACCCTTTACAACAAAATATAAGTTTTATACAATGTCTAAGTGGAAATACTAGAAAGGTAACAACTATGTCCTCGAAATAAATGAGAACATACCAAGCTTCTTGAGAATAGTCAATATCCCAAGCTTCCTCAAAAGATCTCTTCACTTTCCACCACATACACTTGTAACAATAGAGAGATATGGAATTAGTACAATAAGTAAGTATGATGACCATGCAAGAAAACATGCACAACGGACATTTACAGGGAATGTATGCTTTTAAGACCTTCTTTAACAAACCTTTACAACCACAAGCATAAACCCACATTTCAAGTCACCATTCACAAATAAGACCATATTCACATCATTTACAACTCAATTAACACAAGTGTACAATACTAAAAAAAAGATAGCAAAGTAAGTCCTTTATTACCATTTAAGCCTCTATCTCAAGTCGCCCTTAGCCACATTTAAGTGATTAATGAAGTGACCACCCATACAACCTCTTCATATACACCTAAGTGTTCCTAAGAGTTACCATAGACAAGGGTTTCGTCATTACATTATAACATACTAAGTCAACATTCTTTATAAAACCATTTAGGAGACACACAAGCATGTAGGGGACAATCACATAATATCCCTAAGGCTTAGGGAACTCACTTTAGTATCTTCTAAGCATACTCGTGCCATGTGTAGATAGCATCACATACTACTACCCACACGTTGTAGAACGTATCTAATATTAGAGTGCACATCCCATATGATGGAAATAAGCCTTAACCGACATAGACCATACTAGCAAGGTATAGAATCCGGAGTCTCTCCTACGGACCCGTGGAGGTTGTTCTACTTGCCAAAGGTAGAACTAAAAGCAACCCATGTTGGTACATGGTTTAAGAGATGTCCAAGGATGTTCATTGTGCCTAATCTCATGCTCAACTAGGCCACCATCCTAACCACATCCACTCGGTGCTTAGCCTTGGATTCCATAGAGTATTCAATCACATATGTACTAGAGAGGGTTCCTTTTCTTGTTCAATCAACTCATAGTACCTCTTCCCAAGAAAGGCCCCATTTCTTAGTCATAGCCAATATAGGTTCATAAGTATAGCTCATTTGACTTTTTTAGATAAGGATTCTCATGCCGTTCCGGCTTCATCCATCTCTAAGTCTATCATTTCACTCAAGAAGGGAACATCATCCTAAGGCCCATCCTTCAAGGTTATACATTTACTTAGGAAAGCTAGACTCATGAAAAGGCACTATGCTTAAGTCTTACCAATTCAAGTCTTGGCCTAGAATTCCTCTTTTAGCATTTATAGGAAGAGCTCCATTACTAAGTCATAGCCCAACCAAACATTCATATACTCATATACATAATCAAGCTTTCATAACACAAACACGATACTCAAGTCTAGCATATGAGCTACAACATCATCTTATAGAGACTCATCATAGTCCATCATCACCACATATCACCATTTCAAGAGAAACATGCTTTCACATTAGCATAATACCACTTTATACAATATCACATTAATACCATTAGAACATCTTCACATTATAGCTTCACACAAACTTTACATATAGCTTCATAGAGGACTTTAAATATAGCCTCATATGTGTATAATAATACAACAATGAAATAAAACTCATCTAATGCCCTTCGTGGCCTCAATTCACAATAATGTAATATTCCCACATTATACAACAACTTCACCAATGCCTTCATGGCTACAATTCACAATAATTCCACACAAGAATAAGATATAACACTTCCACCAAAGGTGGATCCAACCTACCAACAACAATCAATTCAATAAAGAGAGTTCAAGCCTTCTTACCATAATCCAAAGCCATAGCCAAAATCACCAATATTTCACCCATAAGGCTTACCACCCTTAATTCATCCATTATCAACAATTAATCATACATAAACATTAAACAACACAAGAGATATCAATACCATTCACTTTACACATAATTCCATCAACTTTGAATTTATAGAAATAGACCCACTTCATAGAAAATTTTAGGGTTTTGTAGAAGACAAGGGTTCAGGGAGTATTTCATTCAAAAACCACAAACAAACATCAATTAATCCATACCCAAACGTTTCAAATAATTTTCAATTAAGAACCCTTGATAGAATTCAAAAACAAGCTTTTAGTCACTTTTTGAAAACATTGTAAAATCCTTTGAAATTGACTCTAGGATGAAGATGAGTCCTAGATGAAGAGCCACCATACCTCAATTGATGAAATCTCAACGAAATTTGGTGGAAGGGAACCCTATATTGAAACCCTAGCTCTCCACCTTCTTCTTCCTTGAACTTGAGAGAACTTTAGAGATAGAAAAAACTTTGGGGTTTTGATTTTGGAAGACTGAATTCAAAAAAACCTCTTAAATGTTTTAATACCTTTAAAATACTTTAAAACACTTAAAAATAATAATAACCCAAAGTACCCAAACTACCCCTCACTTAGTTGGACCTTTTTAAATAAGTCCAACTTGAGTTTTATTTTCGCAGATTTTGTCGGGAAACAAGTTCGTGATGCAGAGGTGTTCCCATAAGTTTTTCTGGAAATTAAATTTGAGACAATAGAGTCTGCGGTGTCTCTTCAATGCGGAGCCACTCCCTCCAAGAACAACTTCAAGCTGCCTTGGCAGCTTGCTTGGCCAAGGGTTGGGGTCCTCCTCGGGGATCCTTAGGGTGGTCTCGGGGAGTCGTACCCGAATGTTTTGACCCTAAAAATATTTATTAAGACACTAGGGTCACCTCCACTTATTTTAGTCTCCAAACAACCCATAAAAACATGAACAACATACTAGAACACACCAACACGTAAAAGACTAGTTTTCGAACGTCTTGGTCGTCCCTTGACGTTTGACTTCCAAACTCTTTAAAACTGACTAAAAAGGCTATTCTTCATTATTTTAACAAGTTATTAATTCATAGGACCTATGTGAGGATCTACTTTATCCTACTTCATTTTGAGGGGTGTTACAATATCCCCTACTTAGGAACATTCGTCCTCGAATGACACTTTAAAACATTAAGGGTAATGACTCAAGACTAGCAGCCCACAACAATCATACAATATCAATATGAAAGCACTCATCAAGGAGGAAACATCAACTCCACATAACAAGCCATTACAACACAACTTCATTCAAGTTTATGGAAGTAGGAATCACACCTACAACTCAACATACCTCAAACCCCCCCCCCCCCCCCCCTTTTTTTTTCCATTTCTCATTTATTTGGAGGAACTTCCTTCTCCATAGTACCTCATGCTCATAACAACATCAAAGAACACAATATGCAATTATCTTATTAAAACACAATCATGCTACATCAAGAATACACTTAAGCATGCTCAACAAATCAACTCTAACAACTTTTAGCAACTCACCAATTTATGCATATAAGGAGAACAACGATCATGAAACTGATTTTCTCATTTAAATCAAGAACTCAATTTAAAGCATGCATCATTATAAGGAGAAATATAGAAACTCATTTTTTCACACAAGACTCCAAAAACCATGCATCATGCTTCTACAATTCTATGACTCAAACTCGATTAGGAATAGAAGAAGGAGACAAGAATATCCAAACTCACCTCAACTCATCATTCAACATACCATCACCCACTTAGGAGAAACCCATCTAAACCAACACAAAAGGATTCCAACAAAAAACTAGAAATTATGGCTTACCGGCACCTTCATTCAGATTTACTTCCTTGTTAGATTGGAGAGCATAGAAATGATTCCTTGCTTGACCATCAATACTAGGACCACTATAAGGAGCTTGCCTAGCATTCCTTCCTTTAGCCACAATATTAGGACAATCTCTCACCTTGTGATCATTTTTCCCACAACCATAGCAACCACTAGTGCCGGATAGACACTTTCCAAAATGCTTCTTTCCACAAGTGGAACAAGTAGGCTTAGAAATTTGAGAATCACCACATCATTCATGGTTAACCTTAGGAGCACTTGATAAATCTTGATTTGGAACCCTCTTCTAAAACCTAGGTTGTCCTTGATCCTGTAACGACCCGAGAGCACCCCGTAGTCCTTACCGGCGTATTCGACCCCGAAGAGGTCTTATACAAGCCCTTAGCATTCATCATAGCATGTATCATATCATAAAATCACGGAAAATTTAAAACTTTTACTTCAAAAGTTATACTTCACTTCATAAATGAAAAATATAATCTAACTTCGTCACAATGTACCATCTAGACATAGAAAATATTAGTGCAATGCAAAGAATAGAATCCCATAACCCTATTGAAAGCCCAGTATCACATTAAGCAACCTACTTCAAGCATACATTCATAAGATCATACATAACATAGCTTCAACATACATAAGTCATAATCATCATAATCATAAGAGAACACTACTACAACCATCTCTTAGGATCCCACAAGTGCAATGTGCAAGAGAAGTCCCATACCCTCCCTTACACTATATAGAAACCCTTAAGAAAACCCTAGTAAGAGTTCACACCTTTCATACCTTCATTTACTTTTACATAGGGAAATAATGCAATAACCAACATAGACCATGAGAGCTGCATGGAATCCGGCGCTCTACTCCCACACCGAAAAGAGAGGGTTAACACTTGCCTAAGGTGTAACCATTCGTACATAGCTATCCAGGTGGATCCACTAAGCTAAAGTCCTACGTGGGCATATAGTTAAGGGTCAAAGAGATTGCTTCTAGAAACCCTAACTTACTAAACGTGGGCATTTCCATCTCATGAGACAACACATATCGTGGGTAATCCGGACTTCCTAAACGTGAGGAAACCCATGTGGGGAGCCGGACTTACTAAACGTGAGACCCCCATCTCATTTACATGCCCTTTCGGTGCTAAGCATCTAATTCCCTTTTATAATCATCTTTAGTCATCACATAAGTTCACATTAGCCTTTACTAGACTCTTATGTAGACATCTTACCATAATAGCTCATATGTTTTCATAAGTGAGTAACAATCCTTTCACCTTAGGAACACTTAGCAAGTGAGTAAACCTTTCACTTTACATTACTTTATAATCATGAGAACTACCTTTCGATCATATAACAATCATACCATAACATACATACATACTTCATAGCTAATTCAAGTGTAGAGGGTTAAGGATGAGGAAACTTGGTCATCAACGCCACAACAACACATTAGGTATAACATCATTACAATCTAAGTAATTCACCTTTAATACTTGAGTTCAAAGAAGAACACACCTTCATACCTTCTCGTCCTTCATGGGACATTTATACTTCAATTACCAACCAATTCATAACCAATACAGAATACAAGGTAATTCATGAAGTAATAACATAATCAATATCAATATAAACAATTGACATATCCCATTCATAGCCTTCAAGGCTTCATTCAAAGACTCAACCCTAATTTCATAAAAATTATACATAACCTAGGGTGGAATCATCATACAAACATGAATTTCATAGCATCACCTTCAATTCATAGCATTCAATTAATATCCAACACAATCTAGGGTTAGAATTAGGAAAAGAAGGAGAAACATGGGTCTCATGGGGAATTCTCTAAGAACCCATAAATACAACATTAATTCATCCATAATTGTTCATATAACATCAATCAAAGTCAGTTTATAACATAAATTTTAGTTTAGAAAGAAGACCCACGTTTTTGGATTGAAACCTAGAAATTTGGAGATTTTGAAATTCATCTTGAAGGGATCTCTTGGGGAAAGAAATCCCAAGAGTGATAAGCAACCATACTTTAGTTGATTCCTTCAGAATCAATGGAGAAACTCCAAGCAAATTGGGAAAGAACCTTGAAACCCTAGCTCTAATCTCTTCTTCTTCTTTCGTTTTAGAGAAAGAGTTTACAGAGAAGTAGAAGAGTTTTGATTTCAATTGGTTGTTGTGAATAATGACCAATACTCATGAATTTAGACTTAAAACACAATATATATTTAACCTCTAATATACCCAAAACACCCCTACTTAAATAGGACTTAAAGGAAAAGTCCCAAAACTCCTCATTTAAATAGTCCCCGTCAGGGACCACGACCACCTTCTTGGGTCGTGAAGGTGCACCATGGGCCGTGGTGCTGCCCGTGGTGTTGGAGGCAGTAGCTCCCCTTTCGTGCACAAGCTATAACTTGGCCAAGGCAACACCACAAAGGTTTCCACTATCCGTGGTGAGTACCACGGTCCGTGGTGATGGCCTTGGTCATGACTTGTCTTTGTGGAGGCAAGGCCTTCATGCCTTGGTGCCAAGTGATGTTAACGAGTCACCTCTCTCCCTCGTCAAGTGCAGCACGACCCATAGTGGTGTTGTGGTGCCTTGGGTAGTAGCTACCCTAACAACCCCCCAATTCCCTAAAAGCCAAGGGAGCTCCACGCCCACCTTCATGTACTGTGAAGTGGACCACGACTCGTGGTCCCTCTCGTGAAGTGTGAGGCAGTGTCTAGGACACTTGGAGGTCCCTCTCCCTTGACCAAGGAAACTCCACGAAGCCTCCCACTTTCCCGTGGTCATGATCACGAGCCGTGGTGGTGTCCGTGGAGTTTGAGGTAGTAGCTCCAAGTTTGGGGCAGCCTTGGCCTTAGGCCTTGGCTTGCCCCTTTTTGCTTGGCACTCCTCCCTTAGGCCTTAACTCATAGACCACCATAACACTCCTAGATGGTCTACTAACTTAGGGGAATTCATTTTATACCTCATTGACACTACGTTAAGATCTAACTTAAGTCATAGAATTTTCAGGGTGTTACAATATCCCCCCCTTAGGATCATTCGTCCCCGAATGTCACTTGTACTTCTTTCTAGGGAGATAATGACTCAAACTAGCAGCACAACAACCAGTCACATCAACAACATCATATCATTATATCATATAGGAATTTAATCCACAACTTCACTATGCTCAAAATTCTTTACTTCACATAGGTATAGGAGGAACTACCTTCTCCATAATCAATGAGCATCAACATATATTAAGCAATCAACAAGACAATTCGTTAACAAGACAACATCAAGCATGCACATTACAACCATCATGAAGACAACATCACACAACAATTATGGGTGCAATTTCAATCATGAGAAACAAAATTCATGAAAACTCAACATAAAACTTAAGCATGAATTTTCACAAAAATAATGCACATATAAGGAATCCTGTCATAATCATCAACACACATGATTTTCAATTTATACTAAATTAAGAGACACTACTAACCTCAACTATGGCTAGGAGTAGGAGGAAAAAGATGAGGGTAGCGGAACTTCATGTTGACCTCGGCCTCCCATGTTGCACCCTCAACTAGGTGGTTTCTCCATAGGACATTTACGGAGGCAACCTCTTTATTCCTCAACTTCTTAACTTGACGATCTAAGATTTCGACCGGAACCTCTTCATAAAACAGGTTCTCATCCACCCCTAAACCTTTTAGAGGGAGAATGGACACCGGGTTACCTATACACTTCTTTAACATAGAAATATGGAACACCGGGTGGACTGGGGCCAATTCAATGGGCAATTTCAATTCATAACCGACCTTTCTGACACACTTCAAGATCTCATAAGGCCCAACATATCGGGGGCTAAGCTTCCCCTTCTTACCAAACCTCATCACCCCTTTCAGGGGTGAGATCTTCAAGTAGACTCAATCACTTACTTCAAATTCAAGATCCCTTTTCCTATTATCAGCATAAGACTTTTGCCGACTATGAGCCATTTTCAACCTATCCCTTATAAGTCAAACTTTTTCTGTAGCCTCATAGACTACCTCGGGAACAAGAAGAGCAAATTCACCTACCTCAAACCACCCAACCGGAGATCGACACCTTCTACCATAAAGTGCTTCAAAAGGTGTCATAGCAATACTCGAGTGGTAGCTATTGTTGTAGGAAAATTCTATCAAAGGTAGGCAGTCATCCCAATTACCTTTGAAGTCAATGACACACGCTCTCAACATGTCCTCTAGGGTTTGGATGGTGCGTTCCGCTTGACCATCCGCTTGAGGGTGAAATATGGTGCTAAGCTTCACTTGAGTACCAAACCCACTTTGGAAAGACCTCCAAAAATGTGAAGTAAATTGGGCACCTCTATTCGAAATAATCGACAATAGGGTCCCATGCAACTTCACAATCTCCTTAATGTACAACTTAGCATAATCTTCTGCCGAATAAGAAACCTTGACGGGAAGAAAATGGGCTGATTTAGTTAGTCTGTCCACAATGACCCAAATGGAGTCATGTTGCCTATGAGTTCGAGGCAAACCTACCACGAAGTCAATATTGACCTCTTCCCACTTCCAAGTGGGGGTATCAATATCTTGAGTTAGACCTCCCGGACCTTGGTGCTCAACTTTGACTTGTTGGCAATTAGAGCACCTAGCCACAAAATTTGCTATGTCTCTTTTCATTTTGTTCCACTAATAAATCTCACATAAGTCACGATACATTTTGGTGGCTTCCAGATGGATGGAGTATCGGGATCCATGGGCCTCCTCTAAGATTGTCTCTCTTAGGCCATCCACATCCGGCACACATAACCTCTCTTGGTGCCTAAGCACCCCATCTTCTCCTTGTGAGAAAGTTTCTATTGCTTTGTTGAGAATCGACTCTTTTAGTTCCATCAAAATAGGGTCAAGATGTTGCTTAGACTTCATGTCAACAACAACCGATGACTCAAAATTATGACGGACCATGACACCTCCTTTTGGGGAATTTTCAAGTCGGACACCCAACTGGGCTAGCCTATGTACATCGCGGGCTAACTCCCTTTTCTCTTCTTCCACATGTGACACACTACCCATAGATACATGACTCAAAGCATCCGCAACCACATTCGCTTTTTCAGGGTGGTAAAGGACACTCATATCATAATCTTTCAAGAGTTCCAACCACCTCATTTGTCGAAGATTTATTTTTTTTTGGCTAAAAACATATTGAAGACTCTTGTGGTTGGTAAACACATCCACATGTACCCCATAGAGATTGTTTCTCCAAATCTTTAAAGCAAAGACTACGGCCGCTAGCTCAAGGTCATGAGTTGGATAATTCTTCTCATGCACCTTGAGTTGTCTTGAGGCATAAGCTATAACCTTACCATGCTACTTGAGGAAACAACCCAAACCCACTCGGGAAGCATCACAATATACTAGAAACCCTTCGGTGCCCTCTGGTAAGGTCAAAATCGAAGCGGAGGTGAGCTTATCTTTCAACAATTGGAAGCTATTTTCACAAGGTTCCGACCATTCAAACATGGACTTCGTTTGAGTTAAGGCAGTTAATAGAGATGCAATAGATGAAAATCCCTCAACAAACCTCCGGTAGTAACCGGCCAAACCCAAAAAGCTTTGGATGTCGGAAGGACTCAAAGGTCTAGGCCAACTTTTGACCACATCGGTTTTCTTTGGATCAACTTCTATACCCTCACTAGAAACAATGTGACCAAGGAAAGCAATTGATCTTAGTCAAAACTCGTACTTGCTAAACTTAGCATAGAGTTTCTTGGAGGACTTGCAATACTATCCTCAAATGATTCATGTGATCATCCTCACCTTTAGAAAATATCAAAACATCATCAATAAAGACAATAACAAATGAGTCTAGATAATTTCTAAACACGCAATTCATAAGGTCCATGAAAGCCGCCAGGGAATTTATAAGACCAAAGGACATCACTAAGAACTCAAAATGACCATATCTTGTTTGGAAGGCTATTTTCGGAACATCAACACCTCTCACCCTAAGTTGGTGATAACCCGACCTCAAATAAATTTTTGAAAAGTAACTCCCTCCTTGAAGTTGATCAAATAAGTCATCAATCCTAGGGAGTGGATACTTATTCTTAATGGTCACCTTATTTAATTGTCGGTAATCAATACACATACGAAGAGATCCATCCTTCTTCTTCACAATTAACACCGGTGCACCATAAGGAGATATACTAGGTTGGAAGAAACCCTTATCCAACAAATCTTTGAGTTGAGCCTTTTAATCCTTCAACTCCGCCGGGGCCATCCGGTAAGGAGGGATTGAAATGGGTTGTGTATTCGGCAATAAATCTATGCCAAAATCTATTTCCCGTTCAAAAGGAATCCCGGGTAAGTCATCGAGAAAGACTTCCAGAAAATCCTTCACTACGGGGACCGACTCCAAAGGAGGAATCTCGGACTCAAGATCCTTGACCCTCACAATATGATAGAGACAACCCTTAGAAATCAACTTACAAGCTTTTAGACATGAAATGATCCTTCCCCTAGGAACAGAATTTCCTCCCTTCCATTCTAAAATGGGTTCATTAGGAAATTGAAACTTCACAATTCTTGTCCTACAATCTATGGACGCAAAACAAGCATGAAGTCAATCCATCCTCAATATAACATCAAAATCTAACATATCAAGTTCCACCAAATCAACCAAAGTGACTCTAGTGGGCAATTGTATGAGACAACCCCTATAAACTCTTTTAGCAACCATGGAATCACCCACCGGGGTAGAAATCGGAAAGGGTTTATCTAAGACATCAGGAAGCATATCAAACTTTATAGCCACTAAAGGGGTTACAAAAGACAAATTGGCTCCGGGATCTAACAATCCATAAACATTTATTGAAAATACTTGCAACATACCAGCCACAACATCCGGAGAGCTCTCTTGATCACCTCGAGATTGGAGAGCATAGAAGCGATTCTTCTTAGGAGCATCAGGATTTGGGCCACTTGCTTGTGCTTGAGCATTTTCCCTTCCTTGAGCCTTTAGCATAGGTAGTCCCTACTCATGTGGCCCCTCTTACCACAACCATAGAAATTACCCGTGCCAACTAGGCACTTGCCTTCATGTTTTCGACCACACTTTGCATAAATAGGCTTCTCAACATAAGGACCACCACCTCTTTCTTCTTGAGGCTTCGGGGTAGACACTTTACCTTTGTTGACCCTTGGAGTGTTAGGACGACCTTGGTTGGAAAACCTCTTTTTGAAATTTGGCTTATCTTGGATTTCAAACCTAACCTTAGAAGGATTTCCATCATCAGCCCTTGACCTCTTCAATTCTCTACCAACTTGCTTAAGCTTTTGCTCCTCAATTTGCTCGGCATGAACCATAAGGCGAGAAATGTCCATGGTTGGGATTAGCATAGCCGACCTACATTCATTCACCACAAGATCGGATACACCCATAACAAATTTGTTCATTGTAGCTCTAGAGTTCGACACCAAAGTAGGAGCATGCTTGGACAATTGAGTAAACTTGAGGCCATACTCCTTCACACTCATACCCCCTTGACGGAGGTTGATGAATTCTTACATTTTCCTCTCCCTTAGTTCCAAGGGGAAAAACCTATCAAGAAAAGCCATCTTAAATGTAGCCCAACTTATCGGACCCTCTCTAATAGGTCTCCCCTCCTTTCATTGTTCATACCACACCTGTGCCACATCTTTGAGTTGATAGGTGGCTAACTCCACCTTTTCTTGGGAAGACACACCCATTGCCTCTAGAACCTTAAACACTTCATCAATGAATCCTTGTGGATCTTCTTCCACTTTGGATCCAAAGAAAGTAGGGCGATTCATCCTTGTGAAATCGCTTATCTTAGAAGCGGTAGTGCTAGCATTGGGGTTCACTTGCACCATAGCATCCCTAGAAACTTGAGTGGCCAACACTTGAGTCAAATTATGAATAGCCGACCTTATCTCAACATTAGACATAGCCCCTTCTTCAATAGGAACTTGAGGGTTTTGAGGGGTTTGAGGGGGAACCACCTCATTCACATTCTCCTCACCGGCCCTCCTTGCATTGTTCCTTCTTGTGTTCTTTGCCTATAAGCACAAGAGATGGATTAGAAGAAAAGGACTAAATATAGTTAAGACTCTTAGGCATGACTATGGAATAACAAAAAGAATGAAAGTTCCTAAGCATCTCGTAGCCTCTCATTCTTAAGTGTGGCATGTTTCACACCATGAACAAGACTTTACTCGATGTGGCATCTTGTGACATGAATCCTACATTATTCTCAACCTCGCTCTGATACCAAGTTTGTAATGAATCGAGAGCACCCCCTAGTCATTACCGGCGTCTTCGACCCCGAAGAGGTCTTATACAAGCCCTTAGCATTCATCATAGCATGTATCATATCATAAAATCACGAAAAAGTTAAAACTTTTACTTTGGAAGTTATACTTCACTTCATATATGAAAAATAGAATCTAACTTCGTCACAATGTACCATCTAGACATAGAATTATCGAAAATGGGACTTAGCCCTTACATCAATAAGAAGTTTTGAAATAGGGAAGTACAACAATATCTTTCAACATAAGCAAAGAACTAAACATAGAAGCTAGATCATAGGGTCTTATCCTCAGACTTGAGGACTCACCAACTTGGGGAAGCAACTCCAAGTGTCTTGAGAAGTAAGCTTGAATCTTCAATGGCCCGAACCTAAATGTTTGGGGAAAAAGGAGAAAAATATGGGTTAGTACAGCACACGTATTAAGTATGGCTACTATGCATAAAAACCATTGAAACATGCATAAAAGGACATTTAGCCAAAACATGCTTTTTACCAAGTAAATCCAATATGCACACAAAGTAAGCATCATAGTACAACCAACTTAATATCATCCCAACATGTAGACAACCCAAGCAATACTAGTGCAATGCAAAGAATAGAATCCCATAACCCTATTGAAAGCCCAGTATCATATTAAGCAACCTACTTAAAGCATACATTCATAAGATCATACATAACATAGCTTCAACATACATAAGTCATAATCATCACAATCATAAGAGAACACTACTACAACCATCTCTTAGGATACCACAAGTGCAATGTGCAAGAGAAGTCCCATACCCTCCTTTACACTATATAGAAACCCCTAAGAAAGACCTAGTAAGAGTTCACACCTTTCATACCTTCATTTACTTTTACATAGGGAAATAATGCAATAACCAACATAGACCATGAGCGTTGCATGAAATCCGGTGTTCTACTCCCATACCGAAAAGAGAGGGTTAACACTTGCCTAAGGTGTAACCATTCATACATAGCTATCTAGGTGGATCCACTAAGCTAAAGTCCTATGTGGGAACATATTTAAGGGTCAAGGAGATTGCTTCTAAAAGCCTTAACTTACTAAACGTGGGGATTTCTATATCATGAGACAACACATATCGTGGGTAATCCGGACTTGCTAAATGTGAGGAAACCCATGTGGGGAGACGGACTTACTAAACGTGAGACCCCCATCTCATTTACATGCCCTTTCGGTGCTAAGCATCTAATTCCCCTTTGTAATCATCTTTAGTCATCACATAAGTTCACCTTAGCCTTTACTAGACTCTTATGTAGACATCTTACCATAATAGCTCATATGTGTTCATAAGTGAGTAATAATCCTTTCACTTTAGGAACACTTAGCAAGTGAGTAAACCTTTTACTTTACATTACGTTATAATCATGAGAACAACCTTTCGATCATATAACAATCATACCATAACATACATACATACTTCATAGCTAATTCAAGTGTAGAGGGTTAAGGATGAGAAAACTAGGTCATCAACACCACAACAACACATTAGGTATAGCATCATTATAATCTAAGTAATCCACCTTTCATACTTGAGTTCAAAGATGAATAAACCTTCATACCTTCTCTCCCTTCATGGGACATTCATACTTCAATTACCAACCAATTCATAACCAATACATAAGACAAGGTAATTCATGAAGTAATAACATAATCAATATCAATATAAACACTTGACATATCCCCTTCATAGCCTTCAAGGCTTCATTCAAAGACTCAACCCTAATTTCATAGAAATTATACATAACCTAGGGTGGAATCATCATAAAAACATGAATTTCATAGCATCACCTTCAATTCATAGCCTTTAATTAATAACCAACACAATCTAGGGTTAGAATTAGGAAAGAAGGAGAACATGGGTCTCATGGGGAATTCTCTAAGAACCCATAAATACAACATAAATTAATCCATAATTGTTCATATAAGATCAATCAAAGTCAGTTTATAACATAAATTTCACTTTAGAAAGAAGATCCACGTTTTTGGATTAAAACCTAGAAATTTGGAGATTTTGAAATTCATCTTGAAGGGTCCTCTTGGGGAAAGAAATCCCAAGAGTGATAAGCAACCATACCTTAGTTGATTCCTTGAGAATCAATGGAGAAACTCCAAGCAATATGGGAAAGAACCTTGAAACCCTAGCTCCAATGTCTTCTTATTCTTCATTAGTTTTAGAGTGAGAGAGAGTTTAAAGAGAAGTAGGATAGTTTTGATTTCAATTGGTTGTTGTGAATAATGACCAATACTCATGAATTTAGACTTAAAACATAATATATTTTTAACCTCTAATATACCCAAAACACCCCTACTTAAATAGGACTTAAAAAAGGAAAAGTCCCAAAACACCTCATTTAAATGGTCCCCGTTAGGGACCACGACCACCCTCCTTAGGTCGTGAAGGTGCACCACGGGCCGTGGTGCTGCCTGTGGTGTTAGAGATAATAGCTCCCCTTTTGTGCACAAGCCAGCACTTGGCCAAGGAAAGACCACGGAGCCTTCCACGATCCGTGGTGATAGCCTTGGTCATGACTTGGCCTTGTGGAGGCAAGGCCTTTATGCCTTGGTGCCAAGTGATGTTCACGAGTCACCCCTCTCCCTCGTCAAGTGCACCACGGCCCGTAGTGGTGCCGTGGTGCCTTGGGCATTAGCTACCCTAACAACCCCCCAATTCCCTACAAGCCAAGGGAGCTCCAGCCCACCTTCACGAGTCGTGAAGTGGACTACTACTCGTGGTCCCTCTCGTGAAAGGTAAGGCAGTGTCTAGGACACTTGGAGGTCCCTTTCCCTTGACCAAGGAAACTCCATGAATCCTCCCACTTTCCCATGGTCATAACCACGAGCCGTGGTGGTGGCCGTGGAGCTTGAGGCAGTAGCTCCATGTTTGGGGCAGCCTTGGCCTTAGGCCTTGGCTTGCCCCTTTTTGACTTAAGTCATAGAATTTTTGGGGTGTTACAGATCCTTATACCTACCCCTTTTCAAATCTTTCCTCACCCTAGTCTTCTTGGACTCCTCAATGGATTGAGCATACACAACAAGCCTAAAGATGTTCATGTCATCATGGTGCATTACCGTACGATACTCTTCTTTCACCAAGTTGGATACACCGGTAACAAACCTACTCATCTCCTCTCTAGAGTTAGACACCAAAGATGCAGCATACCTAGGCAACATAGAGAACTTCAAAGCATACTCCTCCACACTAATATTACCTTGCCTAAGATTAATGAATTCAATTTTGCACTCCCTCTTCGGCCTATTTGCCTTCCATTGAGTGTACCAAATTTGGGCCACCTCCTTCAATTGGTATGCAGCCAATTCTGCTTTCTCTCTAGAAGATACTCCCATAGCATCCACAATTTTGTAAATCTCATCTAAGAATCCTTGGGGATCTTCTCCAATTCTAGAGCCCAAAAAGATAGGAGGATTCATCCTCACGAAGTCTCTCAACCTTGAAGCAATCGTACTATCATTAGCATTCACCCTAGGCCCCACATCTCTATTTGCTTGAGCCGTCATGGCTTGAGCTAGAGTTAGGAAAGCCACCCTAATCTCTTTATTAGTCATGGCCGAGGGAACCACCAGAATCTCATTATCTTGATTGCCTATGGGGACTTGGTCACCTTGAAGACCTTGGGGAGGAACTCCCCTATCTACATTCTCCTCTTCCGCTCTCCTAGGATTAGCCTTCATATTCATATCGTATTAACACAAGAGACAAATTAGGAAAGATACTTATAGGAAAAAACTATAAGGCACAACGTCAAGATTAATGAAAGAAGTGAAACTTCTACCGTCCTATAGCCTCTCGCTCATAGATGTGTCGCGACTCACACCGATGAACAAGACTCTACTAGACGTGGCATATGAGACTTTGAATCCTAAGGGACAATTTCTAAAGCCTTATGCTCTGATACCAAGTTTGTAACGACCCGAGAGCACCCCTAAGTCATAACATGCGTACTCGACCTCTCAGAGGTCTAATACAAGCCTTTTAGCATTCATTCATCGCATTCGATAATAAAAACCGTAAGGAATTTAAACACTTTTTAAAATAAATCCATAATACTCATAAATTCTTTCAAATGTAACGAAGTAGAATTTCTAAGTCTCGCGTACCATCTTAGACACAAATAGAACATATTAGGGGCACAACCCTTTACAAAAAAATATAAGTCTTATACAATGTCTAAGTGGAAATACTAGAAAGGTAACAACTATGTCCTCGAATATATGAGGACATACCAAGCTTCTTGAGAAGATACCCCAAGCTTCCTCAAAAGATCTCTTCACTTTCCACCACCTACACTTGTAACAATAGAGAGATATGGAATTAGTACAATAAGTACTAAGTATGATGACCATGCAAGAAAACATGCACAACGAATATTTACAAGGAATGTATGCTTTTAAGACCTTCTTTAACAAACCTTTACAACCACAAGCATAAACCCACATTTCAAGTCACCATTCACAAATAAGATCATATTCACACCATTTACAACTCAATTAACACAAGTGTACAATACTAAAAAAAAAAATATAGCAAAGTAAGTCCTTCATTACCATTTAAACCTCTATCTGAAGTCACCCTTAGCAACACTTAAGTGAATAATGAAGTGACCGCCAATACAACCTCTTTTTATACACCTAAGTGTTCCTAAGAGCTACCATAGACAAGGGTTTTATCATTACATTATAACATACTAAGTCAACATTCTTTATAAAACCATTTAGGAGACACACAAGCATATAGGGCACAATCAACTAATTTCCCTAAGACTTAGGGAACTCACTTTAGTATCTTCTAAGCCTACTCGTGCCATGTGTAGATAGCATCACATACTACTACCCACACGTTGTAGAACCTATCTAATATTAGAGTGCACATCCCATATGATGGAAATAAGCCTTAACCGACATAGACCATACTAGCAAGGTATAGAATCCGGAGTCTCTCCTACGGACCCGTGGAGGTTGTTCTACTTGCCAAAGGTAGAACTAAAAGCAACCCATGTTGGCACATGGTTTAAGAGATGTCCAAGGATGTTCATTGTGCCTAATCTCATGCTCAGCTAGGCCACCATCCTAACCACATCCACTCGGTGCTTAGCCTTGGTTTCCATAGAGTATTCAATCACATATGTACTAGAGAGGATTCTTTTTCTAGTTCAACCAACTCATAGTACCTCTTCCCAAGAAAGGCCCCATTTCTTAGTCATAGTCAATCTAGGTTCATAAGGATAGCTCATTTGACTTTCTTAGATAAGGATTCTCATGCCGTTCCGGCTCCATCCATCTCTAAGTCTATCATTTCACTCAAGAAGGGAACATCACCATAAGGCCTATCCTTCAAGGTTATACATTTACTTAGGAAAGCTAGACTCATGAAAAAACACTATGCTTAAGTCTTACCAATTCAAGTCTTGGCCTAAAATTCCTCTTTTAGCATTTATAGGAAGAGCTCCATTACTAAGTCATAGCCCAACCAAACATAATCAAACTTTCATGACACTAGACAAGATACTCAAGTCTAGCATATGAGCTATAACATCATCTTATAGAGACTCATCATAGTCCATCATCACCACATATCACCATTTTAAGAGAAACATGTTTTCACATTAGCATAATACCATTTTATACAATATCACATTAATACCATTAGAACATCTTCACATTATAGCTTCACACAAACTTTACATATAGCTTCATATAGGACTTTACATATAGCCTCATATGTGTATAATAATGCAACAATGTAATAACACTCACATAATGCCCTTCGTGGCCTCAATTCACAATAATGTAATATTCCCACATTATACAACAACTTCACCAATGCCTTCATGGCTACAATTCACAATAATACCACACAAGAATAAGATATAACACTTCCACCAAAGGTGGATCCAACCTACCAACAACAATCAATTCAATAAAGAGAGTTCAAGCCTTCTTACCATAATCCAAAGTCATAGCCAAAATCACCAATACTTTACCCATAAGGCTTACCACCCTTAATTCATCCATTATCAACAATTAATCATAAATAAACATTAAACAGCACAAGAGATATCAATACCATTCACTTTACACATAATTCCATCAACTTTGAATTTATAGAAATAAACCCACTTCATAGCAAAGTTTAGGGTTTTGAGACAAGGGTACAGGGAGTATTTCATTCAAAAACCACAAAAAAACATCAATTAATCCATACCCAAACGTTTCAAATAATTTTGATGCAAGAACTCTTGATAGAATTCAAAAACAAGCTTTTAGTCACTTTTTGAAAACATTGTAAAGTCCTTTGAAATGGACTCTAGGATGAAGATAAGTCCAAGATGAAGAGCCACCATACCTCAATTGATGAAATCTCAATGAAATTTGGTGGAAGGGAACCCTCAATTGAAACCCTAGCTCTCCACCTTTTTCTTCCTTGAACTTGAGAGAACTTTAGAGAGAGAAAGAACTTTGGGGTTTTGATTTTGGAAGAATGAATTCAAAAACACCTCTTAAATGTTTTAATACCTTTAAAATACTTTAAAACACTTAAAATAATAACAACTCAAAGTACCCCTCACTTAGTTTGACATTTTTAAACAAGTCCAACTTGAGTTTTATTTTTGCAGATTTCGTCACGAAACAAGTTCGCAACGTGGAGGTGTTCCCACAAGTTTTTCTAGAAATTAAATTCGAGATAGTAGAGTCTACAGTGTCTCTGCGATGTAGAGCCACTTTTTGGCCATTGGTGGAGAAGGTCCGCGATACGGAGCCACTCCCTCTAAGAACAACTTCAAGCTGTCTTGGCAGCTTGCTTGGCCAAGGGTTGGGGTCCTCCTCGGGGACCCTTAGGGTGGTCCCGGGGAGTCGTACCCGAATGTTTTGATCCTAAAAACATTTATTAAGATACTAGGGTCACCTCCACTGATTTTAGACTCCAAACAACCCATAAAAACATGAATAACATGCTAGAACACACCAACACGTAAAAGACTAGTTTTCGAACGTCTTGGTCATCCCTTGACGTTTGACTTCCAAACTCTTTAAAACTGACTAAAAAGGCTATTCTTCATTATTTTAACATGTGAGGCTCTACTTTATCCTACTTCATTTTAAGGGGTGTTACACGTAGGTGAGTCCTAAACTTAGAGAAATTTTAAGGTCGAGAGTTGGGACCTACGGTCATGGTCCATGGTCCATTGATGGACACATGAGTCATAGGTGTGGTCCGCCATTGGGATCTCAAAAATATTGGTCTCTGAACTTATCAACGACCAACCAAGATAGTCCATGAGTTTATCGATGGACCATAGGTCGAGGTCATTAGTGAGCTCGACAGTTATTTTCTTAGGGGCTTTTGAGTATTTTTCTAATTAATCTAGTCTAATACTATGTCATAATACTCTTCTTCTGAAGTCCTATATAAATGTTTTAACCCCAAATTTCCCCAATTGAAAACAATTCTCTCTAATTCTCAAAAGAAAAACAAGTCTTCCTCTCCAAAATATTTCTCTCTCAAGAAATCTCGAAGAAGAAGGAGTCGGCCAAGGGTTTCAAGTCAAGTCCCCCATTCCACCATTGAAGGAAAGATTTTGGCATTGATGTATAACAGTTTTCATATATGGAGCTCTTTCCTCCACGGAGTTCCTAAATTCTCCAATTTACAAAGCTAGAAATCCCCAATTGAGTTAGTATTTTGTCTCATGTCACGGTTCCTTTCAATGTTGATTTACTTAATTGATATAATTTCATGTTTTTAAGATGAATACCCATGAACCCATGTCTAACTCATGTTTTCTAGTTATTGATGATTGAAAGTGGGTTTTGAACTATGAAATGTGAATTATGAAATTATGCATATTCTTATAGAATTGATAAGATATGATGTAGACTGCTTTGAGAGTAAATGCATATATGTTGTTGTTGTGGTTAATTGTTGTGAAAGTATTGCTCGCATAACTACCTCATGCATGAATATGAAAGGTTTTCTCACATAAAGTTCTCACCTAAAATGAATCAAAGTTAAGGAGATATTCTAATAAAGCCTTGCTTGGATTCGTTACTTAGTTGTACCTTTCCATAGATGACATATGAATTAGATTGGATTGTAAAGATGACGTTCCCTTCCATGGATAAGAAACACAAGTTAAGAAAATGACTATTCCATGGGATTTATGCTTAGTACCAGGAGGATATTGAGATGGAAACTCTCCCATTAGTAGAGTCCGAGTTTCTAGTAGCAATCTTTTTATCCATACCTATGTGCCTGATATACCATGAGTTTATGGTATTTTTAATACATTTCACTTAAGATTTGTGTATGTCTAGGGCCATTTTATATTGGTATTAATGTATTTTTATCATGTTTGCAGGAAATAAGTTCAGACGTTGAAGTTGAGAGACACGACTGAAGAATGTTCAGAAAAGGGCATCTACGGACATGAACTACGGACCGTAGGTCTAGTCACTCCCCGTAGATAGTAGACGTGGACGGGTAGGCAAGGCTGAAGGAAGATTAGGGAATTCTTGACCAAGTGTGGAACCACAGTTGCAAACGATGGACCGTAGGTTGACGTACGGGCCGTCCTACAAGTCCGTCAAATGATTCAAAGAAGGGGTTCCAATACCTGATTTTAAAGATTCTAAGTATGGATCTACGGAGAAGGATGAACCATGGTCCGTACTGTTGATCCGTCAATTGCGTCAAAGATGAAGATTTTTGAAGTTGGAAAATTTGCCTAAGTCTTGAACCATGGAAGGGACCTACGGACCATAGGTTAATCCATAGTTCGTAGGTTAGTGTAGTAGATCGAAACCGCGTCCTAAAACATTATTTCTTTATTTCATTTCCTTTTAAGTTGGGACTTGTTTTTATATATATAGGGCATGTAAATCTCGATTTTTGGGGGTTAAACTTTATTACTTTTGTTATAGTTTTCGGCTTTGGAGATTAATTTGCAACTTTAGCAATTATTAATTTTCTAAGTTCATTTTGAAGATTTTGACTGTGCAATTCAAGTTGAGATTCTGGGTTTATTCTTCTCATTACGTAAGTTCATGATTTCTTCATCTAAAAATATGAATTGTGTTCTTTCTACTATAGGTAACTAAATCCACAACTAGGGTTGTGGGAACCATGAGCGATTAACAAAGTATAAATAGTAACTAAGTAATTTTTGAATAGTGTTGTTGCATGCATAGATAATTCTTTCGTTTAGAAGTCTTTTTAGCGGCTGCAAAAGTTAGAACTCGCCTTGTTTCTACTTGCCAGACCAAGGAGGTAGTTAATAAGAAAAGAATTATCAACATAGATTTAGTGTGATACTATCTAATAGTCTAATGTCGATTGGTGCGAGGATGAAAACTAAGTCATATATTGATGTGATGTCTAATATAAGGTAAAGGTAAGGTTTAGTAAATTATACACACATAGCCGGACCAAGGTGCGGGGTGAAATTCTCTACTTGCTGGACTAAGGAATTAGAGATACCTAACTTATCACTTTGAATGTAATGCACTAGAAAATGATTACCATTACTAGGATTACCGTGTTATGAGCTTATGGGAAACACATACATCCTAGCTTCTCTCTCATCTTGATAACAACAAAAGTTTGAATCTTGTTTACTAATTATTCACATAACTTTCAGAATTTGTTTCACAAATCACCCCTTTAATTACTTGTTTCAGAAATACATTGACTAAACGAATATAATCATAAGCTGAACTTAAGTCTAGACCATATTCCTCGTGGGATCGACCCTAACCTACAAGTTGGGTTCTTTACTTGATAACTATCATTTACGCTTCTTTAGGGAGGTATAATTTAAGCATATCAAATTTTGGCGCCGCTGTCGGGGAATAAGGCTTTTAGATTAAGTTTAACAACATTATTGACCTTTAGTCAATTAATTCCTAATTTTATCTTTTCTTTTTGTTTTTGTTTCTCTTAGGTTCCTACTCTAGTGTATGTCAAGTACACGGAGTCAAGGTGAACCACTGACTCCATACGATCTAGAATTGAACAGAACTTTACAAAGGATGAACAATCAAGGGGTCCCACTCAATCCTATCAGAGGAAATTTAGGTAATGGAGCTGGGTTGCAACCTCTGAGGATTGGTGATGAGAATAATCAGGTTCAAGGTCAAAACCTACTGGGAGATGCAGTGAGGGCACATAATCCACAAGGACTAAGACTGAATGATAATTATAGGGTCAACTTTAATGCTACTGAATTTGACGGACCTCTTGTTCTACCCTCTCTACCTCCGGGGTATACATTTGTGGTGACTAGCAGTTTGATGTAGATGCTTATAGCGAGGGGTTTGTTCTCTGGTTTGGCATCGAAGGATCTATATGCGCACATAGCCAAGCTGAGAAGTGTGTGCAAAAGTTGTGTGGGTTGACCAAACTTACACATGGATGTCATTGGATTTAGAGTTTACTCTCTATCATTGTTCGGTGATGCTGTTGTGTGGTTACTGAGCTCCTTTATAACTAAAACTATACATAGGACCGGTTAACTGAGGTGTTCCTCACAAAATTCTTTCCAGTGTCAAAGAAAGTGAGCCACAAAGATAAACTCAAAAATTTTGTAGCACTACCTGGAGAGTCTGTGAGTAGTTCCTGGGACAGGTTCACTGTTTTCATAAGAGGCGTCTCGAATCATCGCATTAATGATGAATCATTAAAGGAACACTTCTACCGAGGCTAGGATGACAATAGTAAGAAGGTGCTTGATACTATAGCTGGAGGTTCATATGGTGAGTGTACTTTTGAGCAAATCGCTGAGAGACTGGAGAAGATTTCCCAGAACAATAAAGCATGGAGAACTAGTGTAACACCCCGAAAATTCTATGACTTAAGTTAGAGCCTCACCTTATGAATAATGACTTAAAAATAGTTTAAATTATGTTTATAAACCTAAACTAATGTAATTGAATTGGTTTGGAAGAGTAAAAGTCTAAACGTCAAGAAACGACCACGACGTCCGAAAACTAGAGAAGAATGTGTTCTAGTGTGTCCTTAGGTTTTGGGCAGGTTTGGGAGTGTCGTATGATGATATAATCTAGTGAAAAGGTTTAAAATAGGTAAATATATGTTCCTAGGGTAAAAACGTTTGAATACAACTTCCCGGGGCCATCCTAATGGACCCCAAAGAGGACCCCAACCTTAGCCAAGCAAGATGCCAAGGCAGCTTGTAAATTGCACTTGGACGGAATAGTTGCGCGTCGTGCACTTGCTCCCCCAAGGAGCAAAAAATCTAGTTCGCGATGCAGTCGTGTCACAGATTCGACTATCTCAAAATTTAATTCCAAATATCTTCAGGGAATAGCTCCGTGTCGCGGACTTGTTCCGCGATGAAAATGCAGAAATTCAGAAATCTATTTCACTTCATTAAAGAGTCCATTTAAGTGAGGGGTATTTAGGGTACTTTAGGGGACGTGTATATAATGATTTTTAAGTCAATTTACCTCACTTTTATCACTCAAACACAAAACCTCAAAGATCTAAACCTAAAGTTCCTCCTTCTCTCTACTCTCTCTCTTCTCAAGAACTCCATTGAAGAAGATTGGAACTTCAAGAAGAAGACCAACTCTGCAAGGTTTCAACTTGGATTTTCATGGTTAATTCGTCTATAAGGTATGGCTGCTTATCACTATTGGGATTCCTTTCCCCAAGAAGCCCCTTCAAGATGAATTTCGAAATCTCCAATTTCTAGGTTTCAATCGAAAAACGTGGGTCTTCTTTCTAAAGTGAAATTGATATTATAAACTGACTTTGATTGATGTTATATGAACAATTATGGATGAATTTATATTGTATTGGTGGTTTCTTGAAGAATTCCCCTTCTCCTTCTTTTCCTAATTCTAACCCTAGTTTGTGTTGGATATTGATTGAAGGCTATGAATTGAATGTGATGTTATGTAATTCATGTTTGTATAATGATTTCAACCTAGGTTATGTATAATTTCTATGAAATTAGTGTTGAGTCTTTGAATGAAGTCTTGAAGGCTATGAAGGGAATATGTCAATTGCTTATATTGATGTGGATTATGTTATTACTTCATGAATTACCATGTATATGTATTGGTTAGGAATTTCTTCGTAATTGAAGTATGGATATCCCACGAAGGGCAAGAAGGTATGAAGGTTGGTTCTTCTTTGATATCAAGTATGAAATGTGAATTACTTAGATTGTAATGAGGTTATACCTAATGTTTTATTGTGGTGTTGATGACCTAGTTTCCTCATCCTTAACCCTCTACACTTGAATTAGCTATGTAGTATGTATGTATATTATGGTATGATTTCTATATGATTGAAATGTAGTTCTAATGATTGTAGTGTAATGTAAAGTGAAAGTTTTACTCAGCTGCTAAGTGTCTCTAAAGTGAAAGGATTGTTACTAACTTATGAACACATATGAGCTATTATGGTAAGATGTCTACATAAGGGACTATTAAAGGCTAATGTGAACTTATGTGATGACTAAAGATGATTACAAAAAGGAATCAGATGCTTAGCACCGAAAGGGCAGGTAAATGAGATGTGGGTCTCACGTTTAGTAACTCCGGCTCCCCACATGGGTTTCCTCACATTTAGCAAGTCCGGATTACCTACGGTATGTGTGTCTCATGAGATGGAAACCCCCACATTTAGTAAGTTAGGGTTTCTAGAAGCAATCTCCTTGACCCTTAACTATGTGCCCATACATGACTCTAGATTAGTGGATCCACCTAGATAGCTATGTATGAATGGTTACACCTTAGGCAAGTGTTAACCTTCTTTTTTCGGTGTGGAAGTAGAACACCGGATTCCATGTAGCTCTCATGGTCTATGTCGGTTATTGCAATATTTCCCTAACGTAAAAGTAAATGAAGGTATGAAAGGTGTGAACTCTTCCTAGGGCTTTCGTAAGGGTTTCTACATAGTGTAAGGGAGGGTATGGGACTTCTCTTGCACATTGCACTTGTGGGATCCTAAGAGATGGTTGTAGTAGTGTTCTCTTATGATTTTGATGATTATGACTTATGTATGTTGAAGCTATGTTATGTATGATCATTATGAATATGGTAAGTTATGATGAAATATGATCTTATTAATGTATGCATGAAGTAGGTTGCTTAATGTGATACTTGGCTTTGAATAGGGTTATGGGGTTCTATTCTTTGCATTGCACTAGTATTGCTTGGGTTGTCTACATGTTGGGATGATATTATGTTGGTTTGGACTATGATACTTAATTGTGTGCATATTGGATTTACTTGGCAAAAAGCATGTTTTGAATAAAATGTCCTGTTATGCATGTTTCAATGGTTTTTATGCATAGTAGCCATACTTATTACGTGTGTTGTACTAACCCATATTTTCTCCTTTTTCCCAAATATTTAGGTTCAGGCCATTGAGGATTCAAGCTTACTTCTCAAAACACTTGGAGTTGCTTCCCCAAGTTGGTGAGTCCTCAAGTCCGAGGAAAAGACCCTATGATCTAGCTTCTATGTTTAGTTCTTTGCTTATGTTGAAAGACATTGTTGTACTTCCTATTTTCAAGACTTCTTATTGATGTAAGGGTTAAGTCCCATTTTCAATACTTCCATGTCTAGATGGTGTATTGTGACGAAGTTAGATTTTATTTTTCATAAATGAAGTGAAGTTGAACTTCCAAAGTAAAAGTTTTAAATTTTTCATGATTTTATTCTACGATACATGTTATGATGAATTCTAAGGGCTTGTATAAGACGTCTTCGAGGTCGAATACGCAGGTAACGACTAGGGGGTGCTCTTGGGTCATTACAAACTTGGTATGAGAGCATAAGGTTGAGAATAATGTAGGATTCATGTCACAAGATTCCACGTCGAGTTGAGTCTTGTTCATGGTTGTGAAGCACGCCACACTTATGGATAAGACGCTACGAGATGCTTAGGAACTTTCACTCTTTTGTTATTCCATAGTCGTGCCTAAGAGTCTTAACTCAATTTAGTCCTTTTCTTCTAATCCTTCTCTTGTGCTTATAGGAAATGAATACAAGAAGGAACAACGCAAGATGGGCCGGCGAGGAGAATGTGAATGAGGCGGTTCCCCCTCAAGCTCCTCAAAACCCTCAACTTCCAATTGAAGAAAGGGCTATGTCTAATGTTGAGATAAGGTCGGCTATTCATAATTTGACTCAAGTGTTGGCCACTCAAGTTGCAAGGGATGCTAGGGTGCAAGTGAACCCCAATGCTAGCACTAGCGCTTCTAGGATAAGGGATTTCACAAGGATGAATCCCCCCTACTTTCTTTGGCTCCAAAGTGGAAGAATATCCACAAGGGTTCATTGATGAAGTGTTTAAGGTTCTATAGGCTATGGGTGTGTCTTCTCAATAAAAGGCGGAGTTAGCCACCTATCAACTCAAAGATGTGGCACAAGTGTGGTATGAACAATGGAAGGAGGGGAGACCTATTAGAGAGGGTCCGATAAGTTGGGCTACATTCAAAATGGCTTTTCTTGATAGGTTTTCCCCCTTGGAACTAAGGGAGAGGAAAATTCAAGAATTCATCAACCTCCATCAAGGGGGTATGAGTGTGAAGGAGTATGGCCTCAAGTTCACTCAATTGTCCAAGCATGCTCCTACTTTTGTGTCGGACTAGAGCTACAATGAACAAATTTATTATAGGTGTATCCGATCTTGTGGTGAATGAATGTAGGTCGGCTTTGCTAATCCCAAGCATGGAAATTTCTCGCCTTATGGTTCATGCCGAGAAAATTGAGGAGCAAAAGCTTAAGTTAGTTGGTATAGAATTGAAGAGGTCAAGGGCCAATGATGGAAATTCTTCTAAGGTTAGGTTTGAAATCCAAGATAAGCCAAAGTTCAAAAAGAGGTTTTCCAACCAAGGTCCTCCTAACACTCCAAGGGTCAACAAAGGTAAAATGTCTACCCCCAAGCCATAAGAAGCAAGAGGTGGTGGTCCTTATGTTGAGAAGCCTATTTGTACAAAGTGTGGTCGAAAACATGAAGGCAACTGCCTAGTTGTCACGGGTAATTGCTATGGTTGTGGTAAGAGCGGCCACATGAGGAGGGAACGCCTTATGCTAAAGGCTCAAGGAAGGGAAAATGCTCAAGTACAAGCAAGTGGCCGAAATCCCGATGTTCCTAAGAATAATCGCTTCTATGCTCTTTAATCCTGAGGTGATCAAGAGAGCTCTCCGAATGTTATAACCGGTTTGTTGCAAGTATTTTCAATAAATGTTTATGCATTATTGGATCCTAGTGCCACTTTGTCTTTTGTAACCCCTTTAGTAGCTATGAAGATTAATATGCTTTCCGATGTCTTAGATAAACCCTTTTCGATTTCTACCCCGGTAGGTGATTCCATTGTTGCTAACAGAGTTTTTAGGAGTTTTTCCATATCTTTGCCCAATAGAGTCACTTTGGTGGAACTTGATATGTTAGACTTTGATGTTATATTGGGGATGGATTGGCTTCATGCTTGTTTTGCGTCCATAGATTGTAGGACCCGAATTGTGAAGTTTCAATTTCCTAATGAACCCATTTTAGAATGGAAAGGAGGAAATTCCATTCCTAGGGGAAGGATCATTTCATGTCTAAAAGCTTGTAGGTTGATTTCTAAGGGTTGTCTCTATCCTATTGTGAGGGTCAAGGATCTTGAGTCTGAGATTCCTCCTTGGGAGTCGGTCCCCGTAGTGAAGAATTTTCCAGAAGTCTTTCCCGATGACTTAATCGGGGTTCCTCCAGAACAGGAAATAAATTTCGGCATAGATTTATTGCCGGATACACAACCCATTTCAATCCCTCCTTATCGGATGGCCCCGACGGAGTTGAAGGAATTAAAAGCTCAACTCAAAGATTTGTTGGATAAGGGTTTCATCCAACCTAGTATATCTCCTTGTGGTGCACTGGTGTAATTTGTGAAGAAGAAGGAATGATCTTTTCATATGTGTATTAATTTCCGACAGTTAAATAAGGTGACCATTAAGAACAAGTATCCACTCCCTAGGATTGATGACTTATTTGATCAACTTCAACTGAGCGAGTTACTTTTCAAAAATTGATTTAAGGTTGGGTTATCACCAACTTAGGGTGAGAGTTGTCCAAAAACAGCATTCCAAAAAAGATATGGACATTTTGAGTTCTTAGTGATGTCCTTTGGTCTTACAATTACCCCGGCGGCTTTCATGGACCTTATGAATCGTGTGTTTAGAAATTTTCTAGACTCATTTGTTATTGTATTTATTGATGACATCTTGATATACTCTAAAAGTGAGGATGATCACATGAATCATTTGAGGATAGTATTGCAAGCCCTCAAAGATCACCAACTCTATACTAAGTTTAGCAACTGCGAGTTTTGGCTAAGATCGGTTGCTTTCCTTGGTCACATTATTTCTAGTGAGGGTATAGAAGTTGATCCAAAGAAAATAAATGCGGTCAAAAGTTGACCTAGACCTTTGAATCATTCCGACATTCGAAGCTTTTTGGGTTTGGCTGGTTACTACCGGAGGCTTGTTGAGGGATTTTCATCTATTGCATCTCCATTAACGGCCTTAACTCAAAAGAAGTCCAAGTTCGAATGGTCGGAATCTTGTGAAAAGAGCTTCCAATTGTTGAAAGATAAGCTCACCTCTGCTCCGATTTTGATCTTACCGGAGGACACCAAAGGGTTTGTAGTATATTGTGACGCTTCCCAAGTGGGTTTGGGTTGTGTCCTCATGCAGCATGGTAAGGTTATAGCTTATGCGTTGAGACAACTCAAGGTGCATGAGAAGAATTATCCAACTCATGACCTTCAGCTAGCAGCCGTAGTCTTTGCTTTAAAAATTTGGAGACATTATCTCTATGGGGTGATGTGGATGTGTTTACCGACCACAAGAGTCTTCAATATGTTTTTAGCCAAAAAGAATTGAATCTCTGACAAAGAAGGTGGTTGGAAATCTTAAAAGATTATGATATGAGTGTCCTTTACCACCCCGGAAAAGCAAATGTGGTTGCAGATGCTTTGAGTCGTATATCTATGGGTAGTGTGTCACATGTGGAAGAAGAGAAAAGGTAGTTATCCTGTGATGTACATAGGCTAGCCCAGTTGGGCATTCGACTTGAGATTCCCTAAAAGGAGGTGTCATGGTCCGTCATAATTCTGAGTAATCGGTTGTTGTTGATGTGAAGTCTAAGCAACATCTTGACCCTATTTTGATGGAACTAAAAGAGTCGGTTCTCAACAAAGCAATAGAAACTTTCTCTCAACGAGAAGATAGGGGTGCTTAGGCACCAAAGAAGATTATGTGTACCGAATGTGGATGGCCTAAGAGAGATAATCTTAGAGAAGGCTCATGGGTCCCGATACTCCATCCATTCGGGAGCCACCAAAATGTATCGCGACTTACGTGCAATTTATTGGTGGAACGGAATGAAAAGAGACATAGCAGATTTTGTGGCTAGGTGCTCAAATTGCGAACAAGTCAAAGTCGAGCACCAAGGACCGGGAGGTCTAACTCAAGATATTGATACCCCCATTTGGAAGTGGGAAGAGATCAATATGAACTTCGTGGTAGGTTTGCCTCGAACCCGTAGGCAACATGATTCCATTTGGGTCATTGTGGATAGATTGACTAAATCAGCCCATTTCCTTCCCGTCAATGTTTCTTATTCAGCGGAATATTATGCTAAGTTGTACATTAAGGAGATTGTGAAAATGCATGGGGCCCCGTTGTCGATTATTTCGGATAGAGGTGCCCAATTTACTTCCCATTTTTGGAGGTCTTTCCAAAGTGGGCTTGGTACTCAAATGAAACTTAGTACCGCATTTCACCCTCAAATGGATGGTCAAGCGGAACACACCATCCAAACCCTAGAGGACATGTTGAGAGCATGTGTCATTGACTTTAAAGGTAATTAGGATGACCATCTACCTTTAATAGAATTTTCCTACAACAATAGCTACCACTCGAGTATTGCTATGGCACCCTTTGAAGCACTTTATGGTAGAAGGTGTCGATCTCCGGTTGGGTGGTTTGTAGTAGGTGAATTTGCTCCTCTTGGTCCCGAGGTAGTCTATGAGGCTACGGAAAAAGTTCAACTTATAAGGGATAGGTTGAAAATGGCTCATAGTCGGCAAATGTCGTATGCCGATAATAGAAAGAGAGATCTTGAATTTGAATTAGGTGATTGGGTATACTTGAAGATCTCACCCATGAAAGGGGTGATGAGGTTTGGTGAGAAGGAGAAACTTAGCCCCCGATATGTTGGGCCTTATGAGATCATGAAGCATGTCAGAAAGGTCACTTATGAGTTGAAATTACCCATCGAATTGGCCTTGGTTCACCCGGTATTCCATATTTCTATGTTAAAGAAGTATATAGGTGACCCGGTGTCCATTCTCCCTCTAGAAGATTTTGGGGTGAATGAGAACCTTTCTTATGAAGAGGTTCCGTTCGAAATCCTAGGTCGTCAAGTTAAGAAGTTGAGGAATAAAGAGGTTGCCTCCGTAAAATTCCTATGGAGAAACCACCTAGTTGAGGGTGCAACATGGGAGGCCGAGGCCGACATGAAGTCCCGCTACCCTTATCTTTTTCCTCCTACTCCTAGCCATAGTTGAGGTTAGTAGTCTCTCTTAATTTGGTATAAATTTAAAATCATGTGTGTTGATGATTAAGACATGATTTCCTTGTATGTGTATATTTTTGTTAAAATTCATGCTTAAGTTGTATTTTAAGTTTACATGAATTTTGTTTCTCATGGTTGATATTGCACCCATAGATGTTGTGTGATGTTGTCTTCATGAGAGTTGTAATAAACATGCTTGATGTTGTCTTGTTGATTGCTTAATATATATGTTTATGCTCATTGAATATGGAGAAGGTAGTTCCTCCTATACTTATGTGAAGTAAAGAGTTTTGAGCATAGTGATGTTATGGATTAAATCACTATATGCTATGATGTTGTGGATGTGACTGGTTGTTTTGCTGCTAGTTTGAGTCATTGTCTCCCTAGAAAGAAGTCCAAGAGACATTCGGGAACGAATGTTCCTAAGGGGGGATATTGTAATACCCCAGAAATTCTATGACTTAAGTTATTGCCTCACCTTATAAATAATGACTTAAAAATATTTAAAATGATGTTTATAAACCTAAACTAATGTAATTGACTTAGTTTGGAATAGTAAAAGTCTAAACGTCAAAAAACGACCACGACGTCCGAAAACTAGAGAAGAATGTGTTCTAGTGTGTCCTTAGGTTTTGGGCGGGTTTGGGAGTGTCGTATGATGGTAAAATCAGGTGAAAGGGTTTAAAATAGTTAAATATATGTTCCTAGGGTCAAAACATTCGAATACGACTCCTCGGGGCCACCCGAAGAGGCCCCGAGGAAGACTCCAATCTTAGACAAGCAAGCTGCCAAGGCAACTTGCAGATTGGACTAGGAGGGAATAGCTACACGTCGCGCACTTGCTCCCCCAAGGAGAAAAAAATCCAGTTCGCAACGCGGTCGTGTTGCAGACTCTACAGTCTTGAAATTTAATTCCAAACATCTTTAGGGAACAGCTCCGCATCGCGGACTTGTTCCACAAAAAAAATGCAGAAATTCAGAAATCTATTTCACTTCATTAAAGAGTCCATTTAAATGAGGGGTATTTAGGGTACTTTAGGGGACGTGTATATAATGATTTCTAAGACAATTTACCTCACTTTTATCACTAAAACACAAAACCCCAAAGATCTAAACCTAAACTTCCTCCTTCTCTCTACTCTCTCTCTCTCTTCTGAAGAACTCCATTGAAGACGATTGGAACTTCAAGAAGAAGACTAACTCTCCAAGGTTTCAACTCAGATTTTTGTGGTTAATTCATCTATAAGGTATGGTTGGTTATCACACTTGGGATTCCTTTCCCCAAGAAGCCCCTTCAAGATGAATTTCAAAATCTCCAATTTCTAGGTTTCAATACAAAAACGTGGGTCTTCTTTCTAAAGTGAAATTGATGTTATAAACTAACTTTAATTGATGTTATATGAACAATTATTGATGAATTTATGTTGTATTGGTGATTTCTTGAAGAATTCCCCTTCTCCTTCTGTTCCTAATTATAACCCTAGTTTGTGTTGGATATTGATTGAAGGCTATGAATTGAATGTGATGTTATGTATTTCATGTTTGTATGATGATTCTACCCTAGGTTATGTATAATTTCTATGAAATTAGGGTTGAGTCTTTGAATACAGCCTTGAAGGCTATGAAGGGAATATGTCAATTGCTTATACTGATGTTGATTATGTTATTACTTTATGAATTACCTTGTATTATGTATTGGTTATGAATTTCTTCGTAATTGAAGTATGGATGTCCCAATAAGGGCAAGAAGGTATGAAGGTTGGTTCTTCTTTGAACTCAAGTATGAAAGGTGAATTACTTAGATTGTAATGATGTTATACCTAATGTGTTATTGTGGTGTTGATGACCTAGTTTCCTCATCCTTAACCCTTTATACTTGAATTAGCTATGAAGTATGTATGTATATTATGGTATGATTGCTATATGATTCAAAGGTAGTTCTCATGATTGTTGTGTAATGTAAAGTGAAAGGTTTACTCACTTGCTAAGTGTCTATAAAGTGAAAGGATTGTTACTCACTTATGAACACATATGAGCTATTATGGTAAGATGTCTACATAAGGGTCTATTAAAGGCTAATGTGAACTTATGTGATGACTAAAGATGATTACAAAAGGGAATCAGATGCTTAGCACCGAAAGGGCATGTAAATGAGATGGGGGTGTCACATTTAGTAAGTCCAGCTCCCCACATGGGTTACCTCACGTTTAACAAGTCCGAATTACCTACAATATGTGTTGTCTCATGAGATGGAAACCCCACATTTAGTAAGTTAGGGTTTCTAGAAGCAATCTCCTTAACCCTTTACTATGTGCTCACATAGGACTCTAGCTTAGTGGATCCACCTAGCTAGCAATGTACGAATGGTTATACCTTAGGCAACTGTTAACCCTCTCTTTTCAGTGTGGGAGTAGAACACCGGATTCCATGTAGCTCTCATGGTCTATGTCGGTTATTGCAATATTTCCCTAATGTAAAAGTAAATGAAGGTATGAAAGGTGTGAACTCTTACTAGGGCTTCCTTAAGGGTTTCTACATAGTGTAAGGGAGGGTATGGGACTTCTCTTGCACATTGCACTTGCGGGATCCTAAGAGATGGTTGTAGTAGTGTTCTCTTATGATTTTGATGATTATGACTTATGTATGTTGAAGCTATGTTATGTATGATCATTATGAATATGGTAAGTTATGATGAAATATGATCTTATGAATGTATGCATGAAATAGGTTGCTTAATGTGATACTTGGCTTTGAATAGGGTTATGGGGTTCTATTCGTTGCATTGCACTAGTATTGCTTGGGCTGTCTACTTGTTGGGATGATATTATGTTGGTTTGGACTATGATACTTAATTGTGTGCATATTGGATTTACTTGGCAAAAAGCATGTTTTGAATAAAATGTCCTTTTATGCATGTTTTAATGGTTTTTATGCAAAGTAGCCATACTTAGTACGTATGTTGTACTGACCCATATTTTCTCCCTTTTCCTAAACATTTAGGTTCGGGCCGTTGAGGATTCAAGCTTACTTCTCAAGACACTTGGAGTTGCTTCCCCATGTTGGTGAGTCCTCAAGTACTAGGACAAGACCCTATGATCTAGCTTCTATGTTTAGTTCTTTCCTTATGTTCAAAGACATTGTTGTACTTCCTATTTTCAAGACTTATTATTGATGTAAGGGCTAAGTCCCATTTTCGATACTTCTATGTCTAGATGGTGCATTGTGATAAAGTTAGATTGTCTTTTTCGTATATGAAGTGAAGTTGAACTTCCAAAGTAAAAAATTTAAATTTTCCATGATTTTACTCTATGATACATATTATGATGAATGCTAAGGGCTTGTATAAGACCTCTTCAAGGTCGAATACACCGGTAACGACTAGGGGGTGCTCTCGGCTCGTTACAAACAGAAAGTCGGATACAAGGAGAAACATGTTTGTAGTCCAAGTTACAACTAACCAATCTGTCAATGATATTCATGAGGAGATGGTTCAGATGAGGACCGGACTGGGGTTGGTGTTAAAGCATGTAAGTGGAGGTGCATAAAATGTAAATGCGGTCAATTACTTGACCAGGACTCCACCACCACCAGATGAGAAATACTACTACGAGGAGGATGCTTATTTAGTGAATGAGCAAATGGGGGGTTCATGAGCCAACACCTAAGGTTCCAACTCAGATAATTGGCGCTAAGGGGAAGGAAACCAAGGTCAAAACTATGGAAACTACAACCGAGAAGGTAACTATGTGCAGGGTGGGAACTACAATCTTGATAATAACTACAACTCGAACGAATATGGCAACTGAAATGATCGGGTTGGGCCTTATGTTTCTCCACAAAATTGAGAATCTAGCATTAGGGAGACTAGGGGGTAGTATGTCACGAATTGAGGAGATGATCCAGAAGATGATGAAGTGGTTCGATTCTACTGATGAGAATGTGAAGGAGATGCGAAATGACTTGTCTGGACTTGGTTAAAAAGTTGATGCACATACAGTATCGATCAAGCAACTTGAAAAGCAGATGAATCAGTTGTCGACTACAATAAATCCACGTCAGCCCAGTACACTTCCTAGCAACACCATCTAAAATCCAAAAAATAATGGGTATTGTATGGCAGTCACTACTCGAGGGGGTAAGAAGACCATTGATCAACCTATATCGTTTGGGGTCAAAGTTGAGGCTAGTAAAAATGATAATGTGATTGAGGTACATGGAGAGTCTAAGAATGCGACAGAGAAGGAAGTGGAGATAATCCAGAAAGTTGTTCCCATGCCTAGACCTCCACTTCCTTTCCAGATGTTAGTGAAGAAGACTGAGGAAGGCAAATACCACATGTTTATTAGTATGTATGTTTAAGCAGTTTTCCATCAATGTGCCGTTGATAAAAGCTTTGGATCAAATGCATGGGTATGCAAAGTTTATGAAGGACTTGGTAACTAAAAAATGGGTCATGAGTTTTGAAGATGAAAATAAGTTGCAACATTGTAGTTCTATTGCTACAAGTTCCCTTGTGTAGAAAAAAGAGGATCCTGGTGGTTTCACTATTCCTTGTAACATTGGGCTACTACATTTTGCAAATGCTTTGTGCGATTTAGGTGCTAGTATCAATTTGATGGCATTGTCTATTTACCAGTAGTTGGGTTTAGGGGATCCAAAATTGACTGCGATGCTACTGCTTATGGCCAATAGAACTGTGAAGAAACCCATTGGTGTGCTCCACAATTTACTAGTGAAAGTGGAGTTTTTTATCTTACCGGCGAATTTTGTGATACTTGATTATGATGTGGACTTTGAGGTTCCCATTATCCTTAGGAGACCATTTCTAGCCACTGGGCGCGCCTTGGTTTATATGGAGAAAGGGCACATGAAGTTCCGATGGAATAATGAAGAGGCAACTTTCAACATCTCTAGGTCCATGAAGTAGAGTAGTGAGCTCAAATCGGTATCTATGGTGACACATATTATAGAAAGTGGTTCTGAGGTGCCTACTGAAAAGAGGTTGAGTGTTGATGCATTATCAGCGGTAATGATGAACTTTGATGGTGATGGTATTGAAGACTATGATGAATTGGTCACCACACTTGATAGGTTTGAATTCTGTTCAAAACAAATGAAATTAGAGTTAGACATGAAAAATTGTGACTCTTCACCTGCTAGACTGTCTGTTGAAGAGGCTCCAAAATTGGAGCTTAAGGCTCTACCATCACATTTCAGGTATGTATTCTTGGGGAAAGATGATACTTTACCGGTCATCATTGCAGCATATTTGAATGTGGCATAAGTTGAGGCACTGGTTTCCGTATTGAAGAGGTTCAAGCGAGCTATTGGGTGGACTATTCGGACATTATTGGGATTCCTCCTGGTATTTGTTCTCATAAAATTCAACTTATGCCGGATCACAACCGTAGTAATGAGCACCAGAGAAGATTAAATCCGCCTATGCAAGAGGTAGTTAAGAAGGAAATGATCAAGTGGTTGGATGTTGGAGTCATATTTCCTATTGCAGATAGTAACTGTTGGGTCTGTGTTGTTCAATGTGTGCCCAAGAAAGGTGGGATTACTGTGGTTCCTAATGCGAAGAACGAGCTTATTCCGATGAGGCCCATGACTGGATGGAGAGTATGCATGGACTACCAGAAATTAAATGCTTGGATAGAAAATGACCATTTCCCTACGCCATTCATGGATCAGATGTTGGATCACCTTGCTAGTAAGGATTGGTATTGCTTTCTTAATGGTTATTCGGGATACAATCAGATTTCTATATCTTCGGAAGACCAAGATAAGACCACCTTCGCTTGCCCTTATGGGACTTTCGCCTTCAAACGAATGCCATTTAGGTTGTGTATTGCTCCAGCGACCTTCCAGCGTTGTATGATGTCGATATTTTCTGATATGGTAAAGGACACTATTGAGGTATTTATGGATGATTTTTCTGTGGTAGGTGACTCTTTTGATCATTGTCTGGACCATTTGGCCGAAGTGCTTAAAAGGTGTGAAGAGTGCAATCTTGTGCTCAATTGGGAGAAGTGACACTTCATAGTGAAAGAAGGGATAGTTCTGGGTCATCAAAGTTCTGAGAATGGCATTGAGGTTGAAAGAGTGAAAGTCAAGATAATAGAAAAGCTTCCACCACCTATCCCTGTGAAAGGTGTTAGAAGTTTTCTTGGGCACACATGCTTTTATAGGCAGCTTATTAAGGATTTTGTCCAAAATTTCACATCCATTATGAAAATTACTCGAAAAGGAGTGTAAGTTTTATTTTGATGATGCTTGTCTAAGAGCATTTGGAGAGTTGAAGGAAACGCTAGTTTCCGCATCAATTATTATTTCACCGGATTGGGGGCAACCGTTTGAAGTGATGTGTGATGCGAGTGGAGTGGCGCATGGTGTGCTATTTGGATAGAGGCAAGAAAAAATTATTCATCCTATTTTCTATGCTAGAAAAGCTCTAAATGTGGCTAAACAGAACTACATAGTGACTGAACAGGAGCTTCTTGCACTAGTTTTCACATTCGAGAAATTTCAATCCTACTTTCTTGGTACTAAGGTCATTGTGCATACTGACCATTCTTCATTGAGGTATTTGTTGGCTAAGAAGGATGCAAAACCAAGGTTGATTAGATAGGTATTGTTGCTACAAGAGTTCAATTTTGAGGTGAAAGACATAAAAGGGACAAAAAATCAAGTTGTCGATCATTTGTCCAGATTAGAGGAGGAAGCTATGCTCAATCTAGGAGATGGGGCTGAAATTAATGATGCATTTCCCGAAGAATAGGTATTGGTTGCTTCTCATGATATTATTCCTTGGTTCGCAGACTTTGCTAAATACTTGGCAAGTGATCTGGTTCCATCGGATTTTTCTTTTCACCAAATGAAAAAGTTTATGTATGATGTGAAGAAGTTCTTCTAGGATGAGCCCTATTTGTTCTAAAATTGTGCTGATGGGATTATTCGTCGTTGTGTGCCTGAGGTCGAGATGATGAGTATACTAGGGGTGTGTCACTCTTCGCCTGTTGGTGGGAATCATAGTGGTATTCGGACTATGCATAAGACCTTGCAGTGTGGGTATTATTTGCCCACCATCCACCAAGATGCTTACGATTTTTCCAAATCTTGTGATTGTTGCGAAAGAGAAGGAGGAATTTCAAAGAGGCAAGAGCTACCTATGAATCCTATTCTGGTGATTGAGTTGTTTGATGTTTGGGGCATTGATTTTATGGGTCCTTTTATGACCTCACATGGGATTAAGTATATTCTTATTACAGTTGATTATGTGTTGAAGTGGGTAGAAGCAATTGCGCTTTCCAACAATGAAGGTAAAAGTGTCACCGCATTCTTGAAAAAGAATATCTCAACAGATTTTGTACACCTAGGGCGATTATCTGCGATGGAGGTTCCCACTTTTGCAATAAGTTGTTCAAGGCGCTACTTGAGAAATATGGCGTCTGCCACAATATGGCCACTCTTTACCATCCGCAGTCTAGTGGGCAAGTTGAAGTGTCCAACAGAGAGATCAAGAAGATTTTGGCTAAGACTGTGAATGCTAATAGAACTAATTGGTCAAGGAAGCTTGATGATGGTCTATGGGCCTATCGCACCGCATTCAAGACTCCCATAGGTATGTCCCCCTACCAACTTGTATATGGGAGGTCTTGCCGTTTTCCAATAGAACTAGAGCATAAGGTTATGTGGGCACTAGAGAAGCTAAATTTGGATTGGGGCACCGCATCAAATCAGATAATGAGTGACTTGAATGTGCTTGATGAGCTTCGCCTAAAAGCTTATGAAAGTTCAGCCTTGTGTAAGGAGAAGATGAAGAAGTATCATGATCAAAGGATTGAAAAGTGAGAATTTTTTCTGGATGATCTTGTGCTTCTATTCAACTCTAGGTTGCGCTTGTTTCCGGGCAAGCTCAACTCCAAGTGGACCGGGCCATTCTTAGTCACGCAAGTGCTCCCACATGGAGCGGTGGAGCTTGAGAACAGTGAGGGAACAATGTTTAAGGTAAATGGGAAAAATATCAATATGTATATGGGAAACGTGGAAAGTGTGCAAGAAGTTGTTGAGGCCTGCTATCTTGATGAAGTCTGAGTAATCAAGAGTCTTGCATCGTGCCGCTACGTTAAATCAAACGCTACTTGGGAGGCAACCCAAGATATACAATCTAGCCAACCATAGGTTCTTCTTTTCGGTTTAGTAGTTTCTTTATTTATTTGCTTTTCTGTATTCCTTTAGATAGGTGTTTTATTTTTGTTTTAGTGTTGGCTAGATATAGCATAGGGTCCGTGTCTAAAAAGAGTCTAGAAAATGTAAAAATAAAGGCCTAATGATTGCTTCATGTGCATGGGCGAAAAGCAAAAAATTGCAGAAAAGGTCTGTTGCAGAGGTCTACGGACCCCATCGACGGTCTGTGATTCATTCCACATACCATGAATGGCGTCCGTAGATCCCAGGTAAGACTTCTAATTTTTCCTAAGTGTAAAAGTGACCTACGGGCCCCATCTACGGACCGTAGGTTGACCCATAGACCATAGACGGGCTCTCGTGGTCCAAACCCTAATTTTGCCTGACCCGACCCAGACCTCTTTTAAATAAAACCCCCATTTTTCAAATCATTCCCCACTTCCCATATTTTCCTCCTAAACGTTTCTAAACCCCTCAAAATCCTGAAATCCCTCCATATTACCATTATTCCCCCATTAATCACTCCACATTCATCCTCCCATATTCCCAATTCACTCTCCTCTCTCCCAAATCCCTTCATTCCCAATTTCCCAGAGGTTCCGATATTCGGGTTCAGTGCGAAAAGTGAGTTAGAAGTTGTTGGAAGTCTAGAGTCATCGCACAATCACCCATTTCCTTTGTTTGTAAGGTAATCGACTTTCCCTTCACATTGAATTCTGGTTCATTGTCGTTACAGGAAGTGGCTCTTGACCTTGGGTAGTTGTTGTATGAAATTGCATGCTAAACTAAAATTAAAAATACCCTTGGGATGATAGATTGTGATTGTGTTGTCTTTGTAATGTGTAAAATCAATGTAATAAGAGTCTAAATGCAAGTTTCGACTTAGGGTTCCTAGCCTCGTATGCAATATTTGTTGAAAATTGAGTAATTGGAACCCTTGGGATGATAAACTAGCATAAATTATGTTGAAATGCATGATTAGGTTAAGGTCAATGGTTTGAATTGATAAAATTTGGTTTCGAAGTGAAGAGTGCCTGATACCTGGCACAAACTGGATCCACGAGACCCTATTTATGGACCATAGATCAGGTCTGTGGCCTGTGGCACAAAGCAATTCCACTAAGTGTGGAACCACGAAGGTGGACTACGGTCCATAGGTCAATCTACAGACCGTTCTGCACATCCGTGGTTCCCATCAGAGCCCAACTTTTTGGGACTTTTGACCTACGGAGGGGATCCACGGACCATAGGTCAAACTACGGACCGTATGTGGCCACTGAAGCCACTGTCTGAAATTTTGTTATTTTTTTATCTTGTACATTCTTTGTTCTAAAAATTTTTGGTGTGTTTTTAGGTTAAAGTAGTACTAATTCTTCCTCCACAGGTACAATGGCCCCGAAGAAAGCTATAGCCATCAAGGGTAGATCCAAATCAATGGCTCCAACCCGTCGGCTAATCGATGAAAACACTAATGCTGCAAAAGACCCCGAATATGTCCCCCTCACTGGAAGGACATCACCCACAGCACCCCGGGCTACTCAAAATTAATCCAAGAAGGTGGTCCCCGACGTAGCCACTGCCTCCCAGTCAGATGAGAAGGATACACTGATCGGGTCACCGGCTGAGTCTGCTTCTGGTTCTGAGTCTGCCTCTGTTGCGGGGTCTGCTTTTGGGTCTACCACAGGCTCAAGTTCATATGGCCGGGCTGCCTCATCTGATGAGGCTACTAGTTCGGAGGAAGTCCCAGTGCCACAAAATAATGACCCTGCTCCGGTTATTGAGGAGCCAAATAGATGGTGCGTGGAGGGCCAATGGCAAATCTACAGGGATGACAAGATGTTGAATGAACAAATAAAAGATGGCTCGGCTAATCACAGAGGAGCACAGAGTTCTCACGGGGAGCTTACACATTGTGCTCGACATTCACAGGCTATTTCAACATCATAAGTGTGAGTGGATGGGCAAGGAACTAGGAACATATAGCGAGGAGATCGTGAGGGAGTTCTATGCTTCCTACGCAACCACTCTTCGAAGCTCTATTCACAAAAATGTCAATCCCAGAGCCCAGACACCACTCAAGGCTACACTAGTGCGCAGGTTTTCTGTGGACATCTCTGAGAACACCATCTTGCGGTTCCTCTACGACCCTAGCCCTGGCCACACTTAGGTACTCAACACAGTCGCATTTGACTACATATGGGACATCATGCGGGTCGGGGAGTTCAAGCGGAGTGCTAAAAAAAGAAGACTGTATTACACTGACTAGCTGGTTATATTGCTACTAATGGAGAGTGAGCCAGTGGGTCACCACTCCGGGCTTAAGCATCAAGAAGGCCACTATCACATTTGTGGCTAAGTTTTTATAGCTGTTGGTACGGAATTGGGTTTCTCCCATGAAGGTTGATAATGCACTCACTTGGGACCGCGCGATTATGGTACCAACATTGGTTGCGGGGTTCAAGATTGATTTTCCCCGCATGATCATTGCAGAGATTCATGAGAGGGTTTTCAATGCCTCCACCACTTACTCTTTTCCTTGCCTCATCTTTCAGTTATGCAGGGACTCTGGAGTGTCAATTTGGCATTGTGAAAAGTTGATCCGGGCAATGGGGACCCTAGATATAGGCCTGATTTGGGATAAGGCGAATGTGGTGACACCACAACGAGAGTCGCAGGTTGATGTACCCCCTTTGGGAGCAGATTCAGTAGATGATGTGGAGAAGATGTAGGGTGATGACCCTGCCCCTCTAGCCCACACTAATGATGCCCCGACCTCCCCATCTCAGGTCGCTAATCGAGCCCCTAGCTCATCCAGAGCCACCTTGCCTTTATGAGTTGTTGTGGTGGCCTTGGCTCGTGCTTAGAAATTGGAGGCTCATATGGCCACACTGTTTCATCTTGTGAAGCCATGGATGCAGAAGTCTATTGTAGAGTCTGAGGGAGTAGAGGATGGAGACCACGATGGACCAGAAGGTCTAGGCAGTTCATAAGCGCCTGGATGCTTTCAAATTGAGAATCCTCGCACGACCAGCCCCTATCACAGATCTCTCCTCTATCCAAATCAAGTTAGACAATCTCCGGGCCGACCTTAATGACATCATAGCCCCTCCCACAGATGAGCCAAAATTTTGCACCTACTGCATTGGCTGGTGACACCGTTCTTGATGCCTTATTCAGCGATGACATAGCACAGCCCGAGCCCATATGTGCTCGAGGGAAGAGGCACCACTCTAGTCATAATTTTGACACCACTGAGGATGCTCGACCTAGGAAGCGGGAACGCCATCAGAATGAGCAGGCTAGGAGAGCTTCCATTGTAGATGAGGAGTTGCGCCAGTAAAGGGCTCGTGAGAGTATTATTGGAGCCTCAACTTCTAGGGCCACCACTAAGGCCATGACTGTCGCGGGAGATAATGTTAGCACCACTAATGGTGCAATTAGAGTGGCTAATAGCACTATTGATGGTGTTGTGATAGATGATGTGGGCACTATTGAGGGTGACCCAAGTGATGTTCCAGCGAGCTCCGGGAAACCGGACCCACCCGCTTGTTGAGGTCTTTGGCGAATTTGCACCACAGGTTTGCTTCACCTTCACCCTACTTTTTATTACGTATTTTTGTGCATTGGGGACAATTTCACTCTGCTTTGTTGGGGTGAGGTAAATGGATTGTGGGTGATAAGGTGAAGTCTGAGTAACCCAACTCATAATCCTCTCTTGGGGTTTTCTTTCCTGTGTTCTTTTTCCCCAAGAGAATGTTTAATTTCTATTGAACCGACATGTGTTAGGATTGTATGTGTAGAAACATGAGAAACAATGAAGCATGATGGCATAATTAAGAAAGAAAAATGATACCCGTCCAAAATTTCTGATATGTGCTAAATTCGGTAGGCTAGAATAAGTTAAATGTGTTGGCTCTGAGTATGGCGTGGTAAAGAACCAACTTGATTTTCATAACTTAAGCTAAAACTTGAACTGGGTAATATGATAATCTGATATTTAAACTATGTGCCAAGACTGTGTGAGGATGGTTGATTGTTCAGATAGTTTTCTGCCAATCTAGAAACTTGCCTTGTTAGTCCTGCTAGGATAATCTAGGCTAGAAGTTAGGAAGTGATCATAGGCCATCGTTCAAATTAGTCCACTTAAGCCTAAAATTATCTAACCAAATGGTAGCATTATTCCCTTTTGATTCAATGTTTGAGACTAAAATTGACCATTTCTTTTGATTCACCTAACTCACCTTCCCTTAAAAACATTTTCTTAGCCTCGTTCCCTCCTTGGACATGTGCACCTCGACATAGGCAAAAAGCCTGAGTTGAGGGTGGCTATGCCCAAAAGTTACCTTGATATTGGCCCTTGTCCGACATCGGACATTGTGCACCTCAACTAATGCAAAATGCATAAGTTGAGGGTGGCTATGAAAAAGGAAACCAAATGAAAAAAAAAAGGGTATGAAAAGAGTTTCATGTTGAAAAGAGGAAAAAGTATGAAAGAGGATGTGACTTTGTGCAAAAGAAGAAAAAGAAAAAGTGTGAAAAGAAAGTAAAAGAAAAAAGAAGAAAATGAGAAATAAGAGTCAAAAAGTCAAAAGTCGCATCCTTGGTTGAAGAGAGTGAAAGGAAAGGAAGTTGGGTGAAAAGTTGCCAAAAGTAGGTCAAGGAAGAGGTAAATAGCCAAAGTAATGTCAAGGAGGGCAGAAAGTCACTAAAAAGTACCTAAATATACCACACCTGACCCCGAGCCTACGTTACAAGATAAGAAATGTCCTATAGTAATCCTAGCAACTAGTTTGGAGAGTCTAAGCAATGAAAATAAGGGCAAACCAATGGTATTGAGCACTAACTATACTTGAAATTACTTCTGAGCGTGAGTATTGACTGAATCCTTGTACTCAAAATCATATTTATTGTGTGAAAAAGGGATTTCGTTTAAAGTAAGGGTACTAGTTACATTGTCGGAAAGTTGGTACCTTGGTGATAGCAAAACAGTGTATGTTGTGTGTTGATTGGTCGATCTTTGTCATATTTTGATCCGCATGAGTTAGCTTGTTGAGTCTAAGAGATAAGATTTGCACTCAAAAAGAGAGTCGGGATAGAGAGTCGTGTGATTGTTTGATCTTGAATGCTTGTTTCTATACACGTGTCGTTTAGAGTCTTAGTGTGTCGCTTGAGGACAAAGAACGAATTTAAGTTGAGGGTGTTGATATACCATGAGTTTACGGTATTTTTAATACATTTCACTTAAGAGTTGTATGTGTCTAGGCCATTTTGTATTATTATTAATGTATTTTTATCATGCTTGCAGGAAATAAGTTTGGACGTGGAAATTGAGAGACACGGCTAAAGAATGTGCAGAAAAGGGTATCTACGGACGTGAACTATAGACTGTAGGTCCAGTCACACCCCGAAGATGGTAGACGTAGATGGGCAGGCAAGGCTGAAGGAAGATCAGGGAATTCTTAACCAAGAGTGGAACCATGGTTGCAAACGACGGACCATAGGTCGACCTACGGGCCATCCTGCAAGTCCATCAAATGATTCAGAGAGGGGGTTCCAGTACCTGATTTTGAAGATTCTAAGTATGGAGCTATGGAGGAGGATCCACGGATCGTGGATTGAACCACGGTCCGTACTGTTAATCCGTCGATTGCGTCAGAGATGAAGGTTTTTGAAGTTGAAAAATTTTCCGAAGCCTTGAACCACGAAAGGGACCTACAGACCGTAGGTCAATCCACGGTCTGTAGGTTAGTGTCGTAGATCGAAATCACGTCCTGAAACATTATTTCCTTATTTCATTTCCTTTTAAGTTGGGATTTGTTTTTCTATATATAAGTCATGTAAATCTCATTTTTGGGGGTTAGACTTTATTACTTTTGTTATAGTTTTTGTCTTTAGAGATTAATTTGCAACCTTAGCAATTATTGATTTCCTAAGTTCATTTTGAAGATTTTGACTGTGCAATTCAAGTTGAGATTCTGGGTTTATTCTTCTAATTACGTAAGTTTATGATATCTTCATCTAAAAATATGATTTTTGTTCTTGCTACTATGGGTAACTAAATCCACAACTAGGGTAGTGGGAACCATAATCGATTAACAAAGTATGAATAGTAACTAAGTAATTCTTGAATAGTGTTGTGCATACATTGATAATTCTTTCGTTTAGAAGTCTTTTGAGCGTTTGCAAACGTTAGAACTCGTCTTGTTGCTACTTGCCGGACCAAGGAGGTAGTTAATAAGAAAAGAATTATTAACATAGATTTAGTGTGATACTATCTAATAGTCTAATGTCGATTGCTGCGAGGCTGAAAACTAAGTCATACATCACTGTGATGTCTAATATAAGGTAAAGGTAAGGGTTAGTAAATTATACAAACGTAGCCGGACCAAGGTGCGTGGTGAAATTCTCTAGTTATCGGACCAAGGAATTAGAGATACCTAACTTATGACTTTGCATGTAATACACTAGGAAAGGATTACTATTACTAGGATTATCGCGTTATGAGCTTATGGGGAACACATACACCCTAGTTTCTCTCTCTTCTTGATAACAACAAAAGTTTGAATCGTGCTACTAATTGTTCACATAACTTTCAGAATTTGTTTCAAAAATCCCTACCCCTTAATTACTTGTTTTGGAAATACGTTGACTAAACGAATATAATCATAAGCTGAACTTAAGTCTATACCATATTCCTCGTGGGATCGATCCCAACCTACAAGTTGGGTTCTTTACTTGATAACGATCTCTTTCGCTTCTTTAAGGAGGTGTAATTTGAGTGTATCAGTGCCCCAATAGGATGGTTGTCCTAGATACACATTAGCTAGTGGATCCACATAAGCTAAAAGTTCATGGTCTTACCTTGGAAAGTAGGACACCCCTTTTTGGTGTGGGGTAGACACCAGATTTCGTGTTGATAGCTCACATGGTCCTATATGTCGGTTAAAGGTAAATCTCCCACAATAATGAACTAAGGTTACTTGAAGAGGTATCTCAGATGTGTTTTAAGATGATGTCAATTTGCATTGTCCATATTTATGACTTATGTCTTCTAACCCTTTTATATCATGTTTTAGCTTGGTCATTGCATCTAATGAAGATATCACTTTTAAGCATATTTTCAATTCTTTATGCATGGCTATCATAGTTGGTACATATTTTTACTAACACATACTCTTTCCTACATTTTCCCTAGATGTAGGGTCTGACCTTACAGATTCACACTTCCATGGCTAAGGATCTCATATAGAAGATTGAAGATTGGTGAGTCCTCATATACTAAGGATTGAGCTTTGGTTTCCCTTTTGTCTTTACTTTCACTTTTTGAATTTGATGTACGGCCCACACCTTGATCAATCTTATGTACGAGATGGGTTTGAGACGATATTTAGATTTTTTCTTTTCTTTATACAACTTTTATATGTTCAAACTATCTTTTAAATCATTCATATTCTATTATCTTGAATGATGAATGCTAAGTGTCTTGTATGGGGCCTTTCTAGGTCTTATACGCCATATTACGCCTAGGGGCTACCTTGGGGCGTGAAAAACTTGGCATCAGAGTACAAGTTTTAGAAAGTTCCTAGGATGTCTCATAAGCCACATCAAGTAGAGTCTTGTTCATGAGTGTGAAACGCGCCAATTTTATGAATGAGAAGCTATAAGATGCTTTGGAAACTCGACTTCTTTCATTACTCTAAAGTCGTGCGATAGAGTTTAACTCTATATTGTCTCTCTCCTAATCCTTATTTGATGCTCTACAAGATATGGCCACTCGAAGGGCATATGATAGGAGGAATGCGGGAGAGAATGTTAACCAAGAGGCTCCTCCTCAAGATCTTAAAATTCTAGTCGACCATTTGGCTGACCAAGTGACTAATGTTGAGTTTAGAGCTTCTTTTCAAGTGTTGGCTCAAGTCATTATGACCCAAGCCAATAGGTAGGTTGCGGTCTTGTGAACCCAAATGTGGGTACGGTGGCATCTAGAGGGAGAGACTTCACTAGGATGAATCCTCTGGAGTTTCATGGTTTTAAAGTTGAGGAAGACCCTGAAGAGGTCATTGATGATGTGTATACGGTGTTGATGATCATGAGAGTGACGCCGGTGGAAAAGGTAGAGTTATCCGCTTATCAACTTAAGGGTGTTGCTCAAATATAATTTAACCAATGGAAAGAAGGGAGAGCGGAAGATGCAGGTACTCTTAATTTGGAAAAGTTCAAAGTTGATTTCCTTGATAGGTTCTTTCCCCTTGAGACGAGGGAGACAAAGGTGCTTGAATTCATCAACCTTCATCAAGAAAATATAAGTGTGGAAGAATATTTTTTGAAGTTCACGCAATTGTCTAGATATGCTCCTACTATGGTTACCAATCCTAGGGCAAGGATAAGTAAATTCGTCTTGGGTGTTTCCAAGATGGTAGTTAAGGAATGTCGTACCACTATGCTTATCAATGATATGGACATTTCATACCTCATGGTTCATGCTCAACAAATTGAAGAGGAGAAACTTAAGGAAAAGTCTAGAAAGGAAAAGAGGGTTAAGACCAATGATGGTAACTGCTCACACTCAAGGTCCGATGGACATAGTCGTTCTAAGTTCCGACAAAGGTTTTCCAACCAAGGTTCATCCATTTCTCCTCCTAAGTTCAACAAAGATAGGGTATCTAACCCTAAGCCTTAAGGAGGGAATGGTACTGGATCTTTATTGCCTACGTCTACTTGTGCTAGGTGTGGAAAAAAGCACGAGGTTAAATGCTTAGCTAGCATGAATGGTTGATTTGGTTGTGTAAAGAGTGATCATAAAATAAGAGATTTCCCAATGCTTGCGGCAAAAGTTAGAGAAGGTAAACAAGCTCCGTCTAGTGGTTTGGGTTCTAGTGCCGCAAAGAAAAACCAATTCTATGCACTTCAAACTCATTGTGAACAAGAGGGTTCTCCCAATGTTGTTACCGCTATGTTGAAAGTCTTCCAACTTGATATTTATGCTTTACTTGACACCGGTGCTACTTTGTATTTTGTGACGCCATATATGAGGTTTGATATTCTTCTGGATGTGTTGTTAGATCCTTTTTTAGTCTCTACTCATGCTGGTGATTTTGTTGTGGCTAAGAGGGTTTATAGAAAGTGTCCCATCTCATTTTCCCATAGTCACTCATCTTGACCTTGTAGAGATTGATATGCTAGATTTTGATGTAATCCTTTGTATGGATTGGTTGCACTCATGTTATGCTTCTGTTGATTTTATAACTGGTGTAGTCAATTTTTAGTTTCCAAATGAACCCATCCTAGAGTGGTAAGGGGAAATTCTATGCCTAAGGGTCAGTTTGTTTCTTGTCTTAAAGCAAGAAAGATGATTTCTAAGGGTTTCATTACCATCTAGTTAGGGTGAGGAATATAGATTCTGAGACCCTTGCTCTTAAGTCGGTCCCTGTTGTAAATAAGTTTCCAGAAGTGTTTCTTGATGATTTACCCGATATTTCTCCTAGAAGGGAAATAGACTTTGGTATTGTCCTTCTCCCCGCTATGCAATCTATATGTATTCCTCTTATCGTATGGATCCAGGAGATCTTAAAGAATTAAAGGGGCAATTGATAGCTCATGTTGTCTTATATGTCGGTTAAAGGTCACTCTCCCACAATAATGAACTTAGGTTACTTCAAGAAGTATCTCACATGTGTTTTAAGATAATTTCTGTTTTCATTGACTATGTTTATGACTTATCTCTTCTAACCCTTTTTATATCATGTTTTAGCTTGGTCATTGCATCTCATGAACATATCCCTTTTTAAGCATGTTTTCAATTTTTTATGCATGGCTATCATACTTGGTACATATTTGTACTAACACATACTATTGTCTACATTTTCCTCGAATGTAGGGTCCGACCTTACCGATTCGCACTTCCATGGCTAAGGATCTTATATAGAAGCTTGAAGATTCATGAGTCCTTATTTTCTCAGGATTGAGCTTTTGTTTCCCTGTTGTCTTTACTTTATGTTTTGGAATTTGATGTATGGGCTACGCCCCGATCAATCTTTTGTATTAGATGGCTTTGAGAAGATGTTTAAACTTCTGCTTTTCTCTATAAAACTTTTATACGTTGAAACTGTCTTTTAAATCATTAATATTCTATTATCTTGTATGATGACTGCTAAGTAGCTTGTATGGGGCCTTTTGGGGTCGTATATGCCATGTTACGCCTAGGGGCTACCTTGGGGCATGACAGTTTTGATGCAACATGGGGAAGTCATTGCTTCTGCTTCAATACAACTCATGATTCATGAGAAGAACTATCCTACCCATGATTTGAAAATAGCAGCGGTTGTTTTTTCTTTAAAGATTTAGAGGCATTTATTTGTATGGTGTCCATGTTGTTGTCTTATCGACCAAAAAATTTGACAATATGTATTCAAGAAAAAAGATCTAAATATTCGCGAATGTATGTGTCTAGAACTCTTGAAGGACTATGGCATGAGTGTCCTTTATCACCCGAGCAAAGCCAGTGTGTTAGCCAATGCCTTAAGTTGGTTGTCAATGGGTAGCGTGACTCATGTTATGGATGACAAGAAAGAGTTGGTTCGTGATGTTCCTAGATTAGCTCGATCGAGTGTTTAGTTGGTTGAATCCAATAGAAGAGGTATAGTTGTTCATAATGGTTCGACATTGTCTTTTGTGTCAGATGTGAAAACAATGCAAGGTCTTGATCTGATTTTGGTTGAGTTGATGGAAGCAATGCTTAAAAAGTCTATCGAGGTTTTCTCCAAAGGTGAAGATGGTGTGCTTCGATATCAAGGTCGTTTATGTATTCCTAATGTTGATGACTTAAGGGAGAAAATTTAATTGAAGGCCGATAATTCTCGATATTCCATTCACCCAAGAGCCACCAAGCTGTATTGTGACTTGCAGGAGGTTTATTTCTAGAATGGGATGAAGAAGGGTATTGTGGAATTTGTGGCTAAGTGTCCTAATTATAAGCCAGTAAAAGTTGAGCATCAAAAGCCGGGACATTTTGTCCGAAGATATTAGCATCCCTACTTAGAAGTGGAAAGATTAGAATATGAACTTTATTATTGGTTTACCCGGTGACAACATGATTAGATTTAGTTTATTGTTTATCATATGACGAAATCGGTTCATTTAATCTTCGTCAAGGTTTCTTATTCGGTGAAAGATTATGCTAAGTTGTATCTATGGGAAATGGTTAGGTTGCATTGAGTGCTCATATCCAGTATCTCTGATCATGGTACCCAATTTAATTCTCAATCTTGGAAGTTTTTCCAAAAGGGTCTTGGTACTCATGTAAAGCTTAGTACGACCTTTCATCCTCAAACTAATGGGTAAGCAGAGCGTACTATTTAAACTCTGAAAGATATGTTGAGAGCTTGTGGGATTGACTTCAAGGGTAATTGGGATGATCACATGCACGTGATTGACTTTGCATATAATAATAGCTATCATTCAAGTATTGTATGGCTCCATTTGAGGCTCTCTATGGTAGGAGTTGTTGATCTCCTATAGATTGGTTTGAAATTAGTGAGGTTGCTTTGATAGGTCCCAAATTAGTTCAAGAGGCAATGGAAAAAGTTTGACTCATTAGAGAAAGGTTGAAACGACTCAAAGCCGACAAAAGTCCTATGCCGATGTTAAAAGAAGAGATCTTGAGTTTAATATTGATGATTGGGTTTAACTAAAAATTTCACCTATGAAGGGTGTAATGAGATTTGAAAAGAAGGGGAAGCTTAGTCCCCGATATATAGGGCCATATCAGATATTGAGGCGTACTGGTAAAGTTACTTATGAACTTGATTTTCCTGATGATTTAGCATTGGTACATATGGTTTTCCATGTTTCCTTTTCGAAAAAGTGTGGTGGAGAGCCGAAATCTATTGTAACATTAGAGAATCTTGGTATAAATGAAAGTCTTATTTTCGAAGAGCATTTGGTTGAGGTTTTGACGGAAAGTTAGAAAGTTGAGAAACAAGGAAGTTGCATCCATAAAGGTATGGTAGAGAAATAAATTTGTTGCGGGTGCTACTTGGGAAGCCGAGGACGATATGATGTCGCGATATCCTCTCCTTTCTCCCTCTGATCCTACTCTAACTTGAGGTATTTAGCTTTTGATGATTCATTCTTTTGGTTTCATGTGTCTTAGTCATTCTCACGTTTCCATATGAATGCATGTATATTTTATGAAATGATTTTTGAGTAAGTTTTAGCTTGGAGTAGATTTTCCTCCTCGAATATATGCATTATTGATGAATTATATCCATGTGGGGTTGTTAGTTTCTATCCTATTCCTTTCATGCTAGCTTGAGTTCCATTGAAATCGAATGTTCTCAAAGGGGAGATATTGTAACACCTCAGACTTTGGAAAAAGGTTAAAGTTGGATAACGGGCAAGTACATGAACCTAAAATGGATCGTGAACCCTTCACAGAACCCTAAATGGTCTTTTTAGGGTTCCACGACCCGTTTAGGCTTATGTAGCCCAACCGCTTAGGGCTGACAGAAATTTGGGTCATCTGGACGGAACACTAAACGACCCATGGTGACTTGTAGAATCCGTTTAGATGTCCTTTTAGGGTCACCCATCAACTTTTAAATTAGGTCATTTTGGTCCTTCCCCAATGTGTTTAACACCTAAGCTATGCCATTTTAACCCCTATTATAAACCTTATATAAGTTAATTATGTCCTAAGACTAACCATTCTAAGTCATTTACCTAAATTCTAATTTCCCTCCAAGTTCATCCCAAATTCTCTCTCTAATGCTAAGGAAGAAGAATAGGGGTTTCACTTCAAGATTTTCAATTCACTACAGTTATTGGGACTTGATTACTAAAGTATGTTAGTATTCACCTATGGATTCCTTTCCTCCATAAGGTTCCCAAAAATCTCCCAATTTACAAGTTAGATTCTCAATTTAAAAGTTAGGGTTTTATTCAATCCTTATTTGTTCTCTTCTATTGTGATCTTATTGATTAATTTTAATCTTCTAATGCATTAATTGAACTTATTACATGATTTTGAGTTGAACTCATATGTACCCATGCATGATCCTTGATTTAGACAATGAACCCATGATGAAGCTTATGAACCATATGAAGATATGCATGTTTTATGAAATTTATGTAGATGTTTTAAGAATACTTTGGGAGTAAAGTATCAATGTTGTTGTATAAGTTTTTCTCACATATTACTAAGAACATGATTGTGAAAGGTTTTCTTGCATAAGGATTCATGAGGTCGAAAGGTTTTTCTCACCTAAGTTGAAACAAGTTTTAGGAGATATTCCAAATGAACTTTAGATTGGATTGATTGTTTAATTGTACCTTTCCATGGATGATAATATGAATATGAATACTGACTATTTCGTGGGATTTTTACTTAGTACCGAGCAGGCTTTTGGGATGAAGGTTTTTGTTTAGTGTCCATGGAGCTTTAGTAACAATCCCTAAAGTCCCATAACTATGTGCAGCCATAGGATTGTCTCAAATAAGTATTAGCTAGGGGATCCACTTTAGCTTAGACTCATGGTTCTTATCTTGGAAAGTAAGGACATCTCTTTTTGTTGTGGGATAGACATCAGATTCCATGTATTAGCTCACATTGTGTATGTCGATTAATGGTACACTTCTCATAATAATGAACTAAGTTATTTTGAATTTATTTCACAAAGTGTTTTAAACATGCTAAGATTGTATTTACCAATGGTAACCTTATTCAACTAACGTTAGTCGATGCACATACAAAGTGAACCATCTTTCTTTCGAACTAACAAAACTGGAGCACCCCATGGAGAGATACTTGGTTGGATGAAACCCTTATCCAAAAAATCTCTCAATTAATCCTTAAATTCCATAAGTTCTGTCAGAGCCATTTGGTAAGAAGGAATAGAGATAGGTTGCGTATCTAGGAGAAGGTTAATATTGAAGTCAATTTCCCTTTCAGGAGGAATACCATGTAGATCATCAGGAAACACTTCTGGAAACTCATTAACAACAAAGACTGACTGAAGAGTAGGGGTTTTAGAATCCATATTCCTTACCCTAACTAGATGGTATAATAAAACCTGAGAAATCATCTTTTAGCTTTAAGAGAAGAAGCAAATTGACTCTTAGGCATATAATTCCCCCCTTTCTACTCTAGGATAGCTCATTTGGAAACTGGAATTTCACCACTTCAGTTCTATAATCAATAGAAGCATAACAAGAATGCAACCAATCCATGCCAAGAATAACATCGAAATCTACCATATCAATCTCTACAAGATCAACATGAGTGACTCTATGGGGTAAGGAGATGGGGCATTTTCTATAGACTCTTTTAGCCATAATAGATTCACCAATAGGAGTAAAGATAGAAAAAGGGTCTAACAACACATCCGGAAGAATATCAAACCTCATAACCACATATAGCATCACAAAAAACACCGTAGCACCGAGATCAAGAAAAGCATAAACATCAAGATGAAAGAATTTCAACATACTGGTTACCACACTGGGAGAACCCTCTTGCTTATGACGAGTTTGGAGTGCATAAAACCTATTTTTCTTGTGACTCCCACTAGAACTGGATGAAGGATTAGGTTGGTCCCGTCAATGATTATCTCTTTCATTCTTAGCAACTGAGGGACAATCCCTTATCTTATGATCTATCTTTCCACAACCAAAACATGCATTAGAATCGGCTTGACATCTGTCCTCATTCTTCATTCCACATTTAGCACAAGTAGACAATGAAGATCCACTAACATTTCCTCCTTAAGGCTTAGGGTTAGACACCCTATCTTTGTTGAACATAGGAGGAAAGTTAGAGGAGCCTTGAACAGAAAACCTTTGTCGAAACTTAGAACAACCTTGTCCATCGGACCTTGAATGTGAAAACTGACCATCATCGATCCTTGATTTCTTTGTCTCCCTAGATCGTTCCTTAAGTTTATATTCTTCTATTGGTCGAGCATGAACTATTAGATGAGAAATTTCCATATCAATAATAAGCATGACAGTACGACATTCCTTGACTATCATCTCGGACCCTCCTGAAATGAACTTACTTATCCTTGTCGTAAGATCAGCAACCATAGTAGGAGTATACCTAGATAATTTTGTGAACATCAAAGAATATTCCTTCGCACTCATGTTCCCCTGGCTGAGGTTTATGAATTCAAGTACCTTTGCCACCCTCGTCTCAAGGGTAAAGAACATATCAAAGAAAGTAACCTTAAACTTTTCCCAATCAAGAGCACCCACATCAACCACCCTCTTTTCCTTCCATTGGTTTACCAAAACTTGAGAAACACCCTTAAGATGATAAGCGACCAATTCTGCCTTTTCCACCGGCGTCACTCCCATGATCATCAACACCTTGTACACTTCATCAATAAAATATTGAGGATCTTCCTCAACCTTGGAACCATTAAACTTCAGAGGATTCATTCTAGTAAAGTCCCTCACTATAGATGTCGTCGTACCACAAATTGGATTCACAGGGAAAATAACTTCCCGATTGTCTTGAGTCATCATGGCTTGGTCCAAAACTTGAAAAGCGACCCTAAAATCTGCATTAGTCACTTTTTAGGCCAAAGGATCAACCAGAACTTGAGGAACTTGAGGAAGAGCTTCTCATTCCATAGTCGGATTCATATTCCTCCTAATGTATGCTCTTCGAGGGGACATATACTTAAAAGCATCGGATAGGGATTATGATAGAAGGACATATATAATTACACTCTACCGCACCACTTTAATGTAATGAAAGAAGTGGAGTTTCCTAATCATCTTATAACTTCTTATTCATAAATGTGGCACGCCTTACACTCATGAACAAGACTCTAATCAACGTGGCTTATGAGACTTGTTATGACCTTTCTAAACCGTGTGCTATGAATACCAAGTTCTTCACGATCCAAAGTACCCCTTAGACATGACATGGCACATAGGACTGCAAAACACCCTACACAAGACACTTAGCATACATTATACAATATATTAGAGTTGAAGAGTTTTAACTATAATTTATATCATAAAGCGTTTGTTAAAAATGAAGCAGAAGTCTAACATAGTCTCAAAGTCATCTAGTATATCAAGATGATTAGGACATAACACATACATAACATAGAATACGGAAATGTAAAGACAAAAAGCAATAAAGGGTTCGATCCTCGGAACATACGGACTCACCAATCTTCACAAGCTACTAAGGTGAACACTAGCCATAAGGATTTGGAATTAGAGCGCCAGACCCTATATTTGGGAAACAGTGTAGACAAGAGTATGCGTTAGTACAAAGAATTTATCAAGTATGATAGCAATATATAAGAGTTATAAAATCATGCTAAAATGACTTTTCATGATATGCAATGGCCAAGTTAAAACATAAGATAAGAGGTTAGAACTAGAACCTTGATCATGGTCGATGCAAGTAAACACTGTCTTTAAACACATGTGAGATACTTTTAGAAGTAACCTTAGCTCATTATTATTGTAGGAAATAACATTAACTGACATATAGACGTGAGCTATAATATGGAATCCGATGTCTATTCCACACCGAAAAGAGATGTCCTCACTTGCCAAGGTAAGAACCATAAGTTTCTAGCTTAAGTGGATCCACTAGTTAATGTCTATATAAGACAAACCTATGGTGGCACATAGTTTATGGGACATTGGTAATCGCCTCTTATCCACTCGGTGCTAAGCATAAATCCCATGGAAAAGTCACTAGTCTTTACTTGTCTTATTATTATGGGAAATGGGTAATCGCCGCTTGTCTTATCGTCCATGGAAGGCACATCAAGTAGACAATCCAAGCTAGGTTTCATTATAATAGCTCCTAAATCTTGATTCAAATTTTAGTTGAGAAAACCTTTCAACTCTAAGAATCCTTTATGTGAGAAAAGCCTTACACATTCATGTATTGAGTAGTATGAGAGAAATTGTTACACAACAACAACATTAATGCTTTACTCTCAAAGAAACTTAAATCATTTTCATCAATTTCATAAATAGCATCCATATCTTCATAAATTCATCTTTCATAGTTCAACACCCATATTGTATCATCATGGTCTCTAAAACATGAGTTATGCATGGGTTCATGGGAGATTCAACTTAAAACATGCAATTACTTCAATTCATGCATAAGAAGACATAAAATAATCAATTGGATCAACATTGAAAGGAACACATGGCAATAGAATAAAAGCCTAATTTTATTGGAGAATCTAACTTTCCAAAATTGGAGATTTTAGGAATCTTATGGAGGAAAGAGCTCCATAGGTGAAGACTATCATACCTTGGATTCAAAGCCAAAAAGATATGGTGAATTGGAGACTTGATCTTGAAATCATATACTTTTTCTTCTTCCTTAGAGAGCGAAATATTTGAGATGATGAAGTCAACTCTTGGGAATTTAAGAGAGTGAATTGAGTTGGGTGATTTGGGGATTTAAAATAATTATACAGGGCTTAGGGTAGAGGGTAAAATGACATAGTATTGGGTTAAAACGGTTTGGAAAAGACCCAAGCCCCTTTAAAAATAAATGTAAGGCCCCATCAACGGCTGGACCTACAGTTCACACGTCCAGCTACTAACCGTCCTGGTCAACCATTGGTGGCTTCGGAAACTTGTTTCTTGACCTTTGAACGATGGGACCAATGTACGGTCCGTTAGTGAACCTATGGTCCGTACATGGAAACTATAAGTCCCAGTTTTGTTCCTCAAAATTTTACTAAGCGTAGGAGCCACCTATGACTCGTTTATTAAACGATGCATCATCATGGTGAACCGTAAACAGAGTACTGAGACTTTACATTTCAACTCATTTGGATTTGGCACCTACAGTCTGTGGTTCGACCTACGAACCATCGGTGGTTCCATCAAAATATAAACCAGATTTTAGAAACTTGAAATTGTTTTCCTTCTTTTCGAATCCGAGGTTTTACAAACTATCACGTTGTTGTGATAAAAAAATTATGTTCCTGCAATGTTATCGCACTACATTCCGGAGCAAAAGATGAACAATGAGCAACTGATGGGCATGACGCAATTTACTTCTCAATATGATAGAAAAAGAATTCTGAAAGAAATGTAGTAATTAAGAATGCTTGTTTTATTTATGAAAAATAATACAAGTTACCATTTTTTTCTTTGTTAAAATCTTAAGAAGCCTATTCAAAAAAATCTAATGAAAATCAATGACTGGAAATATCATAAGACTCATTTATATTCAGGCAAATTATATAAGGTATATCAAAATTTAAATTTTTTCATTTGATATGTGTTTTTGTGCTAGTCATGAGCATGAAACATAGGGGTTCTTCCTTTTCAAATGTACTTAGATCAAAAATGGCGTTCGCTTCACTTACATTACATTTTATGTCAATCTTGACATATGCTCTGAGTTAGAGAAAACACAAGGTCTTATATTAAGAGTGCAAATGGAATAGTGTGAAATGGAGAGGTAAGTCAAGGTCTTCAAAATAAATACAATTCCACAGATACATTCAAAATGCACAGATAATGTATACAACATATAAATTAATTTTATAAAAGATTTCAATAAGTCAATTGATTTTCATTGATAGTAATAATTTTACTTGCCCATAAAACTAATGCTCACTATTAAAATATAAATTCTATAAATTTAGAGCCCTGCACAAGGCAAGAACATCAAACTGAATAATTACCTGTCAAGAAATAGATTTTTAACTTAAATCATTGCACAATGAATAGAGATTAAGGAAATACAACCATATCCTTTGTAAAACAATTAATATTATACATTAAACGTACCATAAACATACTTCTTTATATTTAAAAATATATATGATACTATATAATTCATTCATAAAGTAAAATTCACCATACCCAATTGTCATGACCCAAAGTACACCCTAGACGTAACAAGACATATTAGACCCCGAGAGGCCCTACACAAGCCACTTGACATACATATACAAAACATAATAGATAAATCTAGAAAATCTCATATAATGAAAGTGTTTGACATAAAGCGGAATTCTAATTATAGTCTTAACAAGTCATCTTCTAAATCAAAAAAAGTGGTCGGGGCGTAATCCATACACCACATACAACATTTGGAAAGTAAATGCATACAAAATCAATAAAGGTGACATGGTCCTCGGAGTATCAGGACTCACCAAGTCTTTGAATCTACACGGTCATCCACTAGCCATGAACGGAGGGAAAGGAATTGCCACACCCTACATTAGTGAAAGAATGTAGGCACAAGTATGCATTAGTACATGAAATTTACTATATATAGGGGGAATGCAATAAAACATGATACATGATTATAAGAGGACATAATAGAAATGATGACATGTATGACCAAGCTAAACATTATAAAAATCACTTGAAGTAGAATCATAAATCATAAACATGGTCAATGCATCCTAGAATAATCAAGTAAACATCATTAAATCATTGATAGAAAACATATATTATTTTGTGGGATATTAGCTTTAACAGAAAATAGACCATGCGAGATATAACATGGAATCCAATGTAACTCTCACAATAAGAAGAAAGAGTCTACTTGCCAAGGTAGAACTTTGTATCATGATTCAGATGTTATATGTGGATCCACTAGATAGGCCATTTAAGACAATCCTACAGGGGCACATAGTTTGGCACTCGAGGTTGCAACTAGAGACTAGCCTATTTGAGCCTACACCTTAAAGTTCTCTCAGTGCTAAGTTAAATCTCAACGGAATATTCAATTTCATAAAGCTATCATAATCCATAGAAATGAACAATTCAAATACTAGTCCAAGCTTAAAACGTCATAGAGTAAATATTGAATCAATCTCTTGGGAGAAAACCTTTCATCAAGCCATGATTCCTTAGTATGTGAGAAAATCCTTTCACAATTTCATTGGTGTTCATCTTAAAGAAATCTTATTCAAAATACAGTGATTTTAATAAATCATGCATAACTTCTTGAAAACATTAAGTCATAGATTCATAGTTTCTTAAAAAATTCATGTCTTTTAAGGTTCATAGTCAAAATTCATGATCAATGAATGGGTTCATGTGATTTTTATTGAAAAGTATGTAATTGAGTTAAAACAGACATAATAAGATAAAAATCAAACAATTGAATCAACATAAAGCAAACCCATGAATAATTGAATGAAAACCTAATCAATTTAATTTAGATTGAACTAGGATAATTGAGAAACATTGGGGATCAATGGGTGAATGGATCTCATAAGCAATGGTGATAGCGAAGACCTGACTTGGAACCATAGCTTCTTCTTCTTGACATTGGAAGATAATTGGAGTGGATGAATCTGGATGGGATTTGGTGATTTGAGAGAATGATAGAGTAGGGCTCATTTTAGGAATAGAAAGGCAGTTATAGGACTTAGAAATAGGGGTAAAAGGATGCAGTATAAATATTAAAAGTATAGGAAAGACCCAAATACCCTTAAAATAATTTTCAGATGGTTTTACTGTAGAAACAACTTCAGAAACCCAAATTTCACCTTACTTTCCACAAGACAATTCTACGGTCCGTAGACCTCATCCGTACGACTCAACTTTTAGTCCAAAATTTCACCAAGTCTGAATATAGAACCCATCTACTACTTGTCGAATTTCCTATGGTTCATCCTATTCATTCGTAGGAAAATTTCAGAAACTTAATTTTCCAAAACATCATTCTAGGTCCTACAATTCCATTTCTACGGTTTGTTGGAATCCTATGGTCCATATGTATGTCTCGTAAACCTCTGCCTCAAAGAATATTCTACACTTCTCTTTCCTTTCAAAACTTTCCATCTCTCGAGGTGGTACAATATCTCCCGATTGGGACATTCTTCCTCGAATGGGACTAGCGCTAGCATGAATAGAGTAGAAGAGAAACTAACAATCCAACATGAATGCAAATCTTATCAAAATGCACGTTAACATGGAGAACCTCTCCAAGCTAAATCATAACATCAAAAATCATATTTTCATGAACATGCATGCATATGGAAGCATAAGAATGACCAAAATGCATGAATCCAAAAGAATGAACCATGAGGAACTAATACCTCAAGCTAGATAGGAGAGGAGGGAAATAGATGAGGATACCAGGACATCATATCGGCTTCGGCCTCCCAAGTAGCACCCCCAACTAATTGATTCCTCCGAAGAACTTTGACGGAAAAAACTTCTTTTATTTCTCAACTTCCAGACTTGCCGGTCTAAAATCTCAACTTGAACTTCTTCATAAGAAAGATTATCTTTAATTCCCAAGATTTCCAAAGGTGCAATAAATGTCGGATCTCCAACACACTTTTTCAACAAAGAGACATGGAATACTGGATGTACTGATGCTAAGTCATTATGCAACTCAAGTTCATAAGCAACTTTGCCAATACGCCTCAAAATCTAATATGGGCCCACATAGCAAGGACTAAGCTTCCCTTTCTTTCATAACCTCATTACACCCTTCATGGGTGAAATTTTCAAGTAGACCCAATCTTTAACCCCGAACTCAAGCTCTCTTCTCCTAACATCATCTTCAGACTTTTGTTGAGTTTGAGCTATTTCATTATCTCATGAATCAGTTGAACCTTTTCCATATCTGTGCACCAACTCGTGCCCTACCAATGCAACCTCACCAAATTCCAACCAATAGGACTTACACCTCCTAACATAGAGATCATGAAACGATGTCATCCTAACACTAGAATGATAGTAATTATTATAAGAAAACTCAATCAAAGGCAAATCATCATCAAAATTTCCTTTGAAATCAATCACACAAGATCTTTACATATCCTCTAATGTCTGAATGGTACACTCGGCTTGACCATCATTTTGAGGATGAAAGGTCATGCTAAGTTTCACTGAGTACAAATACCATCTTGAAACGACTTCCAAAACATAGATGTAAACTGATTACCACGATAGAGGATAATGGACAAGGGCACTCCATCCAACCTTAACATTTCCCGGATATAAATCTTGGCATATTATTTAACTAAAAATGAAGCGTTAATGGAAAGAAAGTGAGCTGATTTCATCATTCGGTCCATAATAACCCAAATCTAATTAAACTATCGATGAGTGCAAGGAAAACCCGTGATGAAGTCCATATTCAAATCTTCTTATTTCCATGTAGGAATGCTAATGTTTTGATCCAAACCACCCAAGTTTTGATGCTCAACTTTCACTTGTTGATTTGGATATTTAGTAACAAATTTCGCAATATCCTTCATCACCCGATTCCACCAATAGACTTCCCACAAGTCATGGCACATCTTGGTGGCCAGGGTGAATAAAATACCAAGAACTGTGAGCTTCTGTAAGAATAATATTCCTTAACTCATCAACATTTGGAACACATAGTCGATATTGATATCGAAATACACTATCTCCTCCTTGGAGAAATCCTCAACATCTTTTTCAGAAACTGACTTCTTCAAACCAACTAGTACCGGGTCAAGATCTTGCTTAGCCTTTACATCTGATATAAAAGGTGATTCAGAACAATTATGAATAACTACAACACCATTAGAATGAACCAAGCGAACCCCAATTAGGGCCAATTTATGAACATCACTAACTAACTCTTTCTTATCATCCTCAATATGAGCAACACTTCCCATCGATGGTCGACTTAGAGCATCTGCCACCGTATTTGCCTTACCGAGATAATAGTGGATACTCATGTCATAATCTAACAATAACTCAAGTCATCTCTTTTGGCGAAAATTTAAGTTCTTTTGAGTAAACACATATTTCAAACTCTTGTGGTAGGTAAACATATCAACATGAACACCATACAAGCGTCTCCAAATCATTAGAGAAAACACCAATGCTACTAACTTCAAATCATGAGTCAGATAATTCTTCTCATACATCTTCAATTGCCTTGAAGCGTAGCCAATGACTTTTCCAAGGTGCATTAGAAGACAACCAACACCAATTTGTGAATCATCATAATACACCACAAAACCATCCAAATTCTCTTGATAATGCCAAAATAGGGGTCGAAGTGAGTCTATCCTTCAACTCTTGGAAACTCTTCTCACAAGCTTCCAACCATAGGAATTTATCTTCTTTTGAGTAAATGTTGTCAAAGGCGAAGCAATAGATGAAAATTCTGCCACAAACCTTTTATAGTAACTAGCCAAACCTAAGAAACTCTGTATATCTGAAGTGGACAAAGGTCTAGGCCATTTTTTGACCACCACAATTTTCTTTGGATCGACTTGAATACCTTTACGAGTGACAGTCTATTAAAGGAAAGCAATGGACCTCAACCAAAATTCACATTTACTAAACTTAGCTACAATTCATGATCCTTGATAATTTTCAACACAATCCTCAAATGTTCAACATGATCATCTTCACTCCATGAATAAATCAAGATATCATCAATAAACACAATCACAAACATATCAAGGTATTGCTTAAAGGCCTTATTCATAAAATACATAAATGTCATAGGGGCATTAGTTAAACCAAAAGACATCACCAAAAACTCATAATGACCATACCGAGTTGGGAAAGTCGTCTTCAGAATGCCAGTCTCATTCATCCTCAATTGGTGATAATTCAATCGGAGGTCAATCCTAGAAAAGTTACTCGCTCCCTGGAATTGATCTAACAAATCATTGATCCTTTGAATAAGATACTTATTTGTAATGGTAACATTGTTCAATTGTCGATAGTCAATGCACATTCGGAGAGAACCATCCTTCTTTCGAACAAACAACACTAAAGCACCCCATGGTGAGATACTTGATCTAATGAAACTTTATCCTACAAATATTTCAATTGTTCCTTTAAACACCTCGGGTTCTACCGGGTCCATACGGTATATAGGAACAGAGATAGGCTTTGTATCTTGGAGAAGGTCAATATTGAAGTTGATGTCCCTTTTAGGAGGAATACCGAGAACAGCACTAGGGAAAACTTCCAGAAACTCATTTATAATCAGAACTGACTCCAAAGTAGAATTTTTGGAATCTCTATCCCTAACTCAAACAAGATGGTAAATGCAACCCTTAGAAATCATTTTCCTAGCATTTATGCAATATATAAATTGACCCTTAAGGACATAGTTTCTCCCTTTCCATGACATGATAGATTTGTTTAAAACCTTGAATGTGACCAATTGGGTCCTACAATTTATGGAAGCATAACATGCATAAGACAATCCATACCAAGAATAACATCAAAATTTAACATATCAAGCTCTACAAGATCAACCTGAGTGACTATATAAGAAATGAAAATAGGACAATTTCTATAAACTTTCTTAGCCACTATAGAATCACCAACGAGAGTAGAGACATGAAAGGGATTAGAAAGGATTTCGAGACCAACACCAAATCTCATGGCCACATAAGGAGAAACAATGACAAAGTAGCACCCAAATCAAGTAAAGCATAAACACCAAGGTGAAATATTTTCAACATACTGGTCACCACATCCAGGGAACCCTCGATGTCAAGTTTGAAGGGAATAGAACATATTCTGATGAGGATCACCCACAACAGAACAACTAGACTGAGTTTGCCTACCATCCTTACCCTTGATAGCTTGCAATGGAGAGTCCTTAACTCTGTGGCCACTCTTTTCTCAACAAAATCAACCATTTGTGTTGGCCAAATATTTGACATCATGTTTCTTACCACACCTTGAGCAAGCGGTAATAGATGATCCATTACCACCACCTCCTTGAGGTTTAGGGTTAGACACCATATCTTTGTTGAACTTAGGAGTCGGTACATAAGAAGAACCTTTATTGGAGAACTTCTACATGAATCTACGATGCCCATGTCCATTGGATCTAGTATAAGAAAAGTCACAATCACTAGCCTTTGCCCTCTTGGACTGTTTTGCCTTTTCTTTCAGCTTTTACTCTTCAATTTATTGGCATGTGTCATTAAATGGGAGATATGCATCTCTTCAATCAACGTGGAGGTACGATACTCCTTAATAACCAAGTCAGATTCACCTGACACGAACTTACTCATCCTTATCCTAGAATTAGCAAACATAGTCGGGGCATTCTTAGTCGATGGAGTGAACTTCAAAGCATACTCCTTCACACTCATATTCCCTTGTTAAAGATTAATGAACCTAAGCACATTCACTTCTCTTATTTCAAGATGAAAGAAACGATCATAAAAAGATCCCTTGAATTCTCCCAATCAAGAGGACCCGCATCAGCCGCCCTCTCACCTTTAAATTGTTCAAACCATAGTTAAGAAACACCCTTAAGTTGATAAATGGTCAACTTCACCTTCTCTACCATAAACAATCCCATAATTCCTACTATCTTATACATATAATCAATAAACTCTTGAGGACTCTCATCAACCATGGAACAATGAAATTCTAGAGGATTAATCCTAGTGAAATCCCTTATCCTCGTCGTCGTCGTACCTATATTTGGGTTCATGAGAGCAATGGCCTCTATATTATCTTGGGCCATCATATCTTGAGCCAACACTTGGAAAGTGGCTTAAAATTTTGCATGAGTCACTTGCTCAGCCAAAGGGTCAATCAAACTTGAGGGACCTCAGGCTCGACATTGATATTGCCCGCATTCCTTCTCTCATAAGCTCTTTGAGGGTCCATATCCTAAAAATAAACGAACACGATTTGGGAGAAGTATCATTTCAGAGATAGAATTAATGGCATGACTTTAGAGTAATGAAAGAAGTGGAGTTTCCAAAACGTGTTGTAGCCTCATATTCATAAAAGTGGTGTGCTTCACATCCAAGAATAAGACTCTACTCAACGTGGCTTGTCAGACATCCTAGGACCTCTTATAAAACCATGTACTCTGAATTCTAAGTTTTTCATGACCCAACATATACCTGAAACGACCCCAAAAATGCTCGAAAATGTGCTTCGGAAACACCTAAAATTGTAATTTCCATATATCTCAAAATCCATGCATCATTTCGAAAATTCGACTTCATATTCTTATTCAGGGGGTCAAATTGAGTGGGAAATGGGTCTAACCCGAATTTTAGAGCAACCGTATCAAAATTCGAAAATCGCAAAAATGCGATTTTGAGGGTCAACTTTAAAGGGGCATATCTCTCAGCACACAAGGAACTGGAAGGAGCTCAAACTATCAAAATTGAAGCTCTATGAGTTATCTTTCCAACACAATTTGTTTCACCTCATTCCGAGTTAGGATGAAGGAGTTATGACCGTTTTCGTAAAACCTGTCCGACAGAAAATGCAAATTCCAGTAGCCGAAAACACCTTTGTTCACCCGCCTCATTTTTTTCTAAGTGTTGGGACGTTTTTTATAAAAAGGGGACATATCCATACTTAGTCATTTAACTTCGAAACATCCAAGAACACTCTCTAAGCCCTCTCCAAAAATTCCACCAAGATCATCCACCAAATTCAAGAATCCCAAGCTTTAATTCCGGATTCAAGATTCAATCTCAAGCAATTCTCCATTCCAATCTTCATCAAGAATTCTCCAAAGTTGAGGTATGTGGGTTGATTGTGGAAACCTTCCTTTCCACAAATCCAACCATTTATCCTCTATTTTACTTCAAGTTTATGGGTCCTTATGATCATTTATGAACTCTTGAATTATGGAATCACTACTACACACCCTATTAAGGTCTATCTTACATATTTTCATGAAATGGTATTATTATGTGATGTTTATGGTTTTCATGCCTCCATGATCAAATTATGAAGGTTGTTATATATGTATATATATATGTATGTTGTTGGTGGGCTGTTTTATATAGATTTTGAAAATTGGTTGGACTTAGTACTCTTGAAACACATGATTTTATTTACATGAACAAGTAGCCCACCATATGTTTGATAAAATGTCATTTATAGAATTCTTATGAAATGGAAGGTCCAATGTACGTCCTATAAGTCAGATGATTATATAAGTATTGAAATGATGATGAAATGGATACATGTATATGATTTTTATATAAGCATCATTATACATATCATCTCATTAATATGTTATCTATCGGGTACGATTATGCATTTTGCCTATAATGTCCATCCATTGTTGCATTGCATTGCATCCCATATACTTAGTACATTCAAACGTACTAATGCATACTCTATGCCTACATGATGTCACCATGTAGGAACCGAAGCACCGTCTGACCATCCTCCTCCACGTGGCTAATACGATTTCCTATCAAGGTTATTGGTGAGTCCTCCATTTCGGGGACGTTGCTCATGATCTTTTGCTATGTATAAGACCCTTTCCTTTTTAATTATGTATTGACTATGAGGGTGAGCCCGGTAGTTTGTCTCGCCCCCGCTAAGTATCCATGTTTAGAGGTGGTGTTGGACAAGTTGTGTATTATGTTTGAGCTTGACTCATCTATGGTATTTATGTATTATTCTCTTTTTGTCTTGCTCCCTTAGTCCCAATTTCCCCTTGATTATGCGTATCGCTTATGGTCATTTTAATTGCTTCCGCGACCAAGGATGTGTAATGATATGCTATGAGGCTTGTTTGGGGTTCCCTCGGGTTCCCCACTCGCCGGTCACGTCTAAGCCCTAGACTTGGGTCGTGACAAACTTGGTATCGAGCACTAGGTTGATAGATCCTCGGAGTCCAACACACCGCGTTGATTAGAGTCCGATTCATGGTTGTGTTGTGCACCACAATTATGAGTAGGAGGCTATGAGACGTTTTAGGAAATGTTTCCCTTCTTCATGTTCTAAGTCGTGCGGTAGAGTTGAATTAAGTTTTTTTTTTCCCCTAACGGTTGTTCTATGTTATGCTAGATCATGCCTAATACAAGAGGAAAACGAGCCCGCGCACGGCAGGAACAACCGACCAATGGGGATCTTCGGGATGCCCTTACTTTATTTGCTCAAGCTATGGCTAATCAAGCCAACCACGGGGCCCAAGTTCCTCGGGCTCCTACCCCGGCATCTCGGGTGAGAGACTTCGTGCGGATGAATCCCCGGAATTCTATGGGTCTAAATTAGATGAAGACCCTCAAGAGTTCATTGATGAAGTCCACAAGATATTAGCTATCATGGGCATGAGGTCGAAGATAAGGCGAGTTCGCGGCCTACCAACTAAAAGGGGTGGCCCAAATATGGTACAACCAATGGAAAGAAGAGAAGGGGGCAAACTATGTGGTGCCTTGGGAAGAGTTCAAAACGGCTTTCCTTAATCGATTCTTTCCTCTTGAGCTTAGGGAAGCCAAATTGGTGGAGTTCATGAATTTAAAACAAGGGTCTATGAGTGTGAGGGAGTATGCCCTCAAGTTTAACCAACTTTCAAGATATGCTCCACACTTGGTTGCCGACTCACGATCTAGAATGAAGAAATTCGTGATGGGTGTGTCCGACCTAGTGAGTGAAGAATGTCGGTCCGCAATGTTGATTAGTGACATGGACTTGTCCCGCTTGATGGTCTATGCCGAACAAATGGAGGAGGAGAAGTTGAGGAAAAGGAGGGGTCATGAGGCCAAGAGGGCCCGTTTTGAGGGCAAGTTCCAAAGTCGTTTCATCAAGGCCAAGGGTCTTCTCATGCGCCCCATAAGGGGTTTGCCAATGATGTTCCAAGGGCCCAAGGTGTTGGTGGTATGGGTCCTATTGATGTATGTCCGAAGTGTGGTAAGGGTCATGGTGGCCCGTGCTTGAGAAATACCGGTGCTTGCTATAGTTGTGGGGAAATGGGGCACAAGGCAATACATTGTCCTCGGAATCACAACAAGGGTAAGGAGGTCCGTCCACAAGGTGCCAATGCAGTTCCTTTGGGGAGAGGGGGCCGACAAGGTGGTGCCCCAAGGCACAATCGATTTTATGCTTTGCATGGGAGGCAAGGGGTCGATGAAGTCCCCGACGTCGTTACCGGTATGTTGAAAATCTTTGACTTTGATGTATATGCATTAATTGATCCGGGTGCCTCTCTTTCTTTTGTCACCCCTTTGTTGCCAAGAAGTTTCATGTTGAGCCCGACTTGTTGCATGAGTCATATAAGGTGTCTACTCCTATTGGTGCATATATGGTTGCTAGGAAGGTCTATAGGAATTGTCCTATTTGCATCTTGCATAAAATATTGCCTTGTGATCTTGTTGAGTTGAACATGGTCGATTTTGATGTTGTTCTTGGGATGGATTGGTTGCATGCATACTATGCTTCCATTGATTGTAGAACCCGTAGGGTCAAATTCCAATTCCCTAGTGAACCTATTCTTGAATGGGAAAGCCAAAATGTGGTAGTCAAGGGTAGGTTCATCTCTTGCATTAAAGCCCGTAAGTTGATCTCTAAGGGGTGTCTCTATCACCTTGTGAGGGTTAGAGATGTGGAGTCCAAAACCCTTCCTATAGAGTCAGTTCCGGTCGTAAATGAATTTCTTGATGTCTTTCCTAATGACCTTCCCGGTGTTCCTCCCGAAAGGGAAATAGATTTTGGCATAGACCTCCCCCGATACTCAACCTATTTCTATTCCCCCTACCGTATGGCCCCGGCGGAGTTAAAGGAGTTGAAAGAACAATTGAGGGACTTGTTGGAGAAGGGTTTTATTAGGCCTAGTCAATCACCATGGGGTGCACCGGTGTTGTTTGTGAAGAAGAAAGATGGGTCCCTTAGGATGTGTATTGATTACCGGCAACTCAATAAGGTCACCGTCAAGAATAAATATCCTCTTCCTAGGATTGATGACTTGTTCGACCAATTGCAAGGGGCTAGCCACTTCTCTAAGATTGATCTTCGGTCCGGGTATCATCAAGTGAAGGTGAGGGAGTGTGACATTCCTAAGACAGCCTTCCGGACTAGGTATGGGCATTATGAATTTGTGGTCATGTCCTTTGGGTTGACCAATGCACCGGCTATCTTTATGGACCTAATGAATAGAGTCTTTAAACCCTACCTTGATTCCTTTGTTGTGGTCTTCATTGATGATATTTTAATCTATTCGCATAGCGAGATAGAACATATGGGTCACTTGAGGGTGGTGTTGCAAAGATTGAGAGAGGAGAAGTTGTATGCCAAGTATGAAAAGTGTGAATTTTGGTTGAGGGAGGTTGCCTTCCTAGGTCATGTGGTGTCGGGGGATGGTATTAAGGTAGACCCTAAGAAGACCGATGTGATTAGAAATTGGCCTAGGCCATTGACCCCGTCGGATATTAGGAGCTTCTTGGGCTTAGCGGGTTACTACCGGAGATTTGTGAATGGGTTTTCTTCTATTGCTTCTCCCATGCCTAAGTTGACACAAAAAGAATGCTAAGTTTGAGTGGACCGATGAGTGCGAAAGGAGTTTTCAAACCTTGAAAGATAAACTTGTGTCCGCTCCTATATTATCACTACCGGATGGGCTTGAGGGATTTGTTGTGTATTGTGATGCTTCTAGAATTGGTTTGGGTTGTGTTCTAATGCAAAATGGTAAGGTGATAGCCTATGCTTCTAGACAACTCAAAGTGCATGAAAAGAACTATCCTACGCATGATCTTGAATTAGCCGCGGTGGTGTTTGCTTTAAAGATTTGGCGTCATTACTTGTATGGGGTACATGTTGATGTGTTTACCGATCATAAGAGCCTCCAATATGTCTTCACCCAAAAGATCTCAACTTGAGACAAAGAAGGTGGCTAGAATTTCTTAAAGATTATGATATGAGTGTGCATTATCATCCCGGTAAAGCTAATGTGGTGGCGGATGCTTTGAGTAGGGTGTCTATGGGTAGCCTAGCTCATGTTGATATTGGTGATAGGGAAATGGCTAGGGAGGTGCATCGGTTGGCTAGGTTGGGGGTTAGGTTGAAAGAGGTTGGTAATGGTGGTGTGGTCGTTGTTGATGGTGCTAGGTCTTCCTTGGTTGACGAGGTGATAGAAAAACAAGATCTTGACTCTTCTTTGTTAGAATTGAAGGCCTTGGTGAAAGAGGGCAAGGTGGAAGTTTTCTCCCAAGGGGAGATGGTATCCTTAGGTACCAAGGTAGGTTGTGTGTGCCTTGTGTTGATGGTTTGAGGGAGAAAATTCTTGAGGAGGCTCATAATTCTTCCTACTCCATCCACCCCGGTTCCACCAAAATGTATAGAGATTTGAGAGATGTGTATTGGTGGGGAGGCATGAAGAAGGACATTGCCAAATTCGTCTCCGGTTGTCATAGTTGCCAACAAGTCAAGGCCAAACATCAAAGGCCGGGTGGCCTAACCCAAGACATAGAGATTCCTACTTGGAAGTGGGAAGAAATTAATATGGATTTTGTAGTTGGTTTACCCAAGACTAGAAAAGGTTTTGATTCTATTTGGGTGGTGGTTGATAGGATGACAAAATCGGCTCATTTTCTACCGGTAAAGACAACATATGGGGCGGAAGATTATACAAGATTATATATTCATAACTTGGTAAGGTTGCATGGGATTCCTCTATCCATCATATCGGACCGTGGTACTCAATTTACTTCACACTTTTGGAAGTCCTTTCAAAGGGGTCTAGGTACGAGAGTTAAGCTTACTACGGCCTTTCACCCGCAAACGGATGGACAAGCCGAAAGGACTATCCAAACACTTGAGGATATGCTTAGGGCTTGTGTATTGGAACTTAAGGGTAGTTGGGATGATCATCTTCCATTGATTGAGTTTGCCTATAACAATAGTTATCATTCTAGCATCGGTATGGCTCCTTTTGAGGCTCTCTATGGGAGGCGTTGTAGATCACCGGTTGGGTGGTTTGAGGTTGGTGAGGTGACCTTGTTAGGACCAGATCTAGTTATGGAGGCTCTTGAGAAGGTTAGGATGATTAGAGAAAGGTTGAAGACGGCCCAAAGTCGCCAAAAGTCCTATGCCGATGTGAGGAGAAGAGCTCTTGAATTTCAAGTTGGTGATTGGGTCTATTTGAAGGTGTCACCCATGAAGGGTGTGGTTCGTTTTGGTAAGAAGGGCAAGTTGAGCCCAAGATACGTGGGTCCTTATAAGGTGATGAGGAGAATTGGCAAGGTAGCTTATGAGTTGGAATTGCCTAGCGAAATGGATTTGGTTCATCCGGTATTTCATGTGTCTATGTTGAGGAAGTGTGTGGGTGATCCGAATGCCATCGTGCCTCTTGATGTTATGGGTGTTGTTGAAGATAATTTGATCTATGAAGAGGTTCCGATCCAGATTTTAGATAGACAAGTGAAGAGATTGAGAAACAAAGATATGGCTTCCGTTAAAGTCCTTTGGAGAAATCAACAAGTTGAAAGTGCTACTTGGGAGGCCGAAGCGGACATGCAAAGGCGATATCCTTATCTTTTCCACTCCACTCAAGCTTAAGGTATTGATCTAAGCCCTTTATAAAATCTCAGGTCTTAAGTTCAGCCACCATGTCATTGCATACATTCATGTTTAAGTTAACAAGTTCATTGTGGTTTTACAACTATATTGAAGTTTTTGAAATGAGGTGTAAGTGCATTGTTGCATCCTTATGTGGGCTGAATTTTCCATGTTTATGTCTCTCATGTACATTTCTTTGACATTCGGGGACGAATGTTCCCAAGGGGGAGATATTGAAACGACCCCAAAAATGCTCGAAAATGTGCTTCGGAAACACCTAAAATTGTAATTTCCATATATCTCAAAATCCATGCATCATTTCGAAAATTCGACTTCATATTCTTATTCAGGGGGTCAAATTGAGTGGGAAATGGGTCTAACCCGAATTTTAGAGCAACCGTATCAAAATTCGAAAATCGCAAAAATGCGATTTTGAGGGTCAACTTTAAAGGGGCATATCTCTCAGCACACAAGGAACTGGAAGGAGCTCAAACTATCAAAATTGAAGCTCTATGAGTTATCTTTCCAACACAGTTTGTTTCACCTCATTCCGAGTTAGGATGAAGGAGTTATGACCGTTTTCGTAAAACCTGTCCGACAGAAAATGCAAATTCCAGTAGCCGAAAACACTGTTCACCCGCCTCATTTTTTTTCTAAGTGTTGGGACGTTTTTTATAAAAAGGGGACATATCCATACTTAGTCATTTAACTTCGAAACATCCAAGAACACTCTCTAAGCCCTCTCCAAAAATTCCACCAAGATCATCCACCAAATTCAAGAATCCCAAGCTTTAATTCCGGATTCAAGATTCAATCTCAAGCAATTCTCCATTCCAATCTTCATCAAGAATTCTCCAAAGTTGAGGTATGTGGGTTGATTGTGGAAACCTTCCTTTCCACAAATCCAACCATTTATCCTCTATTTTACTTCAAGTTTATGGGTCCTTATGATCATTTATGAACTCTTGAATTATGGAATCACTACTACACACCCTATTAAGGTCTATCTTGCATATTTTCATGAAATGGTATTATTATGTGATGTTTATGGTTTTCATGCCTCCATGATCAAATTATGAAGGTTGTTATATATGTATATATATATGTATGTTGTTGGTGGGCTGTTTTATATAGATTTTGAAAATTGGTTGGACTTAGTACTCTTGAAACACATGATTTTATTTACATGAACAAGTAGCCCACCATATGTTTGATAAAATGTCATTTATAGAATTCTTATGAAATGGAAGGTCCAATGTACGTCCTATAAGTCAGATGATTATATAAGTATTGAAATGATGATGAAATGGATACATGTATATGATTTTTATATAAGCATCATTATACATATCATCTCATTAATATGTTATCTATCGGGTACGATTATGCATTTTGCCTATAATGTCCATCCATTGTTGCATTGCATTGCATCCCATATACTTAGTACATTCAAACGTACTAATGCATACTCTATGCCTACATGATGTCACCATGTAGGAACCGAAGCACCGTCTGACCATCCTCCTCCACGTGGCTAATACGATTTCCTATCAAGGTTATTGGTGAGTCCTCCATTTCGGGGACGTTGCTCATGATCTTTTGCTATGTATAAGACCCTTTCCTTTTTAATTATGTATTGACTATGAGGGTGAGCCCGGTAGTTTGTCTCGGCCCCGCTAAGTATCCATGTTTAGAGGTGGTGTTGGACAAGTTGTGTATTATGTTTGAGCTTGACTCATCTATGGTATTTATGTATTATTCTCTTTTGTCTTGCTCCCTTAGTCCCAATTTCCCCTTGATTATGCGTATCGCTTATGGTCATTTTAATTGCTTCCGCGACCAAGGATGTGTAATGATATGCTATGAGGCTTGTTTGGGGTTCCCTCGGGTTCCCCACTCGCCGGTCACGTCTAAGCCCTAGACTTGGGTCGTGACAAACTTGGTATCGAGCACTAGGTTGATAGATCCTCGGAGTCCAACACACCGCGTTGATTAGAGTCCGATTCATGGTTGTGTTGTGCACCACAATTATGAGTAGGAGGCTATGAGACGTTTTAGGAAATGTTTCCCTTCTTCATGTTCTAAGTCGTGCGGTAGAGTTGAATTAAGTTTTTTTTTTCCCCTAACGGTTGTTCTATGTTATGCTAGATCATGCCTAATACAAGAGGAAAACGAGCCCGCGCACCCGAGGAACAACCGACCAATGGGGATCTTCGGGATGCCCTTACTTTATTTGCTCAAGCTATGGCTAATCAAGCCAACCACGGGGCCCAAGTTCCTCAGGCTCCTACCCCGGCATCTCGGGTGAGAGACTTCGTGCGGATGAATCCCCCGGAATTCTATGGGTCTAAATTAGATGAAGACCCTCAAGAGGGGGGTGGCCCAAATATGGTACAACCAATGGAAAGAAGAGAAGGGGGCAAACTATGTGGTGCCTTGGGAAGAGTTCAAAACGGCTTTCCTTAATCGATTCTTTCCTCTTGAGCTTAGGGAAGCCAAATTGGTGGAGTTCATGAATTTAAAACAAGGGTCTATGAGTGTGAGGGAGTATGCCCTCAAGTTTAACCAACTTTCAAGATATGCTCCACACTTGGTTGCCGACTCACGATCTAGAATGAAGAAATTCGTGATGGGTGTGTCCGACCTAGTGAGTGAAGAATGTCGGTCCGCAATGTTGATTAGTGACATGGACTTGTCCCGCTTGATGGTCTATGCCGAACAAATGGAGGAGGAGAAGTTGAGGAAAAGGAGGGGTCATGAGGCCAAGAGGGCCCGTTTTGAGGGCAAGTTCCAAAGTCGAAGGGGAGGCCGGTTTCATCAAGGCCAAGGGTCTTCTCATGCGCCCCATAAGGGGTTTGCCAATGATGTTCCAAGGGCCCAAGGTGTTGGTGGTATGGGTCCTATTGATGTATGTCCGAAGTGTGGTAAGGGTCATGGTGGCCCGTGCTTGAGAAATACCGGTGCTTGCTATAGTTGTGGGGAAATGGGGCACAAGGCAATACATTGTCCTCGGAATCACAACAAGGGTAAGGAGGTCCGTCCACAAGGTGCCAATGCAGTTCCTTTGGGGAGAGGGGGCCGACAAGGTGGTGCCCCAAGGCACAATCGATTTTATGCTTTGCATGGGAGGCAAGGGGTCGATGAAGTCCCCGACGTCGTTACCGGTATGTTGAAAATCTTTGACTTTGATGTATATGCATTAATTGATCCGGGTGCCTCTCTTTCTTTTGTCACCCCTTTGTTGCCAAGAAGTTTCATGTTGAGCCCGACTTGTTGCTTGAGTCATATAAGGTGTCTACTCCTATTGGTGCATATATGGTTGCTAGGAAGGTCTATAGGAATTGTCCTATTTGCATCTTGCATAAAATATTGCCTTGTGATCTTGTTGAGTTGAACATGGTCGATTTTGATGTTGTTCTTGGGATGGATTGGTTGCATGCATACTATGCTTCCATTGATTGTAGAACCCGTAGGGTCAAATTCCAATTCCCTAGTGAACCTATTCTTGAATGGGAAAGCCAAAATGTGGTAGTCAAGGGTAGGTTCATCTCTTGCATTAAAGCCCGTAAGTTGATCTCTAAGGGGTGTCTCTATCACCTTGTGAGGGTTAGAGATGTGGAGTCCAAAACCCTTCCTATAGAGTCAATTCCGGTCGTAAATGAATTTCTTGATGTCTTTCCTAATGACCTTCCCGGTGTTCCTCCCGAAAGGGAAATAGATTTTGGCATAGACCTCCTCCCCGATACTCAACCTATTTCTATTCCCCCTTACCGTATGGCCCCGGCGGAGTTAAAGGAGTTGAAAGAACAATTGAGGGACTTGTTGGAGAAGGGTTTTATTAGGCCTAGTCAATCACCATGGGGTGCACCGGTGTTGTTTGTGAAGAAGAAAGATGGGTCCCTTAGGATGTGTATTGATTACCGGCAACTCAATAAGGTCACCGTCAAGAATAAATATCCTCTTCCTAGGATTGATGACTTGTTCGACCAATTGCAAGGGGCTAGCCACTTCTCTAAGATTGATCTTCGGTCCGGGTATCATCAAGTGAAGGTGAGGGAGTGTGACATTCCTAAGACAGCCTTCCGGACTAGGTATGGGCATTATGAATTTGTGGTCATGTCCTTTGGGTTGACCAATGCACCGGCTATCTTTATGGACCTAATGAATAGAGTCTTTAAACCCTACCTTGATTCCTTTGTTGTGGTCTTCATTGATGATATTTTAATCTATTCGCATAGCGAGATAGAACATATGGGTCACTTGAGGGTGGTGTTGCAAAGATTGAGAGAGGAGAAGTTGTATGCCAAGTATGAAAAGTGTGAATTTTGGTTGAGGGAGGTTGCCTTCCTAGGTCATGTGGTGTCGGGGATGGTATTAAGGTAGACCCTAAGAAGACCGATGTGATTAGAAATTGGCCTAGGCCATTGACCCCGTCGGATATTAGGAGCTTCTTGGGCTTAGCGGGTTACTACCGGAGATTTGTGAATGGGTTTTCTTCTATTGCTTCTCCCATGACTAAGTTGACACAAAAGAATGCTAAGTTTGAGTGGACCGATGAGTGCGAAAGGAGTTTTCAAACCTTGAAAGATAAACTTGTGTCCGCTCCTATATTATCACTACCGGATGGGCTTGAGGGATTTGTTGTGTATTGTGATGCTTCTAGAATTGGTTTGGGTTGTGTTCTAATGCAAAATGGTAAGGTGATAGCCTATGCTTCTAGACAACTCAAAGTGCATGAAAAGAACTATCCTACGCATGATCTTGAATTAGCCGCGGTGGTGTTTGCTTTAAAGATTTGGCGTCATTACTTGTATGGGGTACATGTTGATGTGTTTACCGATCATAAGAGCCTCCAATATGTCTTCACCCAAAAAGATCTCAACTTGAGACAAAGAAGGTGGCTAGAATTTCTTAAAGATTATGATATGAGTGTGCATTATCATCCCGGTAAAGCTAATGTGGTGGCGGATGCTTTGAGTAGGGTGTCTATGGGTAGCCTAGCTCATGTTGATATTGGTGATAGGGAAATGGCTAGGGAGGTGCATCGGTTGGCTAGGTTGGGGGTTAGGTTGAAAGAGGTTGGTAATGGTGGTGTGGTCGTTGTTGATGGTGCTAGGTCTTCCTTGGTTGACGAGGTGATAGAAAAACAAGATCTTGACTCTTCTTTGTTAGAATTGAAGGCCTTGGTGAAAGAGGGCAAGGTGGAAGTTTTCTCCCAAGGGGGAGATGGTATCCTTAGGTACCAAGGTAGGTTGTGTGTGCCTTGTGTTGATGGTTTGAGGGAGAAAATTCTTGAGGAGGCTCATAATTCTTCCTACTCCATCCACCCCGGTTCCACCAAAATGTATAGAGATTTGAGAGATGTGTATTGGTGGGGAGGCATGAAGAAGGACATTGCCAAATTCGTCTCCGGTTGTCATAGTTGCCAACAAGTCAAGGCCAAACATCAAAGGCCGGGTGGCCTAACCCAAGACATAGAGATTCCTACTTGGAAGTGGGAAGAAATTAATATGGATTTTGTAGTTGGTTTACCCAAGACTAGAAAAGGTTTTGATTCTATTTGGGTGGTGGTTGATAGGATGACAAAATCGGCTCATTTTCTACCGGTAAAGACAACATATGGGGCGGAAGATTATACAAGATTATATATTCATAACTTGGTAAGGTTGCATGGGATTCCTCTATCCATCATATCGGACCGTGGTACTCAATTTACTTCACACTTTTGGAAGTCCTTTCAAAGGGGTCTAGGTACGAGAGTTAAGCTTACTACGGCCTTTCACCCGCAAACGGATGGACAAGCCGAAAGGACTATCCAAACACTTGAGGATATGCTTAGGGCTTGTGTATTGGAACTTAAGGGTAGTTGGGATGATCATCTTCCATTGATTGAGTTTGCCTATAACAATAGTTATCATTCTAGCATCGGTATGGCTCCTTTTGAGGCTCTCTATGGGAGGCGTTGTAGATCACCGGTTGGGTGGTTTGAGGTTGGTGAGGTGACCTTGTTAGGACCAGATCTAGTTATGGAGGCTCTTGAGAAGGTTAGGATGATTAGAGAAAGGTTGAAGACGGCCCAAAGTCGCCAAAAGTCCTATGCCGATGTGAGGAGAAGAGCTCTTGAATTTCAAGTTGGTGATTGGGTCTATTTGAAGGTGTCACCCATGAAGGGTGTGGTTCGTTTTGGTAAGAAGGGCAAGTTGAGCCCAAGATACGTGGGTCCTTATAAGGTGATGAGGAGAATTGGCAAGGTAGCTTATGAGTTGGAATTGCCTAGCGAAATGGATTTGGTTCATCCGGTATTTCATGTGTCTATGTTGAGGAAGTGTGTGGGTGATCCGAATGCCATCGTGCCTCTTGATGTTATGGGTGTTGTTGAAGATAATTTGATCTATGAAGAGGTTCCGATCCAGATTTTAGATAGACAAGTGAAGAGATTGAGAAACAAAGATATGGCTTCCGTTAAAGTCCTTTGGAGAAATCAACAAGTTGAAAGTGCTACTTGGGAGGCCGAAGCGGACATGCAAAGGCGATATCCTTATCTTTTCCACTCCACTCAAGCTTAAGGTATTGATCTAAGCCCTTTATAAAATCTCAGGTCTTAAGTTCAGCCACCATGTCATTGCATACATTCATGTTTAAGTTAACAAGTTCATTGTGGTTTTACAACTATATTGAAGTTTTTGAAATGAGGTGTAAGTGCATTGTTGCATCCTTATGTGGGCTGAATTTTCCATGTTTATGTCTCTCATGTACATTTCTTTGACATTCGGGGACGAATGTTCCCAAGGGGGAGATATTGAAACGACCCCAAAAATGCTCGAAAATGTGCTTCGGAAACACCTAAAATTGTAATTTCCATATATCTCAAAATCCATGCATCATTTCGAAAATTCGACTTCATATTCTTATTCAGGGGGTCAAATTGAGTGGGAAATGGGTCTAACCCGAATTTTAGAGCAACCGTATCAAAATTCGAAAATCGCAAAAAATGCGATTTTGAGGGTCAACTTTAAAGGGGCATATCTCTCAGCACACAAGGAACTGGAAGGAGCTCAAACTATCAAAATTGAAGCTCTATGAGTTATCTTTCCAACACAGTTTGTTTCACCTCATTCCGAGTTAGGATGAAGGAGTTATGACCGTTTTCGTAAAACCTGTCCGACAGAAAATGCAAATTCCAGTAGCCGAAAACACTGTTCACCCGCCTCATTTTTTTCTAAGTGTTGGGACGTTTTTTATAAAAAGGGGACATATCCATACTTAGTCATTTAACTTCGAAACATCCAAGAACACTCTCTAAGCCCTCTCCAAAAATTCCACCAAGATCATCCACCAAATTCAAGAATCCCAAGCTTTAATTCCGGATTCAAGATTCAATCTCAAGCAATTCTCCATTCCAATCTTCATCAAGAATTCTCCAAAGTTGAGGTATGTGGGTTGATTGTGGAAACCTTCCTTTCCACAAATCCAACCATTTATCCTCTATTTTACTTCAAGTTTATGGGTCCTTATGATCATTTATGAACTCTTGAATTATGGAATCACTACTACACACCCTATTAAGGTCTATCTTGCATATTTTCATGAAATGGTATTATTATGTGATGTTTATGGTTTTCATGCCTCCATGATCAAATTATGAAGGTTGTTATATATGTATATATATATGTATGTTGTTGGTGGGCTGTTTTATATAGATTTTGAAAATTGGTTGGACTTAGTACTCTTGAAACACATGATTTTATTTACATGAACAAGTAGCCCACCATATGTTTGATAAAATGTCATTTATAGAATTCTTATGAAATGGAAGGTCCAATGTACGTCCTATAAGTCAGATGATTATATAAGTATTGAAATGATGATGAAATGGATACATGTATATGATTTTTATATAAGCATCATTATACATATCATCTCATTAATATGTTATCTATCGGGTACGATTATGCATTTTGCCTATAATGTCCATCCATTGTTGCATTGCATTGCATCCCATATACTTAGTACATTCAAACGTACTAATGCATACTCTATGCCTACATGATGTCACCATGTAGGAACCGAAGCACCGTCTGACCATCCTCCTCCACGTGGCTAATACGATTTCCTATCAAGGTTATTGGTGAGTCCTCCATTTCGGGGACGTTGCTCATGATCTTTTGCTATGTATAAGACCCTTTCCTTTTTAATTATGTATTGACTATGAGGGTGAGCCCGGTAGTTTGTCTCGGCCCCCGCTAAGTATCCATGTTTAGAGGTGGTGTTGGACAAGTTGTGTATTATGTTTGAGCTTGACTCATCTATGGTATTTATGTATTATTCTCTTTTTGTCTTGCTCCCTTAGTCCCAATTTCCCTTGATTATGCGTATCGCTTATGGTCATTTTAATTGCTTCCGCGACCAAGGATGTGTAATGATATGCTATGAGGCTTGTTTGGGGTTCCCTCGGGTTCCCCACTCGCCGGTCACGTCTAAGCCCTAGACTTGGGTCGTGACAATACCCTAGACATGACATAATGTATAAGACCACGAGAGGCCCTGCACAACTCACTTAATATACATATACACAATATAATAGAGAAAAGTAGAAAAATCTCATATAATGAAAGAATTTGACATAAAGCGGAATTCAAATAACAGTCTTGAAAAGCCATCTACTACATCAAAAGAAGTGGTAAGGACGTAACCTATACACCACATACAACATCAAAAAATTTAAGATATAAGAAAGCAATAAAGCTAACATAGTCCTCGGAGTATCAGGACTCACTAAGTCTTCGAATCTACATGGTCATCCACTAGCCACGAACGGAGGGAGAGGAATCGTCAGTCCCTAAATTAGTGGAACAATGTAGCACAAGTATGCATTAGTATATTAAATGTACTGAGTATGAAAGAAATTAATAAACTATGAAAATATGATCATAAAAAGATATAATCAAGATCATGATATTCATGACCAAGCTAAGCATTATAAAAACCATTAGAACTAGAATTGTAAATCATGAACATGGTCAATGCATCTTAAAATCTTCAAGTAATCTTTATTTAAACAAAAACCTATATCATTTTGTCGGATATCAACTTTAACCGACAATAGACCATGCGAGCTATAACATGGAATCTAATGTAACTATTACATCGAGAAAGGAGAATCTACGTGCCCTGGTAGAACTTTGTATCATGATTTATATTCTATATATGGATCAACTAGCTAGGTCATTTAAGACAAGACTACGGAGGACACAGTTTGGAACTAGAGATTGTTACTATAGACTACCCTATTTGGGCCTCCACCTCAAAGTTCTCTCAGTGCTAAGTTAAATCCCAATGGAATAGTCAATTTTATAAACATATCATTATCCATGGAAAAGTAGAATTCAAATACAAGTTCAAGCTTAAAACATCATAGAGTAGCTCATTACATTTGGGAAAAAGTCTTTAATCAAACCACGATTCCTAAATATGTGAGAAAATTTGTTCACATTGATACTCATATTAAAGCAACTTGATTCATAATACATTCCTTTTTTCATAAATCTTGCATAACTTCATGAAAACATCAAATCATAGATTCATAACTTTTTCATGAATTCATGTCCTTTAGGGTTCATAGTCAAAATTGATTATGAATGCATGGATTCATGTGATTTCAATTGGAAAGCATGTAAATGAGTTACAACAATCATAATAAGATCAAATTCAAACAAATGGATCAACATAAATAGAATCCATGAATAATTGCATGAAAACCTAATCAATTTGATTAAAATTGAACTTGGAGAATTGAGAAACCTTGGGGGCTCAATGGGTGAATGTAACCCATTGATGAATCCATGCATACATTTATATTCAAAACCCCAAATCAATGGTGAAAAAGGAGACTTGACTTGGAACTCGAGCTTTTCCTTCTTGACCTTGGTAGAGAATTAAAAGGGATGAATGTGGATGGAATTTGGGGAATTGAGAGAATGAGAGAGCTTGGTTAGTTTTAGGAATAGAAAACTAGTTGTAGGACTTAGAAATAAGGGTAAAATGACGTAGTATAGGTATTAGATGCATCAGAAAAGATCCAATTACCCTTAAAAATAATTGTCGAATGGTTCCTACAGTTTGGACCTACAATTAGGGGTAAAACAACGTAGTATAGGTATTAGATGAATAGGAGAAGACCCAAATACCCTTAAAATATTTGTTGGATGGTTTCTATGGTCTATAGAACTTTCTATGGTCCGTACTAGTCAACCATATAACCAACTTCAGAAACCCAAATTTCACCTTACTTCCCACGAGACCTTTCTAGGGTCCGTCTCAATTCCTACGATCCGTTGACCTCATCCATAGGACTTAATTTTTAGTCCAAAATTTCACTAAGTCTAAAACCTTTCTACGGAACCCATCGACGACTCATCAAATTTTCTACAATTTGTCTTGTTCATTTGTAGGATAAACTTCAGAAAGTTAATTTTCCAAAACTCCATTCTAGGTCCTACGATTCCATTCCTATGGCTCATTGGAATTCCTACGATTCATAGTTTTGTCTTGTAAATCTCTTCCTCAAACAATTTTCTGCACTTTTCTTGCCTTTCTCAACATTCCAACTTCCGAGGTGTTACATTAATAGTATGATGATATCAGAATTTATCTAAAAAAATTGAGTAATTTTTTTTAAGTACAAAGCTTCCTCTGTTTTTTCCCTGCATCTTGTCTTTGCAATTTCATTTATTTTCTGAAAGTAAATAGGAAGACATACAAATGTTACATTAACAATTTGAAAAATAAAGCAAAGAAAAAAAATTAATTAAGCATGCAAACTCGTTAATCTGAAAATATGGAAAAGAAAGACAAAAAAGGAAGCAACAACCCTAACCCTATCTATCCAAGTCTAAATTCAATGAATGAAACATTACAACAACCCAAACACAAAAAAATGAAAGAAAAAACAAACCACTCAAATTAATGTTGATGTCTCTCTAAGAGTATGACAAAACCTTAGAAACAATAAACAAACCCACAGGCTCAAAGACCACCAGACCCACTAGAATCACCAGACTCGAGCAATCATATGGTGGACGACAAACACAGACCATAATTCTTCAAATAGATCATGTTAGACAGGAACAACACACCGAACCAGACCTATGAAATGCCCAAAGGGCAACAATCTGATGGAAGATCCCCTTGCCTAGCAGGGAGCAATTCCACTAATTGGGGAATATAAACAAAATATATATCAATCATGGTGCCTATCAGTGATAATCAAAGTGTTTGGAAAAATAATATCACATGCCTATCTGAAAAACAAATTGATAGATCCATGGAGATTCTAAAAACCGTAGATACTAATAGATCTAGAATGCGACTATCATATCGCCAAATTCAACCAAGTGCATAGCATGAATAAGGTCCTCTATGAAGGGTCATGGTTCGTAGCGGGGTAGTTCTTATCCTTCAAAATATCATAACCAAATTTTGTCTCCACCAATCAACCATGACCAATACAACAATATGGGTGAGGTTTCCCCAATTGACAACAGAGTTCTGCGACAGAGCAATCCTAGAAAAAGTGGGGAAGAGATTAGGAGCATTACTAAAGATCGACACTTTCACCTCAGCTACTATTAAGGGGAGATGTGCAAGAATATGCTTACAAAGTCCCTTAGAAGTACTAATTAAAACAAAAGTGACCATCGACAGTCATACACAAAAGATAGTATATGAGGGTTATGGAATTATGTGTGTGGGTTGCGGAAGGATAGGGCATACCCTTAGGAGTTGCACACTAAATATACAGAACCACTCAAACCACCAAAATAGTCAGAACATTCCTTCAACAAGCGAAATAAAACAGGCAGACAATTGGAAAATTATCTCCATTGCAAAAATGAAAAAGTCAGGAGCAAAAAATTCAACGAAGGCAGTGGATCACAAAGTGTAAATGAAACTAAATCCGCATTGGGTAAAAACTTACAATCCCCATCCAAGAAAGTTCCTTGGCATTGCCATCACCCTCCAAGCACACGAAAATGGCAGAAAAAAGAAGATTGAAAAAAAAAAAAAAAATTGTGCAAATATTAATAATGGTAATAAGGGACCAACACATTTACTCCTAATGTTGAATCCCTACCTAGATCTAACTTAAATGCTCCTAATCCCACTTCCTCAAGAATTGTTATCAAAGAGAGTCCCATTAATCAAAAAGCTTCTCATGTTGCCAATTGCCAAACTAAATTAATCACAGATGGGACCCGAAGTCATAACGCTCTCTCAGCCTCTTCGGAGAATGCAAAAGGCGCCCTTCCACGTGCCTAGGAAGACCTTCTCACTGAGGAAAGTAATCATCTCTATGCTATGAAATTTTTTACAAGGAAGGTCACATCAAAGAACTCATCCCCTGCTCTCCCTACCATGGAAAAATAGACCAATTTAAAGGACAATGCCACTCAAAGAGTAATCCAAGAACCTCACAATAATGGACTCCGACTTGTCAACTCCCCAACCTCTAATCTTCATCACAACGCCAATGGCCCCAAACCACACCCCCTCATCGTAGCTTGAATTAGCGTTATAAGACAAACAACTAACCTTAAAGGTTATCATAGCAGGATAGCCGGTGACCTGAATCCTCCAGAATCTGACATACTTATCCCAAAGTATCAAGAAAAGAGTGGACCAAGCAATAGCGGGATTAGAGAACCAAAATTGGATGCAAGCTCTAAGGGAAAGGCAAAAAATGGGGGAATATTCAAGACGATGTCCATGGAGGAACTCAACACCATAATGAGCACACTCTCCAGACATTGCCCTTCTTTCCTTCCCACCCATTACTAATGAGCTCTCATAGTCCAACCTTCATCCTCAGGATAAAATAGGACATACTGGATGCAACATACTCTCAACCTCCTCAGGGAGTGACCCAAAACAAAAATGGTGAGGAACCCTCAATCCTAGAGCTGCTCAAAAGAAATACTTAGGAACCGAAAGATATGTTGATAAGGCTTAAAGAGAAAAATATCAAAACTTGCATACTGGAGAAACCCTTCTTCAAGGAATTCAAAGAGCCTATCAACACTGCAGTAATAGCACTCTTTCCGCAGATACTGAAGAAGTGTACTCTAAGCATGAGGAAAAAGATTATGTCAGCACCACTAGCTGTGGATTTGAATCCCATGGGGTAAAACTCACTTGAACCAACAGAGGAAAGGAAAGGGCCTATAGGAGCAGGAATCACAACTGTCGTGAATAATGAACTTTATCATATGGAACACGAGGGAGCCCACTAGTGCAACCTTTCGGTGCCAATGTGATACAATAGTCAAAGTTCACAAATCAGTCATGCTCGTGCTTTTGGAAACAAAAATGATAGAGCATAAGAATATCACTGATGAGATGAAATTCGATGCTCAAATCCAAACACCTACTAATTGTCTAGCATGAGGAATAGTAGTCATGTGGAAGGAGGACGCTCTAAAGTTTTAGAATTTGACAGTGACAACACAGGGAATCCATGTCACAGTCAAGGTAATCCCTAACACCCACTCTTGGAATTTTTCTACTATCTATGTTAGCCCAGATTTTTAATACTAAAACACTTCTTTGGGAAAAGTTGTGTAACCTCTCCGGAAGTATAGATAGAAAATGGCTCATCACTGGAGACTTCACTGAAGTCTTGAAAAATAGTTAGAAGTTGGGAGGTAATAGTATTAACAACACTAGAACCAATCTCTTCTAGGAATGCCTTAAAAAGTGTAAAATGGTAGATCTAGGATTCAAAGGTGCAAATATACTTGGACCAATAAAAGATACAGAAATAGAAATAGCCTTATTCTAGAAAGGCTTGACAGGTGTGTAAATAATTACCTCTGGGTAAAACTCTTCCCAAACTCCCTAGTCACTCATCTTCCTAGGACCAAGTTTGATCATTGCTCCATGCTTCTTGAGCTGGACAACACCCACACCAATAAAGGTAATAAGCCTTTCCTAATTGAGCCCATGTGGTGTGGACACCCCTCTTTCCAAAGTCTTGCCCAACAATGCTTCAATAGACAAGACAGCCTTAGTGATGCTATTGACTGCTTTCAAAAGAAAGCTACCAACTGGAACATCAATACCTCTCACAAAATCTTCTCCAAGATGAGAAGACTTCTTGCAAGGCAAGATTGAATTCAGAAATCCCCCAACTACAACCTTAGCCCCTTTCTTTAGGATCTTGAGTCCAACCCTACTTAAGGACTATGATAACCTCCTTATTGCTGAAAAGGAATTCTGGAAGACTAAATCAAGAATCAGTTGTCTAAGCAATGGTGATGCTAACACATGTTTCTTCCACATAACCACCATTCAGAGAAGGAGAAAGAACCGCGTAGTCTGAATCAAAAATAAAACTTGAAATCCAATAGAAGACCAAGACCACATTAGAAACCACATCACCAACTCCTTCCAAGAGCTTTATAATAATGATCATTCTAGTTTTGCCAAGAACTTCTCGACCAACAATGACCCTATCCACTCACTAACCCCTGAACTTGCACATTTTTTGGACACCCCCTGTGGGAGAGAAAAATCCTCACATGCCTTCACTCTTTTAAGCCATTAAAGATCCTAGTCCCGACAGAATTCACCACATGTTTTACCAAAAATATTGGAACATTGTCAAGGAAAAAAACATTGACTTCTGCGAAAGTGTTTTCGAAGATTGTTTCATGCCACCTGGGTTCAACTCCACCCTCATGTGCCTCATCCCTAAATTCCCTAGTGGACTTTGCAATACTAGCTACAATCTTGTGGAAAAATTGTTGTCAATCACATCAATCCCATTCTCCCCTCCATCATTAGCCCTAGCCAGGACAACTTCCTTTCCAACAGAAAGGCCTCTAACACTGCCATTATTTTCTAGGAATACATTACTCAGTATGGAAAGATGAAAGGAAAAATCCCTAATATGATTCTAAAGATTGACCTTGAAAAGGCTGTTGATAGACTGGAATGGTCTTATATTATGGACACTCTACATTATTTCAACATTCCCCCCAACTTGGCCAAACTCATCATGTCATGCATCAACACTTCCTTCATAGCCATACTAGTCAATAAAAGAAAAGCTGACTATTTCCACCCTTCGAGGGGAATCATGCAAAGAGACCCCATGTCCCCTTACATTTTTATCATTTGCATAAAAAGACTTTCAAGAGATATCGAAAAAGTTTTTAGAGACAAGCATTGAACCCCATTCAAATTTCAGCTAGGGGTACCAAAATCTCTCATTATTTCTTTGATAGACGATCTCTACTTCTTTGCCAAAGCTGACCAAAGGAATTAAAACACCATAAAAACATCATTCAAACCTTCTGCAATTGAATGGTTCAGCGAGTTAAACACCATAAATCCAAAACATTTTTGTCAAGAAACTACACAAACCAAGATCGAGTTCGAACATGCTAGGTATTTGCGCTTCTGAGTCCTTTGGAAATATCTAGGTTTCCCCATTTTCCATAAGACACCCGTCAATGTGTACTTCCAGTACATCATTGACAACATGAGGAAAAGGCTAACAGGTTGGAAAACTATGTTCTTGAACCTTACTGGGAGGATTATTTTTGCAAAAGCTCCATCCCTTCCCATGTGATTCAATACATAAAGCTACCCACAAAAACAAGTGACACAATCAACAAGGTGTAGAGGGACTTTGTGTGGGGAACTACTACAGAAAAAAGGAAAATACATCTGCTCTATTGGGATAGCATCACTAGTACAAGGGCCACGAGGGGACTAGGATTATAGAAAAGTGAACTCAAAAATAGGGCTACTCTCTCCGGCCTTTCCTGGAGAGCCTTGAAGAACCCTAACAATCTCTAGAGCAAGATCCTTACCGACAAGGACCAGAAACCAAACAGAGATCATGGTCCCAAGAGGATAATATTCAGAACTTGTAAAAACATCTAAAATTGTTGGCTAGATGCTATCAAGGCAACTGAATGAAAAGTTCATAAAGGGAAGAAGGTAAACTTCATTGCTGATAAATGGATACCATACTACAATGCAATTAGCCAAAGCATCCATGGACCCTTCCTTGAAGGAGAAGAACACCTCAAAGTAAAAGAAGTTTACCAAAATGGAGAATGGAACTTTGATAAAACTCTCATTCACACTACCGAAGGAGATTAATGCCATCATCAAGAGCTATAGGCTCACAAGTGATGAAATAAAATAGGACACCCTGATCTGGGGGCTCACTCAAAATGGGCTCTTCTTGACGAGCAATGTCTACATGTGCATAAAAGAGACCAATGATAAGAGAAGACTTGAACCTAATAAGAGGTTCAAGTGGATCTGGTCTACTAAGGCACCAAATAAGATCAAAACCTTCTTATGGCTCCTCTACCACTGGAGGCTCCTAAGAAATCATGCTTTACACCATACAGGACTCAATGTTAACCCCAAATGCCAGTACAGTGACAACTCCAAGGAGGATACCACTCAAGTCTTTTTCCAGTGCCCAAACTCCCTATTCTTCTAGAGTTACATTCTTTCCACAAGTCACAACTCTGGCATCAACAATACAATATCCACCAATGAAATTGATGGCATCGAGCAATGGGACAACATGAAGGATAAATGTTACTCCCTCCGTCCACTTTTAATTTGGGTGATTGTATTATCTTATTTGATAATACTCTAGGAATGTCCATCCGGGTGGTAAAGATGATGTCCCTTATGGTAGTTCACATCACCGCGTCTGCTATCGATGAGATTCGTGAATAGTTTTCAAATGTTCTTGATGCTGAAAAGTGTAATCTCGTGTCATCGAAGATGCTTGTATATGTTGAGAGTGATGCTTTCACTTGTTCCCATTTTGAACACTTTGTTTTCATTGTGACTCATGTTTTGCTGGAAATTTAAACGAGGTGTTATTGCTCGTATTCTGAACTCTTTCTTTTTCTTCTGAAAAATTTCAATGACTTTCCTGCATCCACAGAAAAATTGTCAATTTTTGTGGGGCTCCTCTCCTTTTTTACTTCTCCATATTCGTTGAATGGAGAAACATGATGAACTTGAGGCAATCTTATAGACCTGCATCCACAGAAAAATTGTTAGTTTTTAAAACAAACTAATCTATGTTGACTGCTTCAATCGTTTGCTCATTGTCTTGCTATCTTCAGTTTATCGATCTGATCTCCTGCTTCTTAATACACAAGACAACATTTTATGCAAAAATATTTGAAACATATAGATAAAATCTTTAAGAAAAGGGTTTTAAGAAGTTGTAATTGAAAAAGGTCACTGCCAAGTGTCATGTCACATCAAGCTTAAATGAACGTCCTTGGTTCAAAACTTTATTGTGTCCAATAGCCTTTTCTGGAGAATTCAAAAATCCTTAAAGCTTGGGAAACTTCTGACATGGTTCTCTCGAAATCTACTATAATCGGGAAGTTTTGTAGTTGACTCCAAAATTCAAAGGTGTCGGAGATTACTGTAGTTGACTATGAACTTTAACGATGCTAGAGATCATTTGAAGTTAGTTTTAAACTTCTAATATTCTCGAAATATTCAAAATTTACTAAAACTTCTAGTGATGCTTGAAGGAATTTTTGAGGCCATCCTCAAAAATTTACATCCCAGTTAGACGTCTTGGGGTATCTCGAACTGTTGATATATGACTTGTAGAATTTTTGAGAACCTCTGAAAATGTTTGTCCCAGTTGCAACTTGCAATGTATCTTCAATCTTGACTTGTTGGAGAAAATATCTTCCTCTTTAGAATTTTTGAGTCCCTCTAAAAAATTTTGTCCCAATTTCTATTGTAAAGAAAAATAGAAATCTTGTGGGAGATATGATCGAGCCGTTGTGGCGCCTACGTATCCTGTTGAGGCAGGAATCAGGTCAAACGTAGTTCCCCCTCTTGAGGATTAACAAAAATAAGAAATTTAAACAAGGAACCAACCGAGGCCGACATAGGCCGCCTACGTATCTCACTCTTGAGAATTCAGGTTCAATGTAGTTCAAATACAAGGAAATATTAAAAGGGATAAAAAGGTGTGATCGAGACCGACATAGGCCACCTACGTATCTCATTCTTGAGAATTCAGGTTAGACGTAGTTCATTACAAAGGGATAAATTCTAAGCATAAACAATTAAAAACAAATAAAGGTGGTTACTAAGAAAAGATAGAAATCGAGTCTTCAAACATGTTACTTTTGACGTCATTTAAATAAATTGATAACTTGTGGGATCCAACATTCATGCTCAACCATGTGATGTCATCAAACAAATGTATCGATGTGTTCTCCAAGCAAACTGATGAGTTCTTTTTCTTGCGTTTTTGTCAGATAGGCACCAATTTTGATTTCTTTGATCCGTTCATCATTTTCCTGATTCACTATTCTGATTTCTTCTGAATTCGACTTATCGTGACTTTCGAACTATTTGAACTCCTCAGCCAGGTGTTTGGGTACCATGATCTTCTTATTGTAGTCCTCAAATTATTCCGCATCTACCTCATTTTGTTCATTCAGCTTGTGACATGACATGATATTGACAGATTTGAAAATATTTTCACTGAAATCATAGACATATATTATTAGATAGTAAATATAAAGCACGTAAAGCAAATTTTCACAATAAAGAAGTTTTTCATTTTAAATAAGAAAATAACAACTTTGGCCATGACAATAAATCATTTTGTCCTTTTTTTCAAAATATTAGGAGGCAGATTAAAACATATTGAGGCAAAAATAGAGTAAAGGATGGGTCTCGAGCATCATTCGGAACACCACCAATTTTAGAAATAACATAGAAAATTGTCTATTTCTACCGAGACAAGTGAGGAATCAAGAGCGAAGTGGATGTCTAGTTAGGCATTTGCTCCTTTGGCTCATTGTCTAGTATGACTGGTGACTCAATCATCTTTTTAAGCACAATATTATCTTCTTTGAACAAATTTTCAATTCCTTCCCCTAGACCATTTTGCATTGGAAAAGACTAATATAAGTGAGGCAATTATTTTAGAAAAACTTGATCGATCTTCTACTTGTTTTGACCCTCCTTTGGCAGTAAAGCAAAAGCTTGATAAGGTGTCATGATCACAAATTTGGATTTCTCTCTTTTGATTGGAGACGCTACAACTTTCTCAAGCTTCTCAAGGTTGACTGAGATTATAACTTTCTCCACCTTCAAATCTTCCTCGAGTTCAATCATATTAATAGTCACCCCTCCATGATTCCGCATGGGGCTACTATCGACATTAGGAGTGGCAGTCTGAAAAGTGACGACCTTTTGATCTATCAAGTCTTGAATTTTATGCTTCAAGTTGATATAATCCTAAGTAATACGCCCAACACCTCTTGAATGGTAAGCACAGTGAAAATCAGGTCTATAAAGCTTGGAGTTGACATTGATATTTTTTGGATCAATTGTCTGTATCAGGCCAGCTGATTTCAATCTCTCAAAAAGTTGTGTTTGACTCTCAACCAAAGGAGTAAAGACTCTAGAAGGTTTCTTCTCAAGATTTGGGCGAGGAGGATTGTAATTATTTCCTGGATGTGAAGGTACTTGACGATAATTTGAGGGATTTTGGTGTGGGCATTGTTGAACTCGGTAGCTAGGACAGGTATTTTGGTAGTGCGGGGGTGAAATTTGGTAACTTGATTGGATATTTGAACAATTAAATGATGGAGCTTGGTAATATAGATGGGTATTTTGGTAATGTGGAGATGGAGTCTGGTAAATAAGAGATGGAATTTGGTAACTCGATGGTGGAGTTTGGTAATTAAGAGGTAAAATTTGGTAACTCGATGGTGGAGTTTGATAACCTAATTGGGTATAACAAGCTGGATATGAATTTTGTGGAGCTCGAGGATAACCTATGTAAGGTGAGGATTTTCTGAAGTGTCCTTTTCCATCATATGCGCAGGAAATAGAAGACAAATCCTCTGTCTTCTTTTTCTACAATCCTGAAGATTTGGTTGGGGTGGCAATGCGAGAAATCTTTCCGGTTTTAATCCATCTTCGATAGCCTCATTTACCTTAATTACCTCCGCAAATTTTTCTCCAATGAGCAACATTATCCTGTCATAATACTCTGGCTCTTGAATACGTATGAACACTTCAACGATCTCCTTCTCTGACATATAGGGTTGAACCCGGGCGGTCTCTTTCCTACACTTATACGCATATTCACGATAGCTTTCAGTGGATTTCTGCTTAATTCTCTCCAAAGAATAGCGATCAGGACCGATCTCCGCATTGTAGGCGAACTGTTCGACAAAATCCTTAGCTAGTGCATTCCAGCTAGACCATTGCCTTATCTCATGAGAGGTAAACCATTCCAATGCTTTACCACTTAAATTTTGATTAAAGAGCCATATTAACAAGGCTTCATTCCTGCCAACTCCTACGAGTTGGTCATAGTAGGCTCTCAGGTGCGCCAATGGATTTCATGTTCCTCTAAAAACGTCAAATTTTGGCACTTTAACCCATTTCGGGAGGTCCAGATTCTGATGGATGCACAGATCCTCATAAATCAACCCATCGACTTCAGGAATATAGTGCAGCTCCTTCATGGATTTCCTGATCTCTTTTTTCATATTCAGCTTGACTGCCTCTTCCTTTGACCTCTACTCTCTCTCTTGTTCCTCATAGTGATCAAGCTCAGAACTGTTGACATAGGGTTCATTTGGAATTGAAATTTGAAAAGTAGTCTTTTGAGGCAATGACAGAGCAATGGAGGGATTTTGGGTATTTTGAGTGGCTTGATAATTTTGGGGGAAAGTCTGGGGGTTGGTATGCTGATTTTGGTGATGGGGGAAGGTTTGAGGATTGTTAACATTTTGATTTTAAGGGGGAGGGCAAGGTTGCGGGTTGGTGTTTTGAGTAGGAAGTGGCGCTTGGTAAGAAGCAAAGGCGCGAGGGGGATTTGAGGCGGTTAGATCAATGATGGGGGAGTTTTGAGCGGGTTTAGGAGATGGGTTCTGAAACTGTTCTGCGCTTGGAGGAGGAAACTGGAGCGGAGGTCTTCCATCTCCTTGAGGGTTGAAAGCTAAAATTGGATTAGGAAAGTCTTGTCTTCTTGGCATTTTGACCCTCATTTTGGTGATCTGTTGCATTAACTGCATAATTAATTCATTTTGATCAACAACAGCGGGCTAAGCCACGACAACATCAGTCAAGCCAACCTCGTCATTATTATCACCCATTACTACCTTTCCTTTTTGCAAAATTTGATCGGGTAAGGAATCTTTGGGGGCCTTAGATCTTGTGAAATAAGGATGACCAGCCAGCTTATCAACACAAATCAATTCTAAGTACCTGACAAAGAAAAATAACTCAAAAGATAAATGTATTAGTCTATGTAGATGATAAATAATACAAAATATCACACATATGACCACAAACGCATAAGAGTTGCTCCACCTGAAGATAAGCTATCCCACAGATATAGAAAAGATGGCTAATAGACAAAAAATTGTGTATTTAACTTTGGGATTAGTGACAGAAAGATAGACTTCCGTCGAGCCAAGATTTTTTGTTTGCATCTTTCATTGACATACTTCTGATTTTCGATTGAGACAAAATTCGAATCTCATTGCAAGAGTTGGAAAAGATAGAGTTTCTCAAAAATGGGGACCGAGCCTTGAAAGGTTGCCTGCGTATCTCATGAGGGAGAATTCAGGTCCTACGTAGTTCAAACCTTGAATATCTTTTCAGTTTGATACGAGTTAACCTTTTTTTGAAATGAAAAAGTAAGATTTGAAAAAAGGAAGTTCGAATTTTTTTAGAAAACTAAAGACTTGAAGAGTATTTGGACGCACTTTTGATAGTGAGTTGATATTTATGCTTAAGGGGTTCTACAGAAATTTCCAAAAGGAGTGAGCTAGAACATCTCCAAATAAAACAACATATTCACATAAAAAGTTAATCATGTCGCACACAAACAAATATTGCGCATTTTTAAATAGATATGTGACCCTTTTATGCCAAGGGTAAGCCTAATAATTTAATGGATGTATACGTCATTTGAAACATTCCATTGCCCCCTAAAACCCAAATTATACAAATTTTATGAATAAGTTGAATGAGGATATATAATAGGAAAAAGAGATACAAATAATCAATCACACGCAGGTGTACAATCCTAAGTTATGCCTCCATGGATGGTCCTTCTTTTTGATTTCTTGTTATCTCCGAATGAATGTACACGTTTTTGGATGAAATGGTAACTTGATCCTTCTTCGACTCGAACAAACTATTAAACTCCCAACTCCAAGAGACAATGGTTTGCTAAACAACGTATACATCCTTCAAATTTAAACACATAGGTATGATTGCTTTTTTATTAACCAATGGGCCAAATAGACACAAGGTAGGTTTCTAATGGGCCCAACAGGTCTTGGGTGTTGGGTCGACTTAGTTCAAAATGCGCTAGAAATCAGGATTTGGTTTCGCTCTACGCTAGCTGACTAAGTTGGCTTTTGAAAGACCGGGAACCCAAGTGGACAACTTAGGTTGGAACTCACAACAACCATTGGACGTATGATGAACCAATAAATTGCCGATCATTCCGAAAAAGGGTTGAGTTTAAAAAAGTAGTCCGGTTGCGGTTTCGCAAAACCGTCCTTTAATAAACTATACATACAACAGAAAATGTCATGAAATGCAACAATTTATACTATACAAGAATTGAAACAATTAAGCAATTTAAACATATAGTCAAATAGGTTAATTTTAAGGTCAGAACCCATTCAATTCCCCAGCAGAGTCGTCATTCTATTTTATTTAAAAAATAGGAGACTGGTTTTAAGAGTTGCCACTTAATTTTTAAAGTATAATTAAAAAAACTATTTTTTCCAAAAGATTAAAACAGAAATCTAATAAAAGTATTAAAAGGGGATTAGGGGTTCATATTAACATTTTGGGAAGAGTTTGAAAGCATCCAAAATGCCCGCTAACACGCCGTTATCCAATAATTAACTATTTGTCTAAACAGTTTTAAGAAAATATTACTACTTGAATAAATAGAGAAAGTTAAAATATTTAGTTAATTCAAAATGGCTATCTTTTGAGGCATTGCTTAGAAAAACCTTAAAATAATATAACACATGAAACACATAATAACAAATAAATGAGATAGGGAAAGAAGATTTGGGCCCAAGTCTTGATCTGTCCGCTTGGGCCAGTACTTGGACCTATTTTCGTTTTGGGCCTTTGGCCCAATTCTTGCCTCCTTTTGTATTTGTCCTAGACTAAATTTTAAAAATTATTTCTTTGGGCCTTAGGCCCATCTTCCACCTGTCCTAAATTCGAACAAGATAATAATAAGTAAAATGATAAGGGCTTAGGCCTAAAATAACAAAATACGACTTCTGGAATTTTGGGGGCCTTTGGGCCCACTTCTCAATTTTTGTATACACCTAGTGTATACAACTTTTCGGTTCTTGGAATGATGACGTTGACTCGATAGCGGAGTTTGGTTTCAATGCAACTCCAAATGCAAGGGAAGAGTCTCGTGGACTCATGGCGAGTGTCACATACAAAAGAAATACAATAAGGATTATAATTCATACTTAAAGGACGGGCCATGAATTATCTTAACAAGATTTGAAACTATCCATAATGATAAATAAATAAAAAAAAAAGGAGCTAAGGAAAAAGGAAGCCATCAGTTGATCATTCAAAGGTAAAAACAAATATGCTAAAATCATGCTTAAACAATAATATGTAGTAGTTGATGAATTAGCTAAATTCAATGCATTGATATATAAATTTAGCCAGACACTTACAAACATGGAACAGAGAGATATAAGAAAGGCATAGCAAATAAAATCATTTTGACATAAAACTTGTTCATACTAAACCTATATATGCACACAAGATTTGTACTTTAACAAGCCAAAGCTCCACTTGAAAAATTAAAATTTCAACAGAGAACAAGGCAACATCGAAGTGCTAAAGTCGAGTATTAGAATTATTTAACGGTAAATTCATTCTATCTTACACCGCAAATGATACGAAAGGGGGGAAAGACAAAACTTTAGGACAAACAATTAAGACTAATTTGCAAATGTACAAAGACAAGTATACTAACTATAAGCTAGACAAATAATTAAATAAAAATAAGAGCTCAATACAAAATTTACTTATCATGAAATGCTTACTAACTACATTGATACTACTATTAGACACTATAAATAACAACTAAATCATTTTCCTACTTATCCAACAGATCTCAAAAATTAAAGATCAACAAATTCTAGGAGGGAAGCTACTGCATATGGAAACACATATAATGAAAAATAAAGCAGATGGCCTTAGTGTTGCTTTCTTATTGAGACAACAGAAATTGGACATTAACGACAGAAAATAAACACAAAACTGAAAAATATAAGGAGCAATAATCAAACTAATTAAGCGAAAAACTTAACACATTAAGGAAACTAATTTATTAACATCCAAGGCACCAGGAAGTTGTGCAATTCAAAGCAAACTAAAGAAATGGAAGGAAATTGACTTTTTGGGCAGGAGCAGTGACAAACGAGCTGGACCACAACAAACTCCCACCACTACGAGTCGATTTTGATGAGCTTCGGAAAGAAAAAGAGTCTCCAATTCGAGAGTAACTGGAAATATCCTCTGTTTCAGAGAATGAATCTCTTTCTTGGAGCAGCGAGTGGGGACAAAGAGGAGTAAGAACTGTCCGCAATCACAAAGGGAACTCTAAGAAGCACGATAAACGCAGCAGAAGCAGACGAGAGCCAGGATTAAGCCAAAATTCCAACCTCTAGTTTCTGTACTCGACACCTATAATATATGCTTGTATGTAACTGTACACTTAGTAATGTAGGGCATTTTCTTCTCTACTGCTAGGTGATCCACATATTTTCCCCAACCTTTTCTCCTAGTTATTCCTAACCCCTAATACTAAGAAAGAAGAGAGTTTATATAGAGGGAAGCAAGGTTCAGTTTAGGGGGGAAAATGGGTGAGGAATTAGGTAAGAACCCATTTGAATTTCAACAATCTTCAGGATAAAGAACCTACCCAATTCTCGTACAATTTTAGCAAAAACAAATGGGACAGAGGGGAGGTGGACGCTCCAGATCAATCTCGTGTCCTTGAGCGTCGATGTGGTTCGATCTCCTGGCTACAAGGATGAATATCACAGGTGAATGTTGCTGATGTGCAAGAGTACAATTGTACGAATTGGAAGAAGATGACACACCGCGTATGTGATGCATCTGAAACCACGTCCCAGGCCATGCATTTTGACGTCGTTTGGTGCGATTGTTAACGTTGCTTGTTGTTGTATTGTTGTCGATATTGTATTGGGATGGATGTGGGCTGGGTATTGTTGTTGTGTGGGCTGAGAATTGAATTAAGGTTGGGTTGATTATCTTGTTGGGTCTGAACGTGAAGGAAGGGAGAGAATATTGAATTGGATTTGAGAAATTGGCCCATTGGATTACAATTATAGCCATGTGAATTAAGAAATTAGCCAAATTGAGTTTAATTTAGGGAATTTGACTAAAATTTAAACAAGACGAATTAATATTGATTAATTAACGAGTTTATTAATTTTAATGAAATAAAAAAAAATTAACTTAATTGTAAACTAATAACTCAAAAATATAAGTATTAATTAACTAAACCAATCAATCAACTAATTTAGTAAAATTAAAATATTTTTTTAGATGATTTTTGAATATTTATAAAATATAATAATTATATACATAATTATCTAAAATATATATATTATTTAAAAAATTATATAAAAAAAGTGACAAAACTATGTAAAATAACTTGCAAACTATTTATTTTTCTTGGTATTTTATAACACTAATTATTTTAAATTACTTGAAATTGAAGAAGCTCGACATTAATCTATATTGTGGAGGTCCAAAATTGGGTGTCAACAATTATAATATTATATTAATTAAGATATTTAAATTGTTATTCATGCTTATATTTTAACATGAACCCTTATTAATGAGATTTTGTTAAAAGCTTTTGTTCGATTATTTCTATGCATCAATTTTGGAATTTAAAGTGAGTCAAAGTGTATTTTAAAAGTATTACTTTGAGAAGAGTTTTAAGGGTAAAGTTAACGGCCCCAAATAAATTATTTTTATATTGAGAAATAAAGTATTATTTCATGAAAAGTATAAAGAGTTTTTCAGAAGCATTACAGTCAGATAAAAATAAGTTCCATTACCTTTAAAGAGGGTATTATTTTCACATTGAAAAGAGAGTACAATTTCATAAAGGTATAAAGAGTTTTTTTTAGAGATTTCAGAAAGATTGAGTATAGAGCAATTACCTCTTAAAGAGGCCCTTTTGAGAACTTATCTCAACCAGGGAGTACTTTTACTTTAGCATTGTGTTATCTACATATTTTGGGAGTAGTATTGATCACTATATGGGAAAGAGTTCACAAAACTCACATTCTCCATAAACCACATAGCCAGCGTAGGTTAGGATCGCACTAACTTTTGGGCGACTTTTTACTACCTTTGACCAGCTCTTATAGTGGATCCATGAGTTGAGTTTATTCTATATCCCAGAAATATATTGGACAGTTCTTGAAACGTGGCAGAAACATTGTATCATCATGAGTTTCATAGTGATGGTTGTCGATTAGAAAAACTCTCTAGTAAATTAAAGTAAAGTAAAGTATATTTTTTATATATATTTCAGTTCAACAATTTCTATTACTGCTTCCTTACCGCAAGAGCTTAAATGATTATTTATCATGATGTATACTACATAATATTTTATCCAATATTGGTGTGTTTATTCTTCCAAGTACTATTTTGGCAATAGTACCGTAAACAGTAAGTTTCATGAGTTATCCACCAAGTCAAATGAGGTTCATTTGGTCAATGAGATCATACATTATATATGTTACTAGTATTTATATCTCAGATACACATTACGTCAATTATTTATTTTATATGTCCTTACATGGAATGTACAACCCTTATTTGGGTTCTGTCATGTACTTCATTAGTTCAACTCTTTATACACTCTTAATTTGACATCCTCTACTAAGTGTTTAGTTGTTGTATCATCTTATACAGTCCTTGCCTTTCTATTTTAGGAGTTATGGTCTCTATTACAAATTGTAACATCCCGTATTCTAGACAGACCAGAAATGCAGATTTCAAAAGCTGCAGGTGTCACAAACGACGTCACCTACGGACCACAGGTTGACCCACAGATCGTAGGTGGGGTCCGTGGATGGTCACCTATAGCTCCCTCCCAGAACCCAGAATTTTTTTTAGCCAAGTCAGGACCTACGGACCGTAGGTGGGACCACGGTCGTGGTCCTGATCCATTGATCAAAACGCCAGAACCCCCTCTTTAAAGACAGTTGACAATTGACAGGACGGACCGTAGGTTAGCCGACGGTCCGTCAGTTGGCCCCGACAACTTTTAAGTCAGGGTCGTTTGGTCTTTTCCCTATGCATTGGACACCTAAACTATGTCGTTTAAACCATAAACTACATCATTTTAGTCAGCTTTGTCCTAGTAACTAAATTAGAACGTACCCTAATAAAGTCATTCTCCAAAATTCAGCCAATTTGAACAAAAAGGAGAAGAAATAGTACACTATCCCTCTCCAAGAACGCAACAAAGTTTCCTCAAGTTTCAGACCCCGAAATTGAAAGATTTCCCTATGAAATTCGTCACTAAGAATGTGAGATTTCACTAGTGGGTTCCTTTCACCCATTAGGTCCCTAGAATTTAGTCAGATTCTTGATTCTCTATGTCATGTTTAGACCTAGGTTTTCTTGAACTTTAGAAAAGTGTTGTGATTCAGCTGTTTGACTAATCCTAATCAAATTATCATGTTTTTGAGGAATTATTGCCTCGATTCTTGCATGAAACTCAGAACCCTAGTTGTGTAGATTCGTTTAATTCATGAATTACACTTGCTGGGTCAGTTTATTCAGATATACATGCCCCCAGTTAAGAATGTTTCATTATCAGTACATTAATGTTGGATTTTCAGTTAGCATGTCAGTATTTTGAGCTATTCAATATTACAAATATTCAGTTATAATGTGTTACTTATATATTTAGTTGGGAGTAGGCTTAACATCGAGTGGACTAGGGTCAGTCACCTTCATAGTCCCAGAACTATGTGCCCTCGTAGGTTAAGTCTCCTATGTGGGCAAAGTATTTAGTGATCACACTAGTCATTCCTTTATACCCTTGGCAAGTATATTGGGTCATCTCGATTGGTAATAAACATCGGACTCCACAAATAGCTCTTGTGGTTTTATGTCGATTAATAGTAGCTCCCACAGTCAGACTCTAGTGCATTGACCAAGTTACCAGTTACAAGTCAATATTTAGTCTCAATATGTTATGTACTTGGTCATTGCATCCACTTAGTTCAGTATTTAGTATATTTTAGTATTTACATTCAGTTCAGATTATATTATTGCTCTTGTTGCTTGCTGAGTTATGTATATGTTGTTCATCTTTATCATATCTTGCATACTCAGTACATTTGAAGTACTGAGGCATACTTTGCGCTACATCTTTTGGTGATGTAGGTTCAGGTCCTCAGCATTTAGATCACGCATAGATCGGTTCTCAATCTCTTGTTCAGTTGTATCAGTGGTGAGTTTTCATTCTTTGAGGACGAGTGACATGTTTTCCACTCACTCTTTCTTTGTTTCAGTTTTCAGTTTTACTAGAGTTAGTTGGGGCATGTACCAGCATCTCTAGTCAGTTAGAGGATTTTATTTAGACATAGTTAGATTCAGTTTTAGATTTGAGTTTGATCTTTCAGTTGTTATTGAACTCTAAGTCTTTTATATATTCAGACTTAGAATGGGTATTCCCCATCATTTCATTTTATATCATGTTTAAGCTTCCGCACAATATTTCTATTTTCAGTAAATCTTTGAGTAGGCTTATGATATGCCAGATCGGGTTAGCTTGGGGTCACCCATGATCTTAGGTCCCGTGTTATGTCAAGGGAGTAGTTTCGGGACGTGACACAAATGGTTGTATGCCCTCATGTGAAATGTCCAAATATATTGTAAAATGAAGCATCTTCTAAGAAGAATCTCTTGCTCAGTTATTATATACCTTAATGACTCATTTACTACATATCTTTTCTTTTCGCACACCTTCATGGATCATCTGTATATATTTCTTGTTCCCAATGAAGTTCATGAGTCATGTAAGATCTTAAGTATTTCAACAATGTTACATTTTATTCCTATATCATTGTTTCTGTCTAGTGTAATTTGTTCACATGTCTACATCACTTGTATATAATCCTATATATATATCTCAAAAGAGTTAAGCACATTGAAAGAACAATTTCAAAGATTAAAGAGAATAGTAAATTGAATCTTAATAATTATGGGTGGCAGCTCAGCGGTTGAAATACCTAGCATGGGTCGATTCTAATTGTTGTACTAATTAAGGGTGGCAGCTTAGGGGTTGCAATACCTAGCATGGGCCAATCCTAATCTATAAAATTATGGGTGGCAGCACAGGAGGTAAAAGCCTAGCATGGGTCGATCCCGATTTGTATATTTATGAGGACTGCATCCCAGGGTATAAAATTCCTAGACTGGGTCATCCTCTTCTACCACTGATCAGTTGGTCATTATGTGACATGCTACAATGTCTATAAACAAAAGATGAGTAAACTAAAGCAAAGAATGAAATGTACATGATTCCACTAGTATAAGCAAAGGTGGTCTCTTATTGTTATCTATATAGAATATTTGTACCTTTGTACCTGATTTTACTTGAGCTCTTACATTGTATATGGTCAATTTATGCTTTACATATTTAGTACATTCTTTTGTACTGACATCCCTCATGAACATTGTGTTTCATGCAACATGTATAGGTACTCAAGTTATTAGAATCTCTCAATATAAGCATAGAATACTCGACAACCTTTGGTGAGCTCCAGGTATTTTTGGGGCTTTTCCAAGTCTCTAGCACATAATTGAAATTATATTATAGTTAAGGGGTATGGAGGGGTCATGTCCCATCATAAGCTACTCGTCTATCTTTTAGAGGTTTCGTAGACTAATGTCAAAGTAAAGTATAGTTGTGTCTTGTTTTGTAGTAATCAAGGCCTCAACAACAAAGTCATGTACATTTATTTTGAGCCTATCTATGTGGGCCTTTTATTAGAGTATTTTGCTATACTCGTAAAAAAATTATAATTATCATAGTTGTATGTATGATAAACAAAAGTTATAAGTTGGTTCTCTTGGGACTTTGAGGCATCGGGTGTCTGTCCATCTCAATGGGACTTGGAGCGTGACATTTAACTTTAATTAAGAGAATATATTCCACCAAGTACTTTTCTTTCTTTTATTTTACACTCTCAACTCCCCCAACTCAAAGAAAACCATAGAGATGACAAAAATTGGGATTTCAATGCTTCCAATCAAGTTCTACTTTAAACGTCTCTAAGAACTTTGTTTTTCTAGGTATGTAAGGTTATTCATAAGGTTAGAGTAAGTTCGTCCTTACACCCTACATCTAAATTCAATTAGTAAGAGTTAAATCTAGTTTCTATTAAAAGTTATATGATTTTTCTGGAATTTGAATTATGTTCTTATTTCGAGTTTGATTTCTTAATTATGAGATTATAATATTATATTCAATAAGTTATTTAGATTGTTGTTCATGCTTATATTTTAACATGAACCCTTATTAATGAGATTGTGTAAAAAGCTTTTGTTCTATTATTTCTATGCATCGATTTTGAAATTTAGAGTGAGTCAAAGTGTATTTTAAAAGTATTACTTTGAGAAGAGTTTTAAGGGTAAAGTTAACGGCCCCAAATGTATTATTTTTATATCGAGAAATAAAATATTATTTCATGAAAAGTATAAAGAGTTTTTCAGAAGCATTACAGTCAGATAAAAATAAGTTCCATTACCTTTAAAGAGGGTATTATTTTCACATTGAAAAGAGAATACAATTTTCATAAAGGTATAAAGAGTCTTTTTTAGAGATTTCAGAAAGATTGAGTATAGAGAAATTACCTCTTAAAGAGGCCCTTTTGAGAACTTATCTCAACCAGGGAGTACTTTTACTTTAGCATTGTGTTATATACATATTTTGGGAGTAGTATTGTTCACTGATATGGGAAAGAGTTCACAAAACTCACATTCTCCATCAATCACGTAGCTAGTGTGGGTTAGGATCGCACTGACTTTTGGGTGACTTTTTACTACCTTTGAGCGGCTCTTTTAGTGGATCCATGAGTTGAGTTTGTTCTATATCCCAAAAATATATATGACAATTCTTGAAACGTGGCAGAAATATTATCATGAGTTTCATAGTGATGGTTGTCGATTAGAAAAACTCTCTAGTAAAGTAAAGTAAAGTATATTTTTATATATATTTCAGTTCAACAATTTCTATTATTGCTTCCTTACCGTAAGAGCTTAAATGATTATTTATCATGATGTATACTATATTTCAGTTGAGTTACGTTCAGTCTTTTCAGTTCAATTATTTGTTATTCAGCTCTGTTACATAATTGTACATTCTATGTACTTATGTCATTTGACCTACATATTTTTTTATACAATTTCAGGTACTTAGGATCCTCAATAGGAGTTCCATTGAGATGACTTCATATGTTCGTTAGCTTTTAGTGAGGTCTCCTTGCATTTGGAGGACTCCAGTTTTTATGATTTTTTAGTAGTAGTATATTGATCTATCGTGGGGTTGTCATGAAATTCATCTCTATACAGTAGGGTCTTCATATATAGAAATTTTTGGAGAGTCTTTGAGTTTTAAATGTCATACTTAAAACTTACGTTTCATACCCAATATATTTAGAGAGCTTGAGATTCAGTAAACTATTGTAAAATGTTTCTTTGAGTTTGATGTTTGTATATTCTTGAGTTAGTCTTCTGCTTGTAGTCATCCAGGATGAGGGTTTGCTTGGGGACCAACAATGATTCTTTAGTGTCGGCCATGTCAGGGGTGTACGCTTGAATTATTTTGTGTTTATGCCTCCTGCTCATTGTTTAGAGCATTCCTACAGTGACCTCAAGTCATTTATGACCTAATGAGACTTACAGTTTGATCACTTGGTCGTTCATTTGGTTTTTGTGTGAGTTTTAGCATTTTATGGCTTCTGAACCTTGATTGGGACCCAATGACAGAAGAAGGACATAACCGGTGTTAAGGTTAGAAGGGTAACTGCTTTTGTAGTCGTAGCCGCTCTTGGGACTGATTCCTTAAGGAAATGGAATTCTTCCAAAATTCCCATGGAAGGTGTAGATGTTTAGGCTTGCCGCTGCTGCTGCTAGAGAATAGGTCATCACTTTCGTTGCGGTTGATGCGGTTAAATCAACTAGTAGAAGGAAGGTGGCACAGTTAATCAATTGAATCCGCAGAAGAAGAAGAAGAAGAAGTGACCTCATAATCCAATTCTGACAATTTCATCAGCTCTCAAAAGGTATTTTAGGCTTGTAGCATGGTCAGCATTATTGTCAAGGTTTTCGTTGCGAGTCTATGCGATTAGACATTTTAACTTTTAAGTTAAGGCCTAAGTTTGACTTTAGTTGATATTCTAAGTAAGTAAGTTTAGATGAGAATTTCGTTAGTGCGATTAGCTGTGTAATGTTGATTTTGATTTAGAACGACTTTTCATTTAGATCCCAAGGCTTCCAAGCTAATTCTGACCCCCTTATGGATTTTGGCTTACAGTATAGTTCGAGGGTGGGACCTACTTTTTGCTGAGATTACCTTGTATGGAAATTTCTACTGCTCTATTAGTTCTAGAATATCGAATTTGGTAGGGTTACATATCTTGTTTACGTACATGGGGTTCCGAACAAATTCAAAATGCCTCGTCGGAGATTTGGAAACATGTCAAACCAGCTGATATACATAAGCTGGTGTAGGCCATTTATGGCTTCACATTCTCGGGACCCAAGCCGTGTTAGCGGAGGTCAAGTGACCTGAGGGCTGCGTTAATTGGGTTTTGGCCACGATAGTGAAGTTTGAGTTCATGGGATCCCTTGTCGTGATAACGGGACCCCAGCTCCTTTTTGGTTGTAATAGTGGGGTCCTCACTGCATTCGTACGGGACCCTATGCTTTCGTTAAGAGAAGCCTCGTCCTGTTTTAAAATAAGACTTGGACACAATGGTAACTTGCATTCAAGAATTCAAATTGAGCTTTCTCTCTCATTTTGAGCCGAAATTGAGCGATTTGAAGTCCCACACGTCTATAATTATGTAGGCATTGTTATGTAGTGATAAATAGTGTTGGGGAACCTCCATTTGATTTGAATTTCATGTTTTAGCTACTTCCCAAGCCTTCTCTTTAGCTTAATTATGGAATTTTGTGCAAGTCGTTGTTGTTCGCTATTTTGAGCCTTAAATTGTGTTCAATTTTATACCTCAAGGTCGAGGCATGGTTTCAGACCTCTTGACGGAGTCAATTTTAGAAATTCCAGGTCGGGTCCGACAATTCTCATTTGACTCTAAATTTGGTACGTTTCCATTTTATTTGATTTTGATATCTATACAATCGTATAAATATTGTGATTCTATTTTTGATAGCATGATAGAGTTCAGAGGCCATTCAGAATTATGATTTAGAGCGTGAAGTTGACCTTATAGGTAGGCTAAATTTCCTTCCTAATTAAATTGAGCTTGAACACGTGAATCCATGATAATTAGGGGTCGTTTGTTAGAGTGTATAAGAATAATGCAAAATAGGATGCATTAGTAATGCTTGTGTTGGTAATGCTTGCATTAGTAATGCTTGTATTAGTTATGCAAGCATTATTTGTTATACACTGTTTGGTTTGATGTATTAGAAATAACAAATCTTGCATAATTTCTACTTAAAAATATATGTTTACAAAAATACCCTTCACACTTCATTTATTTTTACACTTCCTTTGCAAAAATTCTTTGCTAAAACATCAAAAAAATATTTCTTTGCTAAAACACTATTAACTCTTCTTCTCTTCTTTTTTTTCAAAAATAATATTAAATAGTTATACTATTGCGTCAAAATATTTTTGTGAAAAGTTGGCAAAATTTTATTTTATCAAATTTATTGCCACAATAGTAAAAGATTTGATTAAACTGTATTGAAATTAAAATTTTAAAATAATACTTAAGACCATAAAGCCTATTAAAATGGAACTTATCCACCATTAAAAACTTCTCAAGCTCAAAAGGAATTTAACTTGTGGTAGCTCATTTAGCAGCTTGCCTATATCTTACCTTTTATAGAGGTCGGAAAATGGAGGAAAAATTGTTTCTTTAACTTGGAATCTTACAAACATAGTAAATTTTTTTTATCAATAGTGGGGCAGGCCTTTTTATTAAATAAAATAAAATTAAACTCTCCCAAAAAAAACCCTAGTAAAACACCAACAAATAAAAAAAACACTAAAAAACAAATGAAAATAAAAATAAAAATATATGACAAACAAAGAAAATGAAAAGATTCTAGAGTTGTGAGAAAATGCTAGGAAATGTTTTAAAAAGGCTTTAAGGGTAGTTTTGTAATTATTTAATCTAATGCAAATGTTAAAATGCTATGTATTACTAATACCTAGAATTACTTGGTATTAGTAATATACAACTTAATACATAATAGAGTGTATAACTAATGCTTGCATTAGTTATACATGACATGAAAAAGTGTACCAAACAAGGTACTACTAATACGCACACCTAATGCATGTATTATATTTTCTATCTAATACACTCTACCAAATGACCCCTTAGTGTGAATTGGGGGCAGGTGCGTAGTTATTCTTACTCCCCTTCTTAGATACAATGTTTTAGGATTGATCGACACTATTTTGGGTTTGGTACCAGCTACCTGAGGGTTTATATGTGATGTTGCATGTTGTATGTACTACTGATGAGTCCTCAAATGCTTCTTTTGTGTCAATAACTGATTCCAGGTATTTGGATTCAGGAACAAAGCATGGACACTAATGTGCAAAAAAGGAACGAAGCGAGCTAAAGGAATGAAGAAATGAAGGCCTGGTGATCGCCAATGTCACTCGGCAAATCGCCAAGTTTCCACTCTACCGCCTAAAGTTACAGAATGTTGGAGCTGAAATGGGGGTAAATTTGGTGAGCAGCAGTTCCATTCGACGTGTCGCTGATCGCTTTGGCGAGAGATGACCAGGTCGCCAAAAGTGCTGATGGGTGAGATAAATGGAGAAAGGGAGACTCACAGAATACTCTGGCGATCCCGATTTGGATCGCCTAAAACTACAGTAGTTGGACCAAGAAGAAGTGAAAAATGAAGGCGAGAGGAAGGACAATCGGCGGGTCACTAAACTGTAGGTGAAGCCCGACTTACCTCACCAATTGGACTTAAACAGTCACACATCAGAGTTGTTTAAATTGATTTTTGCTAGAGAGAGAAAGCATTCAGAAATGTGAGGAACACAAGATTGAGAGTAAAATCACTACCATTGTGAATTTCAAGTGATTTTAGCAAGGTTTTTCGTTGAAATTTTGTAATAGAGAAGATTGTCGTTGATTTTAACTTTCAATTTTCATTTTTACCTAGTTATGGTAAACATGGCAAATGTTGATTTTCATCTTTTTCCTATGATTGGCTAAAACCCTCTCCTTGGGGTTTTGACTATATGACTAATTGTTGAGTTTTACTAAGTGGTTGTCATTGATTTGTGAAAAATGGTGTTAATTTGAAGTGGGTCTAATTTGCTGCTGTGTTTTGAGGTCATCTTGCATGATTGATGTCACTAGTTCAGTGTTTTGTGCTTGCTCGAGAGAAGTGCAAAGACAAAGTAGCAAGTCTAGCATCCTTAGTAATGGGTCGCCATGATTTCAGCTTGAGAAAGTGAAACATGGAACCTATCCTTTGTATCTAGCTCGAGAGAGTGGATTTTATGAGGACAAGGGTTGGGCATCTTCCGTCTAGTGTTGAAGTTTGAGAGAATTCGACAAAGATAAGGTAATTGTTTGAGAGAAAATTAATTTACATATAGTCCTACCTACCCACGACAATTTATCCCATTGTGAGCATCAATGTTCATCCACTAAGTTAAACTCAATAATTGGTTGGTCAATTCCTCATGTGTTACCTCATTATTTTATCATTTCATGTTAAGTGTTGAATTGGATGGATAATAATAACTTGAAATTCGAAGCTTAAACCAAAAAGGTACAGTAAGTGTTCAGTTGAAAAGATTGTTGTCATACTTCTGTAATTGAATTCGAAGGAGAAGCTACTCTGTGGGATCAACCCCAACTCATTTAGTTGGGTTATACACTTACTAGCGATCTTTGACACTTAGAACTGGATGAAGTGTCTTTGAAACGTTAATCAAAATGGTGCCACTATCGGAGAGTAGCGTTACTTAGAATTCTTTGATTAAAGATTTTATTTGTGAAGTATTTGGCTGTAGTTGAATTGGCTTAGGCTGCATTGTGTAGTGTTGGCTGTGCTACATAGAAGTACAAATAAGTGAGGAAGAGGTGAATGGTAGTCAAGTAGGTCATCAGGACGGAATCGATGATATCAATAGTGTTTAAAAACCATCTCATGCAGGTGAACTAGGTGCAATTTGCATACCATAAGCTGATGGGAATGAAATATTTGAGGTCACTGGCACGACTCTTCATCTACTGGAAATGAGAGAACTCTATGGAGGGCTAGAGCATGAAGACCCACATGAGCATGTAAGAAGTTTTACAGAGGTGTGCATCCCGTTGTCATTCAATAATATGTCACAAGAGTCAATCCGACTTCGGTTATTTCCACTCTCTTTGACGGGGGAGACTAGCAAGTGGTTGGCCGAGTTACCAAACAACTCCATCATATCATGGGAGGAGTTGATTATAGCATTCAATACAAGATTCTTTCTCCCATCAAAGATGATGAAGCTTAGGCACGACATTCAAGGTTTCAAGCGATGGGAGGGTGAACCCATCCATGAAACATGGATGAGGTTTAGGAAACTCTTACTTAAATGCCCAACCCATGGGCTACAAAATGATCTGCTCCTCCAATATTTTTATCGGAGTCTTGATTCGATTAATAAAGTAGTGGCTGATCAATTAGTACGAGGGGGAATAATGTTACAATCATTTGAGGTGGCTTCATTTCTTCTTGATGACATGACTAAAATAAATCAAACGTGGTACACTCAAGAGGATCAAGTCTCTCCGTTTTGTTTTAGATTGACACAAGAACAACTTGATAAAGAGAGATAGAGGGATGAAAACATCAAGAAGATGTTGACCCAAATGGAATTTCTACAAGAGCATATGAAGGAGACATGTGGAGTGTTTAGAGTTAAGAAGGGTTGTTCCTCCGATTACTCAAGGCCGGGGGAGAATCAAGGTTGGAACTCCAAGAGATACGAGGAGGGTTTCCACCCACACTATTTGCAGCGAGGCAGGAATCAAGGTTGAAATTATCACAAGGGAGAAGAGCATAGAAGATACTATCAAGATTGGGCCGAGCAAAGCGACTATTGGAAAAGAGAGGAGGATCATGAAGAGGACCACACTCACTCAAGTGAGAACCCTAAATCGAGAGGGAGTGCAAGTAATCCGAGGGTGAATTATTTCTTGTCACGCATCCTTGATAAAGTCAAAGGTTCGGATGACTTGTTAAAAGGGATAAAAGCCAACATTTCATCATTGAACAATAAAGTGAACTCTCACGTAGATGCAATCAAGATACTTAAAGGTCAGTTGAGTTAACTTTTAGCACAATTGAAACCAAAAATGATAATGAAAGATGATGATAGAGAGCTAGTTGTGGTGACTCGAAGTGGAAAGGTAGCAATAGGCGATGTGACGGGAAATGAGGAAGCTCAAGTGCATGAAGAAAACAAAGGGATGGATAAATACGAGGAACCTATCCATCAAAGCATTGCCAAAAGACCACAAAAGAATATGGAGAAACATAATAAAGTCCCAAATGTTATGCAACCTTTACCAAAAATAACTCCTCCATTTCCTCAACGTCTAAAGAAGAAGAACGAGGATGAGAAGTTCAAGAAGTTTTTATCGGTGTTCAAGACATTATCTATTAATCTTCCCCTAGTGGAAGCATTGTTGAAAATGTCGGGGTACGCCAAATTTATGAAGGAGTTAGTCACAAAGAAAAGGAGTTTGGATTTTGAAACAATCGAAGTCTCCCATAGTTATAATGCAATTATGACTAAGGAGCTAATCAAAAAGAGAGAAAATCCTGGAGCATTCACCATCCCTTGCACCATAGGCATGCTCCAATTTACTAAAGCCCTATGCAATTTAGGAGAAAGCATCAACTTGATGCCATATGCGATCTACAAACAACTTGGGTTGGGGGAACCAAAAGCCACAACAATGAGACTCTTGATGGCTGACCGATCAATTAAACATCATGTGGGGATACTATATGACATCTTGGTAAAGGTTAACCAATTTATTTTCCCGGCTGATTTTGTCATTCTAGATTGTGAAATAGATGTTGAAATTTCCATCATTTTGGGAAGACCATTCTTGGCAACTGGAAGAGCATTGGTGGATGTTGAGAGTGGAGAATTGAAGTTTTTGGTGAATGAAGATGAAGTGACCTTTAATGTGTGTATGTCAATGAAACACCCAAGTGATATTCACGTGGTCTCCACTGTTGATGTTATTGATGAGGCGGTGGCTAGTGTGAGCCATTTAATGTGTATGAGTGAGCAACTTGAAGTCATGCTTCCTAACTATGATGAGTTCAAAATTCAAGGTTATGAAGAGGTAGTAGCGGCTCTATCAGGTTTGTGGGGGGGGGGGGGTATTCAAAGACTTTGTTGAAGTTGGACATTGATTTAAAAAATTGAGAAATTCTTCCCGCAAACCATCAACAGAAAAATCACCAAATCTAGAGTTTAAAGTACTTCCCTCCCATCTCTGATATGCTTTCTTGGGGGCAAATAAAACTTTACCGGTGATCATTGCAGCTAATTTGCTTGATTGGCAGATAAAATTACTCCTTGAGGTATTGAGAAGGCATATCAAAGCTATAGGGTGGACTATCGCTAACATAGTGGGCATTCCTCCCGGTGTTTGCACTCACAAAATTTAGCTTGATAGTGATTGTAAGCTAAGTGTTGAACATCAGCGGAGATTGAACCCACCGATGCAAGAAGTGGTGAAAAAGGAGATAATAAAGTGGTTGGACACAGGGGTGATCTACCCTATTGCGGATAGCAAATGGGTAAGTCCAGTACAATATGTACCGAAAAGAGAGAGGCATCACGATAGTCCCAAATGAAAAATGGGAGCTTGTATCTATGAGACCGGTGACCAGGTGGAGAGTATGCATGGATTATCAGAAGCTAAATTCGTTGACTGAAAATGATCACTTTCCTATGCCCTTTATGGATCAAATGCTTGATCGACTCTCCGAGAGAGGTTGGTATTGCTTTTTAGATGGATATTCCAATTATAACCAAATCTCCATTGCTCCGAAAGACCAAGAGAAAACAACCTTTACGTGCCCATATGGTACTTTTGCCTTCAAACGGATGTCGTTTGGTTTATGTAATGCTCCAGCTACATTTCAACGTTACATGTTATCTCTTTTTGCTGACATGGTGGAGGATTCAATGGAAGTATTTATGGATGACTTCTCGGTTGTGGGTGGCAATTTTGAAGCATGTTTAGAGTACTTAGGACAAGTTCTCCAAAGATGTGTGGAGACAAATTTAGTCCTAAATTGGGAAATGTGTCATTACATGGTCAAGGAAGGTATGGTGCTTGATCACAAAGTGTCGCAAAAGGGGTTGGAGGTTGACAAAGCAAAGATTGAAGTGACTGAGAAGTTAGATCCACCAATTTTGGTGAAGGGTGTTTACAGTTTTTTGGGACATGTTGACTTTTACAGGAGGTTCATCAAAGACTTCTCAAAGATTGCTCATCCTCTATGCAAACTCTTGGAGAAAGAGGTGAAATTCCACTTTGATGATGCTGCATGATAGATTTCAAGTGCTTGAAAGAAAAAATTATTTCCACCCCAATCATCATTAGTCCTGATTGGTCAGTATCTTTCGAAGTAATGTGTGATGCAACCAGCACGGCATTAGGTTTTTTATTGGGGCAAAAATGCAACAAACCTTTTCACCCCATTTACTACGCAAGAAAACCTCTAAACAATGCTCAACATAGCTATATAGTTACTGAAAAAGAGTTGCTTGCGGTAGTTTATGCGTTTGAGAAGTTCTGGGCATACTTGCTAGGTACTAAAGTGATTGTTCATACTGATCATGTTGCATTGCGTTACCTGATGGCAAAGAAAGACACCAAGCCAAGATTGATAAGGTGGGTGCTTCTATTGCAAGAATTCGACTTTGAGGTCAAAGATAGAAGAGGTTGTGAAAACCACTTATCAAGATTGGAAAGTAAGGAGAATGACGAGCTAGAGATCGACATAAATGATGTTTTCCCTATGAGCAGGTATTCACGGTAACTCTCAAACAACCTCTTTGGTATGTTGATTTTGCCAATTATGTACTATGTGGATTAATGTCGGATCAACTGAACTTCTACCAACAAAAGAGGTTCTTATTTGATGTTAAGAAGTTCTTTTGGGATGAACCATATTTATTCAGAGAGTATGCTGACCATATTATTAGAAGATGTGTTCCGGAAGAAGAAGCCATTGAAATTCTCCATGCTTGTTATTCTTCACCGGTTGGAGGTCATCATGGTGGTGTACGTACAACTGCTAAAGTTCTACAAAGTGGGTACTACTGGTCGTCTCTCTACAAAGATGCTCATGAGTTTGTTAAGAAGTGCACTCAATGTCAGAAACAAGGTGGAGTGTCCAAAAGACACGAGTTGCCTCTTACACCCATTTTAGAAGTTGAGCTATTTGATGTTTGGGGAATAGATTTTATGGGCCCATTTGTGAGTTCATTTGGTAATAAGTATATCTTGGTGGCTGTTGCTTATGTTTCAAAATGGGTGGAGGCTATTGCACTTCCAAACAATGAGGGAAAAAACATTGTTCAATTCCTAAAACGCTACATCTTTGCGAGATTTGGTACTCCTCGGGCTATTATTAGTGATGGGGGATCCCATATTTGCAACAAGTGGTTCTCAGCTGCATTGAGCAAGTATGGAGTGAAACACAAAGTAGAAACTCCGTATCATCCCCAAACAAGTGGCCAGGTCAAAGTATCAAACCGGGAGATCAAAAGCATCTTGGCCAAGACAGTGAATGCTAATAGAAATGATTGGTCTCAAAAGTTCGATGATGCATTAAAGGCATATCGTACCGCATACAAAACACCAATCGTGATGTCTCTGTATTAGCTAGTTTTTGGTAAATGTTGCCATCTACCAGTTGAATTGGAACACAAAGCACTGTGGGCATTGAAAGCTTTAAATCTAGACTGGATAAAGACCTCAAAAGAGAGAGTAGAGTAGTTAAATGAGTTGGACGAATTCAGATTTGAAGCATATGAAAGTTCATCCCTTTACAAAAAAGATGAAGAAATGGCATGATGCTAAACTCCTTAAGAGGGAGTTTAGAGTGGGAGACTGGTGTTACTATACAACTCTCGACTTAGACTCTTTCTAAGAAAGCTCAAGTCCAAATGGTCAGGACCATCTAGAGTGACACAAGTGTTCACAAATGGTGCCATTGAGGTTGAAGGTCAAGTAGGACCTACATTTAAGGTGAATGGGAAACGCTTGAAATTATACTTTAGCGAGTGCCAAGAGATTTCTCTAATTGAGGTGGTGTACTTGGAAGATGCTTGAGAGCATTTTCACGTCGTGCTACGATGTTAAATAAGGCGATTCTTGGGATACAACCTAAGTAGTAGTGTTTTAAAATAATGTGTGTTGATTTTGCAGGTACGGGATTTTGTGCTAGAGGAAAATGCTATTGGTGAATCGTCGAATCCATTTGGCAAGCACAACATAATCCGCCCTATGGACTTCATAAATAGGGTTGAGATTCTAGAACATTCAGAGGGGACCTTCATCACTTGGTGAATCACCGATGTGATTAGGCGACCTGATTTTTCTCGCCCTTTTACTTCATCGCTGACAACGTATCTCAATGATAGATCAGCGAAGTTCTAAGTCCATTATGCGAGTCGTCGACCTGTTCGGTGACCTCCTGCATCCCCGCCAAATCTCCCCTTTCTGCAAGTGTCACCCACAGGAACAAAAGGTAATATTATGCTCATTGGGCAAACCGCCGAAGCAGTCGATGACTGTTTCATTTTCTTGCCGACTGGGCGCTTAGTGAAGATTCCTTGTGACCTTGCTCTGCATATTTACATACTAGAATTTTATCTTTATTTGCTAGTTTTCTTTTATTATTTTATTTTTCTTTTTTTTTAATTTGCGGTAGTGTCCATTCTCTAATCACATTAGGGACAATGTTGAATGATTTCGGTGGGGGTAGCACTTGGTCAGTGAATTCCTCTGTGTTCTTGGACCCTATGGATTGCATTTAATTGTAGTAATTCTCTTGCAAATTTGAGTATCAATCTTGATCAATACTGATGACTTGAATAGTGCTCATAATAAAACAAAAATGAATGTGCATCTACGATGAGGCCAAATGAAGTTGCATAGGCAATATGTGAACTTTTTGCATCTCATTGTGATTAGCCGAATATCGAATGAGTCTCTTATGATGAGTATTGCACACTACAGAAAGGGTGAAGTCTTGTTTGACATTGGTAGAAATACCTTGTGTAATGAGCTTACGGTGAATCATATGTGATGACACCTAGAATTTGCCCAGTTGATTCGGTTGACTAAGTGATGCAATCTCTTGAAATGATTTTAGGCAACTTTGAAGAGTGAAACAATTTGTCCTTATACATATTTTGTGGCCTACCTTGTGAGTGTGTGATCTTTGCTTGAATACCCTTTGAGCCTTAACCCTTTTCTTGGAAGAAACTTGATGAAATTGTGACTTTTCTTTATTCCTTCACCTATAATCCTCATGATTTGAATAGCCAACTTAGGCCAAAAGCCTAAGTTGGGGGTGCGGTAGAAGGAAAAGGCAAATCAAGAAATGCAAAGTAGTCCACCTTTGAGCCACAATTTTGAAAAATATGGAACCCCTCCATACAAGAAAAAGAGGGGAAGAAGAAAAAAAAGAATGAAAAACCGAATAAATCTGCAAAAGAAAATGGGCTGTCCAAAGTTTCATGGAAAATGAATAATGAGGTGAATTTTTTTAGCATGAATGAGAGTTGTGGAAGAAAAGGAAAGAAAGTGTTGTTCAAACCATATTTCATGAGGACAGCAGTCACTGAACCTAAATGACCATACATTTGCACTCAGGCCCATTACAAGCCTTGAAAAGACCTTTTTGATCTTGAGTAAGCTGAAACAAGTGTTGATTGGAAAATAAGTGCAAACCTATGGGTGAAGTCATGCATGTGCTCATCTTTGTGAGTGTGAGTGTTGTTTTTTATTTCAGAACTATAAATTGTTGAACCATTGTGTGTGAATATGAAATCATTCTTTGTGTGAGGGCATTTGAGTACCTTTGTTGAGCTTGAACTTGCATTTGAAGCAAGTATTGTAAACTTGAGAATCTTTGATAATGGTGAGTAACAACTTGAATATTTGAGAACACAATTGATCCATGCATGAGTAAGTTGAGTCTTTTTGTGTGCATTCATGATTGAGTCTTGTGTAGCACTATTTGAGACATTCCTTTTGAACTGCTGAACTTGAGTTTTGCTTGAGGACAAACAAAACTTTAAGTTGGGAGGTGTTGATGAGTCCACGATTTGGACTCATTTAAGGCTTTATTTGGATAGATTTAGTGTCCTCAAATGCTTATTTTGTGCCAATAACTGATGTAAAATCCTTGATTTCCAAGTATTTGGATTCAGGAATAAAGCATGGACACTAATGTGCAAAAAAGGAATGAAACGAGCTAAAGGAATGAAGAAATAAAGGTCTGGTGATCGCTAATGTCACTCGGCAAATTGCCAAGTTGCCACTCTACCGCCTAAAGTTACAGAATGCTGGAGCTGAACTGGGGGTAACTTCGGCGACCAGCAGTTCCATTCGGCGTGTCGCCGATCGCTTTGCTGAGGGATGACCAGGTCACCAAAAGTGCTGATGGAGATTCAAACAATTGCTGATGGGCAAGATAAAAAAGAGAAAGGGTGACTCGCAGAATCATTCGGCAATCCCAATCTGGATCGCCTAAAATTATAGTAGCTAGACCAAAAAGAAGTGAAAAATGAAGGCGAGAGGAAGGGCAATTGCCGAGTCACCAAACTGTCGGTGAAGCTTGACTTATCTCGCTGATTGGTCCTAAACAGTCACATATCAGACTTGTTTAAATTGATTTTTTCCAGAGAGAAAGCATTCAGAAACGTGAGGAACACAAGATTGAGAGTAAAAAAACACTACAATTACAGATTTCAAGTTATTTTAGCAATGTTTTTCTTTGAAATTTTGTAATAGAGAAGATTGTCATTGATTTTAACTTTCAAATTTCGTTTTTACTTAGTTATGGTAAACCTGGCAGATGTTGATTTTCATCCTTTTGCTATGATTGGCTAAAACCCTCTCCTTGGAGTTTTGACTATGTGACTAATTGTTGAGTTTTACTAAGTGGGTGTCATTGATTTGTGAATAATGGTGTTAATTTGAAGTGGGTCTGATTTACTGCTGCATTTTGAGGTCATCTTGCATGATTGTTGTCACTAGTTCAGTGTTTTGTGCTTGCTCAAGAGAGAAGTGCAAAGCCAAAGTAGCAAGTGTAGCATCCTTAGTAGTGGGTCGCCATGATTTCAGCTTGATAAAGTGAAACATGGAACCTATCCTTTGTATCTAGCTCGAGAGAGTGGATTTGATGAGGACAAGGGTTGGGCATCTTCCGTCTAGTGTTGAAGTTCGAGAAAATTCGACAAAGATAAGGTAATTGTTCAAGAAAAAATTGCTTTACATATAGTCCTACCTACCCAAGACAATTTATCCCATTATGAGCATCAATGTTCATCCACTTAGTTGAACTCAATGATTGGTTAGTCAATTCCCCAAGTGTTACCCCATTATTTGATCATTTCGTGTTAAGTGTTAAATTGGATTGATAATTATAACCTGAAATTTGAAGCTTAAACCAAAAAGGTGCGGTAAGTGTTCAGTTGAAAAGATTGTTGTCATATTTCTATAATTGAATTTGAAGGAAAAGCTATTGTCTGTGGGATCGAGCCCAACTCATTTAGTTGGGTTATCTACTGATTAGCGATCGTTGAAACTTAGAACTGGATGAAGTATCTTTGAAACATTAATCAACTACTTGCGCTACTTACTTGTTAATTGAAGCATGACCGGCCTTAGTCTAGGATATACTAGAATTACCTTAGACTCGCGAGCCTTGTAGCCAAGTTATTGTATTTGCCGTCATTTGGATGGACTAGATCCTTAGAGAGTGGGTAGTAAACTTGGGTCTAATAGTATGAGTCGTATTTTAGGTGTTTTTGCAGCTTGTGGACTTTCTATCTTTTCTCCCTATTTTTGCAGCTTCAATGCATTATTAGAGGTTTTACGCTTTCTCGGGATTGGAGTATTTCAGGCTTGGAGCCTTTTCATGATTCTTTGTGAGTGGACGTAGATCCATGGTTGCTTGGAGCCTATTTTAGAACCTCTTCAGAGTCCATACGCCCCTGGGTCACTTTTGCTAGTTGTGCATCTTACTCCCCTAGGAGTGGACTGGCTGGTTGGGCGGCCTTGATATTTGATATCCTCTTTAGAGGCGACATGCCCCTAGGTCACTCTTACTAGCTGGACTGGAAGTGGAATGGCTGGCTAGGTGGCCTAGATTGATTGTCACTCTTTCTAGATTGGTTCAAAGTTGACTGGATATGATGGTTACTTGGGCTGGGAGTTCAGCTTTCTGTTTGTGGTACTTATCTCTTAGTATGCTCAATTATATTGTGTAGTTGTCTGGCTTATGGGGTCCATTCTGGTTTTATTTAAACTTGCTCCCAAGTCTACCTTCTAGCTTATGGGGTCCAGTTAGATTTAGTTTAGTTATACTAGGATTTACTTTCTGTATGCTCGTATACTTTCTTTCTTATTCGTCTTTCCTATGCAATTGGCCTATGATGCCTACTAAAGTAGCTTTGTTTTGGTACTTATGCTACACTCTACATCATTTTTGTGAAAAATGTCCTAGTACCAACTGCCACCGGTGACCCTTTGTGCTATCTTTTACAGTTTGTGGGGATCGGAGACGAGGGTGAGCACGTAACATCCTGGACCATCCCGTCTGCTTCTATTTTATGTCTAGCTAGTATTTTTCCTTTGATACGGCTTTTTGTGGTTTACTTTTGGGACTTGTATTTTCTCGTATTAGAAAACTATGTATTCATGACTTCTAGGTTATGGGAGGGGTTTCTATTATATATATTTTGATTTTCTTCTATTTTTGTCTTATTTTTATTACTAGTGTTACTTCTGTCTAGTTCTACCGTTATACTCACTACTTGTCAATCTGGGTACGGGGTTGGCTTACCTATTTATGGGTTGTAGTAGGTGTCACCATGACCTATGAAATGGGGTTGTGGCAAGTTGTTATGAGAGCTCCAGGTTCATCGATCTAACTTGTACAGAGCTAATACCTAATAAAGTTCTGTGGATATGTGCGGAGACGTATGTATCCTATCTTTTGGAGGCTACAGGGTGTCTTTAGGAATTTTTGTTTTTTGTATCACTTTTGTGCAACATGTGTGTTATTGGTTTCTTGGAATCTCACTTGATTCACTATTTTCGTAGGATGGCTCGTACGTGCCCCACGGTGGCACGGGGTAGGGGTTGACCTTCCCTACCTGGTAGGGATGAAACATCACCAAGATAAAGAGAGAGGTCTGGAGATGATAACGTTCAAGCTACTCTCTAACACCAATCTAAAGAGTAAGCGATCATCGTCAATATAAATACCTAACTAAGAGTCGGGGTCGAATCCTATAGAGAATGATACAAGGCAAGGAATTCTACCAAGAAATTGAGAGTGTAAATCAATTCATTTGTAGCAATCAGAATAAAGGGTGGATGATTCGACCAAATTTACGAAAAAGGGTTTTGTTATCAGGATCCAAAACTAAACTAAGATTTAGAAATTCAAATAAGTAACAAGTAATCTAGGGGTGCGGGTATTGGAAATTGATATCACGTAGGGGTAATTGTGTTGCTCTATAGTGATGAACACTCATAGATAGGATGGGTCATCTTCAATGACACTAATCTTCTTTTAATCTCATAGCATCAATTCATAGAATCTCCTTTCAGACTCCTCTTTGCGCATAACTAATAACCCAATACCTTACACTAGTATATCTTTTGATGTAGGGCAAAAAATATTCGACGTATAATCTCTATTTTCAAGCAAATTACAGAACTCACACCTAAATTGAAAGATATCGAACTAATTACCCACTCCAATCAATCTTTTTTGAGCATTAACTCGAGATCGGAAATAGGAATTGAGTTTGCAACCTTAACCTAAAAGTTAACCCCATGCTAATTAGCCGAAATCCATATATGAACAACAACAAATAGAGCATAACACAGTACCCGCTACATTAAATCAACACCTAACCTCATAATTCCAACCCTAGACTTTGGGGTATTAGCCACCTAACACAAAGTGTAAAGAAATTATGCATTTCATGAAAAATGCCATGGGTAATATGAAATTAAGCAATTATAAGCAATACCCACTTTGAATTCAACTTCAATTTATCAATTTCAAGAGCAAAGTTGAAAACCCCAAAACTAAAAGTATTCTTCAAAGTAAAATGGTTCACTCTCTAAAATTCTATAAAAAGTTTTCAGACTAGTGTCTCTAAAAGATTTTGATCTCTCCCTTAGATTCAGAACTTCTCTTTCTCACCTTTGGGGTATTTTAGTTTCCCAAAATTTGGCCCAAAACTCAATGTGTGACCATTTCAGCAACGTTAGTCGGGCTTGCCGAGCACATTCGGTGAGTCGCCAATTGCTCCTTATCTCGCATTTCTCTTTCTTTAGACTTCATGTGTTTGAACCTCAGTCGAAAAGCTCGTTTGAGTCCGCCTTTCACATTCGGCGTATATCAAGTACCACCTTTGTTCGTCTTTTCATCCTTCAATTTTCTCCATGTACTGTCACCTTTGGCGATGGTCAGCAAGTTTACCTTTTGCATTTGGCGAGTCTTTGTTCTTGTTTGAGTTTGCCGATCTGCCTCAGTTACTTCAAGTGTTGAGCATTGCCAATTTGGGTGAGATCGTGCCAATTTGGCGACCCACCCTTTCTATTAAGCGATCAACATTGTGGAGTTTACACTTCTTTTCATGTTTCTGGCCATTTTTTGAAACATTCATCTTTACCTTGTCCCTTAGCATTCATAGCTATAAATCCTCAAAATATCATTAGAATAGGACCTAAAATGGAATCGAGGACACAAATTGTTGAACTAAATAGGCCTCAAATGAGTGTAAATCTACGAGCCATTAACACCCCCAACTGATCAATCCTATTTTATGTCGTTAAGGCTTAAACTTTTGTTTGTCCTCAAGTAAATCAAGAACACAATTAATTCAACAAGGGTGTCTACAACAATTCTCAATGAGAGCTAACATGCAAGTTTCATTACAAGACTACTCTCAATAACATGCTACACTCAATCATGATAAAAAAAACTTCAAATAATTACTAGTCAGTATGAAACCAAGCTCAAGCTCACTATAGCTTATTTTCTAATGTAAGACCATGTTTCGATGAACGCATTCAAGTTCCCTCACATCAAGAATGATTATTTTCTCTCACAAAGAAAATCAATAAAGAAGTAAGGAATTAACACAACTCTCACTCTCCTAAAAGAAAAATACATGCAAGCTTCATCCCATAGGTTTGCCCATATTTATAATCATCACACAAGCTAGTTCATACAAGATCTCAAGGGTCTTGTAGGCTTGTAATGGAGCTAAGAGTTAAGGTATGGTCAATTTGGCTTAGTGACTTTACCTTTCCAAAGCATTGTTGCAATAACCTTCACCGCTTCTCAAGTTATTTTCATTCTTTTTCATTTGAGAACTCAAACTTTAACATGTCAATAATTTTATTGGAAATCCCTTTTTTATTTCACCAAACTCTATTTTTCATTACAATTTTTCAAATGTTGTTCATCACAATATTTTTATAAGGAGGGGTTCCTTCTTTTTGTAATACACTTCAAAGTTGAGTCTCATCTCATCTTTCTTTTTCTTTCACTTGGCTTTCCTTCCTCCTTCCTTTCCAAACCCCTAACTTAGGTTTTTTTTTGCCTAAGTTGTCTATTCAAACAAACAAATACTTTGTAAAGGATTTTGAGTGTGAAGTTAGGGACAATTTGGTTCAAGAGGTTTCAATATGGTTGTCAACCAATGGTTTAGGCTCAAAAGGTGCCAAAATTATTGCACACCCTCACAAGGTAGTCACTAAAAGGATATGGATATTTGGTTTCCCTCTCAATATTTCTGCCTAAGATCATTTCTTACACTTACCAAATTTAGACAATTAGACTAACAAGGCAAATTCTAGGATTTCACAAGAATTCTTCCAAGTAAAACCTTACCACTAATGGCACTTCATACATAATCATTTTTCACAGCCCAACAAGACCAAAAGCTTACGTGCAATGCTCATTGCAAGGCTCACATCAAAATGCAGCTAGTCAACACAAGATTCAAAAAGATCACTCAAAAGTGCAACCACATCGATTTCTTCCTTGGAACACAAACATTGGACACCATGCTCATCATGAGTTCTATTTTAGATATTGATATTGAACGCAATCGATCCCTGAATTATTATCAATAAAAACTCAAGTATTTCACATTTTTCAAAACTCTTGGGGAAAAAGACAATTTAGAAAGAGAAAAAGTGAGATCAACCAATCAAACCACTATAAAAGAAACAACCAAAATAGTACAATCATCCAAAAATAAAGTTAAAGTAACAAAATACAATAAGAGTGGGAATATTGGAACAAGTGCCCTCACCCCTAATGAGTCCACAAATTGGACTCATTTAGGGATATATTTTGATAGAATTAGTGTCCTCAAATGCACATTTTATCTCAATAACTGATGAAAAACCTTGAGTTCAAGGTATTTGAGTTGAGAGACAAAGCATGGACGCTATCGAGCAAAAAGGAACAAGGCGGCTGAAAAAAATGAAGAAATGAAGGCCTGAAGATCGCCTTTTATTCTAGTGTAATAAGCCCTGAAGGGAAAGATCAAGTTGGCGATGAAATAGAGCAGTCGGCATGTCGCCAAGCAGTTCCGCGAAGCAGTACCATATCGCCCAATGACTTAAAATGTGAAGAGGTTGAAGGCTAAATCAGGAAGGAAATGAAATCAACCAAAGACAGATTGTCAAGTGTATCGGCGATCCCGACTAACTGTGCTGAATGGTCCTCCACAACACAAATTTTCAAACACTATAAATACTTGTTTTAAATTTCTAGCTTACTATCATTTCTATTATTCAAACTTTTTATAGTTTTTGGGATATTTTAAGTTTTAGAGGGTTTTGGAGACTTTATTCTAAGACCTTGAATATTCAAAGGGTTTCAACTCCAAGAAATTAGACGTGGGTCTCGAAGATTCTTCACTCTTGATGTGTTTTAAGACTTAATTCTTCATACCCAGTTGATGGAAACTGATATTGGTATAATTTTTTTATCTCTTTTACATGTCTAGCTAAAACCCCAATTCTTGGGGTGTGATTATGTGAATATGGGCTAAATTATCTATTGGGTCTTGCTTGTTGATGGTTTATTTGTTGTTTAAATGTGATTTCATTTAGTAGATGTGTATGAACTTAATGGGATTGTAGTTGCAAATACAATTTCATCTTAGTGGTTTTGGCATGCTCGAGAGAGAGGTTATAAAACTAAGACTACTATATTGATAGTCGGTGGTATTGGGTCGACATGGGTTCAGTTCGAGAGAGTGAATCCTAGTCCTTCTCCCACATATTCAGCTCGAGAGAGTTAATGGGCTAAGGCAGAGGTTGTGCTTAATGCGGCAACTCGGTGTTCGAGAGAAATTGAGTTGATTCGAGGTAAGTTGCTCGAGAGAGAATTTACCCCTACTATAGTCTAGCCTAGTCACAAATGTTCAACAATTTACTATCAAAAGCATGTGCCCGATAGTCTAGTTTATCCCGTATTCCTATAGCATCCCAAGAATCCCGTCTCCCTATCTCGTTTCCTTATAATTTTACTCTTTTTATTGATTAGTTAATACACCCCCTCATTGATTATTGACGCTTGCGTCACCCCTTAAAGCTAGTATGTTTGTATTCGATAATGTTTATAGTTATGACTAATTAGAATTTAATTTTATTTTTCTATTAATTCTCAAAATCACTCCCTGTGGGAATGATCCCAACCCTTGGTTGGGTTGTATCACTACACACAATCCTTGGCACTTGAATCGAAGTAGTGTCCTGATACGTGAAGTCAAAATGGTGCCACTGCCGGGGAGTGGTGTTCGTTGTGAATTTTTAGTTTAGTAAATATTTTGTTCTTATTAGTTGTAGTTCCACTTAATTTTTATTTTTGTTTTATTTGGTTCTGTGACTATTTCAGGAAGCATGAGTGTTAATGGCAGCAACGGCAGCCAAGTGGGACACCAAGACGACATCAAAAATCTCAACAATGTCCAAAAGCCCAACATTAATGACCCCCATCTCATGGGAGGTACTGGGGCCATTTGTTTACCTCCAGCTGAGGGAAATGCAGTGTTCCACATAACGAGCACTATGTTGCAACTCTTGCAACTAAAGGGACTTTTCAGTGGATTGGCTTATGAGGATCCTCACGAGCATCTTCGAAACTTCGTGAATGTGTGCGGCTCATTCTCTTTCAAAAACATCTCTTAGGAGTTAGTTCAATTAAGGTTATTCCCTTTCTCGTTGATGGGAGAGGCTTGCAAGTGGCTGGCGGAGTTGCCACACAAACCCATCACTTCTTGGGAGGAATTGGTAAACTCATTTCAAGTGTGATTTTTCCCTCCCTCGAAGATGATGACTCTTCGGGACAACATTCAGAGTTTTAAACGTCTAGAGGGTGAGACAATCCATAAGACTTGGCTGTGATTCAAAAAAGTTGGTGCTCCAATGCCCAACTCATGGTCTACCTGAAAATGTTTTGTTGCAGTAATTTTACCGAAGTCTGGACTCGGTAAACAAAGGTGTTGCTGACCAACTTTCACCTAGAGGGTTGATGCAGCAACCGTATGCAATAGCAGCCCAACTTTTAGATAGCATGATAACCATAAACAGAGTGTGGTACACTCGTGAAGACCAGGTCTTCCCTCTCACATTCAAGCTATCTAAGGAGCAGATGCAAAAAGATCATGAGAGGGACCAACATGACCAAGATCATGACACAGCTTGACATTTTATCCAAAAATGTCATAGGAGCTGGTGCCCGTAGTATCAATGCCATGGAGGTGGGGTGTGCAAATCCTGAGGAGATAAAGTTTGAAGCCTTGTATAATGAAGAGGTAAATTTTCTAGCCAACCAAGGAGGTGGTTATCGCTCAAACTACCCAAGGGAGGGTGGTAACCAAGGTTGGGCTAGAGAGGATGGTTGGACGGATCGTGACAGAGAATGGAGGGACAGAAATCCTAACTGGAAGGATGGGGAGAAGGACATATATGTGCCTCCCCATAAGCGAAAAAAATAAGGGATTTGAAAGATGGTAGGTCTGAGGATATGCTCTCTCGTATCCTCAACAAAATTGAAGGGTCAGACAAAATTTTAAAAGAAATGAAAGAAGAAGTGTCCACCCTTATCCAGACCATCACCACCTATTCAGTGTCGATAAAGCAGTTGGAGACCCAAATGGGTCATATATCGTCTCATCTCAATCCGAGACAGCAGGGGGGTTTGCCTAGTGATACTATGGCTAACCCCAAGAATGACGTTTGAAGGTTGACTTGCATCGTGCCACGACGTTAACTAAGGTGTTGTTGGGGAGACAACCCAAAACCCTTTATTTATTGCCTTTTATTTGTTGCAAAATAATGGTGTGTTGGTTGTGCAAGATAAAGTGTGGAAAATGCTAAGAAATAAGGATATTGGCGAGCAAAACGGTCCAATCTGCGCATCGCTGAAGAGGTCGGCGACCCCGACTCAGACCGCCGTCTGACTCAAGACAACTTTAATACTCTGTTTGGATCATTGTTACCCATTGTATTATATTGTATCGTTACTATACCTACAATGTTTATTTTGATTATTACTTAAAATAAATTGTATTGTATTGTTAAATTCCATTGTTACGTAATAATGAAAACCACCATTTCATGGAACAACCACTTTGGTGTGTTTCCATTGTTACTTAATTTCTTTTTCCAATTATATCTTTACATAATATTTCATAATACTATTTTACCCTTTACATTATATTATTTAATTCTAGTCAAACTTCCTACCCTAAAATAATTAAGGATATTTTAGTAAATTTATAAATTATAATACAATACGATACAGTCAAACCAAACAATAAAAATATTATTAAACAACAACAAACAATACAGTCTAGTCAAACATTGTATCTACCATATAATACAGTACAATAGAGTACAATACAATACAATACATTATGAAAAAATGGGTAGCAATGATCCAAACAGAGTGTCTGTAAAACTCGGTGGGCTGAATAAATTATTGGCGAGTCATCGATGAGATCGGCGATTCTTATTTTTACAGTCGTTTGAACTCCCAAATTAACTAGGGGGTTCTGTAAAACTCGGCGAAGTAAGTGATTCCTTGCCATGACACCGAATGATTCAGCGGTCACGACTAATGTCACTGAGTGGGCAAGAACTGGACGATTTTTGAAGCCAAAGGTTTAAATTCTCAAACTCTTTCACTTTTATGCACTTTCATTCTCCCAACCGCACACATGCACTTTATTCCCTATATTCTTGCATTCTCTAAGTGTTTTAGTCTCAATTTATGCTTGGAACTTGGATTACATTGCTGCCTAGCGATTCAATCCCAATTTATTCAATATCAAAGGGTTGGTTTCTGAACCCTGAGCTAGTTTTATGGATTTTATAATCAAATGCAATGATATTATCGTGTTGAATTGTGTTAGGTTTCTATGGTAAGAGTTAATTTGTTTGAATGCCTGATTTAATTTGATAATCTTGCCCGTAGTATTTTGATTGTCAAGTTCCCGTAATTGTATGCCTTAAAATGGATTAAAATTCGAAGGGTTTTGTTTGGGTATTATGGGTCCTACCTTAATTTAACTAATGCATGATTTGATTTTGGTTTTGGGGGTTGCGGGGTTGAATTCAAGAAGTTGGGTTGAAAATAGGCATATTGAGTCATTTGGCGAGCTGGGTCGAGATCGTCGAACCACTCGGCAGTTTGCCTAACATCCCCATCTCACCCTTGATTTTATGCTTTATTTGATGATTGATTTGTAAACTTCGGTGAGAAACCTGATGTCGCCAAAAACACTCGACAATTCGCCGAAAGGCAATTTTTTAGCCCTTTGTCTGCACTGTAACTTTCGGCAGGATTGTCCTTGTTCACCAAAAGCTATCGGCAGATAGCTATCGGTGACCCACCGAATGGTTTCCCACATCGCCCTTTTCTTGCAGTTTTGAGCCAATTCCTTCGGCAAGCTCGATCTAGTCCGCCTAAGAAACTTGGCGACTCGCCAATTGGTTTGGCGAAGTCTGTCTGCAAATGTTCTGTTGTGCTTTTGTTTAAGTTATTCTAACTTCTCTTCATGATTTTGTAAACATGACTAAATCAAAAGTTGTTGAAAGAATAACACCAGCCCAAGAGAAGTCCAAAGGGATTGTGATAAATGAGGATGCAACTACGTCGAAAGGAAACGCTATGAAACTACCCACAACTACTAGGAAAGGCAAGAGCAAGAGGCCCACATCTGCCAGGAAGACCATTACCTAGACCCTAATATTCCTTCATGGTCCTGGGGATTCTGCAGGGTGGTGCATGTTTTTGGCGGACTTACACTCAACAGAACTTGGTGAATCTGGCATTGTTGTTCCTCTTGAGGTGACTCTGGGCACTAATGCCCAAGTCCAGAATGCTACTCTGGGCGTTAAGGCCCAGACAGATGGAGAGACTGCATACACAAGATCTCCTCTTTACCTCCCTCTCTATCTTTCTTTATTTGAAATTTTGGATAATTATGTTTGCATTTGAGGACAAATGTTTTTAAAATGTGGTAGGGTGAGGCCCACCTTTGTGTCCTATTCATGAATTTTCATTTTGATTGTGTGTTTGGTTCATTGAGCTTAAATTGTGTTTTAACACTACTTTTTGTTGATATTTAAGCTTATGGCTCCATCTGTTTTTATTGCAAATGATTTTGACCCTTCCAAAAAAAAATTGCATTTTTGCCACCTCTTGTATGCACTCGAATGTGGTTGTTCTTTAGCAAATTTGAGTCTCGGTTTTATCAATATCGATGACTTGAATAGTGCTCGTAATTGAATGAACATGAATGTACGACTACGATGAGACCAGATGAAGTTGCATAGATAGTATGTGAACTCTTTGCATCTCGTTGTGATTATCCATTTATCAAATCAATTCTCTTGTGATGACCATTTCACACTAGCGAAAGTGTGGAGTCTTGTTTGACTTTAGTGTCGATGCCTTATGTGATAAGCTTACCTTGAACCATGCATGATAACACCTAGAATTGGCCCAGTCGGTCCGATAGACTAAGTAAGGCTATCTCTTGATATGATCTTAGGAAACTTCAAAGAGTGTGAGCCAATTTGACATATACCCCTTTTGTGGCCTACTTTTTTAGTGTGTGAACCTCTTTTGAACACCCCTTGGTCCTTACCTTTCTTTGGAAGAAACGTGATGAAAACATGACCTTTCTTAATCTACTACCTGTAAGCCTCTTGAATTGTGGTTGATCAAATAGCCAACTTAGGCCAAAGCCTAAGTTAGGGATGTGGTGAAAAGAGAAGACAAGTCAAGAAGTTTGAGAAAAGTCCTCTTTAACCCATGGTGTTGAAAAAAATGGAATCCCTCCATAAAAAAAGAGTGAAAAAGTTGTGGAATAAAGTACGAAAGATATGGGGGTTCCGAACAATCCATGGAAATGAATAATGGGATGACTTACGAGCACTAAATAAAATGATGAAAGAAGAAGAAAGGGAGTGTTGAAAGCACCACATTTCACGAGGATGAAAGTCACTGAGCCTAAATGACCATACCTTTGCACTCAGCCCCATTACAAGCCTTGAAAAGACCTTTTTGATCTTGAGTGAGCTGAAATAATTGTTGATTGGAAAATACAGGCAAGCATATGGTGAAAGCATGTATTGTGTTCTTCTTAGAGAGAGTGAGCATTGCATTTGATTTTGGAACGTTAGATGATTAAACCATTGTGTGTGAATATGGAATCATTCTTTGTGTGAGGGCATTCGAGTACCTTTGTTGAGTTCAAACTTGCATTTGAAGCAAGTATAGTGAGCTTGAGAATCTTTGATAATGATGTGTCACAACTTGACTCTTTGGGTATACAGTTGATCCTTGCATGAGTAAGTTAAGCCTTGTTGTGTACATTCATGATTGAGTCTTGTGTAGCACTGTTTGAGACATCCTTTTTGAACTACTGAACTTGAGTTTTACTTGAGGACAAGCAAAAGTTTAAGTTGGGGGTGTTGATGAGTCCACAAATTGGACTCATTTAGGGATATATTTTGAAAGAATTAGTGTCCTCAAATGCACATTTTATCTCAATAAATGATGAAAAACCTTAAGTTTCAGGTATTTGAGTTAAGAGATAGAGCATGGACGCTATCGAGCAAAAAGGAACAAGGCGGTTGAAAAGAACGAAGAAATGAAGGCCAAAAGATCGTCGAGCCTAGATGGCGAGTCGCCGATAAGCCTGGAGATAGCATTTTGTTCCAGTGTGCTGAGCCCTGAATGGAAAGATGAAGTTGGCGATGAATTGGAGCAGTCGACGTGTCGCCCAGCAGTTTCGCGAAGTAGTACCATATCACCCAACGACTCAAAATGCGAAAAGGCTGAAGGCTAAATCAGAAAAGCGATGAAATCAACCAAAAGGTGGATCGCCGAGTGTATCAGCGATCCCGACTAACTGCACCGAATAGTCCTCCGCAGCTAAAATTTTCAAACACTATAAATACTTAGTTTAAATTTCTAGCTTATTATCACTTCTATTATTCAAACTTTTTACAGTTTTTCGGAGAGTTTAAGTTTTAGAGGGTTTTGGAGACTTTGTTCTAAGACCTTGAAGATTTAAAAGGTTTCAACTTCAAGAAATTAGACGTGGGTCTCAAAATTTCTTCACTCTTGATGTGTTTTAAGACTTAATTCTTCATATCCAGTTGATGGAAATTGATATTGGTATAATTTTTTGTCTCTTTTACATGTCTAGCTAAAACCCCAATTCTTGGGGTGTGATTATGTGAATATGGGCTAAAATATTTGTTGGGTCTTGCTTGTTGATGGTTTATTTGTTGTTTAAATGTGATTTCATTTAGTAGTTGTGTATGAACTTAATAGGATTGAAGTTGCAAATGCAATTTCATCTTAGTGTTTTTGGCTTGCTATAGAGAGAGGTCGTAAAACTAAGACTACTAAATTGATAGCCGGTGGTATTTGGTTGACATGGGTTTAGCTCGAGAGAGTGAATCCTAGTCCTTCTCCCACACATTTAGCTCTATAGAGTGAATGGGCTAAGGCAGAGGTTGTACTTAATAGGGCAAATCGATGTTCGAGAGAAATTGAGTTGATTCGGGGTAAGTTGCTCGAGAGAGAATTTACCCCTACTATAGTCTAGCCTAGTCACAAATGTTCAACAATTTACTATCAAAAGCATGTACCCGATAGACTAGTTTATCCCGTATTCCTATCACATCCCAAAAATCCCGTCTCCCTATCTCGTTTCCTCATAATTTTGCTCTTTTTATTGATTAGTTAATACAAACCCCCTATTGAGAATTGACGCTTGCATCACCCCTTAGAGTTAGTATGTTTGTATTCGATAATGTTTATAGCTATGACTAATTAGAACTTAATTTTATTTTTCTATTAATTATCGAAACCACTCCCTGTGGGAACGATCCCAACCCTTGGTTGGGTTATATCACTACACGCGATCGTTGGCACTTGAACCGAAGTAGTGTCCTGATACGTGAATTCAACCCCCACCAAAATAGTAAAAGCAGTGTCCTTAATACGAAATAAGTAAAAAAGTATGGGAGGAGAGGTAAAATTCCTTTTCACAAGCTATGCCTATGGAGTGCTCTCATCTGGAATCTCGGGAGGAGTGTCATCATCCTGGGCATTAGTGCCCGACAATATGATCACATGAGGTAGCAATGTAGGATCAACCGTGCCTGACACATTAATAGGAAGAACGGTGGAGTCTGTAAGGACTCTATTGGTGCCAGTTGTGGAGGTATCCTCAAGAAATCTCTCCAATGTCACATGGACCATCGTCTCCTCAATGTCCTGCAACTTAGTCAATGCTAGTGCAATCTTCTACTCATCCTCCTCTCTCTAAATCTCCTCTTCATCGGTTTTTTCAACCAAATAATCATTCACCCTATCATCCTCTCTCTCATCACTAGCCTAAAAAACTGTAGCATCAAGAATCTCCACATCACACCCACTCGGTTACACAACCACACTTGGAGGAAGCTCACCACTACGCATAATTAGGGGCACAGATAGGCGCATCAAGTAGGGGAACCTCGCCCCAGAACATCGATATATCTATAGACCTCAATTGGTCTACATTAGCCCTTAGAGTATATATCTAACCCCTCATCGAAGATAGCATAGTCGAACTAACCTCAACCTTCTCGGGCCTCGAGCATAGAGGTGAGGTTATCCAACCTCACAATATGTGACTCAATAGAGGCCTCATACTGAGTGAACCTAACCCTTAGTGGAGCTAAGAAAAATTCAATAGCCCTATCAATCATCTCGAGAAAATTTGTTTCAACCCTCGCAACCTTCATATCCACAGACCAAGAAATATTGCCAATTTGATAAAGCATAGCCTAGGTCAATGGGGGATGAGAGATAGGAGTCGGGGCAGGTGCAATTGTAACAGTGGAATTAAAAGTTACTAAGAAAGGTTGTGGTATACATGACTGCTCCATATAAAAAGCAGATGGAGTGGCCTCATCAACAGGAGTAGCAGATCAACCACGGGCATAGCGTCGGGTGGCGGCGGATTTCTCCGAGCCACATCATCCTATAGATAATTAGCCTTAATCATGTGGATGTCATTAGAAGAGGTTGGGTTGATCCATAGTTCCCCCGAAATGGAACTCCAGCAACTTCACACAACTGAGTGATCACAATTGGGAATGGAAGCGAAGTTTGCTCTTGCTTGACCCTCATTAATATCTCATCAGCAATAGTTGACCCCACATTAATCTTCTCTCTATTGATAATTTTACCAACTAGCATAACTTTTGGGTGTTGAAGGATGGACTCATTTTGTGAAGGCATAATATTACTAATAATGAATCCAAACCAATATCGGGCCCCAACATTTAAGTCTTTTTCTCTATTCTCGAACCATCAGCCATCCAAGAGGGAGAGATGTTAGAGATGAGGGGTGCGGACTAACCTTTTAATGATTCAAGGTCATGTCACATCTGCAGAGTAAACACTCTCGGGATCATTCTCAAGAGTGTATAGAGTAGTGTTATTTTCACCCGCGTGGTACTGTACCATCTTCCCATGAACCTCAACTTCATCTAATGGCTTCCACAGTGTGTCATTTCTCTTCTTCGGAAAAGTTTGTGTGTAGACAATGTAAAACTCTCTCATCCAAGATGGAACATATGGATCAAGAGGCTTTGTGAACCCTTCAAGGTTGTGAAGTTTAATTAGATCCCAGATCGCAAGCTGGTCACTCATAACACCATGTTGTTTGCTCTTCAGCGCCCTTGATCCTATTAAGGACTGTTGGATAAAAAAATTGAGAGAACACAAGAAACATGAGCCAAAGTAGAAGAGGGTTGCACCAATTTTGACCTGATGTCCATTTTTTTCCTTGCAACCACTTTCTTAGGTTTCTCACTCCCACGCGTAGAGGAGCGTGGAGTGGTTGTTTGTGGGCCTCAGATGGCTCATTGATAGTTATCCCCCTATGTTTTTTAAATGGAGAAGGAGATTCCTATTAGATTTTGTAGCCAAAGTCACAACTCGCTTTCTTTTTGTTCTAGCCATATCCCGCAAAGCACAATCATACAAACATAGAATCGGTGAAAGTTAGTTTAAATCAAAATCCAAAAGAAAACATAGTTCAAAAATGTTATGAGGCTCTTCTAGTAGGAACGTGGTCCACCTAATAGGTGAGGCGAGCTTAGTTTAGCTAGTCGAAATGGATAGTACAAAATTTTAAAGAACTCAAGCATATTGAGTGGAATACTCTAGCTAAGACAAGTTCGCCGAACATGTAGTGTTCAGCCTAGTGCCTATTTTCATGAAAAAAAATCAACATACGCAATAATACCCATTTTCCAATCAGATATACAATATACCCATATGTTTTTTCTACCCATAGGTACTCAAACCTCCCCCAATTATCACAACTTATTACTCAAAATGATGATTTACCCTTTAGAAAGTTAGCACTCCATCTATCATTAGGCAAAATCATGTGATCAGAGCAACATTCGGCTAATCAGAGTTCACCCACATTAAATTCAATAAAGACCCAGTATATATCATAAGTCAATTTCAACATTTAACCAGAACAATCATTTTTACAATTTTCAAGCACAAACTCAAATATTTAACTCATGGGTACTACTCAATAAGATCTATTTAGCACTATCCTATGAATTCAACCAACAAAAGCTTCAAATGACCTTTAGCCAATATCAAAAAACAAAAGTTTAAGTGCAAACAATGAGATATGAATCAAACACCAATCTCCAGTAGTAATAAAGCACAATAAATGAGAGAAGGTAGGGTTGAGTCGCAAATGCAAGCAAGACAATACACTCTAAATACTCAAAAAGCACACACAGAAGGCATTCTCACTCTAAAATATGATATTGGAAGCTTAGGAAAGAAAAATAGCTCAAAGATAGCAAAAAAATTATTTTTGAAAATGAAAAGACCCTATGCCTTTTTATGGCAGGCACATTCGACAGGCTATGACTAACGTCGCTGAGTGCATTCAGCGAATTGTCGAAGGAGCTGAAGCTTGCCGAAGAGACCTGAACGGATACAAAACCTGAAGGCTAACTTGATGAACTCAATATAGTCTACATAGTGTACTTCGGTGGATCACCATTTGGAGCTCTAATCACCTAAGTTTATAGTACATTTTTTTACTTTTTCCAGCTCAAAAAGCTGACAAGAATGAGTCCTCATAATACCTTCGGCTGATCCTCGTTATGGTTTTGGCATAGCCTAATTTTTCCTTGGCAACACTTTGACTTCTTTTCAACCTGCACTCATAACACACATTATTAAAAGCAATAAAACAAAAGTAAAACTTGGGTTGCCTCCCCAGAAGTATCTTATTTAACGTAGTACCACAACATAGTTCTTAATTCCTCAATAATCATTTTTGGAATTTAGGATGGTGTCACTAGGTAATGTTCTATTTTGCCTCAAATTGAGATGGGTGGAGATCTGGCGCATTTGAGTCTCCAATTATTTGATAGACACCGAATGAGAGGTCACGGTTTGAGATAAGGTGGAGAAAACATTTTTCAATTCTTTTAACACCTGTTGGACCCTACAACCTTGTTGAAAATCCTTGTGAGCATTTCCTCGAATCAATTTCATTGTAGACCAGTTGGTTCTTTCGGTCATGGACGATCATGGGGAGGAAAATACCTATCTTATTCAACCTCCCTATCTCTCTAATTTCCACCTCTCCAATCTTTCCAACCAGTATCTCTTTTGTTGTTCCAAACTTAGTTCCCACCTTGTCATTAGTAGTTTGAGTGAGAACACCCCATTTGGTTTCCTATATATTGTACTTCCTCATTGTATAATGACTCAAACTGGGCATCCTCTAGGTACTATCGACTATTTGTTCCAACCGCATTCACTAATTTAATCCACCTTCCATGCATATTTAGACAACAAATCGAGTTAGGTCATCATTTTGGCCATGTTTACATCTTGCTCATGGTCCTTCTTAATTTATTCTTTGCTCATGCTTAGTTGTAGAGTATACACTTGGTCTTCTCTAGTATGCCATGCTCGCTTAACTTTGGTCATGTCATCTAGAAATAATGATGCTACTTCATATGGTTGTCGCATTAATCTACCTTGGGCAAGTTGATTGTCAACACCTTTATTGAATGAATCAAGGTTGTAATAGAAGTATTGCAGCAACAAATGGTCTAGAACACCATGTGTTGGACATTGCAAGAGTAATATCCTAAACTGCAACCACGTCTCATGTAGAAGTTCAACTCCTATTCTTTTGAAATTTTGGATTTGGTTCCTAAGTTAAATCATCTTCATGGGGAAAGAATCTCTCCAAGAAAGCTCCAGTCAACTCCTCCCAAGAAGTAATAGAGTCATTTCACAATTTTGCCAACCATCTTATAGCTTCACCCATCAAAGAGAACGAGAATAACCTTAACCTTATGGAATCTTGTGCGATGCTTTTGAAAAAAAATGACCCACACACATCCATAAAGTTCTGAAGGTGTTCATAAGGATCTTCATGAGCTAAGCCCCCAAACATTCCTCTTAATTGGAGCAATTCTAGCATTATTCTGGTTACATGAAAAATTGTCCTCCTTGATGTAAGAGGTAACTGGATAGCTCATTCAAATCACTCGTGTTATCATTTTTACCATAGTGACTATCATTGTCACTACCGTGGTCACCCATGTTTTAAACCTACAAATCAGCAAACCACAACACAAAGTAGCAATATACTACAACTAAACAAATTTACCAGCAAATTTCTCAAATAGAATTACTAGCCATCATTCCCCGACAATGGCGCCATTTTTTATAACGCTCAAACTACTCTCTAAAAGAATCCAAAGAGTAAGCGATCATCGTCAATTTAAATACACAACTACGAGTCGGGGTTGAATCCCATAGAGAATGATACAAGGCAGGGAATTCTACCAAGGAATTGAAAGTGTAAATCAATTCATTTGTAGCAATAATAATAAAAGGTGGATGATTCCACCAAATTTATGAAAAAGGGTTTTGTTATCATGAGTCAAAATTAAACTCAGGATTTAAGAAATTCAAATATGTAACAAGTAATCTATGGGTGCGGGGATTGGAAATAAATGTCACATAAGGGTGATTGGTGTTTCTCTATAGTGACGAACACTCATGGATAGGCTGGGTCATTTTCAATGAAAATAATTTTCTTTCGATCTCATAGCATCAATTTATAGAATCTCTTTTCGGTCACATCTATGTGCATAACTAAGCAACTTTATACATTACACTAATATCTCTTTCGATGCAGAAATAGGGAAAATAAATCTGATCCATAATCTCTATTTTCAAGGAAATTACAGGCATCAAACCAAAATTGAAAGTATCGAACTATTACCACTACAAGAAAATGCACTTTAAGCTACAAAATACATTATAGCTAAATTTGAAATTTTCCGTGACAAAAATGTTGTAGCCATAAAATATTTTTTCATAGCATCCGTGGCAAGATGTAGGGTGGCTAAAAGTTAGCTACAAACTTTACATGGTATGTGGCTAAGGACTAATACTTATAGCTACTTAAAAATTGTGTTGTAGCTATAATACTAAAAAGTTCTTGCTACAGAAGATATACTTATAGCAAATATGTTCTCTTTTAGCACAATATATTAAATCTATAACAATTTTTATATTGTAGAAACAATATATTCTATTGTGGCAAATGTCTTTATTTATTTGCTATAAAAACTTAAAATTTGTGGCTATTTTATAATTTAAATCTTGGGGCAGTATTTAGCTACAAATTAGAAAAGTTATAGCTATAAAATTAAAGTATTTGCTAACAAATATTCTTTCACAAAGCTAAGAATTCAAACTTTTTCCATGACATACAAAAATTGTAGCTAATTTTAAAAAAAATTCTATGAAAAGTGAAAATGTATCACTGTATTTTTGATAATTACATACAGATTTAGTCATAACTACAAAAAACATTGCTACAAATTGAAGAATACTGTCACAAACATTATTAATCACAAGAATTTTTATAATGTAGCTAAAATTAGATCTCAATAATTTTATGGGATAAGGGTCTCAAAAATACCCCAACTTTGGTCAGATTTGTTGTTGCGATACTGAACTTTCATAAAGACCTATTACCTCCCTAGACTATTTAATACCGTATTTTTTACCCCCTAAACTATTTAATATTGTATTTTAAAGGTATATATGTGCCCACATGAACACATTACTATTTATAATTTTGTATTATTTTTTATGTTCACGTGGGCAAATATATATGTTTAAAATACGGTATTAAATAGTCTAGGGAGGTAATAGGTCCTCATGAAAGTTTAGTATCACAACAGCAAATCCGGCCAAAGTTGAGGTATTTTTCAGACTCTTATCCCTAATTTTATTACATTTTTGAGATTCTAAAATAATTCTCAAGTTGCATACAATTGCATTTTACAATTTTGAGAATAGTCATAATATACAATTCTGATAAGACATCATCTTGTTTGAGTTCAAAGTAGCATAGTCTTCTCCTATCTCTCCTTTAATCTTCAATTGCACCTTAGCTTGATCAACATCGATCCCAATTTGTCATTTATATGCTCTTATTTCATAAATATGTCTATCAAAAATGGTAAATATTTTAGCACTAAAAAACTAATGATTTAGAATTTCAATAAGAAAAAAATATATGTTTATGATAAAAAAAATTGCAAACATGTTTTGCAAATAAAAAACAAAAAAAAAGAAAAACACAAAGTAAGCAAAGAAGTAAGCAAACCTGTAACTTTTAAACTTCTAAAAACCTGTAGATATAGATCTCAAATTTATTTTACATTAATAAAAATGTACAATCCATTATAATACCCATAGATTCAAGCTATGAAAACAATCTCTTGCAAAAATATAGAATATAATTGTGTATGAAAAATTATTGGTGGCTCAATCTTTTCTTGAACCTTTAAATAATAGAAAATTTAGGATATACAACTGAGTAAAACAAAAACAAAAAACTCATACTGTAAAAACTTATCTCATCTGCTTAGAGAATGCTAGGTAAAACCTACAAAAGAAAAATTAACAAAACATTAGAAATAAAAATTGAACAAAAGACTTGGATAAAAAAGGGTGAGGGGAGGGGCGGACCAGAAGGATATGGAAAGAGGGGAAAGGATATGTAGGTTTTTGTTAATTGGGTTTTAAAATATTGGGGGAGGGGGGGGGGGGGACTTTTGATCTTTTGATCTTTTGCTTTTTGGGGGAAGATTTTTGGGATCTAAATGAGGAAGGGGGAGGGAGAAGGTACGGTAGGAGAGTTATTTTAGGTTAATATTTATGTTTTACTTTTATAGTTATTATCTCTAATTATTATATGTAAAATGATTTTTGCTTCTTTTAAAATTAACAAATACAACATTTGTTATACATATATATATATATTACAAAATACAACAATTGTTATATAAAATTAACAATTGTTATACATAATAACAAAGAAAATTATATCATGAAAATAACAATAATTAATAATATTAACAACAATAAAAACAAATATATACTTTACTTTAAGTTAATGGGAAAGGTCAATTATTTATATGAATAAATATTATTCTAAAATATATATTTTCTTTGGTCCTTTATTAGTTTTGTTATCTATTCTCCTTTTCAAAATAAATTTTAAACTTATACTCCCTATATCGCATATTAGTTGTCCAATAATAACATATTTAGTGAAATTTCCTAAGTGAGGTCTAAGAAAAATAGAGTGTACCCACACGTTACCACTATCTCGTGGAGGTAGAGAGACCATCAACCCATATTAGTTGTTCATATTCATAAAAATATTTGTCCCAAGTTACTTGTCAATTTATGAAATCAAGATAAAATTAATTACATTTTTTAAAATTTCCCATACAATTAATTATTTTCTCTTCAAATCTCATAGTACGATTCTGAGTATTTAATATTATTTTATATTGTTTTTATTTTATATGAATTTAAAATGATATATGCATTAAAACATCAAGTTAAAAATAGAATATTTTGAAATAAAATAAAAATGTCAAAATTGGAAAATATATTTAATCTATTTATATAGAATTGGAGAAGCAAAACAATATTGTGATGGGAAGTGTCAATTACCATATAATTCAAGTTTGAAAATTATTTTAAGATGGAATTTTCAAAATAAAATAAGAAACTCAACTCAATTTTTTTATATCAACCATGTGAATTCAATTTCAAGTCAAATTGTTCAACTATAGTGAAACTATACTTCCATATTGGTTGGTTATTCCAATTTGAAATTTAATGGAGATGTGAATTTTGGATTGTAGTTTTATAGTTTTAATTGAAAATACCAAAATTATATGCATTAGGAAGTTAAGATTAAAATAAGAAATTCAAAAATTTTAAAAAATTATCAATAACAAAAAATTAAAAAAAAGAATTGAATGTCAATATCACTTCTTTGTATATTAATTATACTCGTATATGTGCCCGCGCGTTGCACAGTTAATTGATAAATGTAATCATAAATATTAATTTATTGGTAGTTTAAAATTTTAACTTATTATAAGATAATATTGTAAAGTTTATTTGAGAATGTTAACGTTTAACATCTTGATGTGTTATCATAGGATATTTACGTCAATAAATCAATATATAAGCTTAGTTCATTAGTTAAATTTAAAAATAATAATCTTATATCATTATTTAATTTATCTAAAATGATAAATAATATCACTCTAAACATATTATCTTCTTGTTAAAATAATAAAAATATAAGAAAATTTAATAGTTAGATTTAAATAAAATATAATTTTTTAGTTTTTACTTTTAAAAAAAAGAACTGATTTTTTAAAACAAATAATTGAGAAATTTTGTGTTGCTGACATGTGACACTTTTTACTTCTATTATATATAGATAGATTCAATAAACAATTCATTTATACATCCATATTCCAGAATTATTCATATTGCATATTTCAATAAATCTGACATTATTTAATGATTTGTAAATTGATTATACATATTTTATATATATAAAAAGTGCAATTACATCAAATTAATTAGACATAACTTCTATTTATTAATTTATTTTTTGTATAACTTCTATTTATTTAAATTATACTTAAAACTAAAAAATTAAGATCTTGTTAAATTGAATTGATAGAATGATTAACATCTTTAATTAAGCTAGCTCGATAAATGTATTGTTCGATAGAAGAGCCTGAGTCATATAACATGAATTCTCAACACAAGATAAAGCACCTCAAGGCTTACATTTCACCTTGTATCAGATAATACGTATCACCTCAATTTTACACATGGATATATCATTTTTTCCATGTCAAATAATTATAACCATTAAGTTAATTATTGAAACAATTTTGTGCTACTAGAAACATAATATTTATTAAGTTATAATAATTTATTTTAAATTACTTCTCATGGATAAAAGGTGACTATTGCTTCAACAAGTTTCAACATGATCATGAGAAAAACATAATAATTAACTATAAAATTTTATTATAGCAAGAAATCTATGATTATATTTTAAATATGTCATAACTTTTATAACTTGAACAAAACATTTAGCCTCAAACTTTTGTTCAAATAATTTTGTGTGGCTGAGAAGTTATTATTACTATGATAAATTCAAACTCATGGCAAAAATTATATATCAGCTACAAAATTTTATTATAGAAGATAATCTATGGCTATTTCATATAATTATTGCCACAATATTTTATAACTTAAAGCTAAATTATTTATTTAGCTACAAATATTTCTTCAAATAAGTTATTGTGACTAAAAGGTTATTATTACCACGGTAAATTTAAATTTGTGGCAAAAAATTGTAATTACAAAAATTTTCGGTAGCAAAAATTCTATGGCTATTTCATTTATTGTCACATCTTTTTACAACTTGAAGAAAAATTATTTATTTTGCTACGATATTTTATTTCAAATAACTTATTATGGCTAAAGATGTACTATTGTTACAATTATTTTTATTGCGTAGCAAAAAAGTTATAATTAGCTACAAAATTTTATTGTAGCAATAAAATTGTAGCTATTTAGATAATTATTGCCACTATTGTTAGCAATTATAGAAAATACAAGGATTTAGCTTTGTCAACTTAATATTCGTGGCTAATTACTTTGACAAATTTTTAGATAGGCACAAAATTAAAAATTTTATGGCTATTATTAGATAATAGCTACAATTTCAAATTCATAGCTTAGATTTCGTAGCAATAAGTATACTTTCTTGTAGCGTACCCACTCCAACCAATTTCTTTTGAGCATCAATCAGAGATCATAGATAGGAATTAAGTTTGCAACCTTGATCCATAAGTTAACCTCATGCTAATTAGCCTAAATCCATGGATGAACAACAACAAAACAGAGCATAACACAATATCCACTATATCAAATCAACACCCAACCCTATAATTGCACCCCTAGACATTGGGGTTTTAGCCACCCCTCATAAAGTGTAAAGAAATGACACCTTTCATTAAAGAAACCATGGATAACATGAAATTAAGCTATTATAAGCAATACCCACTTTGAATATAACTTCAATTTGTCATTTTCAAGAGCAAAGCTGAAAACCCCAAAACTAAAAGTGTTCATCAAAGTAAAATGTTTGTCTCTCTAAAACTTTATAAAAAGTATTTAGACTAGTCTCTCTAAAAGATTTAGATCTCTCTCTCTCAGAATTAGTTTTTCTCTTTCTCTCTCCTTAGGGCTATTTATAGTTTCCCAAAATTCAATGTCTGACTATTTTAGTGACGTAAGTTGGGCTCACCGAGAACAGTCAACGAAAACCCTGTTGTCCACTACGATGATCTTGACCCTAACCTCGAACCCTAGTTGGAGGTGCTGCTAGTAGAGCTGGTGAAGTTGCATGTGGAGTTGAAGTAATCCGCCTACACGAAGGGAAATCTCTCACAAAGTGATCCAACTCTCCACAATCAAAGCAACCTAAAGATTATCTTCTCTCAAAAGAACAGCCACCACAGCCTCAAGCACAAAGTTGGGACCCATAAATCTAACTAGAGATAACTGTAGTGGATCGGATGCTTCGATCTTACATAGTTGCTATCCAGGGGCATGGCACCCAAGCTAACTTTATTTTGCTTGATATTCTTGACTTTGACTTGATTCTAGGCATGGACTAGTTATCTCCCTATTGTGCAGTCTTAGATTGCTTCTCTAAAACTGTTGCCTTAGCCATGCCTAATATTCCTCCGGTGGTGTTGCAGGGATCTTATACTAGCACACCGATTAGAGTTATCTCTTTTTTTCGAGCTGGACGCTAGTGGCTAGTGGGTGTCTGTCTTATCTAGCCTATGTGCATGATCTGAGTACGAAGGTCCCTCATATTGATTGAGTTATAGTAGTCTGTTATTTTGTAGATATGCTTCCTACCAACCTACCTAGCCTACACCCAAAGTGTGATAGTGATTTCCCTATTGATCTTGAGTCGGGTACTTAGCCTATTTCTATTCCACCATATCGGATGGCTCATGTAAAGCTTAAGGATGTAACAACCCGAAAAAATTCATAGGTTGAATTAGAGCCTAAACGTAAGGTCAAAACATATAAAATAATTTCCCTTAGTTTAGTAGACCATCTAAATATGTTATGGGGATTTAGGAGTCAAGGCCTAAGGGTGGAGTGCCAAGAAAAAAAGGGCAAGCCAAGGCTGCCCTAAACTTGGAGCTACTACCTCAAACTCCACGGCCATCACCACGACTCGTGGTCATGACCACAGCTTGTGGGAGGCTTCGTGGAGTTGCCTTGTCCAAAGGAGGGGAGCCTCCAAGTGTCCTAGACACTCCCCCAACCTTCACGAGAGGGACCACGAGTTGTGGTCCACTTCACGACTCGTGAAGGTGGCGTTAGACCCTCTTAATTTTTTTTAAGGAGTTGGAACAATTTAGAGGAGCTACTCCCTAAGGCACCACTGGCACCTTGACGGGCAGTGGTGCACTTGATGAGGGGGAGGGTGGCTCGTGAACATGCCTTGGCATGTGGAGGCAAGGCAGGGAGGGCCTTGCCAAGGCCTCAAGACCACGACCTCCACCACGACTCGTGGTCATCACCACGGATCGTGAGAGGTCTTGTGGTCATGCCTTAGCCTCGTGGGAGGCTGGCACACTTGAGGAAGCTACTGCCTCAACTCCACGGGTCGTGGTCCTCACCACGGCTCGTGGAGTGGGTCGTGAGGCCTGGACGGGGGTTAATTAATAAAGGATCTTAGGGTCATTTCCTTTTTAGTCCAATTTAAGTGGGGTATTTTGGGTATTTTAGGAGAAAATTTATATTGGTTTTAAGTCTAAATTCACAAGTCTTGGTCATTATTCAAAAACACCAAATTGAAAATCAAAAACCTCTCACTTCTATCTAAAATTATCTCTCTAGACTCAAGAAGAAGAAGAAGACATTGGAGCTAGGGTTGCTAGAGTTTGAAGGTTTTTCCCCAAATTTCTCGGAATTTCTTAGTTGAGGTATGGTTGCTTTTCATCCTTGGGTAGCTATCACCCAAGGATCCCCTTCAAATATGTTTTCAAGATATCAAATCCCCCAATTTCTAGGGTTTTCATTCTATAACATGGGTCTTCTTTCCAAAACATTTTCATTGTTTAATTATGATTGTTTATGGTTGTTTATGACGATTTATGAATATATTGATGGAGAATTGATGTTTATAATGAGAATTCCCCATAGACCCATGTGTTCCCCATATTGATAGATCTTGAATTGATATTATGGGTCGGATGATATTGTGAATGTGTCAATTAAATATGTTTATGTCAATTAAGCTATTGAATCATTAATTCCTTCTATATTATGTAGTAATTGTATATAGTTAGGTTGATTGTGATTCCAAAACCCTTGAAGGGCAAAGGTATGAAGGTTATGCCTGAATTATGTATGAGAACTTGAATTGCTTAGATAGTAGAGATTCTATATCTATTGTGTAGTGGTGGTATTGATGCAAGGTCCTCTCTCCCTACACCCTTTACACTTGATTATGTATGTATGTATGTATGTTTATTGTAAGCTTGTTGTGTGATTGAAAGGACATCTTCATGATCACAATACGATTATAATGTGAAAGGTTTACTCACATGCTAGTGTTTCTAAAGTGAGAGGAGCATTCTCAATTAAGGAACCTATGAGCTATTATGATGATATGTTGGTGTGAGTGCCTAATGAATGTTTTTATGAACTTAAGTAAGGGCTAATTATGACTCTAAAAGGGACTAATGCGTAGCACCGAGAGGACATGAAAGTGAGATGGGGGCTTTTATGATTAGCAAGTCCAGCCTCCCAATGTATGATATCTCATGAGATGGAAACCTTCTACGTTAATCAAGTCAGGGTATCTAGTAGCAATCTCCTTGTCCCATAACTATGTGCCCACATAAGTCTTAGCTAGTGGATCCACTTAGAAGCTATTATATTAGTTCTACCATAGGCAAGTAGAACACCTCTTTTCCGTATGGGGGTAGAACACCAGATTCCATGTAGCTCACATGGTCTATGTCGGTTATTACAAGTCTTCCCTAAATAATATGAATATGAATTATGGTAAGGACATGGACTTTAACTAGGACCTCTTAAGGGGTGCTACTTAGTGTGAGTGGGGGTATGGAACTTCACTTATACATTGCACAAGTAGACTCTAAGAGGGGTTGTGGTAAGGTTCTCTTATGTAATGATGATATAATGACTTATGAACTATGTAAGAAATGGTATGTACTAATGTTATGAATATAAATGTCTTCTCTTTTATGCATGCTTGCTAAGACTATGGTAGGATAAGATATGTATGTTGTTGGTGGCCTAAATGTGATCCTTAGCATTTGGTAGGGTTATGGGATCTTACCTTTGCATTACACTAGTGTTGCTTTGGGTTGCTTATATGTTGGGTTGGCTTATGTTTCTTCATAAATGTGCATAATGGTTTCTAAACTTGATAAAGGTATGTTTTCTACTAAATGACCCTTTTATGAATGTTTTAAGGATTTTGTGCATGGCATCCATACTTAGTACAATTAATTGTGCTAACCCATATTTTCTAATTTACTATGAGTGTAGGTTCCGGTCATTGATACTTACTACTTCCTTGAAGGTGAAGCTTGGGTCAACTATTCCCCCGGCTTGGTGAGTCCTCAAGTTCGAGGAGAAGTTGCTATTGATTCTAGTCTCTAGTTTACTTCCTATGTTCTAAACTATATTGTATTTCCTATTTTGGAGACTTATTGATGTAAAGGGATTTGACCCTATTTGTACTCTTATGTTTAGATGGTGATTGAGATAATGTCTAGTTGACTTATATTGTAAAAGTTTTTAATTTTTCTATATTTTTCTAAGTCTTTATGTGATGATGAAAGCTAATAGCTTGTAGGCGACCCTTTCGTGGTCAATTACGCCATGTTACTCCTAGGGGGTAACCCCGGGTCGTGACAAACTTGGTAATCAGAGCAAAAGTTTTAGAAAGATTCTAGAGTGATGTCTCATGAACCACATCTAGTAGAGTCTTGTTCATAAGTGGGAAGTGCGCCACACTTATGAATGAGAGGCTATAAGATGCTTAGGAACTTTTCACTTCTTTGATTATTCATTAGTTATGCCTTAGAGTTTTACTCTATGAAGTCCTTTTCCTGATCTGTTTCTTGTGCATATAGGAATATGAATACAAGAAGAACGGCCGCAAGAAGAGTGGAAGATGAGATTGCTAATGATGAGGGAGTTCCTCCCCAAGGTCCACGAGGGGCTCAAGTTCCTCAAGCTCCTAATGAGGAGGGAGCTATGACCAATATGGAGATAAGAATGGCTCTCCAAACCTTAACTCATGCTCTAACGGCTCAAGTCACTAGAGATGCTAGGGACCAAGTGAACCCCAATGCAAGTACTACCACTTCAAGGATTAGGGATTTCACAAGAATGAATCCTCCAACATTCTATGGCTCCAAAGTGGATGAAGACCCACAAGGGTTTATTGAGGAGGTGTTTAAGGTGCTTGAAGCAATGGGAGTGTCTCTAAGAGAGAAGGCGGAACTAGCCGCCTACCAACTCAAGGACGTGGCTCAAGTGTGGTATGAAAAATGGAAAGAAGAGATGTCCATTAGAACGGGACCCGATTGATTGGGGAGTGTTCAAGGCGGCCTTCCTTGATAGGTTTTTTCCCCTAGAGCTAAGGGAGGGGAAGATGCAAGAATTCATCAACCTCCGCCAAGGAGGTATGAGTGTGAAGGAATATAGCCTCAAGTTCACACAATTGTCTAAATATGCCCCAACCTTGATGGCAGACTCTAGGGCGAAAATGAACAAATTTGTTATGGGGATATTCAATCTTGTGGTGAATGAATGAAGGTCGGTGATGCTTATTCCAACCATGAACATCTCACGTCTTATGGTTCATGCTGAACAAATCGAGGAGAAAAAGCTTAAGCAAATGGGTAGAGAAGTGAAGATGGCAAGAGTTGATGAAGGTAATTCGTCTAAGGGTAGATTTGAGGTTCAAGGCAAACCAAGGTTTAAGAAGAGGTTTTCTAATCAAGGTACTTCTAGCATTCCTAAAGTCAACAAATAGAGGGTGCCTACTCCAATGCCACAAGGTGGTAGTGGAGGTGGTTCTTATGTTGATAGACCTACTTATGCAAAATATGGCAAGAGGCATGATGGCAAGTGCCTTGTTGGCACTGATGGGTGTTTTAGTTGTGGTAAGAGTGGCCACATGAAGAGGGATTGTCCTATGCTAAAGGTTCAAGGGAGAGAGGGTAAGCAAGTCCCTCCAAGTGGCTCAAATTCTGATGCTCCTAAGGAGAATCGCTTCTATGCTCTCCAATCTATAAGTGATCAAGAGGGGTCTCTGAATGTTGTCATCGGTATGTTACAAGTATTTTCTATTAATTTTTATGCATTATTAGACCCTGGTGCCACTTTATCTTTTGTTACCCCATTAGTGGCTATGAAATTTGATGTACTCCCCGTAGAGTTAGAGGAACCTTTTTCGGTTTCTACCCCCATAGGTCACTCAATTGTTGCTAGAAAGGTTTATAAGGATTGTCCTATTTCCTTGTCTCATAGTGTCACTTTGGTTGATTTGGTAGAATTATATATGTTGGGACTTTGATGTCATATTGGGGATGGATTGGTTGCATGCTTGTTTTGCTTCCATTGATTGTAGAACAAGGGTAGTAAAGTTTCAATTTCTAAATGAGCCTATTTTAGAATGGAAGGGGGAAACTCTATTCCTAGAGGTCATTTTGTCTCATATCTAAAGGCTAGAAAAATGACTTCTAAGGTGTGTATCTATCATATTGTCAGAGTTAAGGGCCTTGAGTCTGAGACTCCTTCTTTAGAGTCGGTCCCTGTTGTTTTATTTAAAAATATAAGTACAAGGAAAATGACTTAGTTTTCGAAAAATCGATTAAACTTATAGTTTAAGAGAAATCGGGTTTCCAAAGGGACAGAGCCGCCACTTAATTTTTAGTAAAAATCAAGAAAAATCTCAAAGTTTTTTCAAAAGATTTAAAACAGATAAAATCAATTGAAAAGGGTTCGAAGTTCAATGTACATTCCGAGAAGGTGTTAGGCCCTCGGAATGCCCGCTAACTTGCGGTTGACCGGCGATTTGACCAAAAGTGATTTTGACTAATCTTAAAATTTTAACTAATCTTAAAATTTTAACTAAAGTAAAAGAACTCATTTTATTTTAACTAATTTTTTCGAAAGAAAAAAATTAAATAAAAGAACTTATTTGCTTTAACTAACTTTTGAAAACTTTAACTTAATAAAATAACTCATTTACTTTAACTAATTATGGAAATTTTAACTAAGTAAAAAATCATTAACTAATTTTATTATATATACATATATTTTAAAATTTAAATTAAGTAAAAGAGCTCATTTGTTTTAACTTATATATTTATTATTATATATTTTTTATTACTATTATTATTATAATTATCTAAAAAGGGGTAGGATTTAAAGGGAGTTATCCTGAGGAGAAATAATTTAAGTGTCGAGACTAAATAAAATAGCGCTAAGTATAAAACATAGATATTTTAATTTGAATAAGGTAAGAACGAAATGGTTATCTACGGGAATTTAATTGAACTAAACCATAAAGTGATCAAAGTTAGTCAAATAACACAATATAAATAGTAAGAGAGGGAGAGGAGATAATTAGATTTGGGTTTTGGCCCAAATCCAATCAAATTGTCTTTTGACCCATTTCTCCATTTTCAGATGATATACACCGAGTATATACGCCACGTATACCATTAATTATCGAACTCCCGAACCTATAATTTCGGCTGGACTTCGTGCTTCCACACTTTTCATTTGTATTTTCACGTTTTTGACATGTATATCACTGCATTTTCGACTGTATATCTTTGGATACAGCAAGTATATCGTGTATACAGCCCCCTTTTCGGGCTTTCTTGCTTCCGAAACCTGCATATCCGCCTTCAACCTGTACTTTGCTACATTTTAGACCTGTACACCTGCGTTTTATGCATTTCAACCTGTATATCATGTGTACGATTGTTGTATAGCGGTGTATACTTGCTGTATACAGCAGGTATACAGCTCTCTTTTGAGCTTTAGGAGACTTGCAAATTAAATTTTCAGTCCATGTTCATCGACCTCAACCTGTACATCGGTCTCGCAGCTCGCCAAAGGGGGTGACTCGATGAAGAGAGGATGTTGGGGGCCTTTACGGCCCACCCGGAATGCCTAAGGGGAAAAGCCTAAGTCCCAAGGGCTCGTCAATAGATCACATGCGTTACAACAAAAGAAAAGAAAAAAAAAATGATTAACATACAATCTAATCTCAGTAAATAGTGAAAGGAGTAGACCAAATTATTTATATATATATATATATATAAAATGAAACAATGACCCAAGCAAACCAACACGTAATCCCATAAAGGAGATTATGGAGAAATATATTGATGACTAATCCATTTCTAAAGGGAATGATTAAGAAAATCACGACCGTTTCCCACAAACATCTCAATATTACCATTTAACAACGTACTCACAAATGGAGGAAAAAGAATAGCAAATCACCATCAATTAATTTGACAACCAAAGGTACAAATGACAACATGCTTCTAAGATAATTGCATTTAGCTAAGGAAATAAGACAAGGACACAAAATAACTAATTTATCCTGGCATGCTCATTGGACTTGTAACTTAACAAAAATAAAATAAAATAAATAAATAAATACATAAATAAGTTTTATACTATTATAAGCTTTGGACAAAATAGGAACAAATATAGAATAATGGCAACATTACCGCAAATGGCCCTTGCATCAACAAGCTAAGGAAAATCTAACTTAAATGCTCCACTTAAAGAAAATAACGAATTATCAAGTTAATCGCTATAGATTTCAATCTTTAAGACGTCGACCAATCAAAGCAAAGAAAAGAAGAATATTGAAGGAGCCATGTACCAATTTTTACAAGCACGAAGCATACTAAACAATATAAGCAAGCACGGCCGAGAGGATGGCCACACATTCACAATAGCGCATATTTGCAATTTATCGAAAATAAGCTAGAAGTTGATATCGAAACAGGCAAGGGAGGAAGATTCATTGCGAACGAAAACAACATGAAAGATAACAAAGGGAAGACATTAAGATTGTTAACAACAAGGTTTAGAGATGCAAAGTACTAACAGGCGGACTAAGGTCCTCTTAAGAGTGGGAGATACGAATAAGCAAATAAAACGGTAAAACAAACAACTCATATGACTTACATGGATTTAAGCAACACGAAGAGAAAACAACATGTGTACGTATATATATCGGAAGATCGAACCATAACTTTCACAGCCTATCAATCGAGATAATAGCGAAATAAGCATATTCTAATGATGAGAACATTAACTCGGAAAGAGGGGAAAACACCAAGCTTTCAATGAAAACGAAAACAAATAACAACTATGGACTTTCGGGCAGATTCCATCACTGTTTAGCAGCCAATAAAGGGGGTCAAGACGCCCAGATGCTAATATATAAATAGCTTCATATTGTTAAGAACAACCCATTACGAGCAAGAGGTGCTTGAAGCGAGATGGTATTACCTTTAAGGGGAACGGGGACAACGAGTTAGCGGCTGCGATCCTTCCACCACGAAAATAAAACCACGAACAGCGATCCGAACGGAAGTCCAAACTCAAACGTACTACTAGTCTTCTCGAAAGCAAGGATCGAAGAACTTTTTGTTTTCTAGCTCCCTTTGTTTGCTTAAGTTACTCTCTATTTTTTCAGCTAGAAAGATCCAATCTAAAAGATTTTCAACTAAAAAAAAGTCCCCTGTTTTCTAACAAACGTTTCTAATCAAAAAGTTTTAAAACTCCCAAAAATCCTCTTAAACTGAAACGAAAAAGGAATATATAGAAGGAGATGGGTTCAATTTTTGGGGGGGAAAAACGGATACCAATCTCAACAAAAAAGAGCCCAAATTCAAATTCAAAATTCAAAATTTCTTTCACCAAATTAGGCGAACCTCTTTTCCCTCGAGATTTCAACCCATTCCGTAAGAGGAAAGGGGAGAAACGCGTGCTTGTACCCCCTGCTACGATATTAATAATCGAAAGGGACGCGGGAGAAGAAAACAAGGGGTGGGGTCGGTTGTTGCCATTTTTGTACGTTGCTGGTTGATGTGTTGGCTATTGTATGTTGGGCTGGGAATTAGGAAATAAGAGTGGAGGAATTAAGAGTTGGTGGGTTGGGAAATTGGGAATAAGAATTGGGCCTGGGAAATTTGGAAAAGGGCCCAATACTAAGGTGTCCTAAAGAGTTAAAGGAAGTGTTAGATTTTTGGCCAAAATTGTAGTAAAATTAATTAACAATTTGGCCAACCAATTAAAGAAGTAGTCGAAAGAATTAATTTTAGAAGATTAGGCTAGTAATTAAACAAGACAAATTGATATTAATTAATTAATGAGCTTCTTAATCTTAACAAAATAAAATAATTAACCTAATTATAAACTAATTGATTTAACAATATAAACGACTAGATAACCAAATATTTAAATAAAGCTAAAATCTTCTTGAGACAATTTTCGAACATTCGTAAAATATACTAATTAGACACATAATTATACAATAATTAACTTAATTACAAAATAATTAACTCAAAATATAAGCTATTAATTAATTTAAACTAAATAACCAAACATTTAAATAAAACTAAACTCTTTTTGAGACAATTTTCGAACATCTCATAAAATATAACAATTAGACACATAATTATATAAAATATCATGTTTATTATTTTAAAATTTATAAAAATGACAAAACTACTTAAAATGACTTAAAAAATTGTTTTGAATTTTATAAAGCTGATTATTTCAAATTGTTTAGAATTTTTAAGAAGCTCGGGAATTAATTACTATCGGGGAGTGTCAAAATTGGGTGTCAACAACTGTCCCTCATTTTACTTGGATTGATGCAAGAAATTCGAGGAAAATGAAATTGACAAATCCAATTTTGACCAATCACATCTTCATCCTTTAGGAGAGGGATTTTGGTATGGACTTTAGGAATTAATGCCGAACCCCAGAAGTGGGTTTCCTACATATATCAGGCTATATAAGAATTCCGGCCACTTGTAGCTTCATACACTTGATTTGACGCACGATTTGAAAGAATTCAGAAGTCATCCTGGTATCGGATTATGAAGAGACCGGGATGCTCGAGGATAAGATTTAAGAGCGAGCGTTGGAATATAGTCGAGTTCTCAACACTGATCCCGCCTACATATCCCTTAACTTAGGGAATCAGGCTGCTTGTGGTTCGCCTCGATTGGTTGAAAAGGAAATCTATTATGCAAGATAACCTTTGGTCTGGAAAAGTGACAAAGTAAGTCGAGTATGGAAATGAGGCTTGCAACTTCTTAGTCATGAATATGGCATGCTTCACACCCATAATTAAGAACTTACTGTGGTTTGTTTTGAGAATTCATCCTCTTGGATGCTCTCGACAAAGACTGAGATAAAAACTCATTAGCATAAAAATGCAATTCAAATGGAGAGATAGTGTCTTTTACCATGTCAACAATTAAGTGTTCTCCTTGAACATTTGACGTCAACTCCATCGGATTTGACATAAATAAAATAAAGCTTATGTCTCATATTTCCAATATAATCTTCAATGTACTCTTTCTTTGATGTCAAAGTAATAAAATAGGCTGATGTAATATGTTGATAGTCCTCTTGGTGTCGTCTTTGCAAAGAAAAATGATGCGGTCGAGGTGATCTTCTTGTGATAGGTAAATCTCGGTGAATCTTTTCCCGCGATGCATAGATATTTTCTCCGCGATGCATGACTTATTTTGCAATACATGAATCTTTTCTCGCGATGCATGAATTCCTTCTTCCGCGATGCATGAATCTTTTTCCGCGATGCATGAATCTCTTTCTCGCGATGCATGACTTTTCTCTTGCTATGCATGATTTCTTTCTCTTGCTATGCATGACTTTCCCTTGCAATGCATGAATCTTTTTCCGCGATGCATGACTTTTCCTCTTGCTATGCATGAATTCCTTCTTCCGCGATGCATGAATCTCTTTCTCGCGATGCTGGGACGGCGGTATCGTCTCAATCGATAATATAAATAAAAAGGACCCTTGGAGTAGTGGTATCATCTCATTTGACGATACGATATAAATGACTCTCCGGGTAGTGATATCGTCTCAGTCGACAATATAAATAAAAATGACCTTCAGGGTAAGAATATTATCATATCTGATAATATAATGCAGATAAATATCTTCCAGGTATCTTTAGTTGTTGGAAAATAATAATATTTCTCTCTTCAAGGTTTTCATTTGTCCCATCTCCGAACAAAATTGCATATTCGTTATGAACCTTGTCTTGCTGAAAATTCGAATAAATTAATGCTACTCATATTCCCAATTTTTGATATAAGAAGCATGAAATATTTCCCGCATCCTGAGAAAAGTTGTCAATTTGGAGAGCTCTTCGCCCCTTTTGACTTCTCCATATTCATTGAATGGAAGAATATGCCGGTCTTGAGGCAAACTTATAGACCTGCATCCACAGAAATTTTTTTAGTTTTTTTACAAAATGAACTGATCTGTGTTGATCTCTTCGATTGTCTGCTCCTTCTCTTGCTATCTCCGGTTGATTTCTCCGATCTCCCGCTTCTTGATAGATAAGACAAAACATTTTTATGTAAAAATAATTGAAATATGTAGGAAAAGTTTTAAGAAAAATAGATTTTCAAAAAGTAGCAATTGGAAAATGTCACTGCCAAGTGTCATGTCACGCCAAGCTTAGTGGACGCCATTTGGAGTTGATGTTTTAGGATCCATCTGATTACTTGTTGGGAAGTATTCAAAGTTGTTCTAAACTGCCGATAGACCCGGTTGAAATTTTGAGGCCATCTCAAAATTTCGTCCCAGCTTCTTGTCTTGGTTTGTCTTCAGTCGTTTTTGAGCAAATCATGGAATTTTTGAGATATTCTCAAAAATTCTCCCCGCTTGCAAATCTCAAAGTGACTTTAGTCTTGACTTTGTTGGAAAGACCTCTTTCTTGAGAATTTTTGAGTCCTCTCAAAAATTCCGTCCCTTTCTATTGTAAAGAGAAATAGAAATCTTACGGAAGATATGACCGAACCCTTGTGGCGCCTACGTATCCCGTTGAGACAGAATCAGGTCAAACGTAGTTCCCCCTCAGAGATTAACAAAAATAAGAAATTTACAAAGAAACCGACCGAGGCCGACATAGGCCGCCTACGTATCTCATTCTTGAGAATGAGTTGATTGGTTTCGGCCATTCGGTGCCATCCATCTCCGAGAGGACCAAGGCACCTCCAGATAATACTTTACGAACCATGTAGGGTCCTTGCCAATTTGGTGCAAATTTTCCTTTATATTCATCCTGATGAGGGAAAATGCGCTTAAGAACTAACTGACCAACTTCAAATGTCCTGTATCTTACTTTCTTGTGAAAAGCACGAGTCATTCTCCGTCGATACAGTTGTCCATGACAGACAGCAACCATCCTCTTCTCATCAATCAATGTTAACTGATCGATCCGCTTGCGAACCCATTCAGTATCACTCAATTCAGCTTCTTGGATGATTCTCAATGAAGGTATCTCAACTTCTGCAGGTATAACTGCTTCGTTCCATATACTAGCAAATATGGAGTAGCTCCAACCGATGTTCTGACAGTTGTTACTCAGAACCCAACAAAGCATATGGCAACATCTCGTGCCAACCTCTGCGATTTTCAATCATCTTCCTCAAAATCTTCTTTATGTTCTTGTTGGCAGCTTCTACGGCTCCGTTCATTTGGGGACGATAGGCGGTGGAATTCCGGTGAGTAATCTTGAATTGTTCACATATTTCTTTCATCAAGTGACTGTTAAGATTCGCTCCATTATCAGTAATGATGGATTCTGGTATTCCAAACCTACATATCAGGTTGTTACGAACAAAATCAGCTACAACTTTCTTGGTTACCGATTTGTACGAAGCTGCTTCTACCCACTTGGTGAAGTAGTCGATGGCAACCAAAATGAATCTGTGTCCATTAGAAGCGGCTGGCTCTATCGGACCAATGACATCCATGCCCCAAGCTACAAATGGCCAAGGTGAACTCATGGCGTTGAGCTCGTGAGGCGGCACTCGAATTAAATCACCATGCACTTGACATTTATGACATTTTCGCACAAACTTGCAACAATCATGTTCCATAGTCATCCAAAAATAGCCGGCTCGAAGGACCTTCCTCGACAAAGTGAGTCCATTCATATGAGTACCACAAACTCCGGCATGTATTTGTTCCGAAGCTTTGCGGCTTCATTAGCATCAACGCATCTCGAGAAGACCTAAATCGGGAGTCCTCCTGTAAAGGATTTCCCCACTTGCAAAGAAATTGAGGGCCATACGGCGTATCGATTTCTTCTGGTTGAATGTTGCATTCTCAGGATAAGTCCCGTCCTCTACATACTTCTTGATGTCAACATACCAAGGTAAACCATCTGGTTCGGCTTCGACATGCGAACAATGGACAGGCTGCTCTTTTACCTCTATGTCCACTGGATCAATGTAACTTGTAGACGGATGTTTAATCATTGAGGCAATGGTGGCAAGAGCATCAGCTAACTCATTTCGCGTCCTAGGGGTGTGTCCGAAGTCAATCTTGCGAAATCTTTTGCACAGCTTTCCGTACATACCGCACGTACGGTGTGATCTTTGGGTTCTTTATGGCCCATTCTCCTTGAACCTGATGAATCGACAAATCTGACTCTCCAATAACCAGCAACTCGTGAACATTCATATCAATTGCCATCTTCAGACCGAGGATGCAAGCTTCATACTCAGCCATGTTGTTCGTGCATTCAAATCGAAGTTTAGCCACCATAGGATAATGCTGACCGGTCTCTGACACTAAGACCGCTCCGATTCCTTTTCCTTGATAATTCGCCGCTCCATCAAAGAACACTCTCCAACCAGGATACGCTTCAGAAATATCCTCACCCACAAATGCTATTTCTTCATCGGGAAAATAAGTCTTAAGCGGTTCGTACTCTTCATCAACTGGATTCTCTGCAAGATGGTCAGCCAAGGCTTGTGCCTTTATCGCCTTCTGAGTCACGTACACAATGTCAAACTCACTCAAAAGCATTTGCCATTTAGCTAACTTCCCGGTCGGCATCGCTTTCTGGAAAATATACTTCAACGGGTCCATCCAGGAAATAAGGTATGTGGTGTAAGAAGATAAATAATGTCTCAACTTTTGAGCGATCCAAGTCAAAGCGCAGCATGTTCTCTCCAAAAGAGTGTAACGAGCCTCATATGGAGTGAACTTTTTGCTCAAGTAATAAATGGCTCGCTCTTTCTTCCCAGTTTCGTCATGTTGACCAAGTACGCATCCCAATGCATTATCTGAGACAGACAAATATAGCAATAACGGACTCCCCTCTCGCGGAGGGACCAACACCGGCGGATTGGACAAATAGGTCTTAATGGCATCAAAAGCAGTTTGACATTCTCCGGTCCACTTGGTCGAAGCATCTTTTTCAATAACTTAAAGATAGGCTCACACACCACGGTGGATTGAGCTATAAACCGACTGATGTAGTTTAACCTTCCTAAAAACTCATCACCTCTTTCTTGGTCTTTGGAGGAGGTAATTCTTGAATCGTCTTGATCTTAGAAGGGTCGAGCTCAATGCCCCTCCTGCCGACTATAAATCCCAACAACTTGCCACCCGGCACTCCAAAAGCACACTTGGCGGGATTTAGTTTCAAATTGTATCGGCGCAAGCGATCAAAGAACTTCTTCAAGTGAGTCAAGTGATCTCGAACTCTCGCGGGACTTGATTATAACATCATCTACATACACCTGGATCTCCTTATGAATCATATCATGAAAGATGGTTGTCATGGCCCTCATATAAGTAGCGCCGGCATTCTTGAGACCAAAAGGCATCACCCGATAATGATATACACCCCGGGCGTGATGAAAGCTGTCTTTTCTCGCATCTTCTTCATCCATCGGGATCTGGTGATAACCCGCATAACAATCCACGAATGACTGCATCTCATGCTTAGCACGCTTATCAATGAGAATGTGAATATTTGGCAATGGAAAATTATCTTTCGGGCTAGCTTTATTGAGATCTCTCGTAATCGACACAAATTCTGATCTTCCCATCTTTTTTGGCCACTGGGACAACATTGGCTAGCCAAGTAGGATATTGCGTCACTTCTACCACTTGAGACTCGATCTGTTTGGTAATCTCCTCTTTGATCTTCAAACTCAACTCAGGCTTAAACCTTCGAGTCTTTTGTTTTATTGGACTGATCGGATTAATTGGCAACTTGTGGGACACTATATTCGTGCTCAGCCCTGGCATATCTTCATAAGACCAGGCAAATATATCGATGTATTCTCTAAGCAAATGAACCAAGTCTCTTCTTTGAGCTTCAGTCAGATGGACGCTGATTCTTACTTCTTTAACGCATTCTTCATCTCCGAGATTCACAGTTTCAGTTTCTTCCAAATTTGGCTTGTGTTGATTCTCAAATTGTTGAAACTCTTCGACAACATGTTTGGGTATCTCATTTTCATCTTCATACACATCGCATTCATCATCACCCGCCTGCTTTTGTTCGTTGACTCATGACATGACATGACATTGGCGGTGTTTTAAATTAATATTACTGAAATCATAAACGAGCAAAGTTAGTAAAAATAAACGATAAGTAAATAACTAATTTTGATAAAAAGAGGCTTTCATTCAAATTGTAAAATGAGTGCAAACTTTGGCCATGGCCTAGAGCCATTTTGCCTTTTTAACATCACAGGAAAATTTAAAAACTTCAAACAAATAAAACTGCATAAAGGGTGGGTCTCGGGCCTCTTCCGGACTACCACCGATTTTTAAACAAACAAAGACGCATGTCTTTTCTACCCAGATGAGCGGGAAATCAGGAGCGGTGTGGAGGTCCACCCCGCAATTGCTCCTCGGGTTCCCGCATCACGGATGCCCGATGTCCCAGCTTCTTCTTCGATGACCGTATCAATCTCCTCAAAAAGGCCCAAGATTCCTTCCCGAGACCATCATCATTGACATATCCTCGCACCGGAATGACCGGTAAAGATGAGGAATTGGCCCGGCCAATGCTTGATCACCATTCTTGTTCTTCATCTCGCTTCATCATCTCGTTGGGACATATCCCAAACCAAACTTTGCTCCTTTGGCGGGAATTTGGATAGGCTCAACGATTCCTTGGAAATGCTTCCCCAATCCAAAACCCGGTTCGAAACCATTCTCGGAGCATGACAAGTAGCAATCATCTTGTACACGACGGGCATAGGAGGTTGTGGAACCAAGTCATCACCGGTGGCATTTACCAGCTCCACCGTATAGAAATCACAACCCCGAGAGACATCATCAACGACCGATGCGTACCCATTGGAATGACTGCCTTCACCATAAATGACCAATTCTTTGTCCTTCCAGACAAACTTCATTAATTGGTGAAGGGTAGAAGACACAGCCCCGGCCATATGAATAAACGGTCTTCCCAGGAAGAAAGTTGTAATCGGTGTTGATATCCAACACCCGGAACTCCACGTTAAAATCCGCAGGACCCACCCGAATATCCAAGTTTACCGCACCCAATGTGTCTCTTTGTACCCCATCAAAGGCCCTCACATTGACTTGGTTGGTGAAGCTTTCCCAAGTCGAATTTCAGCTGCCTCAAAGTCGAAAGTGGGCAAATATTAAGACCGGATCCATCATCGACCAAGACGCGATTAATTATCTTGTCTCGACACATGCAGGTGACGTGCAGAGCTTTGTTGTGCATCCTCCCTTCAAAGGGTAGCTCTTCGTCACGTAAACCGATTCGGTGTCCTCGGATGACCCGATTTATCATGGCTGCTAAATTATCACTTTGTTAGTACCCACTGTGCACATAAGTATCATCCAAAGCCCTCATCGAGCTTGCCTATGTAATCGCGAACTCATCAATAAGGCCCACACAGAGATCGAGCGGGCGTCTTCTCCAAATGCTTCACAATCGAATAATCTTTCGGCTGCATTTTCTCCGTAACTCCTCGGCCTCGGCTTCACCGATCGGCCTCTTTGTTTGGTCCTTCTTCCGCCCTCCTTGGGCCAATTCTTCCGGCGTGTAGCACACCCGAGATCTGGTCATGCCTTGAGTAATGGCCCGTTTCAATCACAAATTTTGGTAGGGTAAGAGTTTCTCGTGGCACCAAGGCAACAACCTTCTCGGGTGTCAGAATCACAAACTCTTTCTTCTCTCTGATGCTCAATGAGGCTACAGCCCTTTCTAGTTCATCAGGAGCAATCGGAACTATTGCCTTCGTCACGCACCAATCATCATCTGTCTCTATCATATTGATAGTGGCGCCTCCATGATTTGGCAAAGGATTACTATTGACATTGGGCGCAACTGTCTGAAGAGAGACCACATTCTGATCAATCAGGTCTTGGATCTTATGCTTCAGGTTGATACAGTCCTCAGTATCATGTCCAACACTGTTGGAGTGATACGCGCACCCTCGATCAGGTCTATAAAACTTTGAGCTAGTGTCAACCGGCTTGGGCCCCACCGGATGAATATATCCCCGTCATAGTTAATCGCTCGAACAGCTTTGTTCGGCTTTCAATAAGCGGAGTGAAAATTCTAGCAGGCTTCGTCTCAAATCTAGGACGGGAGGGATTGTAATTGCCTTGTTGAGGGGGAGGCTTCTGGCAATAATTTGGAGAGTTTGGACGGGGGGCTTGATATCTGAGATATGAGTTGATTTGGTAGTTTGGTTGTGGAGCTTGGTAGTTCGAGGGGGTATTTTGGTAAAGTGGAGTTGGGGTTTGGTACATTGGGGGAGGTGTTTGGTAATTTGTCTGAATGTTGGCACAGTTGGGGGCGACATTTCGGTAGGGATGAGATGGAGTCTGGTAAACTGGAGGGGGAGTTTGGTAGATAGTAGGGGAGTTTGGTAGTTAGGAGGGGGAGTATTTTGATAGCCGGGAAGAGGGGTGTTTTGGTAAGCGGTGGGAGGGGTATTTTGGTAATCAACCCGTGCATAACATGCCGGGTACAAACTCCGTGAAGGTCGAGGACGACCTTGGTATGACGATGACTTCTTCGGGGTCTTCCTCCTCTCATAAGAGATAGAGGACACATCCTCTCTTTTTTTCTTCAACAAGCCCGAAGATCCGGGCGAGGCAGCAACACGGGCAATCTTCCCGGTTCTCAATCCATCCTCGATAGTCTCACCTACCTTGACTATCTCAGCAAATTTTGCTCCAACGAGCAACATGATTCTGTCATAATATTCGGGCTCCCGCACCCGCACAAACACTTCAACAATTTCCTTTTCGACATGGGAGGTCTAACTCTAGCCGCCTCCTTTCGCCATCTATATGCGAATTCTCGGTAACTCTCGTCGACTTCGCTTCATCTTTTCCAATGAGTAACGGTCGGGAACGATTTCTACATTATAGGCGAATCGTTCGATGAAGTCCTTAGCCAAAGCGTTCCGGCTAGACCACTGTCTCGTTTCATGAGATGTAAACCATTCCGAGCCTCTCCACTCGGACTTCGGCTAAAAAGCCGCATCGCAAAGCTTCATCTCTTCCAACTCCTACTAGTTGGTCACGCAGGCCCTCAGTGCGCTAGGGGGTTCCCTATTCCTCCGAAGACGTCGAACTTTGGCACCTTGAACCCTTCCGGAAGGTCCAAATTCGGATGAATACATAGATCCTCGTAACTCGGACCAAAGAACTTCAGAATACACGCAACTCTTTCATGGCTTTTCGAATCTCTTCCTTCATATCCAACTTGGCGGCCTCTTCCTTTGACCTCCACTCTCTTTCTCGCTCCTCATAATGATCGAGCTCAGAACCATGGACATCATGCTCGTTGGTAATCGGAATTTGGAAAGTGGCTTTCTGAGGTAGGGGCGGAGCAATGGAGGGACTTTGGCCATTTAAAGGGGCGTGGTAATTCTGGGGGAAAGTCTGGGGGTTGGTATGTTGATTTTGGTGACAGAGGAAAGTTTGCGGGTTGTTAGCGTTTAGGTTTTGAAGGGGTGGACCAGTTTGGATGTTGGCATTTTGGGGAGGGAGTGGCACTTGGAGGTTGGTATTTTGAGTAGGGGGTGGTGTTTGATAAGAGGCGGAGGCATAGTGGGGATTTTTGGTGGTTAGATCGATGATTGAGGGGTTTTGAGCAGGACTGGAAGGTGGGTTTTGAGCCTGTTCCGCACTCGAAGGAGGAAAGTGAAGTGGAGGTCTTTCATCTGGTTGAGCGTTGACAGCAAAAATCGGAGGGGGCAAATCTTGTTTTCTCTGCATCTCGACCCTCATCTCAGCAATTTGTTGCATCAACTGCAGGATCAATTCATTCTGATCAGCAAGGGCGGGCTGAGCCACCACGACATCGGTAAGGCTGGTTTCTTCGTTGTTATCACCCATTGCTGCTTTTCTCTTTTGTGAACTTTGACTAGGGAAGGAATCTGTGGGACCTTTAGATCTGGTTGATTTTTCGAACAAGCAGGAATTTGCTCGTTTTATTTTGGGGCTAGTAACTCAGAAAGGCTAAATTGCGTCGAGCTAAGGTCTTCTCGCTGCAACTTCTGACATCTGTTGATCTGAACTCAATGTTTACTTGCAGAATGAAAGAGAAGGGGAAAGAAATTTTGAAAAAGATAGGGGCCGGGCCTTGAAAGGCTGCCTACGTATCTCCCAAGGAGAATTCAAGCCCTACGTAGTTCGAATACAAAGGAAGTCTCATTTTCATTCATTCAGTTCTTGAAGCTTACAAGGGAAGTGAAAAACAGACAATAAAGCTCCTAAAAGATAAAATGTGCCTCTACCCAAGCCACTCTTCTTCTGACTGTAGCATTAATCACGGGGGTAAACTCATATGTTTCGAAGGTGGTTTTCTCATTCCCTTCCTTTCCGCCGTACAGTAGAGCAGGCCTACAAACAACTTCCTCCCCAGGATCTTCTTCAGTAGCTCCAATGTAAGTGTCTTCGGGACCATTGTTGGTGGTCCCTTGGTTAAAGCAATAATGCTTTCCATGTGGCTTCTGAGGCGTCAGGGCCATATTTTTTAAGGCATCGCGTTTGTTCTGCACAACGGTTATCTCCTCATCCATAACAACACATTTTGTCATTTTTGCTGCCAACTCGCGTCTAGTGCCGCATTTGCTACTCGGGCAACCGCAAAGTGGCAAACTCTACTTCCATTCTCCTTTCTCCGGTTTCTTGGATCTCCCGTTTGAGCCACTGCAATTTCATCCTCAAATCCTCCTCAATGAGCTCTATGTCGATGTCTTTGCCTTTTTCCATCTTAGCGGCAATTTCACCTTTCCTGAGATGATAGAGTAATATTTTAGGATTTGGTATCGGGATTTTATTTTCTAGCCGAGAAACTCAAGACTCATGGAATTTTGGTCGAACATTTTGGTAGTGACTTGTATTTGATATTGTAGGAATTTTTTGGAAGTTTTGAAAAGGAGTGGGCTAAGTATGTCCTCATTCAAAGCAACGTACCACATAAATAGTTAAAGCACACAAGTAAACAGACAAATATCGCGTCCTAAACATGCATGTGACCCTTTTGAGCCAAGGGTAGGCCTAGCGAATTGAAGGATGTATATGTCTTTTTAAGCCAATTCATTATCCCCAAAATATTTCATTAATAGCATTCAAAATGTTTGACAAACATGAGAATTTGGGAAACGAGTTCGAAAAGTAAATTACAAAGCAAAGTACAAATAAAGCAATCCCTCGCAGGGGATGATAACAAACTTTAGGCTCATCCTGATGCTTCACCAAGTCTGGTCCTCTTGGCGATGCTAACCTCTTCCCACATAGCATATCTGTTTGCCCATAGGTGATCTCTAGCCAACCGAGCTCCTTCTTGGTGTTTGAACCTCTCGCCCAACCGAATCCGTCGCTCCATGTTATCATCTAATTCGACATGCATTGCCCGGTCCTTTGTAACTCTTGCTTCAACCGAGCTATGACCCCGGCATCTTCTCGAGTGTCGACGTTGATGCTCTAACTCATTCCTATCAAACTTCTCTTGGAGTTGATGAAGTCGAATTTGATGCTTGGCTCCAACATCCGCAATAATATGGGGCACGTTTGGACCGGGTTCGATAGTTCCGGCGAGGCTCTTCTTTAACCATTCTTTGTAATCTTTAGAACATTCGGGGTGAAATCTATTTGGTACCGGCTCACCCAATACCCTTCTAGTCTTCCATAATTGAAGCATCTTCTTAGTAAAAGCGACTTCGCCATTTTCATGATCCGTCACAAATCTTGTCATGTCTTCGATCTGAGGAAGCTCTTGTTTCCCTCCTAGCTGTCTAAGTACTCGAGAAGGAGCATATGGCCGAGTTCCTCTCAACCCAGCAAATATCAAGTACGGGGCCTTTCCACTTCGGATCACAATTTGATTTGTTACTACCAAGCATTGGATCGACCATTGCACATTTTCTTCTCTTAAACCCTGAAGTCTCGGGTACCAAAATTCTTGGCCTAGCCCCTGTTGAAATGATTGCGTTGCACCCACCAATCGTGACTTTCGAGCCCTGTTCGGTCTTTCCAAGGGATGCGGTTCTGTTGGATTATGAGTTTTGATCAAGTGTCTCATCATCCACCATTGAAGTATTAGGTTGCACCCTCGAAAGAAACGTGTGCCACTTTTACATCTCGTCCAATGCCCTATAAATGTCAGCAAGGATCATAGGAGCCAAACTGTAGTATTTTCTTGCAGATCCGTAGTCTACTCCGTAAAAAATAGCATGAGTGACCATTACTACACTTGGATGAATGGTGTAGCTTGGTCCTTGGGGAAACACCATTGTCCCAAGTAGGCATATCGCAAAAGCGAGGGGGCGTGTTTCCTTCCATTTTTCTTCCGATACAAACTCTTCTTTGAATTTCTCGTAAGCTCTCGCGCGTCCAAATCGATAATACAACTTTCGAAGTGGAATATTTGACCCAGAAGCCTATCCATCCATTCGGCTTTGACAAGTGATAATTTTTGTTTGATTTCGGTAAAATCCCATATTTTGGGAAAAAGAAGATCGAAGATCGGGTTGACGTTTCCTCTTGTTGCACATGCCGACACTCTCATAACTTGCAAGAATTTCATCGATAGTCGGAGTCAACTCTACTTCTCCAAACCGAAATACCATGTTATCACTTTGTCCCAAAATCTCACCATTGTGCCTATTAAATCGGGGTAAGCCACCATTTCCATTAATGACGGAGATGGCCTATGTGTCTTTGAACTATCTTCTTATCTTCCTTGTTCATGAATTTCCACCAAACTTGGAGGTAAGGATCAGGTATGGTCACCATTCGGGTCCTCAATGGTTTATATGTCGGATTCATCCTACAAGAAAACAAACAAAGGCAAGTTAACCCCCACCCCCACTTGATAATTGATTTGTTTAAAAATGACATATACATCCTTCAATTAAAACACATAAGTATGATTGTCTTTTTATTGACCAAAATGGGTCAAATAGACACAAGGTGGGCTTCTAATGGGCCCAACACGCCTTGGGTGTTGGGTCGACCTAGTTTGAAATGCGCTAAAAATTGGGATTTGGTTTCGCTCTACGCTAGTTGACTAAGAGTGGCTTTGAAAGACCGGGAACCCAAGTGGACAACTTAGGCTGAAATTCACGACAACCATTGGACGCATGACGTACCAATAAATTGCCGATCCTTTCGAAAAAGGGTTGAGTATAAAAAGTCCGGCTGCGATTATGCAGAAACCGTCCTTAATATACTGTACGAGATAATAGGAAGATGCCATGAAATGCAATGACGGTTACAACAGTTTAAGCACTTTAAGCACAAACAAACAATTCAACAAAGTCAATATCAATTAATCACATAAGTCAAATCTTATGGTTAGAACTTAATTAGGTCCCCCCAGAGTCGCCATTTCTGTTTTATTTAAAAATATAAGTACAAGGAAAATGACTTAGTTTTCGAAAAATCGATTAAACTTATAGTTTAAGAGAAATCGGGTTTCCAAAGGGATGAGAGCCGCCACTTAATTTTTAGTAAAAATCAAGAAAAATCTCAAAGTTTTTTCAAAAGATTTAAAACAGATAAAATCAATTGAAAAGGGTTCGAAGTTCAATGTACATTCCGAGAAGGTGTTAGGCCCTCGGAATGCCCGCTAACTTGCGGTTGACCGGCGATTTGACCAAAAGTGATTTTGACTAATCTTAAAATTTTAACTAATCTTAAAATTTTAACTAAAGTAAAAGAACTCATTTTATTTTAACTAATTTTTTCGAAAGAAAAAAAAAAATTAAATAAAAGAACTTATTTGCTTTAACTAACTTTTGGAAACTTTAACTTAATAAAATAACTCATTTACTTTAACTAATTATGGAAATTTTGGCTAAGTAAAAACTCATTAACTAATTTTATTATATATACATATATTTTAAAATTTAAATTAAGTAAAAGAGCTCATTTGTTTTAACTTATATATTTATTATTATATATTTTTTATTACTATTATTATTATAATTATCTAAAAAGGGGGTAGGATTTAAAGGGAGTTATCCTGAGGAGAAATAATTTAAGTGTCGAGACTAAATAAAATAGCGCTAAGTATAAAACATAGATATTTTAATTTGAATAAGGTAAGAACGAAATGGTTATCTACGGGAATTTAATTGAACTAAACCATAAAGTGATCAAAGTTAGTCAAATAACACAATATAAATAGTAAGAGAGGGAGAGGAGATAATTAGATTTGGGTTTTGGCCCAAATCCAATCAAATTGTCTTTTGACCCATTTCTCCATTTTCGATGATATACACCGAGTATATACGCCACGTATACCATTAATTATCGAACTCCCGAACCTATAATTTCGGCTGGACTTCGTGCTTCCACACTTTTCATTTGTATTTTCACGTTTTTGACATGTATATCACTGCATTTTCGACTGTATATCACTGGATACAGCAAGTATATCAGTGTATACAGCCCCCTTTTCGGGCTTTCTTGCTTCCGAAACCTGCATATCCGCCTTCAACCTGTACTTTGCTACATTTTAGACCTGTACACCTGCGTTTTATGCATTTCAACCTGTATATCATGTGTACGATTGTTGTATAGCAGTGTATACTGCTGTATACAGCAGGTATACAGCTCTCTTTTGAGCTTTAGGAGACTTGCAAATTAAATTTTCAGTCCATGTTCATCGACCTCAACCTGTACATCGGTCTCGCAGCTCGCCAAAGGGGTGACTCGATGAAGAGAGGATGTTGGGGGCCTTTACGGCCCACCCGAATGCCTAAGGGGAAAAGCCTAAGTCCCAAGGGCTCGTCAATAGATCACATGCGTTACAACAAAAGAAAAGAAAAAAAAAATGATTAACATACAATCTAATCTCAGTAAATAGTGAAAGGAGTAGACCAAATTATTTATATATATATATATATATATAAAATGAAACAATGACCCAAGCAAACCAACACGTAATCCCATAAAGGAGATTATGGAGAAATATATTGACAAACTAATCCATTTCTAAAGGGAATGATTAAGAAAATCACGACCGTTTCCCACAAACATCTCAATATTACCATTTAACAACGTACTCACAAATGGAGGAAAAAAGAATAGCAAATCACCATCAATTAATTTGACAACCAAAGGTACAAATGACAACATGCTTCTAAGATAATTGCATTTAGCTAAGGAAATAAGACAAGGACACAAAATAACTAATTTATACTGGCATGCTCATTGGACTTGTAACTTAACAAAAATAAAATAAAATAAATAAATAAATACATAAATAAGTTTTATACTATTATAAGCTTTGGACAAAATAGGAACAAATATAGAATAATGGCAACATTACCGCAAATGGCTCTTGCATCAACAAGCTAAGGAAAATCTAACTTAAATGCTCCACTTAAAGAAAATAACGAATTATCAAGTTAATCGCTATAGATTTCAATCTTTAAGACGTCGACCAATCAAAGCAAAGAAAAGAAGAATATTGAAGGAGCCATGTACCAATTTTTACAAGCACGAAGCATACTAAACAATATAAGCAAGCACGGCCGAGAGGATGGCCACACATTCACAATAGCGCATATTTGCAATTTATCGAAAATAAGCTAGAAGTTGATATCGAAACAGGCAAGGGAGGAAGATTCATTGCGAACGAAAACAACATGAAAGATAACAAAGGGAAGACATTAAGATTGTTAACAACAAGGTTTAGAGATGCAAAGTACTAACGGGCGGACTAAGGTCCTCTTAAGAGTGGGAGATACGAATAAGCAAATAAAACGGTAAAACAAACAACTCATATGACTTACATGGATTTAAGCAACACGAAGAGAAAACAACATGTGTACGTATATATATCGAAGATCGAACCATAACTTTCACAGCCTATCAATCGAGATAATAGCGAAATAAGCATATTCTAATGATGAGAACATTAACTCGGAAAGAGGGGAAAACACCAAGCTTTCAATGAAAACGAAAACAAATAACAACTATGGACTTTCGGGCAGATTCCATCACTGTTTAGCAGCCAATAAAGGGGGTCAAGACGCCCAAATGCTAATATATAAATAGCTTCATATTGTTAAGAACAACCCATTACGAGCAAGAGGTGCTTGAAGCGAGATGGTATTACCTTTAAGGGTGCAAAGGGGAGAAACGCGTGCTTGTACCCCGCTACGATATTAATAATCGAAAGGGACGCGGGAGAAGAAAACAAAAAATCGCAGAGTACCGCCTGCTGTGTTGACCCCGTGTAATTTGACGGAAACCGACTGGAATTGGCATTGGAATCGTTGACGGAAGTGATGTTTGTTGCTTTCTGTCTTCACGATGTGAAGATGCGTGTATCTTGTTTCTAGATTTCTACTTCACTAGCGTGAAGAAGAAAAGAACGGGGTGGGGTCGGTTGTTGCCATTTTTGTACGTTGTTTGGTTGATGTGTTGGCTATTGTATGTTGGGCTGGGAATTAGGAAATAAGAGTGGAGGAATTAAGAGTTGGTGGGTTGGGAAATTGGGAATAAGAATTGGGCACGGGAAATTTGGAAAAGGGCCCAATACTAAGGTGTCCTAAAGAGTTAAAGGAAGTGTTAGATTTTTGGCCAAAATTGTAGTAAAATTAATTAACAATTTGGCCAACCAATTAAAGAAGTAGTCGAAAGAATTAATTTTAGAAGATTAGGCTAGTAATTAAACAAGACAAATTGATATTAATTAATTAATGAGCTTCTTAATCTTAACAAAATAAAATAATTAACCTAATTATAAACTAATTGATTTAACAATATAAACGACTAGATAACCAAATATTTAAATAAAGCTAAAATCTTCTTGAGACAATTTTCGAACATTCGTAAAATATACTAATTAGACACATAATTATACAATAATTAACTTAATTACAAAATAATTAACTCAAAATATAAGCTATTAATTAATTTAAACTAAATAACCAAACATTTAAATAAAACTAAACTCTTTTTGAGACAATTTTCGAACATCTCATAAAATATAACAATTAGACACATAATTATATAAAATATCATGTTTATTATTTTAAAATTTATAAAAATGACAAAACTACTTAAAATGACTTAAAAAATTGTTTTGAATTTTATAAAGCTGATTATTTCAAATTGTTTAGAATTTTTAAGAAGCTCGGGAATTAATTACTATCGGGGAGTGTCAAAATTGGGTGTCAACACCTGTAGTAAGGTAATTTTTGGAAGTCTTTCCTAATGACTTACCCGGAATGCCTCCGAAATAGGAAATAAACTTTGGCATTGATCCTCCGAGCAGATATTGTATGAGGTGGAAGCTCTCCCGTAAGGAAGGCCGGATTTCTAGAAGCAATTCCTTGAGATGGAAGCTCTCCCATAAGTAAGGTTGGGTTTCTAGTAGAAATCTCTGTATCCCATAAACTACGTGCCCCCATAGGTTATTTAGCTAATGGATCCACTTAAGCTAACAAATCATAGTTCTACCATAGGCAAGTAGGACAACCCTTTTTGGTGTGGGTAAAATGGGGGATCATGTTATAGCTCACATGGTCTCATGTCAGTTAAGGCTAATTGCCACAATGACAAGAAAAATAATAAACTAAGGCATGCTTAAGGAAGCATCCCATCAGTGTTCAAAATCATAAAGATGATGCTAGCTTATGTTGACTATGACGTTATGACTTATGATTTCCAATTAGCTTCTACAACAAGAACATGAACTTGAATAATGAACTAAGGTTGCTCCAAGGAAGTATTGTAAGTATGTTTTGAGATGTGGTTTACTTGTATGATGTATGATTATCTTGGATTGTTGCTTTAGTTTCTTTCCTTGATATGTTTAACTAAAGGTGAATGTTTCCTTGCCTATGAGAAATAAGCTAAATGATGAGATCAAATGATGATGAATATGAATGAGGGCTTAAATTGGATTGCTTAGCATGGGTGAGATTTATGGTGTCTTATCCATGCATTTCACAAGCATGCTTTGAGGATACTTATGAAGTGTTTCTCTTATATTATGTTAATCTAGATACATTGATTACGCCTATGACTATGTTGTTATCTCTTATGCTTAGGATTTCTATTATTGTCTCTTATGATTATGGTATATGTCTTATGTTGACTAATGCCTTTATTATGCTTGTGTTGATGATTTATGATAGCCATCATATTTAGTACATTATTGTACTAACGCATACTCTTGCCTACATTCTTATCAAATGTAGGGTTCTGTGATATTGACTTCCATCCCCGTGGCTAGATTCTTAGTAGAGCAAGGAGTGAAGACTTGGTGAGTCCTCATAGCATCGAGGATTTCATCATCTTTCCTTTATGTCTTTTCTTTTATGCTTAGAAATTTGTTTGGGCTGTGTCCCTAAGTCTTTTTAAGTATTAGATGATTTAAGACAATGTTAAAGACTTCCACTTCGTTTTATGGAACTTTGATATTATTAGAAATTATTTTAATTTCGCACCATTTTCTATTATCTTATGTTATGATATGCTAAGAGTCTTGTATGAGGCTTTTCAGAGTCTTGTACGTCGTGTCACGCCTACGGTATACCCCTGGTTCGTGAAAAACTTGGTATTACAGCACAAGATTTAGAATGGCTCTAGAATGTCTCAAACCACGTCTAGTAGAGTCTTGTTTATAAGTGTGAAGCATGCCACATTTATAAATGAGAGGATATTAGATGTTTAGGAAACTTCACTTCTTCATTATCTAAGTCGTGCCATAGAGTTTAACTCTATTAGGTCTTTCTCCTAATCTGTTCCCGATGGTTTTGAGGATATGACTACTTCAAGTACTAAGGCTAGAAGGACTGAGGAAGACAACATGGATCAAGGAGTTCCTCCCCAAGCTCTTCCACAAGCTCTGAATAGCCCTTTGGAAGAGACAATAACAAATGAGAATTTTAGGTTTGGTTTTCAAATGTTGACTTAAGATGGGATAGAAACTCTGGATTTTATGGATCAAAGATGGAGGAAGATCCTTAAGAGTTTTAGATAAGGTCTCTAAGGTGTTGGAATTTGTGAGAGTGACTCCAGTAGAGAAGGCGGAGTTGGCCTCTTACCAACTCAATGGGGATGCTCAAGTTTGGTTTAATCAATAGAAAGAGGCTAGACCGGTAGGAATGGGTCCCATAGAGTGGGAAAGGTTCAAAAGTTCTTTTCTAGATAGGTTCTTCCCTCTAGAGATGATAGAAGCTTTAGTGCTTGAATTCATTAACCTTAGGAAAGGTAATATGAGTGTTAAGGATTATGCATTGAAGTTCACCCAACTGTCTAAGTATGCTCCATATTTTGTGATCGACTCTAAGTCGAGGATGAGTAAGTTTGTGTCGAGAGTGACTAATTTAATAATGAAAAAATGTTGTATGGCCAAGCTTGATCATGATATGAATATTTCTTGCCTTATGATTTATGCTCAACAGATAAAAGAAGAGAAACTTGAAGAAAGGTCTAGGGAGAAAAAGAGGTTTAGGATTAATGATGATAATTCTTCTCTTGAGAGGTCCATTGGACGTGGTCGTCCTAGATTTCAACAAAGGTTCTCCGGACAAGGTCCTTCTAGGATTTCCCCAAGATCTAACCAAGAGGGGGTGTCTAACCCTAAACCTCAAGGAGGGAGTAAAAGTAAATCTTTATGGCTTAAGCCTACTTGCACTAGGTGTGGGAGGAAGCACTATGGTAAGTGCGTAGCCGGCATGGATGGTTATTATGGTTGTGGTAATAGTGGTCACAAGATGAGAGATTGCCCAATTCTTAAGGCTAGAGGAACAGAGGGCAAGCAAGCTCCACCTAGTGGTTCGAATTTCGATGCTCCCAAGCAAAACCACTTCCATGCCCTCCGACCTAGAGATGACCAAGAGAAATCTCTGGACAAGGTCCACGGTATGTTGATAATTTCCATATAGATGTATATGTCTTATTAGATTCCGGTATGTGTTTCATGCTTTATTTAAATTCCAGTGTTGCTTGTATTTTGTGGCTTGATAGACTTGATATGATAGACTTTGATGTCGTCTTTGGTACGAATGGGCTGCATTATTGTTATGTTTTATTGATGGTAGAACCTGACTTAGTTATGATGAGTTTTGGGGTATGTTGATAAATTTGGTGAATAAGGTGTTTAATTAATGCCTAGATGTGTTAAATGAGTAGACTTCTCTAAAGGGTAGAAGTGTAATTCACCATGGTTTAGAATCATCTTGTGTGATGGATGTGAAAGCTTAGTGATAGTTTGATCCGACCTTAGAATTGAAGGAATCGGTTCTTAGAAAAGTCTGTATAGGCTAACTCCCAAGAGGGAGATGATGTTCTTAGATAGAAAGGTCATTGAGTGTTCATGATTTGGGTTTGCTTGAAATTTTCACCTTTAGAGGTGTATTGAGTTTGGGAAGTTTAGTCCCCGTTTAGTAGGCCCATATGAGATCTTGAGATGTGTTGGTAATGGTGCTTATGAGCTAGAGTTGCTTAAGGAGTTGGCATAGGTTCATTCGGTTTTCCATGTCCGCATGATAAGGAAATATATTACAAATCCGACATTCATAGATTCCTTAGAAGAGTTGGGGAGTTAATGAGAATTTTTCTAATTTAGAAGTACCAATTGGGATCTTAGACCGGCAAGTTAAGAAATAAAAGAACAAGGAAGTGGTTTCCATGAAAATGTTGAGGAGTATCTTGTAGCAAGGGTTTTAGTTGTGGGTTCGAGTTAGGAGGCCGAGGGCCAATAAGATGTCCCGATATTCTCATCCCTTTCCCTTGTACTCCTCCTTTAGCATCGAGATGATGAGTTCCTCATGGTTTGTTCTTTATGTGAAGTCATGTGTGGTTTAGATGTTTTCATGATTTCCTTATGTGATGTATATTTATGAAAAAGCTTATTGTTTAGAAAGAAAATGAGGTTTTATGATTGATGTTCCTCGTGATGTTGTGCATTGAGTATTAGTTTCCTATAGACTTCATGAGATGAGTTGTAACACATGTCTTATTTTGGAGTTAAGAGAATTCCTCCTTGAAGTATGCTTTGGGTATAGATTGCATATAGGCTCCATGAAATTGTGTTGAGCATGTTTTAGAATGGAGAAGGTAATTCCTCCTTAAACATGAGAAATGTTAGTATCGCATGCATTTTTGGGTTGTTAGATGTAGTTCCTACCTTCCATGTGATGCTTAGGATTTCTATTATTGTCTCTTATGATTATGGTATATGTCTTATGTTGACTAATGCCTTTATTATGCTTGTGTTGATGATTTATGATAGTCATCATATTTAGTACACTATTGTACTAACGCATACTCTTGCCTACATTCTTATCAAATGTAGGGTTCGACGATATTGACTTTCATCCCTTGGCTAGGTTCTTAGTAGAGCAAGGAGTGAAGACTTGGTGAGTCCTCATAGCATTGAGGATTTGATCACCTTTCCTTTATATCTTTTCTTTTATGTTTAGAACTTTTTTTGGGCTGCGTCCCTAAGTCATTTTAAGTATTAGATGGTTTGAGACTGTAACGACCCGAGAGCACTCCCTAGCCATTACATGCGTATTCGACCTCTCGGAGGTCTTATACAAGTCCTTAGCATTTGTCATAGCATTTATCATAGAAAAATAGTGGAAAATTTAAAACTTTTTCATAATATAACACAAGACTTAAACAGTCACCTCATTTAAACCTTTAGTACAAAATCAGAGTACTACGTCTCAAGGTAGCCATCTTAAAACACGACTACAACACAAGAGGAACACAACACTTACAATACAAAAGAACTACTATCTAGTACATTAAACTTAAGGAAACTCTTTAACATAAAGGTCCTTGAATCTTTAAGGACACACCCAAACTTGGGAATAGTAAACCAATCTCATCACTTCTAGGAAAGGCCCTTTAGCCACCATCACCTACACTTGGTGTAAGAATATGAAGAAGAATGGAGATAGTACAAGAATACACTAAGTATGATAACCAGGCAAAACATGCTTTTAAAAGGGACATTCAGTTTGAAACCATGCATCATGCCTTTTTAGAGAAACTTCAAGAATATCTAGTACAATAGGCACAATATAAACCACATACATCATCATACACATGGAAACCATTCATAATTGCACATAGAGCCACTTATAACATTTTAGGCACATTCAATGCATACAATACATTACCTTCCTCTATATCTTAACTCCTTTCCTCAAGCAACCCTTAGGAAATACTTGGTGCAATGTATCACCTTAAGGTTACCAAGGCTGAACTTACATATAGCCTTCATCAATCCAACCATATATATTCATAGAGTCATAAGCACACCATAAGATATAGTCTTCACATAGGAACCATCACCTAAGACAACCCCCAAGTCACACTAGTGCAATGTGCAAGTACGATCCCATAATACTACTCATACCAAGTGTTCCTAGGAAGCCACCATAGACTAGGCACATCATATTCAACAAGTCATAACATCTTCATTTAACATTAGACATAAGACCAACATACTTCATAACATCATATAAGGACTAATTCATTTACTACATCATTAGTCATAGCCCATTTAGTTCATATCATTGGCAAACCACCCTCACAACCCCTTCACAAACTCACTTGTGCAATGTACACATGGAGTCCCATACCCCAACATATACTAAGCAAACCCATTAAGAAGTCATAAATGTAATTCACATGCATAATCATACTTCATGTCTTGACATAAGTAAAGTCAACCTTAACATATTTTCATATTAACATACGTAGACCATAGTATTCATTACATAAAGAGCCTAATCATAACCTCCATTAGAGTCCATTTGTGCAATGCTTAAGTAGGGTCCATAGTCCTACCTACACTAAGTAACTCTTCAAGAAATCATGACTAGAGTTCATATTCTTATCTTAGTTCATTTCTTAACTTTCGGGAGACATTGCCATAACCGACATAGACCATGTGAGTTACATGGAATACGGTATTCTACTCCCACACCGAAAAGAGAGGGTACTACTTGCCAAGGTAGGACCTACATACATAATAGATATCTAGTGGATCCACTAAGCTAAGACCTACGAGGGCACGTAGTTCTAGAGCAAGTAGATTCCTACTAGAAACCTTGACTTGCTAGGCATGGAGGTTTCTATCTCATGAGACAAAATCTATGTTGGGAACCCGGACTTGCTAAACGTGAAGGTTCTCTTGTGGGAAACCAGACTTGCTAAACGTGAATCCCCCACTCTCATTTTTCATGTTCACTCGGTGCTAAGCTCCAACTCCCTTTTTAAACATCTTTAAGCATTTATTTAACATTAGTTCATAAAATAGGCTTTAGGGACTTAATCCCTCATATCATATAACTCAAAGGTTTTTAAGATGAGAATGACCTTTCATCATAGAACCTATATTATGTGAGAATGACCTTTCACATAGTCATACCATATTCATAACATAGTCTAGTTTAAAGTACAATTGAGGAAACCTTTCAAGAGACTCACTTTCACTAGATTATCATAAACCTTATTCATTCATTCGTGTATGTGTATGTGCATATGTGAGAAAGCCTTTCACATAAACACCTTTATAAAACACATATTCATACCTTGCTAATCGTACATTTTGCATGCATAATAAGATGTAAGGGTGCATATAAGAGTTAACCTTTCAATACACACCATAACACATCATATTCATAGTTATACATGTAGAGTGTGTGTGCATATTGGTCCTCGTAGTGACATAATAGCAACGACATTGATATTGAGTGCACTTCCCTTCAAGGGATCACAACACATTCACAATGTCCCCAAATCATTAGTAATTCATAAATAAAGCCTTTAGGGATTCTAGACCACACACCCACACTTCACCATAGGAGACAAGGACACATTCAACATTGAATAGGTACTCCTAACATGTATATGATCACATATTCATATAGGGGTCATATAGGTAGGGGTCATTCCGCAATAGTACTTAACATAATCAATCATGTAGACCACACCTTATCCCTAACATTATCATTCACATTATACTCCTCATCATCAACACACTTTAAACATCATGCCAGCATTGAGGATTTTATACATAACCTTTATAGCACAACTTCATAAACATATGTATCATAATCATCAATTCACTTCACATCTACTGCCTTCAAGTCCATGATCTCAACATGCATAGATAGACAAGAAGTAAACACCGCCACCATAAGTGGACCAAGCCACACAACATCAATTCTCATACTATAGACTAGAAGTTAGGTCAACTTACCAATTCTCCAAGCCATGATCACCATGGATCAATCCTCAACAATTCATAATTAATTGACATAGATAGCAATGGTAATCAACAATGTAATTCAATAATATAAACAGAATCTAAGTACAATCCTATAAACAAAGGGATCAACCCATAACTTTGCCCATAAGGCCATAATTCTCAAATTATCAATATACCAACAATTCAACATGAATATGTATATATAATCATAGGAAACATCAATACAATCTAATCTAAACAAAATTTCACCAATAGAGATCAAGTTCACAAAGACCCACATCATAGGCCAATTTTCGAGAATTTGGGGATCATGGGTTCTTCAAGAATTCCTTTCATAATTATCTTTAAAACCTTAATTCCACATTAATTCATCAATATAATGATTTAGAAAATCGTTTGACAAGGGACCCATGTTTATATTGAAAATTGGGAATTTTGGTCTTTGAATTACTTTTGAAAATCTTTGATAGAACTCCTTGAATGAGAGGTTATTCAAGAATCAAGAGTTACCATGCCTTAATTATTGAAGACCCATGAAATTGAAGAAGAAATCAGTTGAAAACTCATTTCTAGCTTGAGCTTCATCAAGGACTTCAATGGAGTTTTTGAAAGAATCTACTTTTGAGAAGGAAGGGTCAATTTGAAGAATGGGGTCTAATTCTAGGTTTTGGGGTTTTAACCAACTTAAAATACCCTAAAATTGGTAGAATAACCGTTTATAATAATTCCCCAAAGTACCCAAACTTCCCCTCACTTAGTTGGACCTTTTAAACAAGTCAAACTTGATTTTTATTTTCGCAGATTTCATCGGGAAATAAGTCCCCGACGCGGAGGAGTTCCATGGAGTTTCTGGAAATTAAATTTCGAGATAATAGAATCCGTGACACGTCTGCGATGTGGACCAAAACTTTGGCCTATGGTGGAGCTAGTCCGCAACGCGGACATGCTCCCTTCATGCACATTTTCAAGCTGCCTTGGCAGCTTGTTTGGCTAAGGGTTGGGGTCCTCCTCGGGAACCCTTAGGGTGGTCCCAAGGAGTCATACCTGGACGTTTTGACCCTAAAAACATTTATTAAGATACTAGGGTCACCTCCACTGAGTTTATACTTGAAACAACACATAAAAACATGAACAACATACTAGAACATACCAACACGTAAAAGACTAGTTTTCGAACGTCTTGGTCGTCCCTTGACGTCTAACTTCCAAACTCTTTAAAACTGACTACAAAGGCTATTCTTCATTATTTTAACAAGTTATTAATGCATAAAACCCATGTGAGGCTCTAGTTTATCCTACTTCATTTTGAGGGTTGTTACAATATCCCCCACTTAGGAACATTCGTCCTCGAATGACACTTAAAACACTTCTCAGGACTCAATGACCCAATTAGCAGCTCATAATACACAACATACAACATCAACATAAGACCACACATCAAGGAGGAACATCAACTCCACATAAAAGGCTCAAAACAACTTTGTGCAATTCAAGAAAGTAGCAACACATCTACCAACTCCTTATGCATCAACTTTGTTATTTCCCAGTTCATTGGAGGGACTTCCTTCTCCAAATCATCATTCTCATTTCAAACACCAAAGAAACACAACATGCAACTATCTCATTAAAGCACACTATGCAACTTTATAAAAAAAAACATTTAAGTATGCACTTCAAATCAACTCATAATGCATCAACCACATAGGCCTTTCTCATGTTCATATGAGGAACTACCTTCTCCTAATCATGACATGATATTTACCCCTCTTATATCATCATAGGGTCCAATATGCAATGGCTTTCAAATGCACACATAGACATGATCAACATTTCCACTCATGAGGCAATTAAGCAATTCATACTAGTTGCACCCTAACATGAGGATTATAGATCATCTACTAGTCTTATCATTTAATCATCATACTATCAAGAACATACAGGTCATTACCATGTTTAGTTATGTTCAAGGAGGGACTACTTTCTCCTAGTCACAACATACACGCATGGCATCATAAAACTCATAAGCAAGCATTACACAAAGGTCAATTCATTTAAGGAGAAATTCTCAACTTCTAACCTAAGCATACTCATACTCTCTTCCTTATGAAGTCAAGAGTGCATTCACCATATAAAGATGCATATTGACATGAGAAACATGAATTTTATTAGTAAAATTCCATTTTTATGTAATAAGAATCCTTCAAAACATGCATAACATAGTGTCTTATATGACACGCATAACATACGGAGATCATGCAACTCATAATCATATGCAAGATTCCAAAACATGAACAAGCTACTAGGAACTCTTTGGTCTTAAGCTTGAATAAGAATAGAAGGAAAAGATAAGGATATCAACAACTTTACTACTCACTCATCATCCCCCACTTAGGGTAAAACCATCTAAGAGCACATTAAAGTAACCAAGAGAACTATCACTTACCAATTAAGCAAAATGTCCCCCTCTTGGGATCAAGTTATGCAACCTCCTTTAATCATTACCTCCTTCATCTCTAAGGTAGGAACCATTCTCCACTAAATCTTCACTATACTCCCTTAGGTGAGGATTTCAAGAATCCAAAAAAATGAATATCTATACCACTCCACTTCATATCTATCACCCAAAGTGGTTTTCAACATGGAGAACTTAAGGAAGTTCAATGTAGAAATATTAAGGGCACTCAAAACCTTACTATCTAGGCACATTATCCCCCACTTGGGGTGAGCTTAACCAACTCTTTATCACATCATACCCTTATCATCACCTTTGGTGTAACTTTTCGCTCAACCATGCCTAGGTATTATCTAACACCCTTTTTGAATGACCATACTTACGATCAACCTTACAAGACAACTATCCTCTTTAGAGTTAGTCAACATCTATTCTCTTGTCCTTCCCATGAACTAAGGGGTACATGCAACTCTCCAAGTTAACCTTAGAGCAAAACACTATCCCAACTCATGGAACAAAGCTTATTTTTCCGCTCTTAGGGCAAGCCTACCCAAGAACTCCGATTCACACAAGGGCAACCATGAAGCATTACCCAAAAAAAAATGGGGCAACTTTCAACTCACAGTAGTTACCACATTCCTTCAAAACTCCTCAAATCTACACCATGACTTTCTACAATCATTACCCATCACCAAAAAGCAATTCATCATCCTAAAAAGGATTTCATTCTTACCATAACGACTCTTATCATACGAGAACTACACCACCATACAACATTTTCAATGTAATGCTTCCAACCTCATAGGTCACACATAGCCATGATTGGCATCACAATATGATTTCCAAATCTACCTTCATATATACTCACATAGTCACCAAATCATAATAAGCATTAAAACTCACCATTTCTTCCCTCGATCCTTACAACATCACCCCTTCCAAGTAATCACATCTAGAAAACCACCGGACCAGGGAAAATAAGAGAGAAAGATCATTTAGAGTTAAGCTTTACGGCACAACACAAGAGTAATGAAGACAGTGAAACTTCTATCGTTCTATAGACTCTCGCTCATAGATGTGTCGCGACTCACAACGATGAACAAGACTATACTAGATGTGGCTCATGAGACGTTGAATCCTAAGGCCATTTTCATAACCTTATGCTCTGATAGCAATTTTGTACCAACCCGATAGCACTCCCAAGCCGATACATGTGTATTCGACCACTCAGAGGTCTTATACAAGCCCTTAGCATTCGTCATAGCATTTATCATAGAAAAATAGTAGAAAATTTAAAACTTTTTCATAACATAACACAAGACTTAAACAATCACCTCATTTAAACCTTTAATACAAAATCGGAGTACTACGTCTCAAGGTAACCATCTTAAAACACGACTACAACAAAAGAGGAACACAACCCTTACAAAACAAATGAACTACTATCTAGTACATTGAACTTAAGGAAACTCTTTGACATAAAGGTCCTTGAATCTTTAAGGACACACCTGAACTTGGGAATAGTAAGTCAAGCTCATCACTTCTAGGAAAGGCCCTTTAGCCACCATCACCTCCACTTGGTGTAAAAATATGAAGAAGAATGGTGTTAGTACAAGAATGCACTAACTATGGTAACCATACAAAATATGCTTTTAAAAGGGACATTTAGTTGGAAACCATGCATCGTGCCTTTTTAGAGAAACTTCAAGAACATCTACTATAATAGGCACAATATAAACCACATACACCATCATACACATGGAAACCATTCATAATTACACATAGAGCCACTTATAACATTTTAGGCACATTCAATGCATACAATACATTACCTTCCTCTTTATCTTAACTCCTTTCCTCAAGCAACCCTTAGGGAATACTTGGTGCAATCTATCACCTTAAGGTTACCAAGGGTGAACTTACATATAGCCTTCATCAATCCAACCACATATATTCATAGAGTCATAAGCACACCATAAGACATAGTCTTCACATAGGAACCATCACCTAAGACAACCCCCAAGTCACAATAATGCAATGTGTAAGTATCATCCCATAATACTACTCACACCAAGTGTTCCTAGGAAGCCACCATCGACTAGGCACATAGATTCAACAAGTCATAACATCTTCATTTAACATTAGACATAAGACCAACATACTTCATAACATCATATAAGGACTAATTCATTTACTACATCATTAGTCATAACCCATTTAGTTCATATCATAGGCAAACCACCCTCACAATGCCTTCACAAACTCACTTGTGCAATGTACACATGGAGTCCCATACCCCAACATTTACTAAGCAAACCAATTAAGAAGTCATAAGTGTAATTCACATGTGTAATCATACTTCATGTCTTGACATAAGTAAAGTCAACCTTAACCTGCTTTCATATTAACATACATAGACCATAGTCTTCATTACATAAAGAGCTTAACCATAACCTCCCTTACAGTCTAATTATGCAATGCAGAAGTAGGGTCCATAGTCCAACCTACACTAAATAACTCTTCAAGAAATCATGACTAGAGTTCATATTCTTATCTTAGTTCATTTCTTAACTTTCGGGAGACATTGCCATAATCGACATACACCATGTGAGCTACATGAAATCCAGTGTTCTACTCCCACACCGAAAAGAGAGGGTACTACTTGCTAAGGTAGGACCCAGATACATAATAGCGATCTAGTGGATCCACTAAGCTAACACCTACGGGGGCACGTAGTTATGGAACAAGGAGATTCCTACTAGAAACCTTGACTTGCTAGGCGTAGAGGTTTCCATCTCATGAGACAACATCTATGTAGGGAACCCGAACTTGCTAAACGTGAAGGTTCTCTTGTGGCAAACCAGACTTACCAAACGTGAATCCCCCACACTCATTTTTCATGTTCACTAGGTTCTAAGCTTCAACTCCCTTTTTAAACATCTTTAAGCCTTTATTTAACATTAGTTCAAAAAATAGGCTTTAGGGACTTAATCCCTCATATCATATAGCTCGAAGGTTTCTAAGATGAGAATGACATTTCATCATAGAACCTACATTATGTGAGAATAACCTTTCACATAGTCATACCATATTCATAACATAGTCTAGTTTAGAGTACAATTGAGAAAACCTTTCAAGAGACTCACTTTCACTAGATTATCATAAACCTTATTCATTCATTCGTGTATGTGTGTGTGTACATATGTGAGAAAGCCTTTCACATAAATACCTTTATGCAACATATATTCATACCTTGCTAATCGTATACTTTGCATGCATAATAAGATGTAAGGGTGCATATAAGAGTTAACCTTTCAATAGACACCATAACACATCATATTCATAGCTATACATGTAGAGTGTGTGTGTGCATATTGGTCCTCATAGTGACATAATAGCAATAACATTGATATTAAGTGTACTTCCCTTCAAGGGATCACAACACATTCACAATGTCCCCAAATCACAAGCAATTCACATATAAAGCCTTTACGGATTCTAGACCACACACCTATACTTCATCATAGAAGACAAAGACACATTCAACATTGAATAGGTACTCCTAACATGTATATGATCACACATTCATATAGGGGTCATATAGGTAAGGGTCATTCCACAATAGTACTTAACATAATCAATCATGTAGACCACACCTTATCCCTAACATTATCATTCACATTATACTCCTCATCATCAACACACTTTAAACATCATGCTAGCATTAAGGATTTCATACATAACCTTCATAGCACAACTTCATAAACATATGCATCATAATCATCAATTCACTTCACATCTATTGCCTTCAAGTCCATGATCTCAACATGCATAGATAGACAAGAAGTAAACACCGCCACCATAAGTGGACAAGCCACACAACATCAATTCTCATACTATAGACTAGAAGTTAGGTCAACTTACCAATTCTCCAAGACATGATCACCATCGATCAATCCTCAACTATTTATAATCAATTGACATTGATAGCAATAGTAATCAACAACGTAATTTAATAACATAAACATAATCTAAGTACAATCCTATAAACAAAGGGATCAACCCATAACATTGCCCATAAGGCCATAATTCTCAACTCATCAATATACCAACAATTCAACATGAATAATTATAGATAACCATAGGAAACATTAATAAAATCTAATCTAAACATAGTTTCACCAATAGAGATCAAGTTCACAAAGACCCACATCATAGGCCAGTTTTCGAGAATTTGGGGATCATGGGTTCTTCAAGAATTCCTTTGATAATTATCTTAAAACCTTAATTCCACATTAATTCATAAATATAATGATTTAGAAAATCATTTGACAGGGGATCCATGTTTAGATTGAAAATCAAGAATTTTGGTCTTTGAATCACTTTTGAAAATCTTTGATAGAACTCCTTGAATGAGAGGTTATTCAAGAATCAAGAATTACCATACCTTAATTATTGAAGACCCATGAAATTGAATAAGAAATCAGTTGAAAACTCATCTTCTAGCTTGAGCTTCATCAAGGTCTTCAATGGAGTTTTTGAGAGAATCTACTTTTGAGAGGGAAGGATCAATTTGAAGAAAGGGGTCTAATTCTAGGTTTTGGGGCTTTAACCAACTTAAAATACCCTAAAATAGGTAGAATAACCGTTTATAATAATTTCCCAAAGTACCCAAACTACCCCTCACTTAGTTGGACCTTTTAAACAAGTTAAACTTGAGTTTTATTTTCGCAGATTTGTCTAGAAACAAGTCCGCGACGCGGAGGTGTTCCATGGAGTTTCTGGAGATTAAATGCCGAGATAGTAGAGTCCGCGATGCGGACCAAAGCTTTGGCCTATGGTGGAGCTAGTCCGTGACGCGGACATGCTCCCTCCATGCACATTTTCAAGCTGCCTTGGCAGCTTGTATGGCCAAGGGTTGGGGTCCTCCTCGGGAACCCTTAGGGTGGTCCCAAGGAATCGTACCTAGACGTTTTGACCCTAAAAATATTTATTAAGACACTAGGGTCACCTCCACTGATTTTAGACTCCAAACAACACATTAAAACATGAACAACATACTAGAACACGCCAATACGTAAAAAACTAGTTTCTGAACGTCTTGGTCGTCCCTTGATGTTTGTCTTCCAAATTCTTTAAAACTGAATGCAAAGGCTATTCTTCATTTTTTTTAACAAGTATTAATGCATAAAACTCATGTGAGGCTCTAGTTTATCCTACTTCATTTTGAGGGTTATTACAGAGACAATGTTAAAGACTTCCGCTTCGTTTTATGAAACTTTGATATTATTGGAAAATGTTTTAATTTCCGCGCCATTTTCTATTATCTTATGTTATGATATGCTAAGAGTCTTGTATTATTATTTTTGGAGTCTTGTACATCGTTTCATGTCTAGGGTGTACCCCTGGGTCGTGACACATGACAAACTTGGTATCAGAAAACAAGGTTTATAAAGTTCCTAGGTAGTCTCATAAGTCACATTGAATAGAATCTTGTTCATGAGGTGAAGCACGCCACATTTATGAATGAGAGGCTATAAGATGTTTAGGAAACTCCACTTCTTTCATTATTCTTAAGTCGTGCGATAAAGTTTAAATCTATAATGTCTCTCTCCTAATCCTTATCTTATGCTCTACAGGATATGGCCACTCGAATGGAATATGCTAGGAGGAATACGGGAGAGAATGTGGAACAAGAAGCTCTCCCATGCAAGCTCATTAAGCTCTGGTCGACCCTTTGGCCAAGCAAGTAACTAATGTGGAGTTAGGGCTACTTTTCAAGTGTTCGCTCAACCCATGATGGCTCAAGCCAATAGAGAGGTTGTGGTCCCAGTGAACCCAAATATGGGTACGGTAGCAACTAGAGTGAGAGACTTTACTAAAATGAATCCTCCAAAGTTTCATGGTTCTAGGGTTGAGGAAGATACTCTAGAGATTATTGATGAGATGCATAAGGTGTTTATGATCATGGAGTGATGCTAGCGGAAACGGTGGAACTAGCCGCTTATAACATTAAGGGTGTTGCTCAAATATATTTCAACTCTAATGGAAAGAAGAGAGGGTAGAAGATGTGGGTCCTCTTGATTGGGAAAAGTTCAAAGTTGCTTTCCTTGATAGGTTTTGTCCCCTTGAGATAAGGGAGGAAAAGGTGCTTGAATCCATTAACCTTCATCAAGAAAATATGAGTGTGAAGGAATATTCTTTGAAGTTCACACAATTGTTCAGATATGCTCCAACTATCATTGTCAATCCTAGGGCAAGGATGAGTAAATTTGTTTCGGGAGTGTCCAAAATGTTTGTTAAGAAATGTCGTACCGCAATGCTTATCAATGATATGGAAATTTCTCGTCTCATGGTTCATGCTTAACAAATTGAAGAAGAGAAACTTAAAGAAAGCTCTAAGGAGGCAAAGAGGGCAAAAATCGGTGATGGTGACTTTTTACATTCAAGGTCCAAGAGACATGGTTGTTCTATGTTCCGACAAAGGTTTTTCAATCAAGGTTCCTCCAATGATCCTCCTAAGTTCAACAAACATAGGGTGTCGAACCCTAAGCCTCATGGAGGGAATGGTGGTGGATCTTCATTGTCTATTTGTGGGAGGTGTGGAAGGAAACACAAGGGTAAGTGCTTAGCCGGCATAGATGGTTGCTTCGGTTATGGTAAGAGTGGTCATAAAATAAGGGATTGTCCAATGCTTACCACTAATGAGAGAGAAGGTAAGCAAGCTTTGCCTAATGGTTCGGGTTAAAGTGCTCAAAAGAAAAACCAATTATGTGCTCTTCGAACTCGTCATAAGCAAGAGGGTTCTCCCGATGTGGTTACCAATAAAGTCTTCCAACTTGATGTTTATGCTTTACTTGATCCTGGTGCTACCTTGTCATTTGTGACGCCATATGTGGCCATGAGTTTTAATATTTTTCCAGATATATTATTAGATCTTTTTTCAGTTTATACTCCAATTGGTGATTCTATTGTGGCTAAGAGGGTCTATAGAAAGTGTCATATCTCCTTGTCACTTATGTTGATCTTGTAGAGCTAGATATGTTAGATTTTTATTCTTTCCTTGGTATGGATTGACTGCATTCATATTATGCTTCTATTGATTATAAAACCCATGTAGTCAAGTTTCAGTTTCCAAATGAACCCATCCTAGAATGGAAAGAGGGAAATTATATGCCTAAGAGTAATCTTGTTTCCTGTCTTAAAGCTAGGAAGATGATCTCTAAGGGTTGCATATTCCATATGGTTTGGGTTAGGGACACTACATCAAAAATGATTAGTAGCGACAATTAATTCTTAATTGCCGCTAAATATATATTTTTAGCGGCAATTCGCACTCTTTGTATATGTCCCTTAAGCCTTTATCAGCATTGGTTCTAATGACACTTAACTAATGCTAGTAAAGACATTAGAACTCTTTATTAATGTCAATATTTATTGCCGTTAAAAGTTATTTTTATTGTAGTGGGATATCGATTCTAAAGCCCCTACTCTTGAGTCGGTCCCCATTGTTAATGAGTTTTCGAAAGTGTTCCCCGATGATTTACCTAGTGTTCCTCCCGAAAAGAAAATAGACTTCGATATTGACCTTCTCCCAAATACGCAACCTATCTTTATTCTTTCTTACCAAATGGCTCTGGCAGAACTTAAAGAGTTAAAGTTGTGATATACCGTGAGTTTATGGTATTTTTGATGCATTTCACTTAGAGTTTGTGTGTCTTGGAATATTTTGTTATTTGACATAATGTTTTTATGTAATCTTTTGTAGGAAATTGGTTTGGAAGAGATTGACTGAAAAATGGATTGAAAAGGCTTGTCGAAGCCAATGACAGACCGTAAGTCCAACGACGACCCATAGGTGATGTAGCGTAGGTGTGAGTTAAAGAAAGTCTAACCAAGTGTGGAACCACATAGGCCAATGATGGACCGTAGGTTGAATGACGAACCATCTTGTACAATTGTCGTTCTGATCAGAAAGAAAGGTTCCAGTACTTGAACCACGGAGGGGACCTACGGGACTATAGGTCGACCCACGGGCCGTAGGTCCGTCATTAGTGAAAACCGCATACTGAACCAAATGTTCCTAGTTGGTTTTGGAGTTAAACACTATAAATATTAGTTGTTATTTTCATTTTTTGGTTGTTAGACAAAATTGGAGACTTTTGTTTTCGCCTTTTGGAATCATTTTGAAAACAATTATCAATTTAATTCTGGAAGTTAGTTTATGCAATTTTGCACTTTGAATTTCAATTCAAGATTTCAGTTTTCATCTATTCTAATTATAAGTTCATGATTTATTTTAACCCTAATATAAATTGTGAATTCTCAAGCATGAGTAGCTAAATCCATAACTAGGGTTGTGGGAACCATGAGCAATTAACAATGTATGACTAATAACTAAGTAATTCTTAAATAGTGTTTATGCATGTATTGTTAATCTTTTCGTTTAAAAGTCTTTCTAGCGGTGCACAATGTTAGAACTCACCTCATTCCTACTTGCCTTACCAAGGGGGTAATGAATGAGAAAAAGATTAAACAACAGAGATTTAGTTACGGATTTGCTGCTATCTAATAGTCTGACTTTAATCAGTTGACGTGAGGGTGAATACCCAACTCAATTGACACGATGACTAATCTGGGGTAAAGGTAAGGGTTAGTAAAGCACACACTCGTAGACTTACCAAGTTGCGAGTGAAAGTTTCTACTTGGATTATCAATCACTTAGGGATACCTAACTTATCAACCTTGCATGTCAAACAATAGGATCAAATTACTATTATTAGGAATACTGCGTTAAGAGCTTCTGGAGAACACATATACCATAGTTTTCATCTTATATGATATTTTAACTGTGAATCTTGTTTACTTGTTACTTAGTCATGCAAATCAACAATCTGTTATTTTATTTACAAAACCCCCTGTTTACTTTTCTCGAAAATAGTTTGACTAAAAAGAGATAATTATGAGTTAAGTTTAAGTCTGAACCATATTCCTCGTGGGATCGACCCCAACCTACAAGTTGGGTTTTTTATTTGACAACGATCGCTTATACTTCTTTCGGGAGGTGTAATTTGGGCGTATCAAGTAGCAATTTAAAGATTTGTTGGATAGGGGTTTCATCGAACCAAGTATATCTCCATGGGGTTCTCTAGTTTATTTGTTACCAAGAAGGATGGTTTACTTCGTATGTGTATTGACTAGCGACGATTGAAAAAGGTTACCATTAAGAATAAATATCCTCTCCCAATGATAGATGATTTGTTTGATCAACTTTAAGGGGCAAGTTACTTCTCTAAGATTGACCTCCATTCGGTTATCACCAATTGAGGGTGAAAGAAGATGCAACTTTTCAAACTTGGTATGGTCATTATGATTTTTTGGTGATGTCGTTTGGTTTGACTAATGCTTTGGCCGTGTTTAGGGATTACATGAATAGGGTGTTTAGACAATACCTAGATATGTTTTTTATTGTTTTCATTGATGACATATTTATCTATTCGAGAAGTGAGAAGGAGTATACCGATCATTTGAGAATTGTGTTGCAAGTCCTCAAGAACCAACAACTCTTTGCAAAGTTCAGTAAATGTGAGGTTTGTCTAAGGTCCATGTCTTTTCTTGGTCACATTATTTCTGGTAAGGGTATTGAGGTAGATCCTAAGAATACAGATGCGGTTAAGAGTTATGCTAGACCTTTATCCCCTTCGGATATTAGAAGTTTCTTGGGTTTGGTTGGTTAGTATAGAAGGTTTGTTGAGGGGTTTTCTTCGATTTCCTCTCCATTGACGGCATTGACCCAAAATAAGGTTAAGTTCATATGGCCCAAAGTGTGAGAAAAGAGTTTCCAAGAATTGAAAGATAGACTCACTACCGCTCCGGTGTTAACTTTACCAAAAGAAACTGATGAATTTGTTGTTTATTATGATGCTTCAAGAATCGAGTTAGGATGTTTCCTTATGCAAAACGGGGAAGTCATTGCCTATGCTTCAAGGAAACGTAAGATTCATGAAAAGAATTACCCTACCCATGACCTTGAGATAGCGGCGACTGTGTTTCCTCTAAAGATTTGGAGGCATTACTTTTATAGTATTCATGTTGATGTCTTTACCGACAACAAAAGTTTGCAATATGTGCTTAAACAAAAAGATCTAAATCTTTACCAAAGAAGGTAGCTTGAGTTATTGAAGGATTATGACATGAGTGTTCTCTATCACCCCATCAAGGCGAATATGGTGGTGAATGCTCTTAGTCGGTTATCAATGGGTAGTGTTGCTCATATTGAGGATGATAAGAAGGAATTGGTACGAAATGTTCACAAATTGGCCCGATTATATGTTCGGTTGGATGACTCTACCAAAGGTGGTGTTATGGTTCATAATGGTTCAGAATCATCTTTAGTGGCAGATGTGAAAGCCAAGCAACGTCTTGATCCGACTTTGGTTGAAATGAAAGCAGTGGTGCTTAAGAAGTCTGTTAAGGCTTTCTCCAAAGAGGGAGATGGTGTGCTTCGATATCAAGATAGTTTGTGTGTTTCAAATGTTGATAACTTGAGAGAAAAGATCTTGGTAGAAGCCCATAGTTCTTGATATTCCATTAACCCGGGAGCCACCAATATATACTCTAACTTGTGGGAGATCTATTGGTGTAAAGAGATGAAGAAGGATATTGCGGAATTTGTGATTAAGTGTCCTAATTGTCAACAAGTGAAAGTTAAGCATCAAAAGTAGGGAAGTTTATCTCAAGCTATAAGCATTCCTATTTGGAAGTGGGAAGATTTGAATATGGACTTCATGGTTGGTTTACCACACACTCGGCGAAAACATGACTTGATTTAGGTTATTATAAATAGAATGACAAAATTAGCTAATTTCATTCCTTTCAACATTTCTTATTCAGCAGAGGACTATGCTAAGTTGTATTTGAAGGAAATGGTTAGGTTGCACGGAGTGCCCTTATCCAGTATCTCCTATGTTGGTACCCAATAACTTCTTAGTTTTGGAAATCTTTCTAACAGGGTCTTGGTACTCGTGTTAAGATTAGTACGGCCTTTCATCCGCAAACCGATGGGAAAGCGGAGTGTACTATCCAAACTTTGGAAGATATGTTGAGAGCATGTGTAATTGACTTCAAGGGTAATTGGGATGTTCACTTGCCTTTGATTGAGTTTGCATATAATAATAGTTATCACTCAAGAATTGGAATGGCTCCATTTGAGTCTCTTTATGGTAGAAGGTGTAGATCTCCTATAAGTTGGTTTGAAGTTGGTGAAGTTTCCCTAATAGGTCCTGAGTTGGTGCACGAGGCTATGGAGAAAGTTTGACTTATTAGAGAAAGGTTGAAAATAGCTCAAAGTTGACAAAAGTGCTATGCCGATGTTAGAAGGAGAGATCTTGAGTTTAATATACATGATTGAGTCTACTTAAAATTTCACCCATGAATGGTGTAGTAAGATTTGGGAAGAAAAGGAAGCTTAGTCTCTGCTCTGTGGGCCCATATAAGATTTTGAGGTGAATTGGCAAAGTCGCTTATGAACTTGAATTACATAATTATTTGGTATCGGTACATCACATTTTCCATGTATCCTTATTAAAAAATGTGTTGGAGATCTAACATCTATAGTTCCCTTAGAAGGTTTGGGAGTTAAGGAGAATCTTTCTTATGGGGAAGTTCCCGTTGAGATTTTAAACCGACACGTTCAGAAGTTAAGAAACAAAGAAGTTGCTTCCATTAAGGTTCTTTGGTAGAATCAGTTGAGGGTGCTACTTGGGAGGCCGAGACCGATATGATGTTCCATTGTCCTCATCTCTTTCCTTCCGTCCCTACTAGCTTGAGGTATTCAGTTCCTTATGGTTTACTCTTTTGGTGTCATCTGTCTTAGATATTCTTATGATTTCCTCATTTATGCATGTTCATGAAAAGCTTAATTTTTTAGAAGAAGAGTTAACTTGATTGATTTCTTCATGTTTTTGTGCATTTGAGAATGAGATACATATAGACTTCATGATATGATGTTTTGAACATGCTTTAGCTTGGAGTTAATGTTTCCTCCTCGAATATGTGCATTATGTGATTGCATTCATGTTAGGTTGTTAGGTTAAGTTCCTACCCTTCCTTATGATGTCTTGAATCTCATTCAAGGACGACTGTTCCCAAGAGGGAGATAATGTAACACCTCAGATTCAAAAAGGATGAAAAATTGCAAGTTTTCAAGATATAATGCCAGGCCCGATGGAGCCACAAACGGCTCGTGGGTCTGACACACAACCCATAGGTTGGCTCATGGTTGGCCATTCCAAGTTCTCCAAAAATGTCAAAGTTTTAATATTTACATACGGTTCACCGGGACGGTCCGTTGTCCTATGCACAAGTCATAGGTAGGTCTCGTAGGTGAGTCCAAGACTTAGAGAAATTTTAGGATCAAAACTTAAGAACCACGGCTGAGGTGTACGGCTCATAGGTAGGCCCACAGACCGTATATGGGTCTCATCATTGGGGTTCCAAGGTTGGTGGTCTCTGATCCCACCCACAACCGACCAGGATGATCTGTGGTATGACCTACGGACGTTGTTGGTGAGGTCGGCAATTATTCTTAAGAAGGCCTTTTGGGTCTTTTCCTAATTATTCTAACCTAATACTATGTCATTTTACCTTCTATTAGAGACCTTATATAAACATTTTTACCCCAAATTTCCTCAATTGAAATCATTCTATCAGATTCCCAAAGTTGATCAATTAATTCCCTAAATATTTCTCTCTCTTAAAGCTTGGAGAAGAATATTAGGGTTTCAAGGTCAAGCCTCCAAATTCACCATTGATTGTAAGCTCTTGGCATCAACGTATGATAGTATTCACCTATGGAGTCCTTTCCTCCATAGGGTTCCTAACTTCTCATATTTTCACAAGGCAGAATCTCCAATGGAAGTTAGGGCTTTTACTAAATCTCATGGGTTCTTTTCAATTATGATATTATTGATTAATTTATGTCTTTTTATGCATGAATTGAAGAAATTGCATGTTCTTTATGAAATTGACGAAAAATGATTTAAGTTGCTTTGAGAGTAAAGCATTCATGTGCTGGTAATTGTTTTTGTGAAAGGATTTCTCACATAAAGGAATCGTAGAGTTGAAAGGTTTTCTTAACTAAACTTTGAATCAATATTTAGGAGTTATTCTAAAGAACCCAGCTTGGATTGGCTACTTAATGTGCCTTCTATAGATGATAAGTCAAGTGGCGATTACCCATGCCTCTTAATGATAAGACAAGTTAAGATAGTGACTATTCCATGGGATTTACCTTTAGCACCGAGAGGATATTGAGATGCAAGCTCTCCCATAGCTTAAAGTCGGGTTTTTAGTAGAAATCTCCGTATCCCATACCTATGTGCCCCTATAGGATGATTGTCTTAGATAGACATTAGCTAGTGGATCCAAATAAGCTAGAAGTTCATGATCTTACCTTGGCAAGTAGGACACCCCTTTTCTGTGTGGAGTAGACACCAGATTCCATGTTAATAGCTCACATGGTCTCAATGTCTATTAAAGGTAAATCTCCTAGAATAACGAACTAAGGTTACTTCTAAAAGTATCTCACGAATGTTTTAAATATGTTAGCTTGCATTGACTATGTTTTTATGAATTATGTTTCTAACCCTTTTCATCTCATTATTTATCTTGATCATTGCATGTCAAGGAAAGGTCCCTTTTAGCATGATTTTATACTTTTATGCATTGGTATCATACTTGGTACATTCTTTGTACTAACGTATACTATTGCCTACATTCTTTCCAAAATGTAGGGTCCGACTCTCCAATCTCACATCTTTGCGGTTAGGGATCACTTAATGGATATTGAAGATTGGTGAGTCCTCAAGGTCCGAGGACTGAGCCTTTATTGCTTATTGTCTTTAATTTTCAGTATTGTATGTGATGCATGGGTTACATCTCGATCACTCTTGATGTACTGTATGGCTTTGAGACTATGTTAGACTTCCGCTACATTTTATCAACTCTTCTGTTTTGAAATTGTCTTTTAAACTCTCTTAATTTCCTATTATCTTGTATGATGTATGCTAAGTGGCTTATGTAGGGCGTTTCGTGGTCCTATACGTCATGTTACGCCTAGGGTATGCTTTGGGTCGTGGTTAGCCAGTCCAAAATGCCAAGTTCCAGTACTTTTTCGACGATTCACCAGGATGGCCCATCGTCCAATGCACGAGCCGTAGATAGGTTTCGTAGGTGAGTCCCAGACTTAAAAAAATTTCAGAGTCAAAGTTGAGACCCACGACAAGTCATGTACAAACCATAGGTGGACCCACGAACCGTACATGGGTCCGTCGTTGGAAGTCCCAAAATCATAGTCTATAAACTCAATAAACGACTAACCAATATGGTCTGTGGTCTGACCAACTAACCGTAGGTCTGGTCGTTTATGGGAGTCGATAGTTATTTTTATGAGGCTTTTTGGGTCTTTTCCTAGATTTATTCTAGCCTAATACTATGTCGTTTTATCCTCTATTAGAAACTTGTATAAACACTTTTAACCCCAAAGTCTTCCAAATCAATTAATTTTCTCAAATTCTCAAAAGAGGAACAAGTCATCCTCTCAAATATTCAAAAAAAAAAAAAGAACAAGAGTCAAATTCTCAAAAAAGGAACAAGTCATCCTCTCAAATATTTAGGAGGAGGAGGAGAAGAAGAAGAAGGAGGGGGAGGGGGAGGGGGAGGGGGAGTGGGAGTGGGAAGAAGAGGGGGAGTGGGAGGGGGGAGGTGGGGAGGAGGGGGAGGAGGAGGAAGATGATGAGGAGGAGGCGGAGGCGGAGGCGGAGGAGGAGAATGAGGAGAAGGAGCCTATGGTTTTCAAGTTAAGTCTCCAATTCCTCCATTGAAGTCAAACTTTCCTCCGTAGAGTTCCTAAAATTCTCAATTTTGAAGTTTGAAATCTCCAATTGAAGTTAGGGTTTACTCCTATGTCATGAGTTCCTTCCAATGTTGATTTATGAACTTCTATGCGTGAATTCTATTGATTCCATATTTTTAAGATGAATCCCCATGAACCCATGCTTAACTCATGTTTTACAAGCTATGATGATATAATGTGGGTTTTTAACTATGAAAGATGAGTTTATGAAATTATACATGTTCCTATGAAATTGATGAAACATGATGTAAGTTTATTTAGAGTAAAGCATAGATGTTGATTGTTGTTGTTTATTGTTGTGAAATGATTTCTCACATAATTACTCAATATATGAATGTGAGAGGTTTTTCTCACATAAAGGCTTCTAAGGTTGAAGTGTCTTCTCACCTAAAATGAATCAAGTTAAGGAGCTATTCTAAGAACGAGGCAAACGACAATTACCCATGACCTCCAATGATGAGACAAGTGGCGACTACCAATGTCTCATGAATGTTAAGGAAATCTAAGAATAATAATTATTATGTGGGAGTTATGCTTAGCACCGAGTGGACAAGTAACGATTACACATGTCCCATAAACTATGTGTCACCATAGGTTATTTAGATAAACATTAGCTAGTGGATCCACGTAAGCTAGAAGTTCATAGTTATAACCTTGGCAAGTGAGAACACCTCTTTTCGGTGTGGGGTAGACACCGAATTTCATGTTAATATCTCACATGGTCTTACATGTCGATCAAAGGTAAATCTCCCACAATAATAAACTAAGGTTATTTCAAGAAGTATCTCACGAATGTTTTAAAAAATGTTGGCTTGCATTGACCATGTTTTATGACTCATGTTTTCTAACTCTTTTATCTCATGTTTTAGCTTGGTCATCAAATGTTACGAAAAGGTCCCTTTTAGCATGATTTCATACTTTATGCATCGTTATCATACTTAGTACATTTTTGTACTAACACATACTCTTTGCTACATTCTCCCAAATGTAGGGTCCGACACTCCAGATTTGCACTTCCGTGGCTAGGGTTCTCATAGTAGAATTTGAAGATTGGTGAGTCCTCATGTTCTGAGAACCAAGCCTTTATTTCATTTTGTCTTTACATTTTGGCTTGAACTTGATGTATGGGTTACGTCCTGATCATTCTTATGAACTAGATGGCTTTGAGACATTGATAGACTTCCGTTTCGTTTTATGAAACCCTTATGTTTTGAACTTGTCTTTTAAATTTCTATTATCTTGTATGATGTATGCTAAGTGGATTGTGTAGGGCCTTTCGGGGTCCTATACGCCATGTTACACCTAAGGTCTACCTTGGATCGTGACACGGGGCAATGATGAAAAATGGCAGCTAACAACTGATAAATAAATTGATTTACAAGATGAAAAATGTAGCAATGAAGAAGATAATGAAGAAGAAAATTGGACTTTACGTTCCCCGCTTAGTCAAAGTAATTCTCCAAGACGTGAAAAGGGTGATATTGGTAACTTTGAGTTACTTGTCAATCCTAATTTAAATTTACCAACTAAGAATGCTTTTGAACCATTGTTGGTTACTGATAAAGGCAACTGAACTAATATATGGAGATGATTATTAATAATGCTGTCCATAGTAGTCAAATACTACAAATTAAGTAGTCACATGCTGAGGTAAATTGTGGAACTTTATAATCTATTACTAAACAACCTCTCATGTTGTTGAATACTTCACAACATGAGGTAACTTCACCAACGCACAAGTTTAGTAATTTCTCGCCTACAACAGAAATTGTTGTAAGTAGGATATATGATGAATACAATCAAGATGTTTAGAAGTCTTCTCAACCAACTTTGTCTAGGTTATCCACATGTGCAAACAATTTAGCCTCGACAAAGATGAGAAATGTGCAACCTATACAACGTAATAATGATTTAATTTAGGTAATTAATGAAGTTTTGTCCAAGTACAAAACATGGGCCGAAGTGGCTGCAGATGAAGAATATCAAAATGATGGTAGCGAAAGAGAAAGCTTACATGAGATTAGCTCACCATTTTCAGACAGTAATCTCAAACCATAATGCACTTATTTTTATGCCTGAGAATAGTGAAAAAATTACAATTTTGATGGATACTCCAATTGGTAGCAACAACCACCATAAATGGTATGGTATAATGACAATCAATAAGTCTGGACAACCATCGATGAATTCACCTAGGCAACAACTAGATTAAGGGCTTTTGGGACAACAAGAAAGTGCAATTACAAAGAAGAATTAGTCCGGGGCCTTAGGTCAGGACTTAGTCCAACTAACACTTATGCTATTGATTTGGGCTAGGAAATTTTCGACAAAGATGAGGAAGACAATATGTTAGACATATGCTTTGATAAAGTAGTTAGGGATGGAGATATCTCACCTAGGCAACAAAAGAAGTGGAAGCAACAAAAAACAAAAAGAAGACACATGGAAGACAACATAGTTGGGATGGTAAAGTGACTGGGAAATTTGTTCCCAAACACTTACCAATGCGATTGACAAAGCAAAATCATATGACAGTGTCAATAGCTTCATCAATATCCAATAAATCCAAGAAGAAATGATGAACTATCTATTATTGTTGGATAGATTTGAAGAAGAAGACAAGAGGACAATATTTTAAGTTGCTTCAGACGGGCAATCTATCTATTAAAATTTATACGTTTGGAGAAGGAAGTTTGAGTTTGAAAACTCAAATTTCTTCTTAGCTTTTATGTTTTTGCATTATATAAGTATCCTCATTTGTAATATCATCATAAAGTATATTACAAACTCTATATTGATCATAAGATATATGGTTCCTATTTTCTTCATGCTTGTTAATTAGTAGAGGTTCGATACTTCATTAGGATTTAGTAAGGTAAGACCTAGCCCCCCCCCCCTCCCTTGTACTTATTCGTGAGTTTTTTATTTTTATTTTTAATGTCTTACTGGACTGAATGTCTCTAAGTCAGTTGTTGCGCTATATGCGTCACATGCGCCGGTCGCCCACTTGCCGACCCGTAGTCGGGGCCTCTAGCCTCTATGGGCACGTGTCGTTGGCTACGTGGGTCTTTTGTCGAAATAGAATGATTTTTCCTTTTATCTTTTTATTTATCGTGAATGGGGGAATAATTAAAACGTCACATGCCACTGTTTAGTAGTATAAATATGCAGGTAAAAAAATTAAATTAGTTCGATACAATTGAATTTTAAAATTTTGTGATATTTATGTCCACCCCTACCCCTAGCAAGGAGGTAGAAGGAGAAAAGTGTAATTAAAGGGATTATTCTGAAGCATTGGTATGTGATGCGAGACACGTGCAGGAAAGAGAACCAGTGGGCATAAATATCCTGTGCTATGGAGTAGTAGAAAGTGGAAATGGTAGTAGCATCACCACTACATTTCCAACAGAAATATCAATCAATCCCCTTCCCTTGAGTTGTCTGGTGCTATGAGTGCCAAAGCATTTCTTCTCTCCCACTACAGCTTTTCTCCTCCCAATATACCTCGAAGAAATTTCAATGTTCATAATTCATTTTACGATACTAGTGGCAGTGGAAGAGGTCGAGGTCGAGGTCGAGGTCGATTTCGATATGGAGAAAGAGAGTTATTAATTAAGAGGAATAGTAGTAGTTGGAAGTTGTGGGCTGATGTCAAGTCAAAGCCCTTCAAAATTGCCGACGATGATTCTTCTTCTTTATTGGGAAAGAAAGATGATGGAGATAACTCAGTGGGTCTACCGCAAGAGTTTCCAAAACGTTGGGTTATTGTCATTCTTTGTTTCTCCGCTTTTCTTCTTTGTAATATGGATAGAGTTAATATGAGTATCGCTATACTTCCCATGGCATCCGAATATAACTGGACTCCTACTACTGTTGGTTTAATACAATCTTCATTTTTCTGGGGTTATCTTCTTACTCAGGTGACAAATCAATCTTCATTCTTACTACACTAATTTTTATATCCTCATTCATTCACTGTTGGGGCAATAACCTTCATGTAGATAGCAGGAGGTATATGGGCAGACACTGTTGGTGGCAAGGCTGTCTTGGGATTTGGAGTAATCTGGTGGTCTGTTGCTACAGTTCTCACGCCCATTGCTGCTAAGCTTGGACTGCCCTTTTTATTTGTTGTTCGAGCTTTCATGGGAATTGGTGAGGTTGGTTGGTTTTCTTCACCTCCCTCTTTATTACTGCTGCCTGCCATACTAACTCAATTCTGATTAGCTCATTTCACTTTGTCACATCCAGGGTGTTGCTATGCCGGCAATGAATAACATTCTCTCTAAATGGGTTCCTGTATCAGAAAGAAGTAGATCTCTCGCACTCGTCTATAGTGGAATGTATCTTGGATCTGTCACTGGCTTAGCATTTTCCCCATTCCTCATACACGAATTTGGCTGGCCTTCTGTCTTCTTTTCTTTTGGTTCTTTAGGAACTGTATGGTTTGCAGTATGGCTCAGTAAGGTACAATTGTCCCTACATTCATGCAATTAATTATTACGATGAGGATCATCAAGATTGTGTTGTATATTTCTCAAAAGCTCTGTGCTGGGGGACATGGGGTATATTTATGTTTATTACACTTAGAACTTCATTTGTAAAACAGCCACTCTGTTTGATAATAGACATACAAACCACATATATCCCTTGCAAATTCTTGAACTCAGAATTTCTTGCTAGGCCATTGGTAATGCTGCTTATTTATGCCAGAAACTTTTTATGTAGGCGTACAGTTCACCCCTGGATGATCCTACGCTACGGCCTGAAGAAAAAAAGCTTATTCTTAGTAGCAGTGTTTCCAAGGAACCTGTTAAATCAATCCCTTGGAAATTGATTCTATCAAAGCCACCTGTATGGGCCTTGATAGTGTCTCACTTCTGTCACAACTGGGGGACATTTATTCTTCTTACCTGGATGCCAACATATTATCACCAGGTACAGTTTTCCATTTCCATTATGTTGCTTCATTTTCTTTCTACATGATTATGACTCACAATAATTGTTAAAAATATATGTAATTTGGTGTAAAACAAACTTTTCTTATTCTTAAATAAGATACAAATTTGTGAAGAACTTATTCACGAAGAAGGTGCCAGACCTAGAGATCTAATAGAAATAAAGATTTGACATCTTAAATATTAATCTATGATATTAGGTCCAAGTTCACCTATTTGGTTCATCAATGGATGACAGTTGCCCGATATTTATGGCATTACCCAGTGATCTCCAGAAGTGCATAAAAATATAGACCAGATCTGCCATGAAAAGCTACAGTGAAGAACCAAGTGATCCACTGATTCCTAGCATCTTCACATAAAAAGCACCTGCTGCAAAGAATAATCCTCTCTTTTGCAACCTATATTGTGTTAAGCACGCTTCGAAGGCAGCGAGATTTTGCTTGCATCAGACAAATATAAAATCCTGCATTGTCCAGATCTGTTTTTTTCTACCCAAACCTCAAACAAGTCCAAAATGGTCAATATGACTTGTAAAAAGTTCCTAAACATGAAATTGAATGATTTAATTAAAAAAAAAGGGGTCGGGATGTTACAAGGAATTGTACTGGACAGTTTCCTATAGAGAAGTATACTGTACTGACAATTTTTTTCGGTTGATTCTTACAAGTGACATTCTGCATCTGCACTGCATATTGGAAAATAATGTAAACCTTAGAGGTGAATGCGTTTCTGAACTTGTAATGTATGTTGAAGGTATGATAACCAGTAGTAGATATGGAGATGTGTCGTATTCTTCTTTTTCATTTTCTTTTTTGTTTGTGGGGGTGGGGTTGGGGTTTGAATCAATTGGTTTACTTATGCAGTAAAGAAAGAGGTTTGATGATTGTAAGGTTGTAAACAGAAGGATAAAAGGCAGAGAAGAATGGTTTTATAGAGTTTGAGACAGTAGGGACTGAGGGTAGGAGTTTTGTTTTACAATTTCATTTATGTACTGATGTAAAGAGACACATGAATTGTTCCTACTTACCTGTCACTGTCATATCTTGAATAGTATCTAAGTCTAGAAGTACTTCACTAAATCATCAACTATGTTGCTTAATCTTCATGCCACGTTAAATGATTTCTAGTATTAAATTAGAATGTTTCCTACTTGGTGGTGGTCATAATTTTAGTGACTTCTACTTAAAGTTGTTTATGCATTGCTACTGCAGGTATTAAAGTTTAATCTTACAGAATCGGGACTTTTTGCGGTCTTGCCATGGCTCACAATGGCAGTCACTGCAAATGTTGGTGGGTGGATTGCAGATTCACTGGTGAGGAGAGGCACATCAGTGACTCTTGTCAGAAAGGTACTACTCATTTCTATTGATGTCATTGCGATTTCAATACCCTATTTTTTTTTGTTTTCTAACGATCCCTATGAGAACAATTTTTCCTAAAAGCGGTCGTGATACTTTAATGTCTGCATGTTCAACTTACGAGTCGCAGACAGAAGATAATTTTGACTCCCATGATTTAGTTCATTTGCATGGCTTCCTTACTTCCTAGTTGTAAAATGCCGCCATATTTAGTAGATTCCCATCCTATGCTGAAGTCAATGTATTTTCTCCTTGCAGGTTTTTTGAAATAGCACTGGTTGTATTTTTAAAGAAAATGCACCTATCTAAAATGTTAAGAACAGCTTTTATGAATTCATTTTATAATTGTTGCAGATCATGCAAACAATAGGATTTCTTGGACCTGCTTTCTTTTTAACCCAGTTGAGCCATGTTGACTCTCCAGCAATGGCAGTTCTATGTATGGCATGCAGTCAGGTTTGTCTTATATTGAACTAAGAATATTTGAGTCCTGCATAGCTTTTCGACAGATATTGTTCAACTGTGAAAACTATGATGTATAACTAGTACGGAACTGTCAAAGCATGCACCATCGCTCTCAGTTTGCATATGAGTTAACACTGTGGATGTGCAGTTTCATGTGAATGGATAGGGTATGGCCAAGAAAATGGAAGTATTGAAGAAGTTTAATTAATAATATTGCCTTTGTTCAGATATCCATCAAACTAGTTCTTGTTGATGACATGTAATCTCTTCTTGCTTCAGCTTATAAGGTGCCACCTTTGAGATATTCTTCATTCTTGAAACAGGGAAGTGATGCTTTTTCACAATCTGGTTTGTATTCAAACCATCAGGATATTGCTCCACGGTATTCTGTGAGTATTACTTTATTGTCTTTCCACCTCTTAGTTTTGGTGTTTCTTAATGTATAATGACCTTCAAATAATATCTATGAGTAACCGTTGTGTATTACTTTGTGTTGTCAAGACGAGAATTGTTTATGATGTATTATTGCTGCATGTTAGTATAAATAGTTTATGATATTGTGGGTAACATGAGTTAAAGAAAGATACATTTTCAGGGCGTACTCCTTGGACTATCCAATACTGCTGGGGTTCTAGCTGGTGTTTTTGGCACAGCAGCGACTGGTTACATCTTGCAACATGGTATTTCATCCTTTTCATTTTAGTCTAGATAATTTAGGGATGCTTGTGCTACAGAATTGATAACCTATATTTTTTATTTTTGGTGGTAGTGCTATTGGAAACAACCTAAAGATAGTTTGACTTCTATGTCCATGGTACTACTGAGAACTTACAAGACGTTACTAACTACGTAGAGTAAATGGATCAAGGGCTCACCTGGTTTTAGTTTCACCTGATTTCATATGTTTGTTTGTGGTAAATTAGTTCTTTGAATAATTATTGTGGATGGTTTATACGGGAAACTCTCTTTGCAACTAATAACTGTAAATTGATCCTTTAAGATGATCATCTTTAAAATATGGTTTCAACAATCAGTTGTTTAGGTGATCATGATCAATTTTCTTTTACCCATTCTCATAATATAGTCATTTTCACACTCACATGCTAAGATATGCTTTGTGAAAATTAAACCATTCGAATTAAACCTGTTCTTGTTAATAATAAGGAGAGTTGCGTTCAGCTGATCAACAGACTTAACAACCACTGTCTTGTTATCATGGTTTGCAAAAGCATTAGCTTGGCAATGTAGGAGCTAAAAAAATGGTCCTTAATCGCGTTGCAATGTCAGTAACGCTTTGGGAGAGGAAGGCCTTATTTGCAGTCAGTATGACTACTCATTTTCTCATCATCTGTCAAGATAGAACAGTGTGTTGAGTCTTGAGACCAAATAAAGACATGATAGCCTTTCAAAAGCATGTGTCCCTTAAATGAATTATATTTTCTGTTCTCTGGCTTCTCAGGTTCTTGGGATGATGTCTTTAAGGTTTCAGTTGGGCTTTACTTGGTTGGAACAGTAGTTTGGAATGCCTTTTCGACTGGTGAGAAGATCATTGATTGAAACTTGGAGACAGCAAACTTAAGCCCTTGGTGTTATGCTGGATATGCATGTGGTGCGATCAGGAAGGCGTGATTGGTTAAGAATTGGAGATGAAAAGAGTTTTAGGCCCGATTTAGTTGAGAATAGGCAGGAGTATCTTTAGCAGTGTATCAGAAAATGAGGGAACAAATGTCTTTGACACTTGATTGATTTAAACAAGGAGACTCCAAGATTTCCACGAAGATACCAGACTATATTGGACTTTGATTGAACAACCTAATGAAGAAGGATACGTGATTGACATAGCTTGTAAATCTGTGTAAAGTTACTAATCCAATCCTGCAGACTGCAGTAATATAGGTAAGACAGTTTTAATATCTTATTAATGTTTTGTAAGAATTAAGGCTCCTATTAGTATTTAATTCCACTAACCAAATTTGAGCTTCTTGTGTTACAGACAACAATTCCTAGTAGACTAGTTATTTTAACAAAATCGTATAGGAACCAACATCTCTTTCTTTTGTTTTCGCAAGTAGGAACTGGTCATTCGCCAAGCATCTTAAAAGGCTCAAAATTGGGCTTGAGTTGTACAAAATGGCCTAACTTTGCCCTCTGGAAATGAGTAAAAGTATTTACAAACGAAATATTATTTTATTCAAAATCAAATTATAACTAGGTTAATTAACACCTCAGATGCAACATTTATGACCCCCATCCCTCTCAAGTCTCAACCTTCAAAACATCTCCTGCTACTGCTTTCTGAAAGAGCATCCGATTTCCCATTTTGAGTATTTTTATAAGTTGATAATATTGCTTATGGTTTGTTTGGAGACTTGAGGGGTTTAGACGTGTTTTGAAATATTCCCAACTGTAGCAACAACTTTTGGTGGTGCAATTATGATCATGTTAGTTTGGTCGAATGCTAATGATGGGGACATTTGTTCTTGCCTCCATCCTAGAGCTAAGCAAGATTGGCATTCGATGCCTTAATATACCTGAGCGAACCAGCCCATGACCTATGCACAAGAGATGAGATATATCATAAGCAAAGTTTTTTTTTGAATTTATGCCATTTGATCATTGTTATTATTCAAAAATGGTACAGATTGGCATCCCAATCATCAAGGCAGAGGTAGTCAGTCTATCCTAAGGAAAGAAAAAAAAAAGGGTCATTTCAATGAAGTAGAAATATAGGCCTGTGTAAAACTAGAAATATACGTATTGTTAATTAGTCTGCTCCTAATAGTTACGAGTTTCCTTACAAGCCTAGGAAGCTCTCTCAAGGAGGTAAAGGAGATGGGTGACTGAAGCTGGCTAGCTTATCCATAGGTCTGTTTGCTTCTCTATAACAATATATTATAGACAAGTCATGGACCTCTCGGGGGGATTTTCCATTCTCTGGAGACACGTTGGTCAAGAGGAGAGAGTCTGTTTCTCCTTTTTTTTTACTTGAAAGCAGCACACTGTGTGAGTCCATATAGCATTGCTTTTGTTTCTGGCATGTTGCTATTGCCAAGTCCAAAATTAATGATGTATGCATGTAGTAGATAGAATGTTTCCTTCCTTGATGATTCCTCCACCTCCGCATTCTCCATTAACACCTTCCTTCACTGTTTAGATTCAACTCATTCACTCCTGCTCTTATCCATTTGATAAGCTTGTTGCTCCTCTCATTGCAAAATGGAAAGTAGAATGTGACACTATGATCTCTAAGACTGATGGTTTTTCCGCTCCATACTTATTACTTCATCTTGTTCCAACATATAATAGCTGGGAGATTTTTGAGAATTAATGTAGTCATAGGTTCTCCATATCTCCCAAAAAAAACTAGGGTTTATGATGTGCATAAAGAGAGAGAAAAGATTGATTTCCGAGAGTACTATGTAATTATCACAACCATGATGATAAAAGTTTCTTGTTTAGAAATTTTCCCTTGGTCTAATTTGAAGATAAAAAAAAGAGAGATGGGTGGCATGATCCTTGTAGGATATTCTTTCCCATGCATTCGTTCATGTGAGGGAAAAAGATGTCAAAATAATCATTAGTATTTAAAATGCTAAGGAATGAAATTAAAATATACAAATTTACTTCTTTTTTTATGAAGAAGCTGCAAAACTTAAGAAAGACACATGCAACTCAAATGATTTTCAAGTGTAACGGTTAAATCAAGTACCTTGATTAACGGTTTGTAGTTTATCTTTGTCAATTGCCATGTAAGAATGAAACGTCGGTGAAGTGAAATACAGGAAAAAAGAACTTACCTGTATATAACCAAAGGAATCAGCCTGTACTTTACCTCTTTTTTTTTTATTAGAAAATGCTCAGAACACCAACCTTTGGGTAATATTATAGCAAAGTAAAGATAGTGGAACTTGGAAGTAGTGCTGGGAACTGAAAATACTCTTCATGTATACTTGTACTAAAAGAAAAATAAAAGATCACCCAAAGAGGAGAATCTTCATCATCAACAAAGACAAGTCCAAATCAGTCATTCTCAATTTCATCATTTTGAGCATTCTAATAAGAGAAAACTAAAGACGTTACCCTTTCAGATTCAGATTGGAGCTTAGACTAACTTGTCAGCAACAATAATTGTAAGGGAAATAGATTTGGCTTCCCAAAGAATCCAAACACAATGAAAACAACTCTGTCATGCACCATATTTGCTACTCACATTAATAAATCATGAATTCCCTCAAGCCATTTATTTAAGCATAAAATATCAATGTGACCTGTGGAGACATACTTCTTATGTAGGCAGTTCTAGTATGCTCAAAATCAAGTCCGGCTGCTAGTTAATATTTGAGTACTCGAAACAATATGGAATTTCCATCATCTTGGAATATAGTCGATGGACAAACTACAGGAGGATGCAGACTATAACCAGCAGCATATTTTATTCTGAAGATTTTCAGGTTGCTGGAGACATCTCACATTCTCTCTCTAAGGTATTCTTTAACAATCTCAGGTTATGGTTCACGATGACTCACAAAAGGGACTGACTTTGTAAAGAAAAGAAAACACAATTATGATAAGGTTTTACTACTGGATATGGTCAAGAGAATCCTCAAGGAACTATCAACTGTCATGCTCAGAGCTGTGAACAAGCCAAGTGGAGCCAACTGTTTGATTATCTAAGACTGGTTCGTCCGATAATTGTACTCAAGGTAAAAATAAATACACTGCCAAGATATTCACATGTCTACATCGCTATACTCATAATTCAACATTTCAGCCAAGATATTATTGTGAAAGGCCAAGGGGAAAAGTCAAGTGCCTCCAAATTTAGGATTCATTTGAGTATGTACTATGTCCACTGTATATTCACATGTCTACATCGCTATACTCATAATTCAACATTTCAGCCAAGATATTATTGTGAAAGACCAAGGGGAAAAGCCAAGTGCCTCCAAATTTAGGATTCATTTGAGTATGTACTATGTCCACTGTCTACCGTTTGATTTCCACCTCAGGTTCAAGGTGGAATTTTGGCTCTAGTTTGACCGACTAAATTGTTCAAGATGCTCAATTAGAGTTAAAAAGCGCAAGACATATCCATGCCACAGAATACCCAAACTCAGAAACCATGCAATATTTTCAGAAAAATAGCATCAGAAGTCAGCCAGATTTAGAAGTCATGAAATTATGAAAATATCCAGTTACACTAAAGCTGAAGCCCAGCTAAAATGGGATACTTTTCTCCTCACTCCTCAGATATACCAAATCTTTGTATTATTTCCAACAGCATGTTGAACATTTTGCCATTTGGATAACCAGCAGTAACTCGATTCTGTGCTCCAGATAGATACATATACTTCCTTCCAACATAGTGCTTTTCTATTCAATTCGGATTCAGAATGCTAGCAATGATATTCTCAAAAACAATTAGATATTCCTCTTTTTAGCATGTTCATAAATAAACAATAACACTAGAAAAGGCAGTTTGGATGCAATCAAACATTGAAAAGACAGTTCCCTTCGTGACAAAAGATTATAGTGGCTAAGAAAGTTGGACTTACACCTGGATACGAAGAGTATAACTGCAAGAGTTAATTTCGGAGAGGAGAATTAGATTCGGCCACATGATGAAATACAAATCATTCTACATGCAGCCTCTTCTTGACAATGTCACGCCTCCAAGAATCAACTCATAGCTAAAAAGAGCCACCAGGGAAGACAAAAGGCAAAAGAAGTAGCATTTCCAACTATATTTTGAATAGAAATCAGAAGGAAAAGTTCAATATTCTCCTATATAATAGCAATGCTTACAACAAAAAGTTAGTTCTTGGAGAATCATAAGCTAAAGTGAGAGCTCGACATCCCTGTTTTCTTGAACTGCAGAGAGAAATTGCAGACAAGTAGTTGAAGAACATGCAGACAGGCTCTGCTATCTTATTGGTCCAAGAACAAATAAACTGGAGGCCAAGGTTCTAGCTATTAATAAAAGCTCCATTACAAGTATGCAATTAAGTTTTTCTTTCTTCGACTAATTCTATCCCTTTGATTGGATATGCACTAAATATAATAGAGCCCAATGTCTTCCTACAGATAAAACCATAATTTTGATGTATATACTTCACCGTTTTCCTTTCTTCTGTATCAGAGTGTTAAAAGAGCGACCAATTTTCTCATTGCCGAAAAAGTAATGGCTATTTTCAAATGTAATGTGTAATAAGAAGCTGAAATAACGAATGATACCCAAGATAGTAAGGTCATTTCATACTTTGAAGGAAGATCCACTTTGAATGGTAAATCGAACAAGAAGCAATAAAGTATACCTTTAAGATATCTCAAGTGAAAACTTGAATTATTTTCAATTATAGTCAATTGGACAGTGTAAAAGATAACTTTCAAAACAATCAATAGAATACACAGCATGTGCCCAGGGCATGTATTAATAGCAACCATGGGAACTAAATTCTTCATAGTGCAACATGTACCCTCCATTGTGCTTCAAACAGCTCAAGTCAAAAAATGAAATCAAACTGCTGGAGAACATGTTACAACTCATTGTTTATCATTCATGACCAGTAAAACCTCAGCACCAGCAGTAATGATACGATCCAAGAACTTCCTAAGTTGTTGGGTATCTTTAAAAGCATAAGGAGCAATAAAATCACTGTCTAGATTATACCAAACCCCCTGAATACATCTTAACGTAACCCAATGTCTGCTTCTCCAAAGGCCACTAAACTTTGTAACAGGAACATTAAGAACAATTCCCATGAGGCGATCATCAGTTCCATCAAGATCAATTGAAGAAGCCCCATTTCGCTTATCATGCCAAACAACAGTTTTGGCTTTCTGTTGGAGCGCTGCAATCAATACGTTGATATCATAGTTCCCGGTGATTTCATTATGATGAGGTCTAAAAACAAGTGATACAGGATTCCAGCTTCCCTTGTTAGGGTCATCCACATCAAGTTTCTCAGCAATTTTATTTAAATCAGATCTTGTAAATGTATCTTTTCCCTGAGTAGAACCAATATGTCATCATCAAACCAACTTGGGTTTTGTCCCAAAAAAAATTTTTAAAAAAAAGTGTAATCATATTTCCATTAATTGACCTAAATTTTTTTTTAAAAAAAAAAGATTGACCTAAAAATCACAGCAATCAAACTAGAAAAGTTAGTTTATGATTTAGGAGGATATGTGAGTGTAAAATATACATATATTTGATCTGAAAGAAAACCCATTCAAACGTCTCATACTAAAATTGGTAAGATTATGAGGTTGGATCAAAATTGGTATATCAGAGAAAGAAAAGAACGCAAAATTATGTACAACTGTGATATTCGGTGTAGAGAAGAAGAAGAAGAATCAGAGTACCTGGAAGAGATTGTTAAGAGAATGTAAGAGGCAAAACTGTAATCTTTGCCTCTCGTGATATATTTTTACTTCCCCTTCATCCATATTCTGCGACATGCCTAAACACACCTTCACCTTCACCTTCAACTTCCAACTTCCAACTCCAAATCAACACCTATTCAGCAACTCAAAAGATATTACCGCCGACTATTACTTGGACAAGCTTTTTAATTATTATTTTTTTCATTAAGGGTTTGTTTGCCAATTCACCTTACTTGTAGTTGTGTAATAAAAGACTTAAAATTCCTTTGAACTTGTCCGCACAACTTACTTTAGCACTTTAACTATACAAGTATTTCTTTACCCCCTAATTTAATTTGAATTGAATTTAATTACCCCTTAAAGAGTGACGTGGCAAAATTTGTATCACCAACATTTTATAAGTGCGTGAGAAAGAAAAAGACACCAAAAAACTGACACATGTCATATTTTTATTGGATAGCATACTTAATAACTTATTTTACTAATTTTTAAACATTTTATTTTGAATTAACTTTTCTCTTTCTATATTTCTTTTTCTGCATCTTCTTCTTCTTCTTCATTTTTTTTTCCATTTTTGTTCTTTTTCTGCATCTTCTTCTTCATTTTTTTTTCTCTTCTCATAACTCTTTCTCTTTTTTATTCTTTTCATTTAGTTTAAGTAAACATTTACTTCCAAATATAACTTCTTCCACATTTTTTCTTCTTCTTTTCTTTTCTATTTTTAATCATTTCTTTCTTTTTTTACAAAATTTTTGGTGTTTGATTCACCCACCATTTTTTACATCAAAGAAGATTATTAGATCTATCAGTTTAAAGCGTTATCAGAATGAAATTGACTTCCATTAAAAAAAATTAAAGATATTGTTGGCAAAAGATTAAGTATGGAAATTTCGCCCAATTCATTAATAATTTTTCATTTTTATGCAAATATTTTTTTAAACTTTGAGGAAGGTGGTATCGTATAACTAAACTAAAAATGCAATTGAAATTTGAATTATAGTTTGTATATTGAGGAGTAAATTCATTGATGGGTTTAATTTTTGGCTCAATATTTAAAAAAACAATTATTATGGAGATTTAAGCAATTAATTAGGAATTTTGTTAATATACACGTGGACGAATGAAAATGCATGTGACTCAACAACACTCAGCCTTCAACTGGGCTGGTGATGGGAGGGTTGAAAAAAATCACTTAAAAGATGTTAAGGGGGTATATAAACCCCCGTGTAGTTTAAGTATTAAAGTAAGTTTTTGTGTCAAGTTTAGGGTTTTTTTTATGTATTTTCCCTTTATATTGTGTCACATGTTTTGTAGGTTATATAATTACTTGGACAATAAATAATTGAATATAATTGATCGGGTTAATTACACTCTCCAATTTTCAAGAGTAGATATGGATTGTTGATTTATTTTATTATTATTATTATTTTAGTTTGTGAATTGCAAATTTCTTCCTTTTATTTTTGCTATTTTTATTATTTTAATTTATTATTTTTTATTATTATAATATTTTCTAAAAATATATTTATATTTCATTTTCTTCTCATTCTCAACTTTTACTTCATGTGATTCCATGCAATTTTTCGTATTATTTTTTTAAGAAAAATTATTTTATGTTTAATGTTATTAATATTTTAATTTTGAACTAAAGTAGAATTCATTGTTGAATAAAATTATACACTTACGTTTTTTTCTTCTTTTAAATCATATTTGTGTATGTTATGTTGAAATTTGACATAAGAGTATTATATTAAATATTTTGTTCTGAATTTAGAACTTATGTTATATTTTTCAATTTCATTTTTTTTAGTAGTATTGACTTGATATTTCACATTGCAGGTCATTTATCTTTTAATTAGACTTGATAGATTATTTTTTTGTTAGATATTTTAAATTTTATGACATTGTATAGTATTGTTTTCTTGTCAAACATATATTTTATGATATTAATAGAAATCTTGTATTTTTAGTTTTTATGATTAATTTAATTAAAATATACTAATTTTAAAAAATATAAATCAATAACTTTTTTTATAATATCAAGAGAAAATACATAAAGACCCCATTAAACTACTACATATTTTTCAAAAAGACATTTAAACTTTGCAGAGGTCCTATGAGCCCCCTAAACAATTTTATATTGGTATTATAATACTCCCTCCGTTTCAAAAAGAAATGGTCTAATTTGACTTGGATCGAAGTCTAAGAAAAGAAAGAAGACTTTTTAATCTTGTGGTTCTAAATTAAAGTTATGTCAAATGTACCAAAATGCATTTTAATCATGTGCCTTAAACATGTCACGTGAAAAGTTGAAGTTAAAGTGTTGCCAAAAAAGAAATGGGTCATTCTTTTTTAAACAAACTTAAAAGGAAATTAGGTCATTCTTTTTTAAACGAAGGGAGTACCATTTATTGTAATCTGACAAAGAAAGTGTAGCTCACTATCTTTGAGAGCGTGAGAGAGATGAACCAAGGTGTTTACTATTGTTTTTCTCTTTGCTGACACTTTTTTATTTTTATTTTCAAATTTTATTTTCTATTAAATTCTTTGTTTTCCTGGTCTTCTTCAACAACTTTGATAGTGATTTCCGTTATTGTGTTTGATTTATTTAATAGGAATGATCAAAAGGTAAAAAAAAATGACAAGAAAAAAATAAAGAGGAGACGGTTACTATTGACCTTCATTTTATGTGGTGAAAAAGTATTTTATGGTGATAAAGAGATGCTTTTTGAATTGCATTGATAATGAAATTCATCGTTGATGTATAGTTTTTGATAGAGATGATGAAAGATACTAAAAATCCAAAGGAAAAATGAACAAGGAGATGGTCACTTCTAGTCACCATTTTATTCGCTGAAAAAGCATTTTCCGACAACGAAAAAATATCATTCTTCATCCATTTCTATAGTCTACAGCGACATCCCGTTTTCTATTAACCAATTATCAGTGATCTTCCTTAATATTCTATCACTTTTCTCATCTTTACCTATTTGTGTTGAAGAGGATTAGAGAAAGTGGAGGAGGAGAGGGTTTCAGATTTCTGTTTATATTTTATATAAAAATTTAGCCTTTTTCTCTTTTTATTTTTTAAATTTATGGCATTTTAACACTTGGCAATTAATGATTGGTGCATGACATTACTTCTTTTCTTAAAAGTGGGCCTGATCGAAAAATAAGGTAATCATATTACTTATTGTTCAGGGGGGTCATAGGACCCCCGCAAAGTTTAAGTATCTTTTTTTAAAAAAAGGTATTAGTTTAATGGGGACTTATGTATTTTTTCTAATATTAATTAAGAACATATGATTATTAATTAATATATTTTCAAAGATAATACATATTTAAATATTTATTTTAATATCAATTCTAAAGGCTCTTATTTGTCTAATATAAATTTTTAATTTTAGATAATTAAATTTTATTTTCTAAAAACTTAATACAATCTTATGATTGCACTTGTAATTACAGTGTGACAAACAAACAAGTCATTATAATTACTAGATTGTGTAATTACTAAGCTGATAATTACTAGCATATTAATTACACCATTTCCAATTACCATGTAACTTTCCAAACAGACCTTAAGGAGGTAAATTTTGACTTTACTTACTCATACTTAGCACAGGCTCAACACAATCAAATTTGTTGCATGAAACTCAAAATTATATCAGATCATGTCGAAATGCTCGAGGCTTCTGGAGTCACTATTATAAATTACACTAAATAGCAAATGTTTCTCAATGCTATTAATACTTACATGGTATCAGCAAATGCATAAGTAACAAAAGAGGCATAATGTAACAACCCGAACCGTCGTTAATTAGGAAGCGGAAAATGTTAGGAATATTGGGGCCCTCAGCCCGCCAGAGCAAGCCAGATGCTGCTAGGCGGCGGTGCTCTAGCGGGATAAGTGGCCGCCAAAGCAGGAATGATGGAAAAGAACTTTAATAACGCGAAGTCTTAATTACTCCTTTTCCAAAAACACCAAAAAGAGGCGAGAATCACCTCCAGAAAACCTCAAAAGGCAGCTCTAGGCTTGGAAAGAAAGGAGAAGGAGATTTCTAGTGTAAGGATGCAATAGCTTGTGGCTTTCTGGTCAAAATACACCATCTCATCATTTGAAACCCTGGATTGGAGCAATAATCTCTCTACAACTGTTTGGCGCCCATGTAGGCTAGGTTTATTTAATTGAGTAGTTGTAAATCCGTAATTCACTGTGTAGTATAGTGGTATTGACGGTAGAATTCATGCGTAGGCTTCTTGCAGCGAAAAAGAGATGATTGTACATGTATTGCTAGGTGTTACATCAGTCGTATACCGTAGGAGAGAACCCTATCTCATGAACTAGGGTTTGGGGATGGTTTGATTTCCTATTTTGTGTGATGTATGTCGATTGGTTGCTATATGGTATGCATGTGTATAAGCGAAGTATAAAAAGTGGTAAAGAACCTAATGAATTCATTATGAACAACGCATGCCAGGAATTTGAGTACTTGACTATATGATGTAAGTATTGTACGTTATGGATGTGATTGTGCTTGTGGTTGTGATGTTTGGATCGGGTGTCACGTACCAACACACTAACTTGCTTCAAATTAGGTGCCACGTTCCGGCACACTAATAGTTTGGGTATGAGTTTCATGAGAGGACCATTGACTTTTCATATATGTGTTTTATTGAGAATGTGGAATTGTACATTACTACTGGAAAAACAACTAGATTGTGCGTTATGTTTATATATGTGAGTTCGCGGTGTCGTAAGGTAATTGAATTTATTTCATAATGAGCGGGGTGAAATGGTTAGGCCCCACTCGGAATGTGATACGATAGGGGGAGACCAAGGGTCCCGGTGTCATCGTGCGTTACTTAGAAAGGTAGTGATGGGCATTATCGTTAATTATTAATTATTGGTATTACCCTGGAAGGGGATTAGTATGAAAATGGTTAACAGGCCATGATAAACCGTACCACGGGGTCAAGGGTTGAGTGGAAATGTGAAGTAGTAAGGTTAGGCTGTGAGTGATTGGACGGGTTGGTAGTGGTTACATCCAGAAACTCCTTTAGTGACTACAGAGGTCAAGTTATGATCAAGACTGGAATGATTAAGGGATTGAAAATCAAGTGTACTAGTGTATTGTTAAATATCCTAAAATGGTAAGGGCAGGTAAATATAAAGGTGGAGGAATGAATAGTCTCATTTCATGTTTTGGTGGTCGATTTCTTATATTATGCGGTGGGTATTGGGTTGACCAATGATGCCTACCAGTATGTGTGTTTTGTACTGATACTACTCTTTCTATGCCTTTTTGGACATAGTCTAGATGTAGGGTCGGTGATGTCTCATAGGTGAAGACGAAGATAATCTCCAACAACTTCTATTTTTCCTTCCATGTGGTGGGAGCTGCATCATTTATAATTTTGTTATACTTTGTACTCTTAGTAACCCGTGTATCTGTTTAGACTATATCCCTAGGGGTGTTAATTACTTTACAAGTCTTAACTCGAATTGTTTTAAACACATATTTTATGAAAATCTCCACGAATTTGTTTTATTTTAGTTTTCTTAATCTTTCGCATGTTTTAACTGTTTAGGGAATTGAGGGTTCTCCTACTTAGGTGTTAGAGTAGGTGCCCGCACGGCTAGGTGAGTTGGGTCATGACAAATTGGTATCAGAGCCCTGGTTATCGGTCTCCTAGTACAAGAACAAATGTGGAATAAACTCATGCGGATTGGTGTATTGACGTCCACCTCTAATCTTTAGAAAGCTATGAAACATTCTAGGAAGTCATTTCGTTCCTTCTCTCCTTTCGTGCAAGTTGTCGCTTGTGGTATAAGTTGAGTACAATTGGTATCTCTCGATTTCAATTGGTATCTCAACAAAGTAAACTAGACGTCGTAGTCACAGCTGAAGGGACACAAACAAGTTACATTGGAACTAAGAAGGTTCCAATTGGCATCTGGCCTTAGAGGCGGTATAAATGCATGGATGATTAGTAGTGGTCATCTATGGAGCAAATTAATTAATAATTTGGATTTGTATGTGAGTTGTAGTTGAAGTTGTGAGTGTGTGCCTCTTATTGTCTGAATTGATGGTTGGTGTGAAAGGTATATTTTCTTGGATGCTATGATATGATTATGTGTGCAGTAGTTCTTGTCTAGATCTCGTTGTGTGGTATATGCTGGCCTAAATGTTCGAAACTATGTGAATTGTAATTGCTTGAGTTTTGGGAACTTGTTGTCGAAAAGAGAGTCATGACTAAGTTCGGCGCAAGGATCTAGAGAATCTACTATATGATTCATAAACGAAATCTGGACGTATGTTGCGACCGATTATAACCATGTGAGGGTATGGTCATGTCCGAGGGATGTACATGTGGTGGTGTTGAATTAAGGGGAATGGATTCCGGAGTGTGTACCATTGGGTTGACTCGGGGTAGACAATGACCATCCCAGCTAAGAGGATTATCCAAAAAGCTTAGTTATAGCCTGGGAGTCAAGGGAAAATTTTAGAAATGGGAAGAACTCTAGGAAATTGTTGACCTAGGTACTGTATCCGTCAGAGCCGCTGGGGCGGGATAATTCCCACCAAAGCGAGACCACCAGAGTGGGACATGTCGAGACAAAATCTCAACCTTGTCTCCCCCATTTTCCCTAGTCACATAAATAGACACTAAATCGTATCCAAACTAATCCCTACAATTCAACCAGTATTCAGCAATGGAACAGTAAGTCATAAACCTTAGCATTTAATATTAACTAGGGAAAAGTGATAGTAACCAGCATCCACGTGCTTACAAAAAGTAAGGAAAGCAAAAAGATAAAATAAAGTATTGTTTAAGTACAAGCCCAAGAGGGGTGAAAATCCAAATCAGGATCCCTGGGACTGAGAGGTATCATCATCAGAGTCTAACTCCTCTGGGGGTACCAGGCAAGTCACGGCCTCGTCCATAAAGGTAAACTGCTGGAAGTCTCCTCTCTCGACTCGGGGATCCTCCTGTCCAGGAGCAACACAAATGAAGATGATCCTCAAGGTCTTTCATATCCGAACCATCAGACAATCCCTCTCCAGACCCTTTCTCCTCTCTTGGCGCAGTTCGCGGTGGAGCATCTCGACCTCAAGGGCAGTGCTGGGTAGAACTGGGGTGGTGCTAGCAAAGGAACTTCCCAATCTCCTCCGGACAGTCGGCAAGTCCTCCTCTACCTGTGCACCTAAGAGTGGGGGCCGGGACTGGGGGAAAAGAGTGTCGTCGCCTGCACCGTCTTCCCCTCCCTCAGCATCCGCCTCCACAGTCACCTCACTGCTACTGGCCATGTCCGTCCTCCTCCTCTTAAAGGTAGAACCCTACCTAACTAAAAGAGGGTGAAGGGGGGATCCATAGGGAGTACCTCGTCTGTGTCCAAGAGTGGCACTCCCGACCTCTTGCACATTGCAATCACCAGTTGCGGTAGGAAAAATGCCTTCTTGTTGCCCCAATAAAACACCTTCCACTCAAAAATTATCCGCGTTCCCATGTTCAGCTCAATTCCCTGTATGGCGCATTCCACTATAAATCTTGAGGAAAAGTCACATCGGTACGGTTTCCAGAAGGGCGGATATTTCTGGTAACCAAGTAAAGCCACCACTTGGTATTCGGTGACTAGTTAGCACTGGTGATGCCCTCCGTAGTGGCCTAATAGACCCGATCCCGATGTGCGGGCTCGGTAAGTGTATCATTTAGCCAGCCTAAATATTCTATCTCCCTCAGCTTGGACTCGTATTAGGTTTAGGGACCTCCGGCACCTCGATCACATTATTTAGGTAGGGAGAATTTAGGGGGATGTCAAATCCCCGGATGCGAATGATAGGATGAGGGTCGTCCCAGCGGACGGTAGGGAGGATAGCATAAACTCCCTCACCGAGGTGGAACACGCATCAGGGGGATCCTCTGTTAGTGGGGACCCAACCAAACTCCATAAGACGGGTATAAAAGGCGGGTGCCTTCTCCTCTAAACCCTTCAAGAGAAAACCTATCTCATAACAAAATTTGTTGTTTCGGTAGTTGTGATGCCTTTCCCGACTAGCAGCATCGGGGAACCTGACAAAAGGTAGATTTTCCTTGTTAGCACTAGCCATTTAGAGAAGCTTGCAAGAGTTTGGAAGGTATACATTAGAACTCGATAGGGTTAGACAATATCGGGTTAAAAGGGAAGAGAAAAATTTCTAATCTAAGTAGTAAGGGGTCACTGCCCCACTTCATCCCGCCACAGTGGCCCAAGTCCCACTAGAGGGGGATGATGGAGGTCGCTATAGTGGGATAAAGGCTGCCATAGCGACATTCATCTGGATGAACTCCAGGTGCAATCATGGTGCCTTTCCGTCCCAAATCCTTGTTTTTCACAGAATTTCAGCAGATCAGAGTCTATAAAGTACCATAGTACCTAAATATGCTTTCATTCTAGAGAAATAACCCCTCCAGGGTGTTCGAATCCGGGTTTTACACAAAAAAAAGCTATTCAACTTCCCCCACCCATTTTGGAACCGTTTCGATCGTATTTTTGCAAAATCCTTACGCCCAGAATGTTGGGAATGTAAGGGAAGTGTCCATACTACGTTTTCTAACAAATTGAGCAACCTATGTTCATTTTTGAAAACTACCCCCAAGGCCCACCTAATGGATTAGTTATTGCATGCAATCGCAGTTAAGTACACATTGAAGTAAAAGGCGTAAGGAATGAGAATATTACCTTAAAATTTGACGTTTGGTTCGAAGTGATTGAGAGTTGTTTTGAATTTTTGGGAGAAGTGAGGAGGAAATGGGAGAAATTCTATTTTTCCCCTATTAATTGTTTGTTATCTCCCGCTATGGCGGGAGATGTGTCGCCACAGCGTCCTCACCTCGCGAAAAGCCTGTCGCTCTGGTTGGGTCAAGCTCTGCATTTGGATGCATTTCTTTACTCCATGTATTTCCTTATTCGCCCTAACCAGTCCCTTGAGTAAAGAACCTTTCGTGTCCAGATTTGAAAAATCACCACCCTTCGTGGCTTCGTAATGGATCGATTCACTAGTTTAGAAGTACTCCGAACAAAGAAGCATGGTGATCCCTCTGCTAGTCATTCAGGGATGAAGGATAGGTAAATTGGTATCTATTGTAACGACTCAAACCGTCATTAATTAGGAACGAAAAATGTCTGGAAAACTAGGGACCTCAGCCCGCCAGAGCGGGCCACATACCGCCTGGGTGGCGGCGCTTTAGCGGGATAAGTGGCCGCCAGAGTAGGAACGATGGGACAGAACTTAAATAACATGAATTCTTAATTACTCCTTTTCCAAAAACACCAAAAAGAGGCGAGAATCACCCCCAAAAACTGACGAGTCCACAATTTGGACTCATTTAGAGATTTATTTTAATAGATTTAGTGTCCTCAAATACATATTTTGTGCCAATTACTAATATAAATCCTTGAATTTCAGGTATTTGGATTGAGGAAAAAAGCATGGACACTATTGAGCAAAAAGGAACAAGGCAACTAAAAGAACAAATAAAAGAAAGCCTGAAGATCTCCTAACCCATTTGGCGAGTCACCAAACGGCCATGGTCTCGCCTAATGTTCTAATGTGCCAAGTCCTGAAGGAAAAAATCAAGTCGGTGATAAAAAGGAGAAGTTGATGAGTCGCCAAACGGTTCTGCGATGAAATGCCATATCACCCAAAGTATAAAACCTGAAGATGTTGAAGGCCAAAGCAAAAAGGCGATGGAATTTAGCAAAGGGCGGATCGTCGAGTGGATCGGCGATCCTGACTTATTGCATCGAATGGTCCTTCGCAACACATTTTTGGGTGACTATAAATACGTTTTTAAATTCTTAGTTTAGTTTGTAGTTTAGAATCTAGTTCAGTTTTCAAGTTTGAGAGCTAAGAATTGAGTTTAGGGACATTTTTCCTTAGCTTTGAAGATTTGAAGTTTTCCATTTCTGAGAAATTGGAAGTGGTTGTTGAAGATTCTTCATCTTAGACCTTTGTAAAGACTATATCAATCTTACCTAGTTGATGGAAACACAATTTGGTAACGATTTTTAGCTTGTTATGATGCCTAGCTAAAACCCCAATCCTTGGGGTGTGATTATGTGATCATGGGTTGATTTAGCTGTTAGGTATTGTTAATTGATAGTGTAAATACTGTTTAAAGGTGATTTTGTTCAGTAATTGTGGTTGAAATTAATGGGTTATAGTTGCAAATACAATTCTAACTTCGTGTTTTTGGCTTGCTCGAGAGAGAGGTTTTAAAACCAAGATTTCTGAATCGATGGTCTGTGGGTATTGGGTTGTCATGGGTTTAGCTTGAGAGAGTTAACCATGAACCGTTTTCCACACATTCAGCTTGAGAGAGTAAATGTACTAAAGCGAAGGTTGTTCTTAATTGCTGCTTATTGGTGTTCGAGAGAAACCAATTTGATTCAGGGTAAATTGTTCGAGAGAAAGTTTACCCCCACTAAAGTCTAGCTTATTCACCTATTCACTATTAATTGCAATTACCCAATTGTCTACCTTAGCCCATAATCTAATCACATCCCAAGAACCCATCTTTATATTTGTTATTTTCGTATTATTTGTTGTTTTAGTTGTTAATTGAAACCAAATCCCCCTGATAATTGACACTTGTGTCACCTCTAATTTGAACAATGCTTTTATTCGTAAATGTTTTTAGCTATGATTGACTTGAGCATATTCTTACTTGCCTATTGATTCTCATCTACGTACCACTCCCTTGGGACTCGACCCCAACTCACTTAGTTGGGTTATATTACTATATAACGATCGTTGACACTCAGTATTAGATGAAGTGTCTTTGATAGCGTTATTCGATCAAAATGGCGCCGCTGCCGGGGAGTGATGTTATTTGAGAATTCTTAGTTAAGTTAAATTTTGTTCTTGTTAGTTATAGTGATACTTACTCAATTATACTTTTGTTTTGCTTGTTTGTGTGTTGAAACAGGAAGTATGAGTGTGAACGGCAGCAATGGAAGCCAAGTAGGCCATCAAGATGACATCAGAGACATTAACAATGTCAACAAGCCTAATGCTAATAACCACCATCTTATGGGCGATATTGGTGTCATTCGCTTGCCTCTGGCCGAAAGGAATGTGGTGTTCCACATCACGAGTAATATGTTGCAACTCTTGCAACTAAATGGGTTTTTCCATGGTTTGGCTCATAAGTATCCCCATAAGCATATTAGAAATTTCGTGGATGAATGCAGACCATTCTCCTTCAAGAACATCTCCAAAGAATTAGTCAGGTTATGGTTGTTCCCGTTCTCTTTGATGGGAGAGCCGTGCAAGTGGTTGGCTGCATTGCCACGTGAATCAATCACTTCGTGGGAGAAGTTGGTTACCGCATTTCAAGTGTGATTTTTCCCTCCCTCGAAGATGATGACTCTTCGTGACAACATTCAGAGAGTCTAGAAGGTGAGTCAATTCATGAAACTTGGCTACGATTCATGAAGTTGGTGCCTCAATGCCCAAACCATGGCTTGCCTGATAATGTGTTGCTGCAGTATTTTTACCGGAGTCTTGACTCAGTAAATAAGGGTGTTGCTAACCAACTTTCTCTGGGAGGTTTGATGCAACAACCTTATGTGATAGCGGCTCAGCTCTTGGATGGCATGACTACCATAAACAGGGCGTGGTATACCCGTGAAGACCAAGTCTCCCCTCTCACGTTCAAGTTGACTAAGGAACAGATGGATAAGAACAAGAGAGGGACCAGAACATGGATAAGATCATGACACAACTTGACATTTTGTCTAAAAATGTCATGGGAGCTGGTGCTCGAAGTGTCAATGTCGTGGGTGTCGGGTGTGCTAATCCGGATGAGTCCAAGTTTGAGGCCTTGTATAATGAAGAGGTGAATTTCCTAGCCAACCAAGGCGGTGGTTATCATTCAAACTACCCGAGGTAGGGTGGTAACCAAGGTTGGAATAGGGATGAAGGTTAGAAAGATCAAGATCGTGAATGGATGGACCGTAATCCAAATTGGAAGAATGGGGAAAAAGATAGGTGTGTGTGATATACCGTGAGTTTACGGTATTTTTAATACATTTCACTTAAGAGTTGTTTGTGTCTAGAGTCATTTTGTATTGATATTAATGTGTTTTTTATCATGATTGCAGGAAATAAGTTCAGACGGAAGTAGAAGACACATCTAAAAATTGTTGCAGAAAAGGGCACCTAAAGACATGACCTACGGACCGTAGGTTCAGTCATGGTCTGTAGGTAGTAGGCGTAGATGGGCAGTCATGGGTTGAAGGGAAAATCAGGGGATTCTTGACTAAGTGTTGAACCACGACTACAAACGATAGATCGTAGGTCGACCTACGGGCAGTCCTGCAGCTCCGTCAAATGATTCAGAGAAGGGGGTTCTAGTACATGATTTCAAAAGTCTAAGTATCAAACTACGGAGAAGGATCCACGGACCGTGGATTGAGTCACGGTCCGTGCTATTGAGCCGTCATTCGTTACTGAGAATTGGAGTTCCAAGCTTCTGAAAAATTGCCTAATTCCCAAACCACGGAAGGGACCTATGGACCGTAGGTCAGTCCACGGTCCGTAGGTCAGTGTCGTCGACTACAACCGCGTCTAAAAACTTTAATTTTTTTATTTATTTTTATTTGGGACATGTTTTTCTATATATAGGGCATGTAAACCTCATTTTTGGGGGTTAGACCTTATTACTTTTGTTCTAGTTTTTGGCTTTGGAGATTAACTTGCAACTTTAACAATTCTTGATTTCCTAAGTTCGTTTTGAAGATTTTGACCTTGAAATTCAAATTGAAATTCTGGGTTTATTCTTCTCATTACGTAAGTTCATGATTTCTTCATGTAAAAATATGAATTGTGTTCTTGCTACTATTGGTAACTAAATCCACAACTAGGGTTGTGAGAACCATGAGCGATTAACAAAGTATGAATAGTAACTAAGTAATTCTTGAATAGTATTGTTGCATGCATTGATAATTCTTTCGTTTAAAAGTCTTTTTTAGTAGTGGCCAACATTAGAACTCGCCTTGTTGCTACTTGTTGGACCAAGGAGGTAGTTAATAAGAAAAGAATTATCAATATAGATTTAGTGTGATACTATCTAATAGTCTAATGTTAATTCGTGCAAGGGTGAAAACTAAGTCATACATTGATGTGATGTCTAATATGAGGTAAAGGTAAGGGTTAGTAAATTATACACACGTAACAGGACCAAGGTGCGGGATGAAATTCTCTAGTTGTCAGACCAAGGAATTAGTGAAACATAACTTATCATTTTGCATGTATTACACTAGGAAATGATTGTTATTACTAGGATTACCGTGTTATGAGCTTATGGGGAACACGTACACCCTAGTTTATTCTCTTATCTTGATGACAACTAAAGTTTGCATCTTGCTAACTCATTATTCACATAATTTCCAGAATTTGTTTCACAAATCCTCCTGTTTAATTACTTGTTTCGGAAGTACGTTGACTAAACGAATATAATCGTGGGTTAAAGTAAAGTCTAAACCATATTCCTCGTGCGATCGACCCCAACCTACAAGTTCAAGTTGGGTTCTTTACTTGATAACGATCGCTTACACTTCTTTAAGGAGGTGTAATTTGAGCGTATCAAATTTTGGCGTCGGTGCCGGAGAATAAGGCTTTTTGATTAATTTTAACTACATTATTGAACTTTAGTCAATTATTTCCTAATTTTACTTTTTCTTTTGTTTATGTTTCTCTCATGTTCCTACTCTAGTGTTTGCCAAGTACACGGAGTCAAGGTGAACCGCGGACTCCTTACGATCCAGAATTGAACAGAACTTTGTGAAGAATGAATAATCAAGGGGTCCCAGCCAATCCTATTGGAGGAAATCTAGGTGATGGAGTTGAGTTGCAGCCTCCTAGGGTTAGTAATGAGAATGCTGAAAATCAAGGTGGTAATCTATTGGGAGATGCATTGAGGCTACAGAATCCACCAAAACCGAGATTGCGTGATAACTATAGGGTTGACTTCAATGCCACTGCATCTGAAGGAATTATTGTTCTACCTCATCTACCTTCGGGGCATACATTTGTGGTAACGAGCAGTCTGATTTAGATGCTTACAACGAGGGGTTTGTTCTCTAGTATGGCATCGGAGGATCCACATGGCCAAGTTGAAGAGTGTTTGCAAGAGTTACATGGGTCAACCGGATTTAGTCATGGATGTCATTAGGTTGAGCGTCTTCCCTCTATCATTGACCAAAGATGTTGTTGTATGGTTTACTGAGCTTTCTTATAACTCAATTCACACATGGGATCAATTGTATAAAGTGTTCATGGAAAAATACTTCTCAGTGTCAAAGAAGCTGAACCACAAAGATAAACTCAACAACTTTGTAGCGTTGTCTGGAGAGTCTGTGAGTAGTTCCTGGGACAGGTTCACTACTTTCATAAGAAGTGTTCCAAACCACCGTATTGATGATAATTCACTGAAGGAGTATTTCTACAGAGGCCACGATGACAATGGTAAGGATGTGCTTGATACTATCGCAGGAGGATCATATGGTGAGTGCACTTTTGAGGAGATCGATGAGAAACTGGAGAAGATTTCTGATGTTTGCGTAATCAAGACACAACTTTCGATGCAAGTGTCTATGATCGTACAATAGTTTAGTAACCCAACCAAGTGTTGGGATCATCCCAAGAGAGTGATTTTGAGAATTTATAGAAAAAATAAAATTTAGTTCTAACTAGTCATAGCTAAAGACATTAACAAGTAAAAACATTGTAAATCAAAAGGGGGACACAAGAGTGTCAATTAATAATGGGGGGTTTTGTCACAAGTAAGGTAAAAACAACAAAATAAACAAGGGTTTCTAAGTAATGAGAGAGGATCCTTGGGATGTGAAGGGAATACGGGTTAAGCAAAATTATTGGGTACATGCTTGAGATAGAAAATTTATAGAGTAATAGTGACTAGGCTAAGCTTTATGTGGGAATAAGTTCTCTATCGAGCAACTTACCCTATTTCAAATGGGTTCTTCTCGGACACCCACTTGCCACATAAAGACCAGCCTACACCTTACCCTACTCACTCTCTCGAGCTAAGTGTTAGGATATGGGACTAGGGTTCACTCTCTCGAGCTGAACCTCATGTCGACCCACTCCTTAGGCCATCAATCTAGTAATCTTGGTTTCACGACTTCTCTCTCGAACAAGCCGAGAACACATAAATAAACTTGTATTTGCAACTACAAATTTGGTAAATTCATCCACAACTACTAGAAGAAATCACCATTAAACTATATCTAATCTATCAGCAAACAAAACCTAACAACAATCTTAACCCATATTTGTTAAATCACACCCACAGAATGGTGGTTTTTAGCCACACATCAAGAGATAGAAATTTATACCTAAATGAGCTTGTATTCAAATGGGTATGAAGATTTAAGTCTTGTTACAGGCCAAGAATGAAGAATCCAAGAGACCCAAATCCAAATCCTTGGAGATGAAACCCTCTTTTTCTTCAAGTCTTTAAAACCTCTCAAACTCAGAGTAAAAATACTCAATTATCTCTGGGTGCTTGTCTATAACCACATTTATGGACATACGTTTTTCCTCCAGAATTGTCCTCAGCCCTTCAGCCTTCACTCGATTTATTGATTGGGGCTGAGGACCTTGTATTGGAGGTGCTAATACCATTGATTGTTCTAGACTTAGAGGTGTAGTAGTGGTAGGCTGGGGAGTCCTGGCCCTGGATGGATCATTTAGCTTCTTAGTTTGCCGCTCAGCCTCTGTTTTATTAACAGACCATCCTCATCAGAACCCACACCTTCGCTTTCAGATTGGTTGGGGTCATTTCTATAAAACCAATTACTGTCAGTGCTTGCATTTGATAATTCAAGGGTCTTGTGTTTTCCTTTGCCTTTTTCACCAATTGTGGAAATTTTAGCAACCTTGCTTCTGAATACATCTGCATCCTCATTGATTGTAATCCCTGTTGTTTTACCTTGGGGTGGCCTTCTTCTTCCTCCAACTTTAGATCTAGTCATTTCTACAAAGAATTTGGAAGAAGTTAAAACAACTAAGTCAAATTTAGAGGGGTAAAATTGCAGAAAAACTCACCGAATAGATCGGTGAGTCGCCGAATGCTTTTGGCGGTCAAAGATTTATGACCAAAAGTTACAGAACCCTTATCACAAGTGGCATGAAATTAAAGGCGAGATGGGGTCATTTGGCGAACCACTAAGTGATTCGACAAGCTCGCATCAGCATGCCGAATAGTTTAAATTTATCATAAAGGTACAGCACACAACATAGGATAAAATCACTTCCAATGAGAGTATAAATATCATAATTAAATGCAGGGTTTGGAGAACCAACCTTTCAGGAAGATTAAGTCAAGACGATGATGCTAGGCAGCAGGATAGTATAGATCCAAGCACTACTAAAGCAACTAGAATACTTACAAGGTGCGAAAATTCTAAAAATGCTAAGTAGGTGCATTTTTTGCGAAAATGAGAATGAGAGAACATGAAAAAGGTTGAAAGTCAAGGCCCGTGGCTTTATAAAAACCATCCAAATCTCATCCATTCGGCGACATTAGTTGGATTTACCCCGCTAGTCGGCGATCCACCGAGTGTTTTTCTACTTCGCCGACTTTTATAGGACCCTCAGTCAAAGTGGGGATCCAAACGGCGGTCTTTGTCGGGGTCGCCGATCTAGTCAGTGATTCACTAATTGAACTTGTGTAATTCATCCTGTACTTTTCACAAACTTTTCATGCCCAATCCTACAAAATAAAAACACCTTTATTTAAAAAATAACATAATTAAAGCAGTTAAGGGTTTTGGGTTGCCTCCCAAATAGCGTTGTAGTTAACATCGTGGCAGGACGCGGGTTAACACCTAAACTTTACTTTTGGGGTTAGCCAAAACATTATTTGGCAACCCCCTGCTTTGTGCCTGGTGGAGATGAGGCATCACATAACCCAAGAGAGTTTAAATTAGCTGGATAGATCTAGAGTGAGAACCACTCATATGATTTAGCACTTCTACATTTTCTCTAATCTCTTCTAACACTCTATCTTGCTCATTTAGCTTTTGGAGAATGGTTAATAACATATCCTTGAAATGTCTATTTTCAATGTCCATAGATCTTCCCTGCTCGGTAGGTAGTATGCATTTGCTCTTCTCTATAGACATCACCTCTAATTCCTCAACCTTTTGGGTCAAGTTATCCATCTGACCTAGCAAAATGATCAATTGTTGGTCCTTCTCCGTATCTTTATTGATTTTAGCCATAGGGTCAAGGAATTTGGTTGCGGTCTCATAGGAGTATCTCTCAATGCCACCTGGGATAAGTCGATCGATTAATCCTCTGTTGTCGGGATTTAGACTCCTATAGAAACATTCCAGTAGAACTAGATTGGGGATCTCATGAGTTTGGCATTGTGTCAATAGTGTTTTGAACCTCAGCCACGACTCATGAAAAATTTCTCCTTTTAGATGCTTGGAGGTGAGGATGCGATCATTGAACCTCATCACTTCTACTGGTAGGTGTTCCATTGGTTCACCATCTCCATCATTTATACTCATTATCCTGCCTCAACACACAAACAAGCTAGACAAAACTAAGAGTTAAGTAAGTAAACTACAACTAAAAAGAACAAAAATTCTATCTAACTAAGAATTCCCAAATAACACCATTACCCGGCAGCGGCGTCATTTGATGTTTGCGTAATCTAGACACAACTTCCGATGCAAGTGTCTACGATCGTACAATAGTTTAGTAACCCAACAAGGGTTGGGATCGTCCCAAGAGAGTGGTTTAGAGAATTTATAAAAAAAAAATTACTTCTAACTAGTCGTAGCTAAAGACATTAACAAGTAAAAACATTATAAATCAAAAGGGGGACACAAGAGTATCAATTAACAATGGGGGGTTTTGTCACAAGTAAGGTAAAAACAATAAAATAAACAAGGGTTTCTAAGTAATGAGAGGGGATCCTTGGGATTTGACAAGAATACAGGTTAAGCTAGATTATTGGGTACATGCTTGCGATAGAAAATTTATAGAGTAATAGTGACTAGGCTAAGCTTTATATGGGAATAAGTTCTCTCTCGAGCAACTTACCCCGTTTCAAATGGGTTCCTTTCGAATACCCACTTGCCGCATCAAGATCAGCCTATGACTTACCCCACTCACTCTCTCGAGCTGAGTGTTAGAATATGGGACTAGGGTTCACTCTCTCGAGCTGAACCTCATGTCGACCCACTCCTTAGGCCATCAATCTAGTAGTCCTGGTTTCGCGACTTTTCTCTCTCGCAAGCCAAAAACACAAAAATAAACTAGTATGTGCAACTACGAATTTGGTAAATTCACCCACAACTACTAGACGAAATCACCATTAAACTATATATAATCTATCAGTAAACAAAACCCAACAACAATCTTAACCCATATTCGCTAAATCACACCACAAGAATGGAGATTTTTAACCACACATCAAGAGATAGAAATTTATACCTAAATGAGCTTGCATTCAAATGGGTATGAAAATTTAAGTCTTGTTACAAGCCAAGAATGAAGAATCCAAGAGACCCAGTCCAAATCCTCAGAGATGAAACCCTTTTTTTCTTCAAGTCTTTAAAACCTTCTAAAACTCAGAGAAAAAATACTAAAAATTACAATTCTATATAAAAAATATAATATTTGTTCGACACTAAAACTAAAAATTCTAACTAGTATTTATAGTTATCACAAATTTATGCTGCAGCGGATCGTTCGGCGTCATTAGTCAAAATTGCCGATCAACTCGGTGATTCACCCCTTGGTGTAATTCATTGTCGTCTTGTACCAGCCTTCAGCATCATACTGCTTCATGGAACTGCTCAGCGACGCACCGACTACTTCCTTTTTCTGCCGCCTTGATCCTTTTCTTCATGGATCAACACACTAGAACAAAATGTGAAGTAAGACCCTTCGGCAACTTGCCAAATGGACTCAGCGATCCTCAGACCTTCAGTTCTTTGTTCTTTTTAGCCCTTTCATTCCTTTTCGCGACGTAGTGTCCATGCCCTCCTTAAAACTTTAAAATATGTGAAACTTAAGGGTTTTCATCATATATTGAGATAAAATAAGCATTTGAGGACGCAATTTCTATTAAAATATACCCCTAAATGAGTCCAATATATGGACTCATCAATTTCCCGGGACAATAAAGCATGGAGCACTGAAATGTCAGACATTGGAAAAAGCACTTTTGCAGTTCAATCTGCACCTAATCAATTTGTCAATGAAATTCGTGAGGAGATTATTTAGATGAGGACAAAACTTAGGTTGGTGTTAAGGCATTTGAGTGGAGGTACTGAAAAGATAAATGTTGTGAATTATTTGACTAAAAATCCACCACCGATTGAGGAGTGTTACTATGAAAAGGATACTTATGCAGTGAATGATCAGACAGGGAGTTTTTGAGACTACGCCCAAGGTTCCAATTTGGATAATTGGCGCCAGGGTAAAGGAAACCAAGGTCGGAACTATGGTAACTATAATGTGAGAGGGTCATTATGTCCGGGATGGGAACTACAATCACAACAACTACTACCATCGAAACAACTATGGCAACAAAAATGATAGGGGTGCGCCATATGTTCCTCCTCAAAATTGGGAATCTGGTAATAGGGAAGTTGGGGGTAGTATGTCATGTATTGAGAATATGATGTAAAAAATGATAAAGACGTTTGATTTGACTGATGAGAGTGTGAAGGATATGTGAAACAGCTTGTCTGGAATCGGTCAAAAACTTGATGCCCCTGCAGTATCGATCAAGCAGCTCGAGAAGCAGATGAATCATTTGTCCACTACAATCAATCCACGATAGCCTGGCACACTTCCTAGCAACACCATCCAAAATTCGAAGAATGATGGGCATTATATGGCAGTCACTACTCGAGGGGGTAAGCAGACCATTGATCCACCCATGTCGTCTAAGGTTGTAGTTGAGGTTAGTAAAGATGATGATATGATCGAAGTTACTGGAGAGTCCAAGAATGTGACAGAGAAAGAAGTGGAAATTACCCAAAAAGTTGTTCATATGCCTAGACCTCCACCTCCCTTCCCACAGAGGTTAGTGAAGAAGACTGAAGAAGGGAAATACCGCAGGTTTATTAGTATGTTGAAACAGATTTCTATCAATGTACTGTTGATAGAATCCTTAGGGAAAATGCCTGGGTATGAGAAGTTTATGAAGAATTTGGTGACTAAGAAGCGGGCCGTGAGTTTTGAAGATGATAATAGGTTGCAACATTGTAGTGTTGTTGCTACAAGGTCTCTTGTGCAGAAGAAGAAGGATCCTGGTGCCTTCACTATTCCTTGTACCATCGGGTTGTTGCATTTTGCTAAGCCGCTGTGTGATTTGGGTGCTAGTATTAATTTGATGTCATTGTCTATTTACAAGACCTTGAGTTTAGGGGATCCAAAACCGACTGCGATGTTATTGCTCATGGCCGATAGAACTGTGAAACGGCTCATTGGTGTGCTCCATGATGTACTAATGAAAGTGGAGTCTTTTATCTTTTTGGTGAATTTTGTGATACTTGATTTTGAGGTTCCCATCTTTCTTGGGAGACCATTCTTTGCCATGGGGAGCGCCTTGATCGATATGGGAATGGGCAGATGAAGTTTCAATTAAATAATGAAGAGGTAACTTTTAATAGTTGCATATCCATGAAGTAGAGTAGTGAGATCAAGTCGGTATCAGTGGTGAATCATATTATAGAGAGTGGTTCTGAGGTTCCTATTGAAGAGAGATTAGGTGTTGATGCACTAGCAGCGGTAATAATTAACTTTGAAAGTGATGGCATTGAAGACTATGATGAATTGGTTGCCGCACTTGATACGTTTGAATTATGTTCAAAACAAAGATATTGGAGTTAGACATGAAGAATCGAAACTCTCCACCTGCAAGACCGTCTGTTGAGGAGGCTTCAAAATTAGAACTTAAGGCTCTACCATCACATTTGAGGTATGTATTCTTGGGGAGAGATGATACTTTACCAGCCATCATTGCGGTAGATTTTAATATGACACAAGTTGAGGCAATGGTTTCCGTGTTGAAGAAGTTCAAGCGGGCTATTAGGTGGACTATTGCGGACATTACTGGGATCCCTCTTGGTATTTGTTTTCATAAAATCCAACTCATGCCACATCACAAGCCTAGTATTGAGCACCAGAGAAGACTAAATTCGCCTATGCTAGAGGTAGTGAAGAAGGAAATCATCAAGTTGTTGGATGCTGGAGTTATTTATCCCATTGCAGATAGTAGTTGAGTTTGTCATGTTCAGTGTGTGCCCAAGAAAAGGGGGATGACTATGGTCCTGAATGCAAAAAATGAGTTTGTTCTAATGCGGCCCATGACTGGATGGAGAGTTTGCATGGACTACCAGAAATTAAATGCTTAGACAGTAAAAGACCATTTCCCAATGACGTTCATGGATCCGATGTTAGACCGACTTGCGGGTAAGGTTTGGTATTGTTATCTTGATGGTTATTCGGGCTACAATCAGATTTCTATTGCTCCAAAAGACCAAGAGAAGACCACATTCACTTGCCCTTATGGGACTTTCGCATTCAAACGACTGTCATTTGGGTTGTTTAATGCTCCGGCGACCTTCCAGCGTTGTATGATGTCGATATTTTTTGATATGGTGGAGGACACTACTGAGGTATTTATAGATGATTTCTCTGTGGTAGGTGATTTTTTTAATCGCTGTTTAGACCATTTGGCTGAAGTACTAAAACGGTGTGAAGAGTGCAATCTTGTGCTCACTTGGGAAAAGTGTCACTTCATGGTGAAAAAGGCAATAGTTTTGGGTTATTAGATTTCTGAGAAGGGTATTGAGGTTGATAGAGCAAAAATCGAGGTAATAGAAAAGTTTCCACCACATATCTCTGTTAAAAGTGTTAGAAATTTTCTTGGGCATGCAGGTTTCTATAGGAGGTTAATCAAGGACTTCTCCAAAATTGCACATCCATTGTGCAAATTGGTCAAAAAGGAGTGTAGGTTTGAGTACGATGATGCTTGTCTGAAAGCATTTGGGGAGTTGAAGGAAAAGCTAGTTTCCGCACCTATCATTATTTCACCAAATTGGGGGCAACCGTTTGAGGTAATGTGTGATGTGAGTGGAGTGGCGCTTGGTGTGGTATTGGGACAAAGACGGGATACGATTCTTCATCCTATTTACTATGCCAGTAAAGATCTAAATGTGGCCCAAAAGAACAATACAGTGACTGAACAGGAGCTTCTTGCGATGGTTTTTGCATTCGAGAAATTTCGATCCTACTTGCTTGGTACTAAGGTCATAGTGCATACTGACCATTCTGCATTGAGGTATTTGATGGCTAAGAAGGATGCAAAATTGAGGTTGACTAGATGGGTGTTGTTGCTACAAGAGTTCAACTTCGTGGTGAAAGATAAAAAGGGGATAGAAAATCAGGTTGCCAATCACTTGTCCAGATTAGAGGAAGAAGATATGCTCAAGCTAGGTGATAGGGCTGAAATTAATGATGTTTTCCCAGATGAACAAGTATTGGCTGCTTCTCATGATCTGATTTATTGGTTCATAAACTTTGCTAACTACTTGGCAAGTGATCTAGTGCCATCGAATTTGGCTTTTCACCAAAGGAAAAACTTTATGCATGATGTGAAGAAGTTCTTTTGGGATGAGCCTTATTTGTACCATAGTTGTGCTATGGGATTATTCATTATTGTGTGCCCGAGGTTGAGATGTTGAGTATACTAGAGGCATGTCACTCATCGCCTATTGGTGGGCATTATAGTGGTATTCGGACTGTGCATAAAATTTTGCAGTGTGGGGATTACTGACCTACCATGCACCAATATGCTCATGATTTCGTCAAGTCTTGTGACTGTTGCCAAAGAGAAAGAGGAATTTCAAAGAGGCAAGAGCTTCCTATGAATTCGATAGTGGTGATAGAGTTATTTGATGTATGGGGCATTGATTTTATGGGTCCATTTGTGACTTCACATGGGATTAAGTATATTCTTGTTGCGGTTGATTATGTGCCAAAGTGCGTGGAAGCAATTGCGCTTTCCAACAATGAAGGTTAAAAGTGTCACCGCATTCCTGAAAAAGAATATCTTCTCCAGATTTGGTACACCTAGGGCGATTATTAGCGATGGAGGTTCCCACTTCTGTAATAAGTTGTTCAAGGCGCTACTTGAGAAATATGGCGTCCGCCACAATGTAGCCACTCCTTATCATCAGCAGTCTAGTGGGCAAGTTGAAGTGTCCAACAGAGAGATCAAGCATATTTTGGCGAAGACTGTGAATGCTAATAGAACTGATTGGTCAAGAAAACTTGATGATGCTCTATGGTCTTATCGCACCGCATTCAAGACTCCCATAGGTATGCCCCCCTACCAACTTGAATATGGGAAGTCTTGTCATTTGCCGGTAAAGCTAGAGCATAAGGCTATGTAGGCGCTAAAAAAGCTAAATTTTGAGGCGCCACATCGAATCAAAGAATGAGTGATTTGAATGTGCTTGATGAGTTTCTCCTAAGAGCTTATGAAAGTTTAGCCTTGTACAAGGAGAAGATTAAGAAGTATCATGATCAAAGGATTGAAAAGAGAGAATTTGTTGTGGGTGATCTTGTGCTTCAATTCAACTCTAGGTTGCACTTGTTTCCAGGCAAGCTCAAGTCTAAGTGGACCAGGCCATTCTTAGTCACGCAAATGCTCCCACACGAAGCGGTCGAGCTCGAAAACAGCGAGGGAACAAGGTTTAAGGTAAACGGGCAAAGGATCAAGGTCTATTTGGGAAAAGCGGAGAATGTGCAAAAAGTGGTTGAGGCTTACTATCTTGATAAAATCTGAGTAATCAAGAGGCATGCGTCGTGCCGTGACGTTAAATCAAGCGTTGCTTGGGAGGCAACCCAAGATGTATAATCTAGTCAACTATAGGTCTTTCTTTTCGGTTTAGTAATTTTATTTGTTTATTTGCATTTTTGTATTTCTTTAGAAAGGTGCTTTATTTTTGTTTTAGTGTTGGCTAGATATAGCATAGGATCCGTGTCTAAAAAGTGTCTAGAAAATGTAAAAAAGAAAGGCCTAATGGTTGCTACGTGTGCAAGGACAAAAAGAAAAATCTATAGAAAATATCTAATGCACCGGTCTACAGACCCCATCGACGGTCTGTAGGTTAATCCACGGACTATGAATGGTGTCTGTAGACCCCAGGTAAGTCCTCTGATTTTTTTAGTGTTGAGTGACCTACGGACCCGAGCTACGGTCCGTAGGTTGGCCTACTACCCGTCGATGGGGTTTCGTGGGTCCAAAGTTAGGGTTTAGTCGACCCGACCCAGACCCCTTTTAAATAAAACTCTTCATTTTCAAATCATTCCCCCACTTCCCATAATCCCTCTTAACCGTTTCTAAACCCTCCAAATCCCATAACTCCCTCATTATATCCCCAAATCACTCACATCTTCCATACATATCATCACCCATATCTTATTTCCATTCCTTTATTCCCCACAATCTGATCCCTCCCATTCCCAAAAAGATTTCAATGTACGGGTTCGGTGTCCAAAAGGTCTAATGAGTTTGAACATCACACAAATCACCCACTTCCATTGCTTCTAAGGTAATAGATTTCTACTTAACTCTGAATTTTAATATTCATTGTTCAAAATATGAAGTCATGAAGTGGATCTTGACCTTGGGTTGTTGTTGTATGAAACTGCATGTTAAACTAAAAGTTACAAACCCCTTGGGATGATAGAATGTGATTATGTTGTCGTTGTAATAATTGTAATCAGAGAAATAGAGTTGCAAGGTTTGACTTAGGATTTATAGTTTCGTATGCAATACATGTTAAAGACTGAGTAATCGAAACCATAGGGATGACAAATTATCATAAATTATGTAGAAATACATTATTAGACTTAGGATGATTGTTGTATTTGTCAAAAAATGGTGTCACCAAAGAGGCATGTCTGATACCTGGCATAGACTTGACCTTGACCATGAGACCCCGTCTATGTACCATAGGTCAATCTACGGATAGTAAATCAGGTATGTGGGTCTGCACACAACTAATAAATGCTAAATGTGGAACCACGGAAGTGGACTACGGTCCATAGTTTGATCTACGGACCATTCTGCACATCTGTGATTCACATCATAAACCCCTCTTTTGGGTACTCTAATCTACGGAGGGAACCTACGGACTGTGGATCCATCCACGAACCATAGGAACCCACCGTGGGTTGGCAGTTCAGCTACTGCCTAGATTTTTTTTCAGTTTTTATTTTTGTTCATTCTTTGTTCTAAAAAAAAATTCAAGTGTATTTTGGTCTATATTTGTACTAACTAAGCCTCCACAGCATGGCTCCTAAGAAAGCACCAACTTGGGCATCAAACGACAAATCCAAATATGTGGCACCGACTTTTTGGCTAATTGATAAAGATATTAATGCGGAGAAGGATCTCGCCTATGTACCACCTACTATGAGGATATCCCCTACTGCACCTCGTATCACCCGAAATCAAACCCGGCAGGTGGTCACCGACGTAGTCACTGCCTCCCAGTCTAATAAGGAGGATACACTAATCGGGTCACCGGTTGGCTCTGAGGCAGGCTCTGCTTTTGGTTCTAAGTCCACCTCAGCTTCCAGGTCTACTTCTGTCTCCGCAACAGACTGCAGTTCACGTGGTAGGGCTACCTCGTCTGATGAGACTACTAGTTCGAGGGTGGTTCCAATGCCATCAAATACCGACCCTGCTCTGGTTGCTAAGGAGCCTAATAGATGGTGCATTGAGGGTCAATGCAAAACCTACAGGGATGCCAAGATGTTAAATGGAAAAAAAAAAGATGGCCCAGCTTATCACAGAGGAGCGCAGAGTTCTCATGGGGAGCCTACACACCATACCCGACATCTACCGGCTCTTTCAGCAACACAGATGCGAGTGGATGGCTCAAAAATCAGGGACATATATCGGGGAGTTCATGAGGGAATTCAATACCTCCTACGCAGCTACTCTCCGAGGATCTATTCACAAAAATGCCAAGCCCAGAGCCCAGCGACCACTCAAGGCTACACTAGTGCATGGGTATTCAGTGGACATATCGCAGATCACTATCAGCCGATTCCTCTACAGTCTGGGCACCACTTGGGTACTCAACTCCACAGAATTTGACTACCAGTGGGACATTGTGAGGAGTGAAGCGTTCTAGCAGAATGCAGAGCAAAGAGAGGTTGTATTACTTTGGCTAGCCAGGTACATAGTTGTGGACGGAGAGTGCGTAGAATGGGTCAGCACACTGCGCTTGGGTATTCGAAAGGCCACCCAAAATTTAGTAGCCAAGTTATTTTGGCATTTGATAGGGAACAGGGTATTGCCCACTAAGGTCGATAATGCGCTTACTTGGGATAGAGCGGTGATGGTTGCGGCTTTGGTAGTTGGCTTCGAGATTGACTTTGCCCTCATGCTATTGGCAGAGATCTATGAAAGGGCGTTCAGGCCTACCGCAACTTTACCCTTCCTGTGTATGATCTTTCGGTTATGCAGGGATTTTGGGGTGCCTATCTGGCGTTGCGACAAATTGGTACGGGCGATCAAAATCCTTGATATCAGCCTTATTCGGGATGGGGCCAGTGTAGCGGCCCCACGATGTGGTCCACAGATTGAGGTGCCGCCATTAGGAGCAGATTTAGTAGCAGATGCAGGGTGAGAACCTTGCCCCTCCAACCCACATTGATGATGCCTCGGCCTCCCTATCTCAAGCTACCAGTTGGGCCTCTAGCTCATCCAGAACCACCCCTTCATCAGGATCCATTGTCGTGCCCCTTGCCCGTGTTCAAAAATTGGAAGTACAAATGGCCATACTACTTCATCATGTGAAGCCTTGGATGCAGCAGTATATCTCAGAGTCCGAGACCAGGATGGAGAGGAGGATGGAGCACATGATGGACCTGAAGGTCCAGGCCATTACTAAGCGCCTGGATGCCTTCGAGTTGTGAGTCCTCAAGCGACCAACCCCCACCGCAAATATATCATCTTTTCGAACTGAGTTGGATCATTTTCGGGCTTATCTTGATGCCATCCTAGCCCCATCCAAGAATGCACCAGAGTCCACACCTATTGCACCGACTGATGATACGGTGTTAGATTCTCTTTTTAGTGAGGACATACCGCAGTTCGAGTCCACTCGTGCCAGAGGGAAAAAGCACCAGTCTAGCCACACTTCTGATATCACTGAGGATGCAAGGGAAAAGAAGAGGGAGTGCCAGTATACATATGCTAGGAGAGCATCTATTTTGGACGAGGAGTTGCGCCAATAGAGGGTTCGTGAGGGTGCTCTTGGGGCTTTGAGTTATGTGCCCGCTACTGAGGTTGTTGCTACTGTGAGAGATGATGTGAGCACTACTAATGGTGATGAGATGATAGGTGGGAGCGTTATTGATGGCATTCCCCATGATGTGAGCACAACTGATGGTTGTTGCGATGATAGATGGGAGTGCTACTGATGACATCCCCATGTTGATCCAGCAGGCTCCAGGAAATTGGACCCACCCGCTTATTGAGTTCTTCGGCGCATTTGCACCACATGTTTGCTTCACCTTCACCCTACTCTTTATTGCTTATTTTTGTGTGCTATGAGGACAATAACACTTTATTTTGTTGGGGGTAGGGTAAACGGATTATAAGTGATAGGGTGAAGTCTGAGTAACCCAACTCATAGTCCTCTCTTGGGTTTTCTTGCCTGTGTTCTTTTCCCCCAAGAGACTGTTTTTAGTTTTGTTGAACCGACATGTGTTAGGATTGTATGTGTAGGAGCATGAGAAAAAATAAAGCATGAGCATGAAAGAAGAAAATGATACACATCCAAAAAAATGTGATATGTGCTAAAATCTGTAGGCTAGATTGAGTTGAATGTGTTGGCTCTGAATGTGACATGATAAGAACCGATGTGACCCCATGACTTAAGATAAAAACTTGAACTGGGTAATCTGATAATCTGATAATGACACAAGGTACCAAGAGTGTGCGAGGACAGTTGAATGTTCAGACAGTTTTGTGCCAATCTTGAACTTACCCCGTTGGTCCTGCTAGGATAATCTAGGCTAGAAGTTGGTAAGTGATCATAGGCCATTGTTCAAATTAGTCCACTTAAGCCTAAAATGATCTAACCAAATGGTAGCATTGTTCCCTTTTGGTCCAATATTTGAGCCTAAAATTGACCATTTCTTTTGATTCACCTAACTCACCTTCCCTTACAATATTGTCTTGGCCCCAGTCCCTCCTTGGACATGTACACCTTGACTTAGGACAAAAGCCTAAGTAGAGGGTGGCTAAGTCAAAAGTGACCTTGATCTTGGCCTTGGTCCGACATCGGACATTGTGCACCTCAACTAAGGAAAAATTCTTAAGTTGAGGGTGGCTATGAAATAGGAAACCTAATGAAAAAAAAGGGTATGAAAAGAGTTTAGTGATGAAAAGAGAAAAAAAAAAAAAAAGGATGTGACTTTGTGTGAAAAAGGCAAAAGAATGTGATAAGTGAAAGCGTGAAAAGAAATAAAGAAAAATAAAGTGAAAATATATATATATATATATATATATATATATATATATATATATATATATATAAAACAAGTGTCACAAATTCAAAAGTCGCATCCTTGGTTGAAAAGAGGAGGGAGAGAAAAAGGGATGAAAAGTTGCCAAAAGTAGGTCAAGGAAGAGGTAAAAAGCCAATGTAATGTCAAAGAGGGCAGAAAGTCACTAAAACATACCCAAATGTACCACACCTGACCCTGAGCCTATGTTACAAGCTAAGAAAGTCTTATAGTGATCCTAGCAACTAGTTTCGAGAATCTTAGCAGTGAAAATAAAGGCAAGTCTATGGTATTGAGTACTAACTATACTTGAAGTTACTTCTGAGCGTGAGTGTTGAATGAATCCTTGTACTCAAAATCTTATTCATTGTGTTAAAAAAGATTTCGTTTGAAGTAAGGGCACTAGTTACATTGTTGGAAAATTGGTACCTTTGTGATTGTGAATAAGTGTATGTTATGTGTCTATCGATCGATCTTTGTCATGTTTTGATCCGCATGAGTTAGCTTGTTGAGTCTAAGAGAAAAGACTTGCACTAGAAAAGAGAGTTGGGATAGAAAGCCATGTGATTGTTTCAGCTTGAATGTAACATTTTACATAAGTGTCGTTTAGAGTCTTAGTGCGTCGCTTGAGGACAAACAATGAATTTAAGTTGAGGGTGTTGATATACTGTGAGTTTACTGTAATTTTAATACATTTCACTTAAGAATTTTGTGTCTAGAGCCATTTTGTATTGATATTAATGTGTTCATATCATGATTGCAGGAAATAAGTCCGGACGTGAAAGTAGAAAGACACAACTGAAGATTGTTGCAGAAAAGGGCACCTACGGACCATAGGTCCAGTCATAATCCGTAAGTAGTAGGCGTAGATGGGATGTCATGGGTTGAAGAGAAAATCGGGGAATTCTTGACTAAGTGTGGAACCACGAATACAAATGACGGACCGTAGGTCGACCTACGGGCCATCCTGTAGCTCCGTCAAATGATTCAGAGAAGGGGGTTCCAGTACCTGATTTCAAAAGTCTAAGTATGAAACTACGGAGGAGGATCCACGGATCATGGATCAGGTCACGGTCCATGTTGTTGAGCCGTCATTTGTTATTGAGAATTGGAGTTCCAAGCTTCTGAAAAATTGCCTAAGTCCCAAACCACAAAAGGGACCTATGGACCGTAGGTCAGTCCACGGTCCATAGGTCAGTGTCATCGACTGCAATCGTGTCCAGAAACTTTATTTCCTTATTTAGTTTCCTTTTTATTCAGGACATGTTTTTCTATATATAGGGCATGTAAACCTCATTTTTGGGGGTTAGACCTTATTACTTTTGTTCTAGTTTTTTGCTTTGGAGATTAACTTGCAACTTTAGCAATTCTTGATTTCCTAAGTTCATTTTGAAGATTTTGACTTTGAAATTCAAGTTGAGATTCTGGGTTTATTCTTCTCATTACGTAAGTTCATGATTTCTTCATCTAAAAATATGAATTGTGTTCTTGCTACTATGGGTAACTAAATCCACAACTAGGGTTGTGGGAATCATGAGCGATTAACAAAGTATGAATAGTAACTAAGTAATTCTTGAATAATGTTGTTGCATGCATTGATAATTCTTTCGTTAAAAAGTCTTTTTAGCGGTGGCCAACATTAGAAGTCACATTGTTGCTACTTGCCGGACCAAGGAGGTAGTTAATAAGAAAAGAATTATCAACATAGATTTAGTGTGATACTATCTAATAGTCTAATGTCAATTGGTGCGAGGGTGAAAACTAAGCCATACATTGATGTGTCGTCTAATATGAGGTAAAGGTAAGGGTTACTAAATTATACACATGTAACAGGACCAAGGTGTGGGGTGAAATTCTCTAGTTGTCAGACCAAGGAATTAGTGATACATAACTTATCATTTTGCATGTATTACACTAGGAAATGATTGCTATTACTAGGATTATCGCATTATGAGCTTATGGGGAACACGTACACCCTAGTTTATTCTCTTATCTTGATGACAACTAAAGTTTGCATCTTGCTCACTCATTATTCACATAATTTCCAGAATTTGTTTCACAAATCCTCCTGTTTAATTACATGTTTCGGAAGTACGTTGACTAAACGAATATAATCGTGGGTTAAAGTAAAGTCTAAACCATATTCCTTGTGGGATCGACCCCAACCTACAAGTTGAGTTCTTTACTTGATATCGATCGCTTACACTTCTTGAGGGAGGCGTAATTTGAGCGTATCAATGTGCCTCCCCATGAGCGCCAAAAGCCAAAGGATTCGGAAGGTGGTCAATCTGAGGACATGCTTTCTCGTATCCTCAACAAAGTTGAAGGGTCGGACAAGATCTTGAAAGAGATGAAAGAAGACGTATCGACCCTTAGCCAGACCGTCACCTCCCATTCAGTGTCAATCAAGCAGTTGGAGACCTAACTTGGTCATATCTCGTCTCATCTAAACCCAAGACAGCAAGAGGGTTGCCTAGTGAAACTATGGTCAACCCCAAGAATGAGATTTAAGTATGGACTTGAGTCATCTTGCGACGTTAACTAAGGTGTTGCTTGGGAGGCAACCTAAGTTTTATCTTCTTTCTTTCTAAGTTTGGAATAATGGTGTGTTGAATGTGCAGGTCAAAGTGTGGAAAGTGATTGAAAAGTGCAAGTTTGCGAGCTAATGGTCCAGTTGGCGTATCAGCGAAAAGGTCGGTGACCCCGACCCAGACCGCCGTTGGACTCAAGACAATTTTGCATTAGAGTCTGTAAAACTCGGTGAGCCCAGGAAATTATTAGCGAGTCGCCGACCAGGTTGGCGATCGAGATCTAAGCCGTCATTTGGACCCCCACATTAACTGAAGGTCCTTTAAAACTCAACGAGGTAACTGACCACTCAGCGTGTCACCGAGTGGGTCGGCGAGCACAACTAATGTCGTCGAATGGGCAGAACTGGACAATTTTTAAAAGGCCAAAGGTTTAAACATCCAACTCTTTCACTTTCCCTCACTTTCAAACTTCACAAACTCAGACCCGCACTTTGGTTTCAATATTTTTGCATTTTTAGAGTATTTTAGTCGTTGATTTCTGCTTGGATTGGGATTACATTGCCGCCTAGCATTTCAATCTTATTTTTATCAGCATTTAAGGTTGGTTTTCTGAACCCCAAATTTACTATTAGCATTTTGTACTCTTATGAAAATGATCTTATCGTGTTGTCGTGTGATGGGCCTCTCTAATAGGATTAGAATTTTGATTGCTTATTTTAATTCAATATCCTTGCCCATGTTGTTTTTAATGTTGAATTCCCATAGTTTTGTGCCTTAAAATTGATTAAATCATATGGGGTTATGCTTGAATGTTGTTGGGTCTAGTCGGGTAAAGTTTAAGTAACCCGTAGCTGTGGCAAATGCCGTAATTTTCCCAATGATAGATCAGGTGACGTCATTATTAAGGGAAAAAGTCGTCAAATGGCCAAATTTGGCAAAACCAGGAGAAGTCTGAGTATACCAGGGTAATGGGTGTTATGGGTCTCAGTTTAATTTGAGTAGTGCATGCTTTGATTTTTTTTTCGGGGGTTGCGAGGTTGAATTTGAGAAGTTGGGTTCAGAGTAGGCACGTTGGGTCGTTTGGCGAGCTGGGTCGAGCTCGCCAAACCACTCGACGATTTGTCGAAGTTCCCCATCTCCCCTTTAATTTCATGTTATACTTGATGTATGACTCTGTAACTTTCGGCTAGAAGCTTGAGGCCACCGAATACACTCGGTGACTCACCAAAAGTCTTCTTTTATCGCCCTTTGTCTGCACCCCGGTAGCTTAAATTGCACTGTAACTTTAGGCGAGCCAATCCTTGCTCGCCCAAGGATGTCGGTGATCCGCCAAAAGGTTTTCCCATAGCCGATTTGTCAAATTTTTCAAATAATTTTGAGCCAATCCTTTTGGCGAGCCCGATCTAGCTCGCCAAAGTGATTCAGAGACTCACCGATTAGTTCGGCGAGTCTGTCTGCAATTATGTTTGTGTGCTGATTGATTGAAATATTTCTAACTTGACATGGTCAGGACCAACATTGACATGCCACCCCGAAAAAAAGTACGGGGGATCACAATCAACGAGGGGGATCAAATTTTCCAAAAAGAGGAAGGCAAGAGCCTCCAACTTGAGGTCAGAGTAGGGGAAATAGGCCCAAAACTGACAGGGTGACTACTGGTTCCCAGGCTCCTTTATCTGAGCCTGATTTGCAGTCCCGGTGGGATGAGATCTGGGCTAAGTCTCACCTTGACTCAGTCAGAGTCCATTCAGCTCCTACACCCGCAGACTCAGTGCCAGCTCTGGCACCTCCAATGGCTCCTATGCCACCAGTCGTCCCTCCTCCTAGGCTTCTGAACAGATTGAAAGGTGATGGTTTGCGAACCATCCTCGAGGAGAAGTTGTTATCTACAGAGGGCCTTGAGGGGAAATACTCTGATGTGAGGGACACCCTTCACTTCCACAGATTCGAGCAATTCACCGGGCCTCGAGGCCCCTACATTCCTTCATGGGTCTGGGAGTTCTATACAACATATGGTGATTTGGTGCTGAAGAGTAAGAAGAAGGCCAGCGAGTTTAGATCGGTTAAGTCGGTCATGGTCCGGGGTAAGGAAGTTTGGTGCAACAGTGAGCACATCAACAATGTATTGGGTAGAGCTCTACATTCTACACATCCTTATGATGGATTACCTGTCACTCATTCCTTAGATGATTTGAAAGGCTCGTTGGCTCCATTGATTTCTGATACCACCCCGAGGTGGATCGAGGCATGGGTCCCTATAGAGAAGAGGGATTTGAGTATTGTTGCTCGTTTCTGGTTTGGCTTCATTAGCAGCACCATAATGCCATCCCAGAACGAGTTCATTTTGTGCCATCCTAAGGCAGCCTGCCTTGGATCTATCATATACCGTAGGAGCATCGACCTAGGACTCCTTATTGAGCAGGAGATGGCCATAAGGGCCAAGCAGAGGCAGATTTCTTTGCCATTCCAGTACTGATCACAGAGTTGTGTCGCGTACTGGAGTACCCCGGGATACTGCTAGAGATTTTAATGTTACCCCGTCCTCTTCCACTGACATCCGGCGCATTGAGGCCAAGTATACTAGAATGGAGGCTAACAGGAGGAGAGCAGCTCTGGTGGACACATCCTCGGAGGTGGATTCAGATTTGATACTTGCAGAGGCATTTTTACCTACTCCGGCCTCCGGACCTCAAGTACTTCTGCCCCTTCATCCTCTTCACAGGCTCAAGGCACATCCACTTCCTCCCAGCAAACCAAGATCACTCAGGCTATGCTCTTGAAGATGGGGCACCTGGCCCATTCAGCTGACGTGAGGGCTACCAGACTTAAGAGAGACATCTCATGGATGATCGAGAGTGCCATCATTGCTACACTGACCCCCCCTCCAAACTTCTATTGACACTCTCACCACGAGAGTTGAGGCTTGTGAGAGCAGGCAGGGGGAGACCTCCGAGGTTACGGCTTAGAAAGGTGAAGTTTTAGATCTAAGGAAGGACATAGACTATCTTAAGTCTACTAACTTCACTTCATTATTGGATGCCACAGATAACTTGGATGCTCCTAAGACATCATAGATTCCTCCGGCTACTACCGGAGATGTGCATAGGGGTGAGGTAGCAGTTAAGAAGTCGGATCTAGAGACCGATGAGAAGATGATAGAGACCTGGGAGGAGAATTTGTATAGAGATTTTTTGGATCTTAAGGAGATAATTATGAAGTCAGTGATCTAGAGATCGCTGACCAAGACATCCATGGGAGCTCCTAGTGGACCTGGTACTACTGTTCCTTCTAAGGTGACTCCGGGCACTGATGCCCAAGTCCAGATTGATGCACCAGGCACTGATGCCCATAAAGATGGAGTGACTGAGTAGACAGGATCCCTTCTTTAGCTCCCTCTTTGTCTTACTTTTATTTTGACTTTTGGATATTTTGGTTTTGTTTGCATTTGAGGACAAATGACTTTGTTTGTGGCGGAGTGAGGCCCACCTTCTTTGTGACCCTTTTGTGACTCTCTTATTTTGTGTATATATTTGGGTTTTGAGCAATAATTGTGTGTTACGCTATTTTTGTGGATGATTGAGCTTGTAGCTCTTTGTTTTTAATTGCAAATAATTTTTGGACCCTTTCGAAAAAATTGTGCCACCTCTTGTTTGTGTTGAATGTGGTTGTTCTCTTGCAAATTTGAGTGTCGATTTTGATCAATATCGATGACTTGAATAGTGCTTATAATCGAACAAAAGTGAATGTACGGCTACAATGAGGCCAAATGAAGTTGCATAGACAATAAGTGAACTATTTGCATCTCGTTGTGACTAGCCAAGTATCAAATTGAGTCTCTTGCGATGAACATTGCACACTAGAAAAAGTGTGGAGTCTTGTTTGAAATTGGTATCTATGCCTTGTGTGATGAGCTTACTGTAAACCATGTGTAATGACACCTAGAATTTTCCCGTTGGTCTGGTTGACTAACTGATGCACTATTTTGATATGATCTTAGGTAACTTTAAAGAGTGTGAAACAATTTGATATTATACCTCTTTTGTGGCTTACCTTGTGAGTGTGTGAACCCCGTTTGAGCACCCCTTGAGCCTTAACCTTTTCTTGGAAGAAACTTGATGAAATTGTGACCTTTCTTGATCCATTACGCACAATCCTCAAGATTTGTGATTTGTTTCAATAGCCAACTTAGTCCAAAAGCATAAGTTGGGGTTGTCGTGAAAAGAGAAGGTAATTCAAGAAGTGCAAGATAGTCCCCTTTGACCCATGGTTTTGAGAAGAATGGAACCCCTTCATCTAAAAAAAAGAATGAAAAAGTTATGGAATAAAGTTGTGAAAGTGCAAAGAAAATGGAGTTTCCAACAGTCCATGAAAAGTGAATGATGGGATGACTTGTGAGCACGAATGAAAATGATAAAGAAAAGGAAAGACAGTGTTGTTCACACCATATTTCATGAGGATTACAGCCATTGAGCCTAAATGACAATACCTTTACACTCAGCCCCATTACAAGCCTTGAAAAGACCTTTTTTTATCTTGAATGAGCTCAAACAAGGGTTGATTGGAAAATACGGGCAAACCTATGGGTGAAGTCATGCATTGTGTTCATTTTTGTGAGTGTGAGCATTGCATTGATTTCGGAGCTTTAAATTGTGAACCAATGTGTGTGAATATGGAATCATTCTTTGTGTGAGGAAATTTGAGTACCTTTGTTGAGCTTGAACTTGCATTTGAAGCAAGTATTGTGAGCTTGAGATTCTTTGAAAATGGTGAGTCATAACCTGAATCTTTGAGTGCACAATTGATCTTTGCATGAGTAAGTTGAGTCTTCTTGTGTGCATTCATGATTGAGTCTTGTGTAGCACTGTTTGAGACATCCTTTTTGAACTGTTGAACTTGAGTTTTACTTAAGGACAAGTAAAAGTTTAAGTTAGGGGTGTTGATAAGTCCACAATTTGGACTCACTTAAGGCTTTATTTTAATAGATTTAGTGTCCTCAAATGCATATTTTGGGCCAATAACTAATGTAAATCCTTGAATTTCAGGTATTTGGATTGAGGAACAAAGCATGGACACTATTAAGTAAAAAGGAACAAGGCCGTTGAAAGAACGAAGAAAAGAAAGCCTGAGGATCACCTAACCCATTGGGGGAGTCGCTGAACGGCCATGGTCTCATCTAATTTCCGGTGTACCAAGTCCTGAAGGAGAAAATCAAGTCGGCGATAGAAAAGAGCAGTCGGCAAGTCGCCGAACGATTTTGCAATGAAATGCCATATCGCCTAAAGTACAAAACCTGAAGATGCTGAAGACCAAAGCAAAAAGGCAATGAATTTGACCAAAGGGCGGATTGCCGAGTGGATCGATGATCCTAACTTATTGCGCCTAATGGTCCTTCGCATCACATTTTTGAGCGACTATAAATACATTTTTTAAATTCTTAGTTTAGTATGCAATTTAGAATCTTGTTCATTATTATTGTTCAGTTTTCAAGTTTGAGAGCTAAGAACTGAGTTTAGGGACATTTTTCCTTAACTTTGAAGATTTCCATTTCTAAGAAATTGGAAGTGGGTGTTGATGATTCTTTATCTTAGACCTTTGTAAAGACTATATCAATCTTACCCAGTTGATGAAAACACAATTTGGTAACGATTTTTACCTTTTTATGATATCTACCTAAAACCCCAATTCTTGGGGTGTGATTATGTGATTATGGGTTGATTTAGCTGCTGGGTATTGTTAATTGATAGTGTAAATATTGTTTAAAAGTAATTTTGTTCAGTAATTGTGGTTGAAATTAATGGGTTGATTTAGCTGCCAGGTATTGTTAATTGATAGTGTAAATGTTGTTTAAAAGTGATTTCATTCAGTAATTATGGTTGAAATTAATGGGTTGTAGTTGCAAATACAATCCTAACTTCGTGTTTTTGGCTTGCTCGAGAGAGAGGTTTTAAAACTAAGATTTCTGAATCGATGGTCTGTAGGTATTGGGTTGTCATGGGTTCAGCTCGAGAGAGTGAACCCTAAACACTTTTCCACACATTCAGCTAGAGAGAGTGAATGGACTAAAGCGAAGGTTGTTCTTAATTGCTGCTTATTGGTGTTCGAGAGAAACCATTTTGATTCGGGGTAAATTGTTTGAGAGAAAGTTTATCCCTACTAAAGTCTAGCTTCTTCACTGATTTACAAATATTCACTATTAATTGCAATTACCCGATTGTCTACCTTAGCCCATAATCCAATCACATCCCAAGAACCCGTCTCTATATTTGTTATTTTCGTATTATTTGTTGTTTTAGTTGTTAATTGAAATCAAATCCCCCTAATAATTGACACTTGTGTCACCCCTAATTTGAACAATGCTTTTATTCGTAAATGTTTTTAGCTATGATTGACTTGAGCATATTCTTATTTGCCTATTGATTCTCATCTATGTATCACTCCCTTGGGACTCGACCCCAACTCACTTAGTTGGGTTATATTACTACATAATGATCGTTGACACTTAGTATTGGATGAAGTGTCTTTGATAGCGTTATTCGATCAAAAACCTTGAAAGGCTGCTCTAGGCTTGGGAAGGAATGAGAAGAAGATTTCTAGCGTAAGGATGTCGATAGCTTGTGGGTTATCGGTCAAAATCCATCATCTCATCATTCGAAAGCTTGGATTGGAGTTATAATCTCTCTACAACTGCTTAGCGCCTAGGTAGGCTAGATTTATTTAATTAAGTAGTTGTAAGTCTGTAATTCACTGCGTAGTATAGTGGTATTGATGGTAGAATTCATGTGTAAGCTTCGTGCCCCGAAAAGGAGATGATTGTACATGTATTCCTAGGCGTTACATCAATCATATATCGTAGGAGAGAGTTGTATCTCGTGAACTAGGGTTTGGGGATGGTCCAATTTTCTATTTTGTGTGATGTATGTCGATTGGTTCCTATATGGTATGCATGCATATAAGCAAAGTATAAGAAGTGGTAACGAACCTAATGAATTGATTAGGAACAACGCATGCCAGGAACTTGAGTACTTGACTATATGATGTGAGTATTGTACGTTATGGATGTAATTGTACTTGTGGTTGTGATGTTTGGATCGAGTCTCACATACCGACATACTAACTTGCATTGGATCGGGAGCCACGTTCCGGCACACTAACATGCATTGGATCGGGTGCCTCATTCTAGCACACTAACATACATTGGCTCGGGTGTCACATACCGACACATATACATACATTGGATCGGGTGCCACGTTCCGGCACACTAACAGTTTGGGATGGCTTCCATGAGAGGATCATTGACTTGTCATATATGCGTTTTATTGAGAATGTGGAATTGTACATTACTACTGGAAAGACAACTGGATTGTGCGTTATGTTTATATATGTGAGTTTGTGGTGTCGTAAGGTAATTGAATGTATTTCGTAATAAGCAGGGTGAAATGGTTAGGCCCCACTCGGAATGTGATTGGGTAGGGGGAAACCAAGGGTCCTGGTGTCATCTTGTGTTACTTAGAAAGGTGGTGACGGGCATTGTTGTTAATTATTAATAGTTGGGTAATACCCTGGAAGGGGATTAGTATGAAAACAGTTAACAAGCCGTGATAGACCGTACTACAGGATCAAGTGTTGAGTGGAGATGTGTAGTAAGGGTAGGCTGTGAGTGTTTGGTCGGTTTGGTAGTGGTTACATCTGGAAAGCAATGATTAAGACTGGAATGATTAAGGGATTGAAAATCAAGTGTACTAGTGTATTGTTAAATATCTGAAAATGGTAAGGCCAAGTAAATATAAAGGTGGAGGAATGAATAGTCTCATTGCATGTTTTGGTGGTCGATTTCTCATATAATGTGGTGGGTATCGAGTTGACCAATGATGCCTACCAGTACGTGTGTTTTGTTTACTGATACTACTCTTACTATGCCTTTTTGGGCATAGTCTGGATGCAGGGTCGGTGATGTCTCATAGGTGAAGACGAAGATAATCTCCAACAGCTTCTATTGTTCCTTCCATATGGTGGGAGTTGCGTCATTTATAATTTTGGTATATTTTGTACTCTTAGTAGCTCTTGTACATGTTTAGACTAGATCTCTAGGGGTGTTAATTACTTTACAAGTCTTAACTTGAATTGTTTTAAATGCTTATTTTATAAAAATCTCCATGAATTTGTTTTATTTTAGTTTTCTTAATCTTCCGCATGTTTTTACTGTTTGGGGAATTGAGGGTTCTCCTACTTAGGTGTTAGAGTAGGTGCCAACACAGCCTGGTGGGTTGGGTCGTGAAACATAACCACTTGGGTGTATATCTTCCAAACTAAAAACACATACTTATAAACTAAAGCAACAATCCTTGTAAAGGAAAATTGATACTCTAGCAATTCAGCATTCTAAATTCATTCACATACGTCATTACTAGGAAGCTATTGTTACATGTGCAAAATATCTTTTGTATATAACATTGTGCTTAATAAGATGCTAATCTCTACTACGTGTAAAATATACAATTAGTACATTATCAAAAATACTATTAGACATGTCAAATATGTATATCTTCAAATGTGTCTTGATTCATCGTTCAATGAGCTGGAGCTACATTCCAAGGCTTGGTAGCCATCCTTGGCTATTCTAGAAACCACATACCAAGGAGGTATTTTGAGGTACCTTCAAAAACTAGTAAAAAATTAAACTTAAAAGGACTGCAAAAAATAAATTAGAGAGCTATAAAACAAAATATACATGTGTCAGAAGTTCTTATACCATATTATCCAAAGATTTTCATAAGTAATAAAATGAACAACTAAAATCAGTGCCTTTGGACTGCTACAATCTACTATCGATATCACTCAAAATTCAGAAATCAAAGTAACTATTGTTTTGAAAATTAAATGAGGAATAAGCTCATTAAAAAATAATTATAGAAAAATAGCTTGTAACTTACAGCCTTAGTGCCTTGTTTAAACGAAAACTTCTCTTTTATCTCTTAATTAATTTCCATCAACAATGCAACAATTAACCACTTTAGAAAATCTAAAGTAAAAACGTTTGACCCACAAATTCCTAGAAAAATGAAACTATGTAGCTGTCTTTTAACACCAATATCTGAACACTAATATGAGAAATATATATAAATAGATAATAAGATTAAAATAACGTCAATCTAATAAATCATTCTTATACCATAATTTCTTCTTCATTGGGACCAACTCTTTTTCTTTACTGACATAATTTAACTATCAAGTAAAAGTTTGTTCAATAATTAACTCCTCATTCAGTAGATTAATACTCTAGTCATGTTAAAATCTACAATTACACAAAATTGCACAAGTAATTCAAAAAACTATACAATGAATAAGATGTCTACCCTATTTCATTTCTCATGAATTCTTTATGATATCATTGGCCTTTAATCTCACTGTCCACTCGTCGTATCACTAAAGAGACAATGAAAATATTCTCATCTGATATGACCACATCAAATACTTAAACACACACAACTCATTTTAGAACTTTTAATTATCATTTAACAGCAATAAAAATTAAATATACATTTGTAATTTTATTAATGTCAAGTGATAGAGGCAAAAAAAATTCTACCCCACTCATTTAAATTAACACTAAATTTCATATGTAATACTAAAAGGTGGTAGGAGGGGGGTGTTGGGTTATGAAGGTGATTAGGGCGTCATGCTGAAACTTACAATTGCAAATCAAATGACAAAAACTTATACTAAAAATCAAAATATTATTCTATGGAATTTGGCCAATTGACCTACATATTAAAAACTAATAAAAATATTAAAAGTATTGAGAGAAAATCTCCCCATAAACAAAATTATCTAAGCGACTACATTGTGGATGTTCTTGTTTTTTTATATGAGAAGAGGGGTCTTCAATTTATAGAGTTCCAAGTTTCTCCTCTAAGGAAGGAATAAACCAAATATGGAAGAAAAATATATTTTCCTTTCATGAAAATTAAAAATATTTATGGTAATGGTTTGTCTTTCCTTTTAGGAAAAATAAACTTCAAATAAGATAAGAAAATTAGGACAAAACCCTCACAAATCTCTCCTTTTGGCTTGAATTTTCTTGATCATCTTTCTTCATACAATCTTCATGTATCATTGTTGCTTACCATGGTTAAAAGTTCATATGGGTTAAAAATTGGAGCCCTGCATTAAAAGTTATGAGCATGGTTGAAAGTGGAGCTCATGCGTTAAAAATAATATGCATGAACTGAAAGTGGAGCTCATGCATTAAAAGTAAGATGCATGAGTTAAAAGTGGAGATCATGTGTTAAAAGTAAAATACATGAGTTAACAGTGGATCCCGAGCATTAAAAGTTTGCTTGGGTTGAAAGTTGATTTTATTTTTAAGGATAGAGCAGCAGGATGGTTGAAAATATATTTGAAAATTTTCTCCACATGTAGTAGCACAAAAGTCTTCATTATCATCAAATTTGTTGCAAATTGATTTGAAACCACTTGATTCTTTCTTCAAATCTTGTTGAACCATTGGATCATTGAATCATGTGCTCTGATACCACTTGTTGGGTTATGAAGGTGATTAGGGCGTCATGCGGAAGATTACAATTGTAAATTAGATGGTTGATAAATCAGATGACAAAAACTTATACTAAAAATCAGAATATTATTATATGGAATTTGGTCAATTGGACTACATATTAAAAAGGCAGAACGCATAAGCGGCCCCTTGAACTTGTAAGGATTTTCTGTATAGACACTTTAACAAGGATGTCTTCCTATTGAACCACTTAAAAAGTTTGTCTATCAGACACACCTGGCTGACTTGGCACTTATCATTTGAGGCATTTGTTTTAAGGTGGAATGCCTGACATTACACGTCTTCTACGTGGAAAATCTAATACTGCATGGTAATACACATCAAAAAACACACAACCCCACACCCAACCCCTCAGTCATTTCTCAAAATCCCCAAAACGTGTTCCAAAAAACCCTAGATATTTCTTTCACGATTCCCGCTCAATATGTGGTCGATTCAAGAAAGTTGATCAATAAATTCATTTTTTCTTCCTAAGGCGTGGTCGATTCAAGAAAATAACTCTTGTTGCAGTGTTTTAGGGTTAATTCGAGAAAGCTAGGATATTTTGTGCTCAATCTTGTGAAGTAAGTTCATTTTCAAATCTCTACGACTATTGCTGTCAAGTTCCCCTTTAAATATAGCGTTTATTTTGTATATTACTAAAATGATGATGTTTTGTACATATGTGATTAAAGTTTGAATTTTTTAGGGTTTCCTTGTCAATAATTTGTCGAATTTATTTGAATTTTTTTCAGGGAATCTTATGGATATTATTAAAGTAACTCGCTTTCACCATGGTGGTAAATTTGTGGAAGGCACATCTGGTGGAGGTCTCGCTTACATAGAGGAAAGTGAAGTGAAATTTGTAGGTATCGATAAAGACCACTTTTCTTTAATGGAATTGTTTTTTTATACTAGAGATCTAGGGTATGTTACTGTAGGAGGTTTTTATTTTAAAGACCCTACAACCAATAACTTTATCTTAGTGGATAACGATTTCAGCTTACTAAACCTTATAAAAGACCTAGGTGATGGCAACTTTTTGGACTTGTATGTTCAATATGTTGTGGATGAGGTAGAGGTTGTTAAAGATAGGGTCCTACAGGTTATCTTTGTGGGCCAACAGTTGGTGAAAGTGTTAATGAGGATGGGGTAGAAAACTCACATAATATTAATATGGATGAAGGGTTACAACAAGGAGCTGCCCAATCTGAGAATATTAATGTTGAATTTGGTGTGGATGAAGGGTTACAACAAGGAGCTACCCAATCTGAGAATATTAATGTTGAAGTTGTTGTAGATGATGCATCATATCTAAAAGGTGTTGAAACAAATTGGGATATTAGTGATGATTCACAAGAGTTTTCTATTCCAGATGATAATGACTCAGAGATTAATGAAGAGTTAAGAACTCTTAGAAATGAAAGGAGAACCAAATTGCAGAGGAAAAAACATGTTCCTAAAGAGAAAATAACTCTTGGAGTAGCTGGTGTTGATAGAGGATTTGAAGACATTGGAAGGAACAAGGCTGCTGGGTATGCAGGAAGATTGAGGGGAGATAAACAATCTATTGATTGTTCAGAATTGGATAATGATGATAGTTGGGGTGAATTAGATCATGAAGTTGTGGAAGGTGTTGATTTACCAGCTAGAAGAAAAAGTAAAAAGGTAGATTTGATCCTAATTGTGTAGTTGTTATATTTGAGCTTGGTATGGTATTTGAAAATGCCATAAAATTTAGTAAGGATGTGGCAGAGTATGTTGTGGAATATAGAGTCAAATTAAAATTGAGGGCTAATGAAAAACATAGAGTCAGAGTTAAATGTCAGCATAAGAAATGCAAATGGTTGTTATATGCTTGTCTAGACAAAGACTCTGGTGATTTTATTGTTAAGAATTACTATCATGTTCATCAGTGCCCTACCAGAACCAAGAACAAGTTGTGTACATTTAACTTTATTGCAAATAAGTTTAGGGACAGAATAATTTCTCAACCTTATATAAGTTGTGGGAAATTCAAGAGTTGGTGAGGAAGAAGACAGGATTGTATGTTGGAAGAACTCTTTGTTATAGGGCAAAACTGAAGATTCTCAAGGAGTTTATGGGTGATTAGAAGATGGAGTTTGCAAGGTTGTGTTATTATGCAGACATGATAAAACAGACTAATCCTCGTAGTTTATGTTGGGTGAAGACAGACAGGGAATCTACTCTAGGAAAGAATATGTTTGTTTACTGTTATGTTTGTTTTGATGCATTAAAGAGAGGTTGGTTAGAAGGATGTAGAAAAATCATTGGTTTTGATGGATGCTTTCTAAAGGGTGCTTGCAAGGATGAATTATTAGTTGCAATTGGTAGGAATGGAAATCAACAAATGTTTCCAATTGCTTGGGTAGTTATTGATCAAGAAACAAAGCACAGTTGGAGTTTCTTCATCAACTTCTTGATACATGATCTAAACTTAGGCACTGACATGGATTGACTGCGATGTCTGATATGCAAAAGGTTAGTTTAATGATAATTATTTAATTTTAATCTCATTGCCAACTTATTTAATTATTACTAGTCATAAATTTCAATTATTATGATATGTAGGGTCTTATAGCAACCATAATGGAGTTGCTGCCAGATTATGAGCAAAGGATGTGTGCTAGACACATCTGGTCCAATTGACAGAAGACCTGGAGACGAGAAGAAAGAAGAAAACAATTCTGGAGATGTGCAAAATCAAGCATTGATGTAAAATTTCAAGATGAAATGGATAAACTTAGGGCCTATTTGGAAGGACACTTTGGTAATTGGATTTGGTGTAATTGGGTGTAATTACATTGTCTGTCCTGTTTGGTTGGACAGGTAATTACTTGGTCAGCAGGTAATTGGTGTAATTGGCAGGGGGTAATTACACTCTCCAATTCACAACCATAAGTTGTGAATTGTTGGTAATTACATGGTATAATTACCAGCTGATTACTCTTTTATTTTATTTTTTTACTTCTATTATTTTATGTTCTTTTTTTATTTTTATTATTCTAGAAATTTCTAAAAAGTTTATTTTTTATTTTATATTATAATATTTTATTTTCTTCTTGTTATCAATCTTACTTTATGTGATTCTATGCAATTTTTTCGTATTATCTATTTCTTTATGCCAAGCTTATTTTCTCATTAACATAATTCTATTAGTATTCTAATTTTTAAATTAAAATAAAATTTATTGTTAAGTAAGGTTATAGACTTACCTTTTCTTTTCTTTTTTTTTCTAAAAAATAATAAATCATATTTATGTACGCTATGTTGAAATTTGCGATAAGAGTATTATGTTAAATTTTTTGTTTTGAATTTATAACTTATGTTATATTTTCAATTTCATTTGTTTTAGCAATATTGAATTCACTTTGCAAGTCATTTTTTAATTAGACATGATAGATTATCTTTTTGTCAAACATTTTAATAATTTATGACATTTTATTTATATATTAATCTTTTTATCAAACATGCATTTGACGATGTTAGTAGAAACTTCATACTTTTAGTTTTTATGATCAATTCAATTGAAATATATTAATTTCAAAAAGTATAAATCAATTATTTTTTAATAATATTAGTTAAGAACATTTGTTTATTTATTAATATACTTCCAAAAAGTAATATATATCTTAAATATTTAATTTAATATCATTTATATTGTTTCTTGTTTTTCTAGTATAAATTTTGAATAATTAATTTTTATTTCTAAAATTTAATATAATATTATGATTGTTATTGTGCATCCAAACAGAATATATGTAATTACACTGTGGCATCCAAACAAGACATGTGTAATTACAGTGTAATTACATTATGGAAACCAAACAGGTCAATGTAATTACTAGATTGTGTAATTACTAGGCTGGTAATTACTACCCTAGTAATTACACCAATTCCAATTACCAGGTGGCTTTCCAAACAGACCCTTAATAAACTTGGTAATAGACTTATTACATTATGAAAAAAAGACATGGTGTAAAGCATATTTTAAGGAGCATGCTAAGTGTGATATTGTTGAGAATAATATGTGTGAGACATTTAATTCTTAGATATTAGCTGCTAGACATAAATCAATTATCACCATGTTAGAGGAGATTAGACATAAGATAATGGATAGAAATGTTGAGATGAGAAAATTTGTTGACACTTGGATATCAGACATTTCTCCTATGGCAAGTTTAGTACTTGAAGAAAACAAAAATTCTACTAGAGATTGTCAAGTTAGATTCAATGGCCAATTTGGATATGAAATTTTAGATGGTCATTATAGGCATAATATTGATATCAGAACGAAGACATGTACTTGTAGAACCTGGCAGTTGAGAGGCATACCATGTCAACATGTTGTTTTGGCATATCAGCATGCAGGCCAAGACCCTAAAGATCATGTTGTACATTGGTATAGAAAAGATACTTTCATGAAGGCTTATAATTACTTTATCTCGCCAATACCTAACATGAAAATGTGGTCTCACACTAGTGATATAGTGATTGAGCCTCCTGAACCAAAACAAATGCCTGGTAGACCACCAAAATACAGAAGAAAGTCAAAGGATGAGCCAAGAAAGAAGTACGGAAAGTTGTCCATGAGAGGTGTAAAAATGACTTGCTCCAATTGTCATCAACAAGGTCACAATAATAAAGCCTTCAAATATGTGGTAATACTCAAGCCAACCTTTGATTACTTCAATTAAATAGATAAAAGGCAATACAATTTTTCTTCTTTACACTATTAAATCTTCTGAAATGGGTCAACCTGGAAGCTCAACCCAACCTAGACCTGGAAGGTTAACCCAACCTGCAAGCTCAAGCCAACCTGCTAGCTCAAGTTAGCCTTAAAGCTCAAGGCAACCCATAGATTCTAGCGAGCCACCAAGCTCAAGCCAACCAGTAAGTTCTAACTAGACACCAAGCTTAAGCCATCCACCAAGATCAAGTCAGCCACTAACTCAAGGCAACCAACAAGCTTTAGCCAACCACCAACCTCAGGCCGACCTGTGGGTTCTAGCCAGCCACCAAACTAGAGACCATCACAACATGTCAACTCAGACCAACAATTAACTTCTATCTGTAATGATACTTCAATTGTTAGAAGAGTTCAACAAGATGGAAGAGGCATGGGAAGAGACAGGGGAAGAGGCAGAGGAAAAGGCAGGGGGAGAGAAGGTGATGATACTTCAACTGTTACAAGAGGTCAACAAGCAGGAAGAGAAGTGGCATCTACACTGATGATATAAGTGGCAAACAAACATTTAATGTAAGCGTCTAACCAACTTCAATTATTTATGATATACTTTGATAATACTTATTTTAGTTCCTTGTATATAGCCTAGTACAGCAGGTGAAAGAGTTGTTACTCCAGATGTTTTCAAGTGTGCAACTCCAATAAACATTGATATCGGTTGGGTGTTTTTGATGTACACTTAGGGGTTCTTTTATTTTGAATATGTAATGCAAGAAGAAAATAATATTGAGACTGCTTTAATATATTTTGTGGTGTTTTTGATGTACACTACAACAAGTGGTTTAAATGTTGATTTTCTTACAAGGAAATGTCAAAAAAAAATTATCGATGATTCATGCTTGTTTGGAGCTTAATGTTGTTGTGTTGTTGACTTAGTATTATAATATTGGTAAATGGTTATTGGTGTATGGAGGTGAATAAGAGGAATAGAAATAAGGCAATACAATAGAGGTGAATAAACAAGAAAAATATGATAGATTCATGAACAACTATCTTCATTACTTCATCGAAAATCAGTACAACAGAAACACAAGACTACTAATACAATCACCCCTAAGACTACTAACATAAATATTTCCATATAGCCAAAATTGTGAGTGCAATAACGCATATAATCCTGATTTTTCTTGCCTACTTCCTTTCTTGTTCATAGGATTTGATTTTTTTCAATAGATCCCATATGATCTTTTTTGCTTGAGGCAGTATTTCATCATCGTACCATCAAAAATAATCACATCCACCTCTTCTCTACACAAATTATCAAAATAATTAAAATATAATTAGCGATTTGTTTAACCAGATTAGAATAATAAGAAAAATCTTACCTTTATGTTTTTGCAGCAAAAAAATTAATGTCCGGTATTAAGTTGTGTCCATGAGATTCTCAATCCAACATTGACCCCACATCGACAGAACACATTTGCATCTGAAGAAGTTGAAATCGTCAAATTGGACATTTTCTTCGTTGTGAAGAAAATGAATGAAGAAATTTTTTTGATCTCGCTGTGAAGAAGACGAATGGTGAGATATGGAGAAGAAAGAGAGGGAGATGAGAGAAAAAAGGGGAAGAATCTAGGGTAAAATAAATAAAAGGGGAAGAATATTATCGTTAAGTGTGTTAAAGTGTGCCAATCAAACACATCAGCTTTTATTTCTCATTTCACGCGCTCAAAAGGAGTGCTTCACTCGATAAGTGCAAAGTCAGCCAGGTGTGTCTGATAAGCACACTTTTTAAGTGGTTTAAGTGTTCAATAGGAAGGCATCCTTGATAAGGTGTCTATACGGAAAATCCTTACAAGTTCAAGGGGCCGCTTACGTGTTCTGCCTATAAAAAATTAATAAAAATATTAAAATTGTAGAGAGAAAATCTCCCCGTAAATAAAAGTCTCTAAGCAACTACATAGTGGATGTTCTTGTTTTTTTATATGAGAAGAGAGGTCTTCAATTTATAGAGTTCCAAGTTTCTCCTTTAAGGAAGGAATAAACCAAATATGGAAGAAACATATATTTTCCTTTCATGAAAAGTAAAAACATTTATGGTAATGTTTTATCTTTTATTTTAGGAAAAATAAACTTCAAATAAGGTAAGAAAATCAGGGCAAAACCCTAACAGCAGGGAGAAAATCCCATCAGCCAAAGTTGATGGAAAGAATGTAGGCCTATCTAACCACCAACAAACAAATCATTTTAGGCGAACAATTAATATATTAAAAAAGATAGCCTAAATTCCTCTTAGTAAACACAGGATTGCCACAATCTTCTCTATCATAACAAGGTTATATAAGTGAAGTTCTCCAAAAAAATAAAGATGAAATAACAAACTCAGAGGCTGCTACATATTCATTCGGCTTCCATGGTAGAATCAGCAACACAAGTTTTCTTGATGCTTCTCCAAACAATGGCTCCATCTCCCAAAGTAAACACATTTCTTGAGGTCGACTTTCTAGAGTCCATATTAGACTGGAAATCTGAGTCAGTGTACCGTGTGGCCACCAACTCATCTGACTGATGGACTAGCATGTAATCCCTAGTCCTTTTTAGGTGCTTAACTATTGTCCAGTGCTCTTGACCAGGATTAGACTGATATATGCTAACCATGTCTATGGCAAAATAGATATCAGGTTTAGTGCACAACATCACATACATGAGGCTTCCTACAGCTGACGCATAAGGAGCTATCTTCATGCTTTCTATTTTCTCACCTGTCTTAGGACATTTATCCTTAGATAGAGACACTCCATGTCTAAGAGGAAGAAACCCTTTCTTGGAATCATGCATGCTAAACCTAGTAAGAATTGTATCAACATAAAGAGCTTGAGATAAACTTAACATCCTTTTCTTGCGATTACATAGAAACTTGATCCCAAGGATGTGAGTAGCTTCTCCCAAATCCTTCATATCAAAATTAGTGGACAACCATTCTTTAATTGAATTCATCAAGCTCACATTATTTCCTATGAGCAAGATATCATCTACATATAATATCAAAAACACCACTTTATCCCCATTCCGCTTTTTGTACACACAGGACTCATCAAGACATTGCTTAAAACCAAAAGTCTTGATTGCATTGTCAAAGCAAGTATTCCATTCCCTAAAAGCTTGCTTTAATCCATAAATATATCTTTTAAGCTTGCACAACATGTTTTCTTTGTCTTTTTCTATGAAACTGTCTGGTTATCGCATAAATATGCTTTCATCAAGACTTCCGTTAAGGAAAGTTGTCTTGATGTCCATTTAAAAATTTCATAATCATAATGAGTATCAATGGATAAGATAATTCTAATAGACTTAAGCATGACTACTGGCGAAAAAGTTTCCTCATAATCGATCCCTTATTTTTGAGTAATCCATTTTGCAACAAGTCTAGCTTTGTAAGTTTGCACTTTTTTATGTACTCCTCTCTTTTTCTTATAGATCCACTTGCATCCAATGAGTTCGACTCCTTCTACAGGTGGTTCTACAAGATCCCAGACGTTATTGGAGTACATGGACTCCATTTCTGATTTCATAGCAACTATCCATTTTTCTGCATCTTTATCTTGTAGTGCTTCGTCGTAATTCACAAGTTCGATATTCGACTCTTCAGGGACTCTATCAAAAGACTCTCCCAAGATTCCATACCGAAGTGATTTTCTTATCAGTCTCCCACTACAACAAGAAACTATAAATGTTGGGGCAGGTTCAAAGAGATTTGCATTATTATGATCTTGTGGTGGAACCACATCATTTGTAGGATCATAAGTGTCCATGTTATCTTCAGCACCTTGCGGTACAGAGATATGATCAACAACTTCTTCCTCTAATACAATCTGCTCACTATTACTCCCACTACCTTGATGCAATGAATTTTCATGAACTTGTACTTGTGGAATTATATGGTTATTAACATCTCTCCCACTAAGATAATGCAATGGTATGTTAACTCTAACATATGGGGTTTGAATTTGGTTTCCATTATTTTCAGTAGACTGATTTGTTATCACTTTGCTTAATTCCTGCAAAAACTAGTTTACTTCTACGAATATGATTTGTTAAAATATCTTTTTTCAGAAACTTGGCATTGATAGTCACAATGACCTTTTCTTTAGGATTATAAAGCATATCACCTTTCGTTTCTTTAGAGTATCCAATAAAAACACATACTTCTATTTTAGGTTCCAATTTTTCTGCCTTCCCTTTAAGCACATGTACTGAATATCCCCAAACTCGAACATGTTTTAAACGAGGTTTATGCCCAGTCCACAGTTCAATGGGTGTCAAAGGAATAGATTTAGAAGGAACTAAGTTTAGAATGTAATTTTCAGTTTCTAATGCATATCCCTAAAACGAATAAGGCAAATCAGAGTAACTCATCATTGATCTAATCATTTCTAAAAGAGTTTTGTTTCTTCTTTTTGCTACACCATTTTGTTGTGGTGTTCTAGGTGCAGACATTTGAGATGTAATTCCTTATTTTGATAAGTAACTAATGAACTCATTAGATAGGTATTCGCCACCACGATCAGATCGCAATGACTTGATATATTTTCCATGTTGTTTCTCCGTTTCAGCCTTAAGCTCTTTGAATTTCTCAAAGCATTCAGACTTATGGTGCAACAAATAAATATATCCATGTTTTGAGTAGTCATCAATGAAAGTCACGAAGTACTCATATCCAAATCTCGCTTGAATGTTCATTGGGCCACACAAATCAAAATGAATTAGCTCTAGTTTATCATTGACTCTGTTTCCTTTTGAGGGGAAATGTCTCTTAGTCATTTTTTCTTCTAAACAAGATTCACATGTAGGTAGTGCCTCCACTTTTAATGAACCTAAAGGTCCATCTCGAACCAACCTTGAAATCCTATCTAGATTTATATGACATAGATGCAAGTGCGATAGATAAGTCTCATTAAAATCAGAAGAACGCTTTATTTTACTTGAAAGGTTAACATTATTCAGTTCTACGGTTTGTTGTAGTTCTAGAGAGACATTAATAATAAAAAGACCATCAATCAACGTACCATCAGAGACAAAATGTTTATTATAGCTAATAACACAACCGTTATCAAAAAAATTAACATCATAACCATCTCTCAAAACTTTAGAAACTGAAATTAAATTTCTTCTAACAACAGGTACATATAGAACATCTTTTAAAATTAAAACTCTACCACTATCAAACTAAAAAGTAATATTTCCTAATGCTAAAATCGGAGTTGTTAAACTAGCTTAAAAAATGCTAACTTCACCTCTAATCAGCTTGCGCATTTTTTGAAACCCCTGCAAAGTAGTGCAGATATGATCAGTGGCTCCTGAGTCTACACACCATGAAGTGGTAGAAACAGCCGCTAAAAATGTTTCAACGACAACTGAAAGTGAGTTTCCTAGGTTGTTTTTCTTCTTGGCTAAGAAAACTGGAAAATGTGTCTTCCAATGGCCTGACATCTTGCAATGGAAACACTTGCCCTTAGGCTTTTTCATGCCCCCAATTGGAGGTGCAATTGCATTTGCTTTGTGAGACTTTTTCTTCTTCTTTTGTCCACCTTGCGGTTTAGAAATAGAACCTTTCTCAATATTTAGTGCCATGGATGGTGCCTGTGTTTTTGAAAAGTGTCTCTGCTGCCTGCAGCTCATTCAACAATTGTGCCAAAGATAGACTCATCTTATTCATATTATAATTTAGAAAAAACTGTTAGGCAGAAACTGCAATATCATCTCAATTTAGGAGTCATTGTCAATTTCAGCCCCTAAGACCTCTAGTTCATTTTGAAGACCTATCATCTTCAGAGCATGGTCTATAACAAGCGTGCCTTCAACCATCTTAGTGTTCATGAGAGATATTATGGCAGTCTACTTAGTTGATCGACCCTAGTCTCCAAACATTTGTTTCAGATTCTCCAGAATTTCAAAAGCAGATGACATAGCTTGATGATAATGTTGCAGCACATTTGACATTGAAGCCATAATGTAACACCGCGCTATCTCATCAACTTTGTGCCATTTTGATAAGCTACCTTATCCTCATCACTAGATTGTGCATCTGGTTTCAATGGGCATTCCTCATAGAGTACAAATTTATACTCTTCAGCAGTTAACACGATGTCAAGATTTCACCTACAATCAACATAGTTAGAACCTGCAAGTTTATTTTGACCCAAAATAGTATTAATGGGATTAAAAAGATGCATATTGAATCTGAGATTAAAGAAATAGTTACAATAGATCAATCAAACAGTCATATAAACATTGAATAGTTACATTCAAACTCATCACATACATATACATTCATGCATCTTAAATAGCTAATCAGTGGGATTGGAGAACTACTCATACAATATGCATATATCATGACTGATTATTTACTCCATAAACTTATACAGACCTAACTCAGATGGAGAGTCTACTGTTAATTTAAGTCAAGTGAAAATCAAACCCTAGTTACATTGATCCAATCATATATTACTCAGTTTAGGAGAGTTAATACATATTATCAAACTAGTGATTAAATACATAGTGACTGTATTAAATTCATCTGATGTGGAGGAAGGTCTAAGCCAACACATAAACTTAATACTTAATTACTATTTAATCTTGCTTATCATGGAATACCAAAATATTTTAGTGATAAAACAAAGACTTATAGTTTACTAAAGAACACTATCTCACATAAACAATTACATGCATATATTCAGTACTATAGTTCACTATAGCAAGGAGCAAAAATTCCAAATAATAAATATGCACCTTTGGTTCATTACTCTTAAACCAAAAAAATTGTTTTAATAATAAAACGATTTTGAAACAAGTGCAAAAGTTGCTCACAACTATCATTAACCAAATAAATTGCTCAACTTTAATATATTTTGCACAAAAAACAAAAGGAAAAATTATTGTTTTGTAGCTTAGCCGCCACCCTTTTCCCCTAATTTTTTTCTTTATCAATCAACAATACAAAATAACAAAGTAACAACTGTCAACAATATACATGTGCATGCAAAAAGAATTAAGAGCACTTTTGCACATTAGTTGCCGCCGTCTGAATCTTTTATCTTTTCTTTTGTTTCATTAAACAAAATAATGAATTGTTTATAATGATTTCCATTCGGCTCAATGAATTTAAAAAAACATACACACAATTTTACATAAGCATATTTTAGATAATCTATAAAGATGCAAGTATGGCTCTGATACCAATTATTAGAAAATAGCATACACAACGGAAGCATTCCAGAATCATACATCTTACATGAATATAGACAACAATCACAAATACATATCACATACAAAGTATGCTGAAAATTAACTCAGGATTACCTCTTGAAGTGTGTGCAGATATCTTGAAGTAAATCCGACTCCAGCTCTACGGTCTTCTACAGTGATTCCAAATTAACAACTGAACTCTCTCAATAGTTGGGTGGGCAAGTATCGCATAAAAAAGTGAATTGTCTTTCTAGATTAGAAAAATCCCTACTTATAGAGATTTCTTCTCAATCCAAAAAAGGAGTCATTTTTCATCAAGAAAAAGAAACACACGTTTTCTTTTCCCTAGAAAAAAGGATTCTGAGTTTTAGTTAACTGGGCACTAGAGGAACCACAGAATTAATTATTGAGGCTTCCTATTATGGAAATAATTCCAAATAATTAATTTGAATTATTCTTACCATAATAAATTACAAATGATTCCACTAGAAATTCATAATTGCACTCGTCTATTTATATTTCGAAATTCACCATTAAACACTTATGTAATTCGCCATGTTAAGATTACAGGTTCTAATCAATAAATTAAATTACTGACGTATTTAATTCAATAATTAATTTCCTTTAGAGCAATACTTAACTTATTTCATGTGTCAGATTCATAAATCTATCGGCTGGGTTTACACATGAAAACTTATAAGTTTCTCATAAATAGGTGTATCATCGATATGGATTTCATCAACTAACTAATTATTTCACCAATATATATTATTATCATTCAATCTACCATGTATATTGACCCATCTCAGAATCACACCTTTTAATAAATCAAAATGATAATTAATATATACAGATCATAATCATTATATCAAGATTAAGAATATAAGTACATTTATCAATTTAGAGAATATGTTTTTATCAATCGGTCTAAAACATTTATCTCTACTCGATCCCGTTCAATACATACAAAATGCACTAGCACGAGAAGTTAGAACTATACCATTCTCATAATCAAGATAAACTACATTTAATCTCGTGCTACAATCTTTCTGATGGTTTGTCCAAATTTCCATCTACGATTGTGAACTATAATTTTTAACTTATAAGAATCGATAATTTAATCTTATATGTATAAGTTTAAACTCTATACACCAAATCATCTACTATATAAGTTAAGGACACATATATGGCAAATTGATCTATTAAATGTAACACTTTATTGAATTGAATAAATAAATAAACAATTGATCAATAATAATAATTTATCAAAACGCATGATTAATAGTATATCCTTACAGCAACCGGTTCTCTAATATTCTTGATTGGCTTTGGAAATCCTTCTCAGCTGATTGGGTCTAGTTGTACTTGATTACACGTCCAGCATCTACTGAGTTCTCTAAGAAAAATGGCTTATATAGTATGTGTGCTCCAAAGCATATAGAGTTATCGTTAAGTTTACCCCTTCTCTAGAACTTGGATGATGTGGCACATATCTTAGATCAAAGTGACCATTTATCTATTTTCTCATTCCAACTTTAAAATTCAGTTTTGTTTTGTTTTTAAAGAAAAACACTTTAGAGAACCTATAACTACACCTTAAATTCCTTTTATAATTCATGCATTGCCTCCTTAGACAAAAGGCTACTCTTTAATTCCTGAACAACTACCCCATAGATCCCTTTTACAATTATTTTCATCATCTGATCTTTGTGCCAACAATAGACAGTGGAATCATGCTTTTATTTATATGATTAATTAATTAAGGGAAAAGGCTCAAATATACCATCGAACTTTCAGAAAAGCTCATTTATGTCATCCGTTAAAAGTTTGGCTCATCTATGTCATTACCGTTTAAGAAAAGGCTCATTCATGCCATTATTTTTTAACGGTGATTTTGCAAAACCATTTTTTACACGTGACCAATTATAATTCGGCCACGTCATTATTTTTTTTATAATAAAAAATCAAAATTCTGGAAAAAAAATGACGTGGCCGAATTATAATTGGCCACGTGTAAAAAATGGTTTTGCAAAACCACCGTTAAAAAATAATGGCATGAATGAGCCTTTTCTTAAACGGTAATGGCATAGATGAGCCAACCTTTTAACGGATGGCATAAATGAGCTTTTTCTGAAAGTTTGATGGCATATTTGAGCCTTTTCCCATTAATTAATTGTGTTGCTACTATTTGACACCTGCAGTAATTTCGTCACAACCATAAGAGTTAAGTCACTTCGTCACAACCATAAATTGCTCTTCAAAATGACTTAAGGAAAAGACGACATATCTATGATCAGTAATGAATTTACTGCTCCACTTCACTTTACGCAAGTGTAGTTTATTAGTGCTTTAATTTACTGTAAATTTGTAATGCCGTTACCTCAAAACCTAAAGCTTATAAGAGCTATTCACCATTGGATAAACTATTCTTGAATTTGGTATAAGCACCAAAAGACAAACTCTATCCACAAATATTTCTGTAATTCTTCACATATGTAGCTAAAACTGTTATAATTAAACTAGACAAAATATCGAAAAACTGAAGACAACAAAGACTCATTGGTGTTCAAGATCAAAAAGGAAAATGAATATTACTGAATGATCTCCGTATGCTTAATATGGTACTTCACCCCGCGCGGGTAGTAACTAATAACACTATGAGACCCCAATGTTTCTAGCTCACATCGTAAAAGCACTGCAAAAAGATACACCTCACTTGCATTAAATAACAAAAAATACCTGCAACCGTCTCTCCTCTCCCCGTCTACAATTGACAAACATTTATCAGTAGCTATAACAGAATTAAAATACAAACTCCTCTTCCCCTGCCCCATTTGGTAGTTCTCTATCCTTCACAGCTCTCAATGTCTCTGCTGTTGAATCACTTATACCTAACAGATACTGTAACCTGGACAACTTTTCTGGTGGGGGATCACTCTTCAAATATACGATGAACAGATCAGACAGTTCTTCTGGTACCTCCCAAGATAATGGGGTTGCAGGAACGGCCTTGTCACAAGCTAACAAATCATTGAGAGAAGAAACCTACAAAACACAGAAGTAGTAGCATTAAGACTTCAACAAACATATATGGCATGATTCAAGCAAAACCAACAGCCGTCTTAAGATAAAATTCATACCAATGCTTTATGATTTCTCTGCCTTAAAAGTGACACGGCCTGAATAAGTGAGTTTGATAATCTGCTACGAGCTAGTTCATGAACAACTTTTTTGGCCTTCTCAACATTTATATTAAGATCTTTTGGGATATTTTCATATACCTCTTCTTCGTCAAACTCTCCAGTACCAGATGAGAAGATATCAGCCAGAGTCTTTTTGAAAAGATTCTCACGTAAACTTTCGGATATCATGGTATTTATGTCTACTGAAGACTCTTTCAATTCTCTAATCTCCTTAATGCTCAGCCTTCCCTGACCAACAGCAGTCTCGAGGGCTGCCGCCAGTTTTGTTGTTGTGATGCTCTTTATTATATTCTGAGCATACTGTGGTGGCAAGCCAACATTCTTCTGCAACTCATTCAGCTGTACCATTTTGGCCTTCGTTATCTGTCCATCAGCTAAGATCACCTCTGCTTGTTGCCTAAAAGCCTGCTCAGCTAAACCTTGGTGCACTCCAACAATCTCACTATCGGTCAACCCGAGGATGCTACCAAGTTGACTTAGAAAAACATATTCAGAGTCATCCTTCTTTGTGGTGATCTGGACCCCAAAAGGAATTTTAGTAACTTGCCCAGTTAGACAGAAGAGCAAGTACGTCTTGTAAAGTTCTGTTCTCTCTCTTTCCGGAAGATCGTCCTTGAGAGTAATCTCGGTCTGGATTTCCTTTCTCAAATTGTTCCTGCTGGGTTTTACTTTTCTTAGTGATTGCAAGGACTCCCACTCCTCATCCTCCTCTTCATTTTGTTGAATCTGTTCTTCTTGAGTCTCTTCTGGCGGTGTATCAGATGATTCACCCTTGATGTCTGCAACTAGTTGAGACGCAACAAAACTATTAAAGGCTATCATTTTTTTCAGTTCTTTGGCTGATTCAGTGCGGCTCCCAGCTCCTCGGGCCCTCTGAATGTAAGTGATGAAAATCTTTCTGACCTGTGTTTGTGAACCCATTGAATGTAATTAGAAATATTTGGAGGTATGTCTCGTAGTGGAATCAAAGAAATTTTACAACCCAAAAACCAGAATTAGCATCCTGATACTTACTGCCTTACTAGCAATAGTCATGGCAACCTCCCTGGTTAATCGTAAACCATATGCGGCCTTCCTCACAGCATTCTTGGTTTCAGTATCATAACCATCTATTCCACAAGCAATTGCTTCCTTAACCACCTGCCAACAATATTTGTATTGATCGAGAGGAAGGGTCAGATTAAAATCAATACCTTGTGCACCGAAAGAAGTTGAAAGAAATCAATCCACTTTAATATTGAAAACTATAACTCCCAATCTAAAATACAAAATCTCTCAAGTGGCTATTTACAATGTGATTACTGTTCAACAGTGTTTCTAAAAGCAAAAAGTGACCAGGTCCAATTGAAGTGAAAAGGAGAAGTGAAGAACACACTTCTCTGAAAATGAAGCAACAATTTACGGGAAATTAGGGAAGTGTCAAACTGCTTATTACGTGGTGATATTAATTAGAGAAACATCCAGTAATCTTTTTTCATATTTGACTTTCAGCGGTCAAACTGCACTTTGGTCAAGCCCTACTTAGATCAAGTAACATAATATTTTACAACAAAAATTAGAACATAATTATCTACATCTAAAGTAATTCCACATAAAAAGGTCAAGGATTTTCTAAAATAGAACAGATGAATACAAGAAATGCATTTGACAGAGTGCAGTTCCATATTTGAAGGTCAAAGTAAACAAAAATTATGGGGCAGAAGAAAAGCAAGGTACAAGCAAGCAGACAAGAGGGGGCTGCTCAGATGGTAAGCAACCTCCAACTTTACTAGGGGAGCAAAAATATGGGAGATCCTATGGAGTAAAAAAAAGAAAGAAAAAAAGGTACAAGCACAGTAGTCTTTCATCCTAACTGCTTTTTCCCAGTATTTATGGCCCAATTTATTCAATTCTCACACGCTATGAAGCACATGTGATAAAAGTATCGGGGGAATAAAATGTAACTTTGCGGATGACAGAAGCACTTGCAAATATCTCCTCAATTAAAAGCTAGCACAAAGCAGGTCTCTTTATCAACATTCTAAATAGTACTGGAATTTATTGTAATGTACCATAATGTAAAGGAGAGGTACGTATAGTAACTAAAATGGAGTTGGCAGCAAATTCCTAAAGGCAACTGCAAGCACTCAAAATATCAAACTCCACTTAGCAGTTTAACAGAAGAGAAAAGACTATCTACAAACTATTTTATTAATCCACAACATCATTTGCCTCATTTTTTTACAGCCCAATCAGCTGCATATAATAAGATGAACTGAATGACGCAATATCTATAGAGAAAGGAGTGACAATTACCTTTTCAAACAAACTGCCACAGATATCTGCATGAGCAGCTTCAACTGTTTGCTTGGGAACGCAAAGCATTACCTGCAGGCACTCCAATGCCTTCATGTCCTCATCACTAAGTTCTCCATCAGCGACAAGCTGCTGAAGCTTTTGCCTGTAGATTTCTGAAAATGAAAGGCAAAGACAAGCTTTTCAGTACAACACAACAGATCACGATTTTTCTTTCCGCTGTCTTTAGAAGTGCATCAGGCAAATAGTAAAGTTTATGTTGCCTATTTATGTGATCCGGAAAAAAAATCAGTTCATAAGATGACACATCAAGGCATTACCAAGATGGCACAAGGCATTTTCAGTGTAAAAATACCTCGACTAAACTGGAGCACAGAATCCAAGATACTACATATAAGCGGTCACTGATGTTCACATGCCAATAGGATTGACATTCAACAATTCCCTGATTTCCTCCACAGGCCTACCTGTTTGGTTGTTGCCCGTAAGTGTTCTATAACCTTACACTCACTCTTAAGGTTTTGCATCCTCACTTGCAACACTCCAAAAAAAAAACACTATTATTATTTTTGATTACTGTGGTGTCCGCACCAGTGTGCGCGCACCTCAACTAATTCTATGGATACTAGACACCTCCCACCAGCAACAGTTACCAAGTAACTCTGTCCACCAAGGCTAGAACAGATGGGAAGAAATCACCTTATGTTTTGTCTCTGCTGGCAACTGAACCTGAGACCTCAGGGAGCTCAACCCAACAGAACTAGCTTTAAGAAGTTCAATTATAAAATCAAATTACTATTAGCTGATAAGCAAACTGATGACACTGAAGGTGCTATAAACAACACTCCTATTGTCAACTCCAGCTTCACAGCAAAGCTAATCGCTGGTTTTATCAAAAGGAGGGCAACTAACAACTCTATGCAACTATGCTGAAAAGGAAAAACCTCAAATTTCAAGAACTGCTAGAGGATGAGGTTTTAGGAATACAGTAGAAAACAAAATTTGGAGTCGTTATTTTGTACTTGAAAACCTCACTTGTATTGTTCCTCTCTGAGGAACCAACTAAAACAAGCAGATAACCTCAACAAGTTCTTGTTAGCACTCCCTCGTGTGCAACTGAAAACTCGACTACTTCCAAATGTCTTCCCTCTCCAGATAAGACAATTAAGCATGAAAATGTCACTCAATCTACATTAGAAGACGAGTCACATCGTTATCACGTATTACCTTGATGAATCTCAAGAGCCTTTTGTGGATCAAAATTTAATTCTTCACAAAGATTTTGAAGATAGGCTGCTTTGCTCTCGAACGCTTCTAATTCACCACTGGTAACAGCTTGAGCAAGTCGTTTACGGTATACCTTTGAGGTGACATCCAATGTGATTGTATCTGCTTCTCGTTTCCCCAAACCAAATATATTTCTCAATTGGTTCAAAGCAGCAAGCTACAAGAGGAAGAAAAGTTGAGATTAAGAGGCATATAACTAAAGATAAACAGAATAACAAATCAAATGGCCTCGAGAAGATGCAAGAGAATGCTACAGCATCTGGATTATTCCATGGCATGTAAAATAAGTGAAACTTATTAGGAAGCAAAACAATTGAGCATATTCATTAAAAAGGAAAGGATTCAATATGATCAAATCTTTCGAGTGTATTGGTCTAAAGACCAAACAGACCCACAAACCATCTCATCAATAAGAAATCTGTTCCCCGAAACAAGTATACTGTAATCCTTAATGTAATAATGAAGAACATAGACTGGTTTGCATGCAAAGAGCCTTAGAAGAACATAGACTGATCTGCTTGCAGCTATTAAACAAACTCTATTATCGCATTACCAGATATTGTTATCTGTAGTTATACCAGCCTACGCCCAGAAACCAAGATTCCACAAGGTTGAATTACTCCAAATCAGTTAATTTCTTTGTTTCATTTACATGTTTTACACTCTTTTTTAGTCTATATGAAAAAGAAAATTGCTTTCTATATTTCGTAAGTTCTAAATTTCAATATTACAGTTATACCCTTAATAACACTCCATTTTTAGGAATGATATGGCATGTTTAAGATCACAATAGTTCAAAGGGTGATGTGACGCATGAGGCAGGCGTGGAAGTGAGACTTGATATGCAGGCTGTCCCCAAGATTTAAGTATCTTGGGTCTCTGATCCAAGGAAATGGGGATATCAACGATTATGTCACACATTGTATTGGTGCAATACAGATGCAGTGGAGGCTTTCATCCGTTGTCTTGTGCGATAAGAATGTACCACTGAAACTTAAAGGTAAGTTCTATAGAGTAGCGGTCAGACCGACGTTAGTGTAAGGGGAAGAGTGTTGGCCAGTCCAGAATTCTCATGTACAGAAAATGCAAGTGGCAGAAATGAGCATGTTGAAATGGATGTGTGGGATGAGGAAAGGGAGGCTGAGATGGTTTGGGCATGTGAAGAGATGTGCAAGTGCCCCAGTGAGGAGATGCGAGAGGTTGGATATAGTGGGGATGAGGAAAGGCAGAGGTAGGCTGAAGAAGTATTGGGAAGAAGTGATTAGCCCGGATATGATGCATCTTCAGCTTACTTCATCTTCAGATAGGCCGGAAATTTTCAACAATAGAAAAGAAATTCATCCAATTGAGGCAAAGACTCCAGGAAGTGCAGGAGGAAATGGCGGAGGTGCAGGATGAAAAGGCAACAGACCTCTTCAACCAAGACTTGATCAATGAAGAGAGGAAACCAGTGCAGACACTTGAGAAATGGGAAAGTTTTAATGAAAGGGTATTAAAGCAGAAGGATTTCCAAGTACTTCTTTGTCCACCTGAAAGCTAGGCAAGCAAGAAACAAAATATCCTCTATTTACACAGAACAGGGGACTAAGGGGACTAAGCTGACTGATCCAGAACAGATACAACAGGAGTTTCTCCCGTTCTTTCAAACTTTGTTGGGGCAAGATGCATCAACCATGCCTTGTATAGTCATGCACAGCTCAAGATGACCCCTGCCTTACAGTTGAACAACAGCTACTGCAACCAGTGACTATCAGGATGTAGTGAAAGCCTGGAAGGACCAGCCAGTGGACAAGAGCCCAGGTATTGATGGTTATAATGCAGAATTTTTTAAAACTTACTGGGAAATAATAAGGGAGGAAGTTAGTAATGGAGTGTGACAGTTCTTTGAAAATGGTAAATTGTTGAAAGGTGTAAACACAACCAGAGTCACACTTGTGCCTAAGGTAACTGCACCATCATATGTAGTACATGCCAATAGATTGCTGCACTACCCTGTATAAGCTTATAGCCAATTTACTACCTGCCAAAACTAAAAACTGTAGTGGACTATATTGTTAGTCCTTCTTAGTCAGCTTTCATCCAGGGTAGAAACATCTTAGATAATGTACTGACTGCACATGAGATGGTCAAGGTCTACTCTCAGAAAGGAGTGTCACCTAGATGTACTGTAAATGTGAACATTAGAACAGCATATGACTCAATAGATGGCCATTGCTGAGGATAGTATTACTGGAATTTGGGCCCCCTACAATGGATCTAGTGTTGGAATGTGTTACCACAGTGCAGTATTGCTTGCTGATTAATGGTGGTCTGACTCCACAGTTCCAAGCAAAAAAAGGGTTGAGACAAGAGGACCCCATGTCCCCATATTTGTTTGTATTAGCCATGGAGTACTCCACAAAACACTTCAACAGCTGAAGCACAACCTCAGTTCAACTACCATCAAAGATGTGGTAAGTTGGGTATTATTCATGTATGCTTTGCTGATGATATTCAATGAGTTGTAGGGCAGATGAGGATTCTATTAAGCTACTGTTCAATACCTTCAAACACTTCTCTGAGGTCTCAGGCCTGCATGCCAATATGGAGAAAAGTTCTTTATTTATTTTAGATGTCCCTCCTAAATTTAAGAAGAGAATTATTGAGTTGAACTTATCATTAGGAGGGCTCCCACTCAAGTATTTGGGAGTCCCACTCTCAGATTCAAACAGAAAGCTCTCACTACAACAGTGTCTGCCTATAGTTGAAAAAATGATAGGAAGAATCAAATGTTGGTCCTCCAAGTTGTTGTCCTACAGTGGTAGATTACAGCTAGTGAAGAGTGTGCTGTTTCAAATGCAGACATATTGGTCCCAAATATTCCTGTTACCAAAGAAGATCATTATTATGGTTACAACAGTGAGTAGAACTTTCTTATGGAAGGGAGCAATGACTTCTCAAAAGAGGACTTGGTTGCATGGGAGACAGACTGTAAGCCCAAGACAGCAGGGGGCTGAATGTGATTGATATACTTACATGGAACAATGCAGCAATATGTAAGCTCCTCTGGCCAGTAGAGCAGAAGGACAAACAATGGGTGTTGTGGGCACATACAGTCTATATAAAAGCCAATGACTTGGAGACAATGAGAACTCCTAAACAGGCCTGCTGATTATTGAGGAAATTTTTCATGCCAGGAGTTGGTTATTGTAGTACCTTACATAATAAGCTACAAGTACTTATTGACTCAAAGGAGTATAGTATCAAGAAGGGGTATCTGCCTGCCACAACACCCTAAAGTCATATGGAGTAAATTGGTGTTGGTTCAAGGTCAGATCCAAGGCAGCAGTTCATACTATGGTTGGCTTTACATAGGAAACTGTCAACAGTTGATAGAGTGCAGAAATGGGGAAATAGTAGTGTCCACTGATTGTTTACTATGCAATGATCAAGTGGAGGAGACACCTGAGCACCTGTTTTTTGATTGCCCATACTCTGCATTCATAAGGCCATTTCTTGTGAAATGGTTGGATCACACTAGGTCTATTGGCGACTGGAATCAGGAAGTTCAATGGCTAACTCAAAGGATCAGCAATAGCAGACCGCAAGCAGGAATGTTGGGATTCTGTCATGCTGCTGCAGTATACCAGCTATAGGCTGAGAGAAATGGCAGGAGATTCAGAAACCAGACCACAAGGTGTACACAAAGGCTTCGAGAAATAGTAGTCCAGATGCACATAGAGGGACAAAGACACAGCAAATGGTTAGCAAAGTCAGAACAGCTTAACACTTCCCAGTATAGCTTATAGTTAACTGTTCAAAGTGAATTTTACATTGTTAAAAAATTGTTCTGCTTATAGTCGTTTGTATAGAAAGAGTATAAGGGAGCCGAGCCGACTTGAGTCATATGGGTTGGCAGTTTTGTAAAGCTCGATACTTTGAGCTGAATGAAATATTTAAGGTTTTGACCAAAAAAACCTAAATGTGCTTATGCAAAAATGAATCCATCTTGTCCTCATTCTATCCCCTTTAAATGATACAATTTCCTTTAAGATTTCATCAGCTCCCATATTATGGTTTAGAGATCATGATTTTGCTTTCTGGTTAACTCCCTGACTTAGAAAAGAAGTTTTTGTTCCCAGGAGTTAACCATGACTCTCTTGTGCAACTACTCTGCTCCACTTGATGCCTTGTTAACATAACATCTATCTTCATCAGAAAAGAAAAAAAAAAGGACATCTGGTCCATTTTCTCTTGAGACCCATTTCATTGAGCACATTAATAAAAGAATCTCAGTTGGCAATGTCAAAGCTTACTTTGAACCAGCTTGCACAGTGTACCAGGGCATCCCCTTCTGTTTCTAGTGTCCAAAACATTAAGGTCATACCAATACTCTTGATTCAACAACGTATAATTTTGGTCCAAAACCACAATATTCTGCTTGTTTTCTCCACATCGTCCATTTTTTGATTCTAGTTCATTATAGAACAAAGAGGGATCATTACAGGTGGACAGAAGATACAAGATACGGGAGTAAAAATGGAGGGACATCCGGTCTTTCTATATCAGCATTTCAACCACAGAAAAGCTGGAAAAGAGAAAAGAATATGTGTCTACTCCTGTCCAGTTATCGACAAAAGTGGGTGGGGGCAAGCCATTTTCCATTGGAAAAACAAATCTACTAGTATCCCCATTATTGTTCTACCCATACCAGAATAACATATTGAAGCAGGATAAGAGAAAAGGAGTATGTGCCTTTAACTTCCAGTCCATTCATATATATGTTTAACATAACTTAGTTTGACAAATGCATGAGAGAAATTCAAATTTTCCTGCCATTTTGGCAGACAAGTAGAAAATAATAATTCCAAAAAACCTACAAAAGCAGAAGGAATGAAGGAGAGAGAAATTAAAACCACCTACCTTGTCTTCTTCCATCCGACCACTTGACAAAGAATCTGTAGCATATGCTCTGTAGAGAAGTTTTAGGTCATCCATCTTCCTATCACCATCATACTCCCCTCCTGAAGTAGCAGGAAGAAAAAGAACAAAGAAAAGGGAAAATTAACTTCAGCTAACAAACTGAGATACAAACAACAAACAGCTGAAAGAAAAGAGCTCCATGAAAGGATTTCACTTAAGACTTGATAGAAACCCACGACTTCTAACAAGTTCTATAAAAAGAGTCAGACAAGATCATCGACGTACATACCTACTAAGGAAACTGGCCCAGTGCCAGCAGCAAAACGACTAGCATCAGCATGGTTCTTCAGTGAGATTAACAAATTATTGTATGACAATACCTTATCAAGTTCCTCAATGACACGTGTGGGTTCCCTGCTAAACGACCCCAATCAGTTTGCATTAAACAAATGATACAAGCAAAGAATAGGGTAGATTCTGTCTTGCTAGAAATTATAGGAGCAATCCCATTTCTATTACCTAGAATTGCTTAAAAATTTATCCAGTAAAATGGAAGTTCCCTTTTTAAGAGGTTAAATATACTTAAAGACCTTACGTTGCTCTTGTCCTTGACTTCAATATGCCAACAGCAGTTGATATGATTTCCTCAACAAGATTTCTTGCATGCTCCTTAAACATCCCATGTGCAAACTGCAAACAGAAAGAAATGGTCATGATTGTGCATATATTTGATGACAGAATACATGGACAAAGTAAATTCAATCATGAATATTGTGCAACAAATTCACAGCAATCTTATCTCCTTTTTCTATAAGAAAAATATATTTCTACAGGGATATGAAGTAGAATTATGATCATTTTTTTAGGCACTACCTCGTCGGACAATCGATATGCAAGCTGTGCTTCTCTCAAACTGATTAGCTGGTTCACATCAATATCTGGAACAGGTCAAGTAGTTAAATCAACCATGCAAAACATCTGAAGTGCAGTGCAGGAATTAAATCATGAAAAAAACAAGTGATATCACCCTGACACCACCATAACATAGAATTTCAAGGTAGATGCTACTAAAAGTGGAGTTCGTGAAGATATGAAAGAATTAGCATTTTCCATATAAGATTGGTGGAATCATACAAAGACTCCCTCTACTCTAAGAAACAACGAGAAGTCCAGATTCAAGAGCTATCGTCAGAAGGCTCTCAAAACCCATAAACCAACAGGATATATCACTAAACGCAGTGAAATTTGAAGTGAGAGAAAGACTTCAAAAAAATCTCTTCTCAGTGCATGAACAGAACATACTAAACCCATGCCACATATGCGGAGCCTCATGGTATGATTCATCTTTGTTCAGGATTAAGCACCACATACCACAAAAAAGCCAAATTTAAGCACATATACTGATTTATTAAAATCAGCTCAATAGAGAATGAAAATTTTTAGAAAACAAACCCAAGAATATCGACAAGTAGTTTGGAAGTTTATGGAAGAGCATTATTTTTATTAGGGATGCAAAAGAAAACTAGTAAAATGGTTTTCTATGAATAGATTACGTTAGAAGTAAAAGTGCCTTCAAAGGCATCAATAGAGAAAATTTACGCATCAATAGAGAAAATTTACCTCGCCCAACAGACTTAAGCTTGGAGGCATACAACCGTTGTGCATTGTCCCTGACAGCAACATCAACCTAATGGCAAAAATGTTAAAATGGGTAAAAGGACACAGGGAGTCACACTATATAGAAATCTGATATTACATAAATGAAGGGGACAGGGAAAGAGACAAATGACAGAAACCTCAATCAAAATACAGAAATGTTAAAACCACACAAGCAGAGCATGCCACTGCACAATCTGAATATTCCACGAAGAAGGGAGAGAGAGATAAAATAATCCGCTACCTGGGCATCAGTAACCTTGAAAACACGTTTCCAAGGTAAAAGGAAAGCAGATGCTTCTCCAAATACAAGAGTTGAGACATATATCAACTTTTGAAATGCCTGGAGAAGTCAAAAATGATCAAGTTCCATTTGTTGTAATTCGATAACTAAAGGCAGTAGTCTTTGGAAACTGAAGCTATTTGAAGAGATGACCCACCCGACGTTGCTCCATATCTCCATCACGATCTCCCATTTCAAGTCTTTGTCTGAAGATTCTCCTACCAATCTGAGAGATCAGCATGTAAGACTTTCTTAACACTTGGTAAATTATTTAATAACATAACATTCTAACTTTGAGCCAACCACAGCTAGATGTTTTATAATTCTGAGTTACAGAATCAGATGAATACTTCAAGTTACCTCCATATGCATATCTGCTGCATCTGGATCATCAATTCCCAATGCATTCTTAAATTTGATTATTGTATCAACTTCATCGCCTCTAAGTTCTTCAGTACTGGCAGGAAGGACAGCAAATACATACCTGAACACAAACAAAATTGGATGCATAAGCAACAGTAGATAAACTAATAAGTTCATCATTCCTTGTCATCGGTAGATAAAATAGTCAAAAACATTAAAATTCAAGATAAACACTATAAATGAATCAGAAAAACACTATGCTTGATTCCTTTTAGGTGTCCAAGAGAAGTATCACAACAGGTTGGACAGTTTTGCATTCAAATGTAACTTGGTCAATATGCCAAGACAAGTTTAGCAAATTTGACACTTTCTGGGTCATAAAGAACTGAAATACTATAGAAAAGTATGTGGAAGAAGTTGTAATTCCAGAAAGGTGACAATATTTTCCTTCTTCTTTTGATTTGCAAAAGTTGACACACTTTGGGACACATCTTGGGAAAGGAAGAACGATAAATATGCTTGAACGTAGCAAGACAAAAACCATACTTTATCCTACAAGCTTCAAAGGGTAAAAAAAAAAAAAAAATATTCCAAGCAAGCAATTCATAAAAATAAAAATTTGTCATTCAAGAGTTGGGGAAAAGAAACAGAAGAAACCAAAAATGAAAAAAGAGAGATTATCATATTACATTGAAAAATTGTAATAAATGCAGCTTTCATGTCAGCCATAGAGTTGTTAACAAATCAGTACTTCATTTTGCACTCACCGGCAATATATATCTCGTAGCTCCGCATTGAATGCCTCATTCTGTTTGCTGACACCATACCTAAAAGAAAAAAAGCAGTAAATTGGTAAGAAAAGATGTACAAAAAATAGGTAGATGAAACTAGAAAAGGTAGAGAAGTATGAGAAAGTTGGGTGTGAAAGCTCATAATGTAGCCAAATGGAATTAAAGCAAATGGTCCAAGACTCTGCAGTAGAGCTTTCTCTTTAAGAATTGCAGTATTGAAGAAATACGTGAGGAGAAGAACTTACTCACAGTCACACTTGGTATTTGCACCAAACTAATTTAATTAGTCACAAATTCAAGTGATTACACATATTAAACGAAAAAAAGTCAAATGTGCAGAGTGGACAAACTTATTGGCAATTGCTTCAATATCTTCCTTGTTCAAGGCAGCAGGGTTCTCAAAATCAGCCACATAGTTATGCAAATTAATAGCAGCAACTTCAGGAGCGCAAGAATTCAATGCATAAGCAGCGCCGGCACCAGCAGCACCAAAAGCAATAGCACCACCGACCCCAGCATTCCGGGAGCCACCAAAACGGAGACCAAGTCCGTATCCAGCAGCAATAGCACCAGCAAATATCAAAGCGGAGCTGGCTATTCTTATGGGGGGTGACATGGCATCAACAAGGGATTGAATAGGAGAAAGCTCCTTTTTACCTCCAAAGACATCTGGGCTGACGGAAGTAGGTTTGTCCTGAACAGAAGAAGATGAAAGGACGGTGGATTGAATGCGGCGTTTTAGGTAGAATTTAGGGGTAAGACGGAGAGGTGTAGGATTGAGAAATTGAGAGCGGAAAGTGGTGACAGGAGGAGGTTGATTGATAGGGAGGAGAAGTGATGTTGGGTTCATATCTACTACCTCTTCTTCTTCTACTAACTACACTAGTTGGAGAATTCAGACGACAAGATGATGTTCAAATAGGGTTTAACCAAGTCGTAGAGAGTTTGGAAGAAGAAGAGGATAGGGGTCTGAAGGGTAGATTGGTACAACATGAATAATATAGGTATTACTAATGCATTATTTATTTTACGGAAAAGGATCAAAATTGCCCCCGAACTATATAAAATAGATCATTTATACCCTTCGTTACATTTTGGGATCAAAAATACCCCTGTTGTTATTCTAAGAGACCACAAATACCCTCAAGAGTTAACACCCCAAATTTCTGTTGCCGTGGCAAGCCACGTGGAACTAATCCTTCCACCTAAGCGTTGTCAACTAGGATTCACTACAAAAGAACTAGACCTTTAGCGGCAACAACAGTCGCCACAAAAGCCCAGAAAATCGTCACTAAAAGTTTTTAACATTAAATTCTAATTTTGTGTTTTTTTTCTTCATTGTTTTTAAAAAACCAAATATGATATCGATTAAGCAGGAGTTTGAAGACACTATATGTTTTATTTTTATGTCATATGTAAATGTATAAAATGTACAATGATGCATTATATATGTATAGTAGGAGATTTGAATTGAGAAGTAATTTTGATTATTTTTCGTAATAACATTGGATGTTTTTAATATGGATATTGCAAGTTATTTATTTTAGAAAATTAGGTCGCAATCAAAAATTAAATATCATATTTTTTTTGTTGAAAAAATAGGTTTTACTAGTGAATGGTTGTTGGAGCCTTAGTCACCACTAAAAATCACTCATAACCTTTAGTGGCAATATTTTGGGATTTTGTGGCGACTTTGTCGCCACTAAAAGTTAAGTTCTTTTGTAATGAATCTTAGTTGGCAATGCTTATGTGGAGGGATTAGTCCCATGTGGCTTGCCACGTCACTAAAAAATTGGGGTGTTAACTCTTGAGGGTATTTGTGGTCTCTTGTGATAACTGCAGGGGTATTTTTGATCCCAAAATGTAATGGAGGGTATAAGTGGTCTATTCCGCATAGTTCAAGGGCAATTTTAACCTTTTTCCGTTTATTTTATGTAATTGGGTCAAGATCGATAATTGCACCATATTATTATTTTTTGCCACATTTTAACTAGCTAGGACAAGAACAATGTGTCGTCATGTTTGCTATTTTTTCACTTGAGGATAATGAATTGTTATCTTAGTAAATTGATCACTCACAAGACATCAATTTTCAATTAAAAAAAATTGACCCTCTACTATTAAAACCAAAAAGACAATAAATGATATTAAAATTAAATAAACCATACACGTTTACTCATAAAAATTGAAAGTTGTAATTTTAATATGCATGCAGTTTTATAAATTGTTCAACATAATAATAAGAAAATCATATATATATATCAACAAATAAAACATACAATTAAGATCGCAAATGTAATGTGATGATATATTTGTCTTTTTAATTCGTAAATGTTAAATAACTCACATTTTCAAATATTGCATTGATTTGTATTGGATTTATTTGACAACTAACAACTCTCTCTAAATAATAAAATTTATAAGCTAATTTATTAAATAATTTTACGAGTACAAATATAAAAGAAAAATCAAGAAAATAAATAAAATTATTGTCACAACGCAAAGTATCCCTAGGTACGACATGGCGAATAAGACCCCGAGAGGCCTTAAACAAATCACTTGACATAAGTATGACATAATAAAAGACAATCCAATAGATATAATCAATATAAGTCGTGAATCTGCTAATTACATAAAAGATATCAACATAGTACATAAGAGAATACGCAGAACGTTGTCTATGTCTGACAAGTCCTCTACTAATCATAATGTGACTAAAACGTCAAACCCCTACGTCACTATTAATATCTGAAAAGATTAGAAATGATAAAGCAAGTGATGTTCTCGCCCTCGAACTATGAAGAGTCACCAATCAATAGTAGCACCAGTTGATTGATAACGCTCAAATCACTATCCAAAACCAATTAAAAGAGCGAGTGATCGTAGTCAGTAAAACTCAACGAAGAGTCGGGGTCGAATCCCACATGGAATAATATATCGTAGAGAATTCCTTATCAAGAAATTTGGAGTTTAATTTAGTTCATTTGTAATAGTAAGAACAATTGGGTGGATGACAACCAACTTAATATAAAGCTTAGGTTATCAATTATCGTAATTGCACTAAAATAGATGAATTCAAGAGTTAACAAGAAATCTAGGGATGCAGGGATTGGAAATCGATGTCACATAGGAGTGATTGTGTTGCTCTATAGTGATGAAAAATCATGAATAGGCTAAGTCATCTTCATTGACGCTAATTATCTTCGATCTCAAAGCATCTATGCATAGAATCTCCTTTCGGTCTCATCTAAATGTCAATCTAAACAACTCAATACCTTACTCTATTCTCTCTTTCAAGAACAAGGCAAATAGATCCAACTCATAACCTCTTTTTCAAGCAAGTTACAGACATCAAACCTAAATTGCTAGTATTGAACTAATTACCCACTCCAATCAATCTCTTTCAAGCATCAACCAGAGATCAGAAGTAGAAATTAAGTTTGCAGCCTTAACCTTCAAGTTAATCCTATGGTAATTAGACCAAATTCTTGTATGAACAGCAACAAAACAGAGCATAACACAATACTCAGTACATTAAATCAACACCCAACTCCATTTGAGTACTCCTAGATCTTGGGGTTTTAGCCACCCATCACAAAAAGTAAAGAATTTATACCTTCCATGAAAGCAGTCACGGGTAACTTGAAATCAAGCAATTAAGAGTAAACTCACTTTGGATTCAACTTCAATTTATCAAAATTAAACACCAAGGTGTAAAACCTCCAAAACTAGAAAAGTGTTCTTTAAAGGTAAAGTGTTCTCAAACTCTCAACTTTATTCTCCAAAGAGAACTTTTCGAACTCAAAACGGAACTCTCTAAAATATGTATTCTTTGGGCTATTTATACTTTTCCAAAATACCAAAAATTCACTTTGCCACTGACTTGGCGACATTAGTCGAGCTCTCCTAATTTGCTCAGCAAATCGCCCTTCTATCTTCAGCTAACCTTGTGATGCTCCAGGCTTTAGGTGTTTGAACCTCAGTTGGCGAACTCGATTGAGTCGCCCTTTCATGTTCGGTGAATCGATGAATACCACCTTGGTTTGCCCACAAAGTGAACCAAATGAAAGAAAGCAAAATTATTTACTAGAACACCATTGCAATTTTCAACAAAAATAAAGTGAATACGTAATAGGTATAAAATGATTTACCTTCTTGCCCACAAAGCCAAACTCTTGTACACAACTTCGACTCCGCATTTGCAGGTAAAACAGAACTCGTAAATTTTTCAATAGTACGACCTCTAATGCTAAAGGAAGATTCAGACACTAGTATGGTAATAGGTATGCTCAAGACGTCTCTTGCCATCAATGAGAGTTCGGGATACCTTAGTCTATTTTTCTTTTTAATAGGCAAGTACATCTAAATATGAGTTTACTTTATGGTCAAGATTAGGATTCTCCAAGTATAAATCTAGTTGTGTTTTATTTTTACCACACCCCGATTGATTATCAAACATATCAAACTCCTCAAGTTCATCCCTCATTTCATTACTAGTGTCACCCAACAAAGAAATTGAGGTTGAAGCAGTGGCGGATTCAGGATTTAGAGTCCGTGGGTGTCAAATAGACTTATCGATTAAATTAATTTTATATTTAATTGAATTATTCGTCTTTTCGATATATATCATAAATCAATCAATAAAATATAAATAAATAATAAGATATTACACTTTTATTGAGTATTTAATCAAATAAAAGAAAAGTCAAAGGAGTAATAATGTAATTAATTTAATTTAAGTCAATAACAATTATAAAAAAAATAAAAATTTGTGCCAACTGTTTTTCCTTAAAAAAACGTGCTTGGAGCCTTTTTTTTCCCCTTAAAAAACGTATGCAGCAAATTTCTCAAAAAAATAGGTACAAATGGGATTCAAACCCGCAACATCAGCCTTCTAAAGTTGCCCTCCTACCGTGACACCACAAGCCAGTTTTGTTCTGTGGGTGACACACTTTATATTTATATAAATATTATATATATATATATATATATATATATATATATATATATATATATAGAGAGAGAGAGAGAGAGAGAGTTTCCGTCGAAGTTCGGGGGTGGTGTGGCACCCTCACAGCCCTTCATAGATCCGCCACTGGGTTGAAGGTACATAATATTCTTTGAATAACAAATGTAAATGATCTCTAATGACTTTTACCTTTACTTAAATAGTCTCAAGATCAATTTTAGAGAACATAAATTTCACAAATTTAAGCTTATATTGAGGGTCGAAAACAATGGCTAGTAATCAGATTTACGACTTTCAATATTTTTTAACTTCGTTAACATTGATGTAGCCATCTCACTCATAACTGGATAATAAATATTTTTTTCTTCCTCTAATAACTTTTGAATTTCCCACACGTTATGTAGATATAAATTAGCAATTCGATATTTGCTTCCAGAGAACAATGTAGTAATGTTATAAAATGGCTTCAAAAATTAAGCAATCATCTCTACCCTTTTTCATTCCACCTAAAAAAGATTGTGCTTAAAATCAGTATCAATCAATTCATATTGAATATAATCTTGTTGGTAGAGAATCGCACTTTCAAGAATCAATTAAGCGGAATTCCATTGAATTGCCATGTCTTGACGAAACTTTATTGCACACGGCAATTCAAGAATTTTGATACATTCCACAAACTTTTAAATTCTTCCTTCCGAATTTTTAGTATGCTTAACATCTTCTCTGATCTTTACAATAGCCTCATTGGCTTTCTCTAAATCCACCTTTACAATTAAATTCAAGATATGATTTCCCCAACAAAACATGAAAGAACTTTCCATCACAAACTAGTTCATACATCAAAGATAAGTGGTCTTTTAAATTAGTTACTAGTTATCCAAAGTAAGAGTGAACTTTTTTTCAATACCCCATTTCTTAATGAACTCAATTAGTAAAGGACCCAAAACTGCACCAGAATGCGGAGCACATGGCGAAAAATCAACACTCTTTTTTGAAGAATCCAATTTGACGCTAAAGAAGTCCACATGTCTGAAGTCAAGCATACTCTACTAGGAATCACTGCAAGCTCATTCTTTAGATATTCTTTTTTCCTATCATACATCTTTAAAATAACAAACTTGGCAGTATTTCTTGAAATAGGTTTCACAGTTGGATTTAAGTACAAAAGGATATTCGTATTTCCTTGATGTTCGGCAAAGCCGAAAGGATAATTATAAGGATAATTATGGTTCAAAGTAGCCACATATACTTTTTCAAGATAAACTACTTGACCAATTGGCGCAACCCTTTTCTCTTGTGTTTTATCTAAGTGTAAACTGATATGGCATTTCAAATTTGAAGTTCCAGAAATAGAGTCTGCTAGAAAAATCTTCTTATAGACATTACATTGAGCTTTTAACATTTCATTACTTGTTGCATGAGGCAATTTCTTAAACTTTTCCAAACATCAAAAGTATTCTTTTTTACTCGTTTTGTAGGGACCGACGATCTAATCTCACAAGATTCATCATAGACGTCCTCATTAACCTCTGTAGACATCTTTTCCTAAAATAGAAAATAATTTTTTTATGTATAAAAGACAAACCATAAAAAGGAGCCAAAAACATGAAATCTAAGATTCTATAAAAATCCAAACTGTATGTAACATATATTTACATTGTTATAAAGAAGGATTCCTCTACCACAAAAAAAATTCTGAAATCAGGAAAAAGAATTCCTCTACCACAAAAAATTCTTGAAATCAAGAAAACGATTTCAGAGGAGTTAATAAAAAACCTTAGCTCTAAAATTTCAAACAAAGAAAAAAGGGAAGATGAGGAAGAAGGTTTCAAGCGGAAAGTTGAGAGACTTACCCGCAAGTCTTCGTGGTCGTGGTTGTGGTTCGTGGAAGAAACTATGAAGTTTGATGCTGAAAAATGCTTCTAAGAGCTTGGGATAAAGGTTCGTTAGTCTTCACTATAACCCAAACTTATATTTTATTCATAATTTACCCATTAAATTACCCATATTTTAATGGGTTAAATATGGGCATAAGCCCAAACATTACCCATATTTAAAAATCACTCTTTCTACCCATATTTAATGCGCAGGTTTGCAAAAATTGGGGCTGAATTGCCGGCACTAATTACCACCATGACTTGAAGAACTGTCTGAAGAAGAGTTATAACAAGGTAAAGGAACAGAACGGACCCGATCCGGCTAGCATCATCTAGTAAGAGGTTAAGTACCTCTTGTAATGTTTTCCCTGGAAGATCAGATGCACTTTTCTCCTCACCTATCTGCAGAATCCCCAGGGTAAGTTGCCAAGGCACATTAACTGTTGCAATAGTAGTGGGTGAACGTAATAGTGATCTTTTGTGGTTACTAGGTACAACTTTCCTTTGTTGTGAATTGTGAATTGTGAAGTTTCCTTGGTGTGTGACGGTGAAGATGAAGCTTATGTTTTGTTGTATCGATGGGGATGAAACTAGGTTTAGTCTTGTAGTGGTTGAGATCAAGTCTTTTGCGAGATGAAATAACATTACTTGCATCTTTTTGTTCGGCTGTAATTGTCCCCTTTTCTATTTACAATCCAAAACTTAAGAAAATGCATAGTACGTAGTACTAAATAACATGGTTTACTTCTTAACATGCTAGCTCATTATATTTTGATGAATGACGGTTAAAAAAAATAAACCAGGTGACTGATTAATCACATTAGACATAAATAGGTGAGTCTGTCAAGTCTATTATTTCAGGACAACTAGCCGAAAGTTTTCTTCTTTTGTGGTCTGCACGCACTTTGGAGCATGGAGGAGTAAAAACATCAATAGCCTCAATGTCACTAGGCAAACCAGCATTCTTGGTTGCCAATGAATCATCCGTTTTTGTTGAACACATTTTGTTGGCCTGCTTCTCACCAAATTCATCATCCAATTCATCATGTCTCTCTTTCTTGTCTGCTATATGAAAGAAATCACCTAAAATTGAAGATGACCTTTCTACTGGCGAGTCGATGATAATATATGAGTGCTCTCTACCGCAAGTGCTATTTTCTCCAGCACGTTCGTCAAGCTCTTTCCAATCAGTGTGTTCATCGTCATTTTCATCGGTGCTGTCTTTGTCTTGATTACTAAAAGAACTGTTAGAATTTGTGGAGCCGGCAGATATTTTGTCTGTTAATTCTTCACTATTTTCCCATTCGTTGGTTGAATACTCATCCCTGTCAATTCCTGTATAACAACAGGGAAGTTCATCCAGTGCACAAATATGGACTCTCATGTGCTCTGGAAGACTAGGACAACCAGCTGAATGCATCTTGTATTTTGTGGAGAAGAAATTTACTGTGAGATTTAGGCTGAACATAGAAGACAAAACTTAATGAGACTCCAGGAGAACAAAATTCAATCAGACTCGTCGGTTCACCTCAGACAAAACAAATTATTTACCTTTGCCACTCAGGGAGAGTAAGCATTGTATATGCCAATTTAATCTTGTTAGCAACTCCTCCAAGAGTTTTGAATGATGCTGCTGCCTGTCTAACTGCACGGGATTCTACTGGATGCTGCCAGGCCCATTCAAACTGCAATAAAGAGAAGAAAAAATTGATATCTTAAAATAGTGAAGCAAATTCAGGTTTCAGATTAGCTGGCACAAACGAAGTGAATATGCATAATTGTGAAATAAAGTGGAAATTTGACATGAAAATTAAGGCAACAATTAGCAGTGCATTAAGAGACTCTTGAGTCTATTCAGCGTCAGTGACCAGAGGTGGTTCCAACCAAAATTTATGGTAACAAAAACAGTTTATGGCATTTGGCTTGGTTTCTCGAGAACAACGTGCACGCTTGGATTTCGATCAGGAGAATCGGTTTAAAGGGAATGTTTGGATTTAGGTTTGGTTGAAAAATACAAATACCCTCTGCTTTGAGTTTATTTGGAAATTGTATTTAGTAGATTTTGTAAAAGAAGATAAATGTAGATTACCTGGAGGGCTGATACATTGGTAGGGAAGCCATATATGCATAAAATCATCTCCCAGGGACGCTTCCTCTTGGTCCTCAATGCACCCATCCTTACCTCTCCATTGTGCTGTCGAATTCTACGGCGAGGATTCACTGTAAATCTGCCCAAACAATTAATTGATTACCGAAGCCAAAACCAATACATATATTATTTTGTCTGTTTCAATCACAATCACTGGATCCGTTCAATTCGAGAGGAAAAGGAAAAACAATGAGTAGAAATTATACTAATAAAAAAAGTGGCAGGGGAAAGAAATCTAACTAGCTTCAGTTACATCTATCTATTAAGGAAAAACAAATAGAAAGAAAAGTTCCCCATCGGAACCCTAAATTGGAGAGGAAACGAACCCGATGTAAGTATGGCCTTTGAATCTGGGGCACATAGATGTAAGCAAGTAGCAGGCAAAGAACCTGTTTCCTTCTACTTCTTTACTCTCATCTCCTCCTTCTGAACAAACTTTCTTCTGCTCCCTCCTCTCCTTCCGTTTCCCCATCTCTCTCTCTCTCCCTTTCTCTCTCTCCTCTTTCTATCCAGCGAAGCATTTGGGGATAAATTCGACCGTTGCTATGCCAGGGTTTCAATTTCCCCTTTTCAACGGCCTTGTGGCCTTTCTCGATTCTATCCGCCACCCCATTTTGGTCAGCTGCTGTTCCTGTTTGAGGTCATGAGAAAATGTCTGAAATATCCTTTATAGACTTCATTAAATTTATATTTATACTTTAAATTAAAATGAGATAAATATTTGAAACACATCTAAACAATTTCATTTTTTTTAGTTTTATACCTAAACTATTGAGAGTATAGGTTTTATACCTAAACTATCATTTTTTTAGTTCAGTGGTGCATGTAAAACACTCTCTATTATTTGAAAAAAACTTGACACATGACATTTCACATGGATAACATATTTCACCTTGACAAAAATTAAATAATAAACTATTAGTATTAATTAAAAATTAAAGTTTAAAGTATTACCACCCAAAAAATAATAATTTTTGAAAATATAAAATTAAAATTATTTTTCTTACCCCACCCCCTCACTGGACAATCCCCGTCCTTTATGTTTTAAAATTTCTTTTATAAAATATTTTTAAAAAATTCATACTTCACCCCTTCCCCCCCCCCCCCCCCCAAACCACCAACTCATTCCCAAAAAAATTGATATTATTTTATTATTAAAAAAAATAATTTTACCCCACCTTATCTAATCCTCCGCTCCTAATTTATTTTTAATTTTTTATATTTTTCTCGTTTTGCATTAAATATGTACATAGATTTTTAAGAATTTTTTTCTACTTGTGTAACGGATATAACATAAATAAAAAAATTATTTAAAAAAAAGTCTTACGGAGAACAAAAAATTATTTTCCTAAAAAGGTATGTATATATCTAACACAAAAAGAGAAAATATATTGGAAACAGAGGGATAGATGGAGTGGGGTAGAATTATTCTTTTTAAGAAAATAAATAATATCTAAATTATTATTTGAAAGGGGGGGGGGGAGGGGGGAGGGGGGATGAAGTAAAAAAAATTAAATACTTTTAAAAAGAAATTTAAACAAAAAACTAAAAAATAGGGTGAGGTAGATGGCAGGCACAATTCTTACTAGTTCTCCGCACCTATCAATTGAGTAGCCCAAGCTTCTTAAAGCGTATTGTCCTCTCTCCTGTGAAAGAAAGAGGTTGCGGTGAAGAGGAAATGATGGAGTGAGGTAAGAATTTACATTTTATTTTAAAAAAAAAATATTTTTTGGGATAATAATTCTTTATTTTTTAATTTTAATTAATAATAATAATATATTTAATTTTGTGAAGGTGGAATGTTTTGTCCATGTGGAGTGTGATTGACAATTATTTCTTTTAGGGAAAATACATTAAAAAAACCCTGAACTTGGTCAGATAACTTACTTTAGTACTTAAACTACACAGGCGTTTAAATACCCCCCTTAAGATCTTTGAAGTGATTTTTTTCCCACCCTGAGACTATAACACCACTCTCACCCGCCACATCATAGCCACGTAAGCGCCACATCATAACCATGTAGGCACCATGTCATTAATCTTTATTTCTTTTTTACTTATTCACTATTTTTTCTTAAACACTTTTTAAAATTAATTATATCAATTGATTAATTTATAAATGCATACCCCCCACTCCCACCCCCCCCCCCCCCCCCCCCCCCCTCTTTCTTCTTCCTTGTTGTTCACCATTATTCCAACCTTCAATACTTTCTTTTCTTCTTCTTCTTCACTATTCAACATTTTTTCAAGTCACTGTAAAGAAGAAATTCACATTATCTTCTTCGAACCCTCCCAACGAATTTACCCTCTTGGAGAATAGATTTTTTTGAAAGCCAATTTTTTCTTGACAAATCAAATAAGAAATGAAGATTGCATAAGAAAGTTGATTAAAAAAAAAATAAAATTTTTATGAGAAATGTTTGAATGATCTAGAAATCAAATGGGTCGCTCAAAATTTAAGAAAGTTTACATTTGCCAAATCGATATAAATAATAGAGTAAAATCGACATCAATAAAATGACATTGCTATTGAATTTTACAGATTAGTAAAAGATTAGTGAAATGAAAATAGTGGATAGAGGTGGGGAAGAAGAAGGAGGAAGAGATGTTTCAATGGAGAAAAATGTGTATTGAAGAAGGCAACAAAATAAAAATAAAAAAATTTAAAGAAAATAAAAAGGGGACCCACTAATTTCAAGAAAATTTACATATTTTAAAGATTTAATATATATAAAAAAAAACTATTTAAATAATTTGTTATATATTGGCCAATAAAAAAAGGCCATGTGAAGGGCTTAAAAATTCAGTTTTTTTTTTCTCTTTTTTCACACACTTTCAGGAAAGTGCACTCACTCTCTTTGCCACATCATCCCTTAGGGAGTATTTTAATCACTTAAAAGATGTTAAGGAGGGTATATAAACACCCGTGTAGTTTAAGTACTAAAGTAAGTTTTTGTGCCAAGTTCAGGAGGAATTTTATGTCTTTTTCCTTTCTTTTTTTAAATAAAAGAGATAGTGTAGTACACACACCATGAAGAAAGTGTAATAAAAGAGAGAGGTGTGTTTCTCAAACTAATAAGTGATAGTTTATGAATGAAACTCATACTCTTAATAGTTTAGGTATGAAACTAAAAAAAAAGATAGTTTAGATGTATTTTTGACATTTATCTCAATTAAAATAAAAGGTAAGGTGTATGTGTCTCCATTGAAAACAACTTCTTTCAATTATTAATAACCTTAAAAGATACTTTCTATTTTACTAACAAAACTTAAATACACCCTCAATCTATCACATGACATAACAATGCTCTCAATTTTTTGTAAAAGTGTGGGACTTTCACGACCCAGGGGTGCCCCTAGATGTAACATGGCGTACAAGACCTCGAAAGGCCCCATACAAGCCACTTAGCATTCATAACATAAGAAATAAAACATAAGAAGTAAAACAACATTTCAAGTCCAAAAGTTTTTATAAAAGAAAGTGGAAGTCTAAAACACTAGTCTCATTAGCCATCTAATACAATAGAATGAAATTAGGCTTAGCCCATGCATCATGTCAAAAACTAAAATACAAGAAAGGAACTAAATAATAAAAGTCCGTCCTCGAAGCATGAGGACTCACCAAGCTAGAAAATATCGAAATCAACCACTTGCCACTAAACTGAGAAACCTGACTATCGGACCCTACATTTGGGGAAATGTAGGCAAGATTATGTGTTAGTACAAAACAATGTACCAAGTATGATAGTTATGCAAACATTTCATGACATGCAATTGACCAAGCTAAAACATGATATAAGAAGGTTAGAAAACATAAGTCATAAAACAATGGTCAATGCAAGATAACATCTTTAGAATCCAGTACACCATTTTAGGCTTTCAACCACACTCGTAAAGTGTGGCCTAAACTAGCAAAAAGTGTGGCCTTTAATAAAAGGCAACACTTTTTTGGGGATGGCCTAAAAAGGCGTAACCTTTGACCTTAGGCAACACTTTTCAAGTGTTACCATAGCAGCCACACTTAAAAAGCATGGCCGAACAGGTACAAAGACCACGCTTTTTAGCATCTCATTGGCAACACTTTTATTTGATAAAACTACACTTTCTAGCATGACATTTGCTTTGTTATTGGCCACACTTTAAAAGTGTAGCTTTTTATACCTCTTCAACAACACTTAAAAGTGCAGCCTTTTCAAATGTACATACTACATTTTATAATCAATAAGCCACACAATTGGCATCCCTCTAGCCACACTTTTAAAGTGTGGCAACGTTGTCTAGAATTTTTATAGCCACAATTTCTAATTGAAAAATAATAATTTTGGTTTGGATAGATTCACTAATCACATAATTGTATAATATAAATGATCTCAAACATTAAATTAGCTAATAAATAGTTCAATATATTGATTTACAAAAAACTTCAAAAATCATGTCTTGTACTACATACTTAAAAAGAAGTATTTTAAAGAGGTGTACTAGCAATATATTTCACAATGTATTCAAACATATATAAATTTCGCTCCAATATATTGAGTTGACCTGGGGCCATTATTCAAATTTGATCACCTGCATCTTCATACACATTCAAAAGAAAACTAAATGTTAGAAAAAAATTCACACTCGACACTAGTAATGGTTAATCATCTTATGAGAGCATTGGAAATGGAGGAACAAGATGAATCAAAATGCACATTTCATTTGAACTGCAAACCATTAATTTAAATGGAATTCAAAACACCTGTTTGCTAGCGAAGTAACGACCATTTATAGAATGATAAGCAAGCACTGCAGAAATGAGATGAACTGTTTCTACACACCTATATGTGGGAACATATTAGTTGGTTCGGCATGCCTTTGAGGAACATGGTTATTTTATAGCATTCTATGACGATGATAATAATAATAAGACTTGAAATGCGCCTAGGGTTGTATGACTGCACAACAACCAAAGCTACCCATTGAGGAGCATGAGGTGAATCACTGCCCTTAGCTAGATCCTCTACATTACAATGATCGCATGGCAATATAACAAGAGAATTAATTAAAGGTATAGCATAAGACCAATAAAAGAAATTTGACAAGACTAAGTGGAGCAGAGGAGAAGAGTACAGGCAAAAAGAAGGAAAGTGCAGAACGAGTGTATGTTAAGATATTTTTTTCTCATTTTGAAAATTTGATAGTAGCTCATACTAGATGTAGTGCAGGTCATAGAAGCCACCAATCCGGCAGCCTATGTGGAACCTATCATTTCTTTTTATTCTCTGCCAATAAGGATATCTACAAAGGCTCCTAACTGATAAGTTGAGATAAACAAACATTCCATGCTTTCAAATTGATTAGCATGATTGACTCATCCATATATGCAGCAGGAGGTAATCAACTAGTTGAGCTGCAAACTTATGTGTGCAAAATATTACTAAACTCCAACCTTGAGTGGTTTCAAGAAATTATCAAATGCAGGTGTCCTCTGTTTATATCAAAATTAATAATTTTAGTACTCACAAACATATCCAACCCAATAATGGAAAACTTAACACGTGCAATTAAAACAGTAGTAAAAATACTTTCTATAAAAGTTGTGACAAACATCACAAGCTTGACTCGAAAAGATAAGTGTTTCATATACACCTGAATATGACGGTCGGCTCTGATGGAGACACTTTAGAAGGACGGGTGCAGTCCCCGTAAACAAAATGAACAGCTCCAGAAATGGTGAGCACACTGCAAGGTTTGCTTGTCTACCTGAGGATTCCAATCTTGCTCGTAAAATATGACCTACACCACCACAACTTGTCAAAGAGATGAAAGAAATGGATGTCCAATCAAAACAAGACACAACCATATGTTACTAACACCACTATGCAGTGGCCAAAAGGAACAATAATGACTATTTTGTGCCATGAAATCGAACTTAAGATAAGAGTTAAAGTATAGTATCCCAATCACTTGCAAGAACTGCACCATTAAGCATTGCCAGGTCCAAAAAAATTATTACTTCCTAACACATGCTCCACCTATCATCCAGTAGGTATCAACTGGCATCACTGTGATGCATGTTGTCAACAAATATGAGCTATCAACATTTTTTTCCTTGATGGCATAACTCATGAGTTAAACGTCTCAATGATAACGACTAGGAAAAGAGAAGCACATCAATATCCATGAATGAAGATAATATTCTTTAACAAATTTGAGATCAAGCATTGAACCAGTTAAAGTTTGAACTTGAACTGTTAGATATTCTACCTGTGCTTTACAATTTCGCTTCCGCGTATGATCCAAGTGTCTCTATCACCTCTTTCCATATATCAAGAGAAGAAAACATTGATGAATGAACATTCTTTACTTGTACAATATATATTCGAAAGAAGTAAAGGGTTAACCCGACTATATAATCTTAAACCAATCCGATAATAAAAGTTCGGTCAGTAGTTGTCACTCACTGTATCAACAGCCACAAGATTCAACCCAACTCCACCAGCTCTTGTTGAAATCAAGAAAACAAACACTGCATTTTGTTCAGCTTCAAACTTTGATCTATTATGACTAAAGCTCCTGATTGCAGCAAAGTGCTCTTCCGCACGAATTGAACCATCAAGACGCTCATAAGAATACTTCCTCATATCAGATTAGAAATATTTACCTGCAGTATATCAAGTGTTTGAGTCATCTGAGAGAAAAGAAGAACCCTATGTCCACAATCATGAAGTTTTTGAAGAAGATGATCCAATATTAGCAGTTTGCCGCTAGCCTAACCAGCACTTAATTAATGATTAGAAAAGCATACCCATGAAAACGACATACTTTCCTGGGGTGAAACATTAGTAATAAATACAAAAGAATGCAGGATAATCTTTTAAAGCTAAATAACTAACAGCTGCATACTCTTAACTTAGTGACAACCGGGTAGATTGCAATTACTTAAGGTGCATATCCAGTGTGAAATCTACAGCCACAAAATTACAAACGGTGACAATCAGCAGAAAGTAGATACAGTACCCGAACTAGGTGTTCTCCCTCTTCATATGGTTCCAATTCTATACCACCAAAACGGTAAGGATGACTACATGCTTTTCGAAGTTGAATTATCTGGAAGTGAGTCTGCAGGTTAGGATTAGGGAAGACACAAGTTGAGCTCTAACAAATAGATCTCCAAGTCCAAAGCATTTTTCTTACCCTTAAAAGGCTAAAATAGCTACTTAAGCATGATATTTCTGACAAAATGAAGTGGAGATGCTAATATACTTAATGAACTCTCATCGAATGCAGATTCAACTTAGAAAAGGATGAAAGTCTATTGAAAAAGAATGTCAATAAACTTCTCTTAATAAGCAAAAATATTTGCCAGCAAGCTTCTGCTCTTACTTCCACCAGATAACATGAACTCCAAACTTTCTTCTTTACTTCAAATAGTAAAATTCCGGAGAATCAGGATATATAACATCATTCTATGAGAGTACAGAGAAATTCTTGAAAGAGATATAACGTTGACATAGAAAAGGCTTACCCGAAAGAGGAGGGTGGGCTTGTCAAGTGTTGAAATCGTTATTTCATACAAAGGCCTGCGAAACACAAGTAAAGAAGATGGAATTAATAAATTATCACCGTGATTATAACATCATAAACTTGCCAAATCTTGACACATAACGATTAAGGAAAAGAACAAAGTGAAGGCTAAATCAGGAGAAATGTATCAGAATATTACCGAAATGACAGTGAATTTCCACACACAACACTATTTCCATCTACATGAGGGACTAGTTACTAGTTAGATTCTTTCTAGGATTTTGGAGGAATCAACTCTTAACTTGAATTTGGATTGCACTATGGTCAGTGGTGTATCTAGGATTTTAAGGTTGTGAACTTCCTTTAATATAAAATTTCTACCAATCACATAGTAGAAGTTCACAACTAATTCAAATGTAATAGTGAAAATAGATCATGGAAAAAATACGACTTAGATTGTCTTTGCCGAAAAAAATATCGAAAATTCATGAATATACAGAGAACTCGTACCGAGGAAGCAAGACCATATCTATTGAGAAGGTTTGCGAATCCAAAATCACCTGTGTAAAAAAAGTAAACAGATTTAATTCACATATAATATAGAAGCTAAGAGGATGCTATCATGCACTTGGTTGTCATTCTTACCTGGTCGGATGTCATTGTGCTTTGTGACAAAAATGTTAGATAACTGAAATAAATCCGAAGTACTTCATGTTAAAACAGGTCATACAAGGAAAGCTCATTAATAAATCAGGGCCTATTTATACATTCACGTCTCTGTGTAGAACACGGTTGAGGTGCAGATAATCTACCGCCAGCAATAGTTGAGTCAGCCATTTGCAGAGTTTCTGCAGTGGAAAAAGTTGATGAACACGTAAACTTTAAGTGAATCACTCTAGTATGAGAACCCATTATGATGGAAATTGTATCTAAACTACCTCTTCTGGGAAGAGACCTCCTCTAGACTTCCTTATGATCTTTGCCCTGATCACCCAAAAAAGCAAAAAAAGTCACTATCTTCATATTACACCATAAAACATTCTCATGATCTTATCGCTTTCAACCTTGTAATTTCGGAAAAGGTGTCTAAAGATTCTTCATATAAAAGCATCATAGGTTAGTTCAGTCTACAAATATGTTTTGACCATCTTTTGGGAGAAACGTAAAATTCATATGTCAATAAGTATAAAAATGCTAGCAAGGCTAGGATAACCACTCATATATCTCTACCTTCACAATATGTCAATAAGTATTAAAATGCTAGCAAGGCTAGCATATCCAGTTCCCCTTAAAGAAAAACAAAGTCAATCTGGTTTTGAGGCGTACATGATAATCATTTTAGTTCCAAATCCTGTTCTACAAACTGAATAACATAATACCTTCTCGACCCCAGCATCCTTGTACTCCACGATATATGGATTGATTAACTTAGCTATCGCATCCATCTGCCATAGAATAATACATACACAAATATCATCAGATATCAATTAGCTTAACATTATGCAGACCTATCTACTCAACATGATATCATTCCAAGACAAAGTGAAATTTACTCTATAACCTGCAGACACAAGGTTCTAAAACAAGACAATGGCTTGCACGACGATTCTGCTTCACTTTCAAAAACTAATGACTTTTTAGAGTGAAATTGATATGATTCGACTAACAAGACCCTATAGCTATTCAGTTTAATTTCCAAGTTCTAAAATTAGGTAGACAAACTGTTAACACGATCTAAAGCAGGCAAGTTGAATAAGATTTTAGGCTAAAGTTGAAATCAGATATAAAGCAGGCAAGTTGAATCAGATATAAAACAGGGAAGTTGGAAAAACATCATTTAACCTTCACATGTAGAACAGAAAGGGCAAAGACTGATGAAGCTAAAATACAAGCTAGACACCCAAAAATCGTATAAAAAACACAAGAATATCAAAACCCTAAAGCTAAAATTTAGACTTTCAAAGATAGAATTTCTTACTTGATAAACCATATACCAACAAAATCGTGTTCTTCAGCGAGAAATCTGAGAGAAAAGCGTGACAAAGAGACTTAGCTTCAGTTCATCTGTGACGGAGAGACTTAGCTTCAGCTTTTCGATCAATTCTTCAGACTTTAGCTTCAGCTCTTCGATCAGTTCATCAGAGAAAAGTGCGTCCTTCGATCAGTTCATCAGAGAAAGAGTAAAGCGTGTTTTTCTGATTTGGGGAAAACAAAAGTTCTATTAATGTTTTATGAATTATTTTTTTTGACCAATAAAAATGGGAGGGAGAGTTAAAAATGTTTGAGGGAATATAATATTTTAGTGAAAATTTTAAGGCAACACTTGTAATGTGTTGTTTTTACAATTATAAAAATAGGACACTTTAGAAGTGTGGCCATATATGTAAATAGTTGTTGCCAATTATATCATATTATAACAACGCTTATAAAGTGTAGCTTATACCATTAAAGAGTACACTTGAAAAGTGTTGCCAATATTATCGAAGCTAAAAGTTAAAAACTTGGGCTACACTTTAAAAGTGTCCCCAAAAATAGTTTAGGCAACACTTTACAAGCGTTGTCCAGAATTAGTATGGTCGTAGGCCTACAATGTTGTAGTGATCTTTGAACACATATGAGATACTTCTTGAAGTAACCTTAGTTCATTATTAATGTGGGAATTAGACTTAACCGTAGAGACCATGTGAGCTATAACATGATCCCCGATGTCTCCCATACTGAAAAAGGTTGTCATACTTGTCAAGGTAAGGACCATGAATTCTAGCTTAAGTGGACCACTAGCTAATGTCTATCTTAGACAATCATCCTATGGGGGCACATAGGTAAGGGATAAGGAGATTGCTTCTAGAAACCTGACCTCTACTAACGGGAGAGCCTCCATCTCAATATCCTCCCGATGCTAAGCATAAATCCCACGGAATAGTCATTTCTTACTTGTTCTTATTATCCATGGAAGGGCATGTCATCTTGCCAATCCAAGCTAAGTCATAAGATATCCATGGAAAGGTACAATGAAGTATCCAATTCAAGCTAGGTTTCATTAGGATAACTCCTTATCTTTGATTCAATTAGGTGAGAAAACATTTCAACCTTAAAATTCATACTTTATGTGAGAAAACCTGCCACGATCATACTTTCATGTGTTTATGAGAAAATCCTTTCAATAACACATCATTAACATTATCATTGATACTTTACTCTCAAAGCATCCTTAAAACATTTTCATATATTTCATAAGAACATGCATAATTCCATAATTCACCTTTCAAAGCTTAATACCCACTTTCAATCATCAACATTTAGAAAAAAACATGGGTTAGATATGGATTTCATCATAAAATCATGTAAATCTATCAATACATGCTTAATTCCATAAAACTCTTCCTTCATAATCAAAATACCACATCATATGATCATAACTTGAAAAACATGGGAATTACATGGGTTCACGGGAAAATCATCATAAAATCATTCTATTTCAGCAATTCATGCATAAGAGATCATAAGTCAATCATTTAAATCAATAATCAAGAGAACCCATGACAGTTGAAGAAAATCCTAACTCAATTGGGGAATTCTAACTTTGAAAATAGGAGAATTTAGGGACTCTATGAATGGAAGGAATCCATGGAGGAAAACTATCATACCTTGAAGCCAATTGCTAATCTTCAATGAAGGAATTGAGACTTGACTTGAAACCCTAGGTTGAATCCTTCTTCTTCTTCTTCAAGTTATAGAGAGAAAAATATTTGAGAGAGTTCTTCTTTTTGGTGAATTGAGGGAATGATTTCTATTGGGAAATTTGCTGGTAAAAAGACTTATATATGGGTCTTAGACATAGGCAAAACGATATAGTATTAGGCTAGATTAATTAGGAAAAGACTCAATTGCCTTTAAAAATAATTGTCAACCTACCATTCACGGACCACTGACGACGGACCGTGGCCAGGATGACAGGCCGTCTTGCACGACCGTCGTTCGTGGTCAGGAACATGTTTTTAGGCCACTGAACCATGGCCCCCAACCACGGATCATGGTTTAACCAACCGTCCGTTGGTCAGGCCGTGGTTTCATGGGTTCTGAAGGTTTTAGGGTGCCCAGTCCACATACCACATCCATGGTCCGTGGTTGGCCTCCGTGGCTGGCATTTGCAACTTCTTGAAATTATCCATGTTACCCTCTTTTGGGTCTGGGATGTTACAATATCTCCCCCTTGGGATCATTCGTTCTCGAATGAGATTCTACGCATCACTTAGAGGAAAGGACTCTAAACTAGCAATCCATCATGCATGCAACTTCATCAAAATGCACACAACCAAGGAAGAATATCGACTCCAAGCTAAAACATACTTTAAACATCATAAGGAGGATGGAAATTATAAGCCCAACATGAATGCAAATCTCATAATGCACATACCCGAGGAGGAAAAATATCAACTCCAAGCTAACATTCGAGGAGGAAACATCCACTCCAAGCTAACATGCTCATATCATCATATCAAGTAGTCTACATGCAATTCATACTCAAATGCATCTATACGAGGAGGAAATATCAACTCCAAGCTAAATATGTTCAACATATCATCTCATGAAGTCTATAGGTAGCTCATACTCAATGCACATCAACATGAGGAAAATCAATTTTGTAACGCATTTTCTTTCAAAACATAAGATTTTTCATGAACATACATAAATAAGGAAATCATGGAAGACACATGACTCCAAAATAAAGAACAAACCATGAGAAACTCATTACCTCAAGCTAGAGTAGGAGTAGAAGGAACAATATGAGGATATCGGGACATCATACCTGCCTCGGTCTCCCAAGTAGCACCCTCAACTAATTGATTCCTCCACAACAATTTCACGGAAGCAATATCTTTATTACTCAACTTCTTAACTTGCCGGTCTAAAATCTCAATCGAAACTTCTTCATATGAGAGGTTCTCCTTAACTCCCAACTCAAATAGTGATAATCAAAGAAGTCAAAAATAATTTATGTGAAAAATATTAAGATATACCTTGAACTTTGCTAGAAAGATCATATCTACCTCTACATGAATTTTTTAAAATTAAAAATAAAAATTTCACTTCCGTTATATGAAGGGTATATGTGAGTCATTTTTGTAACAATAAGGGTATATGTCACGACTCAAATACACCCTAGACATGACATGGTGTATAAGACCTCGAGAGATCCTACACATGCCACTTGACATGCATTCAAAACAACATAATAGAAAATACGAGAAATAAGGGTAAATAATCCCATATAAATAAAAGATTTTTGACATAATACGGAAGTCCAATCATAGTCTTGACAAGACATCTATTACATCAAAATAATTGGTCGGGATGTAACCCGTACACCACATACAATATCTGAAAAGTAAAGACATATGAAAGCAATAAAGGTGACATGGTCCTTGGAATGTGGGGACTCACCAAATTTTCAAATCCTTAAAGCTATCAACTCGCCACGAGCGGAAGGAGAGAAGGCGTCACACCCTACATTAGTGGAACAATGTAGACACAAATATGCATTAGTACATATAATGTACTAAGTATGAGAGATATGCATGAAAACATGAAACATGAACATTAAGGGGACATAATAAAAAATATGGTATGCATAACAAAGCTAAGCCTAGTAAATCCTTTAAAGAGACTTCATAAATCATGAAACATGTTTAATGCATCTGAAAATCATATGAATACCTTTATAAAATCATTAAGGACAAATTCGTTCATTTTGTGGGATATTAGCTTTGATCGATAATAGAAGAAGCAAACTATAACATGAAATTCGATTTAACTCCCACATCGAGAAGAGAGAGTCTACTTGAAAAGATAGAACTTCGTATCTTATCATATGCTATATGTGGATCCACTAGCTAGATCAGTTAAGACAAACCTACAGGGACACGTAGTTTTGAACTAGAGATTGCTACTAGAGACTACTTTATTTGAGCCTCCACCTCAAAGTTCTCTAAGTGCTAAGTTAAATCCCAATGAAATAGTTATTTTCATAAACTTATCATCATACATGAAAAAGTACAATTCAAATTTTAATCCAAGATTAAACATCATAGAGTAGTTCATTAAATCTTGAATCAAGCATATGCGAGAATTTTTTTTACTAAGCCATGATTCCTTAATATATGAGAAAATATTTCATTAATGCTCATATTAAAGCAACCTAGGCCATAAAAATATTCCTTTTCATAAATCATGTATAACTTCATGAAGACATCATTTGTAGATTCATAGTTTCTTCATAAATTCATGTCTTTTAGGATTCATGGTCAAAATCATGATCAATGCACGGGTTCATGTGAAAATAATTGAAAAGTAGGTAATTTAGTCAAAACAATTATAATAAAATCAAAATTGAACAATTGAATCAACACAATTGAACAATGGAGAATGGAATAAAATCTAATCAATTTGATTGAAATTTGACTTAGAAAATTGAGAAAATTTGGGGCTCAATGGGTGAATGGAACACATTGATGAAACCATATATACCTTGAGGATCAAAGCCCATAAGCAATGATGAAAATGAGAGTTGATTTGAAAACCCTAGCTTCTTCTTCCTTGACCTTGAGAGATAATTGAAGGGGATAAATGTAGATGAGATTTGGGGATTTGAGTGAATAAGGGTGTTAGGGAAGTTTAAAGGGTGGAAGGGTAGTTATAGGACTTAAAATAATGATCAAAACAACATAGTATAAGTATTAGATTCATAGGAAAAACCTAAATACCCTTAAGAATTTACTGGTGACCAATCGTACGGTTAGGACCTACGACTCATAAGAATCCCTACGGCCCGTCCTGGTCCACCATAGAACAATGTTCAGACATCCAAAAATTCAATCATTTCACGAGACACTTCTATGATCCCTTGAATTTTCTACGGTCTGTAGACCCCATCTGTAGAACAAAAGTTTAGCTCTAAAATTTCACTAAGTCTAGATCAATTCTACAAGACCACCCTCTAACCCGTAAAACACACGACGACCTGTAAATGCTTTCTCGTAGACTGATGTCTTAATCAATTTCTCTAAATCAACCCTATAGATCCAACAAACCGTCAAACTTCATATGGTTTGTCATGTCAAGTCGTAAGTCAAACTTCAAAAACTTAATTTTCCAAACTCAACTTTGGGTCCTACGATTCACTTCCTACGGTCCGTAGGTAGGACTTGTAGAATCACTGGCTCAATAATTTTTCTGCAACTTTTCTTTTCAAGTTCCGAGATGTTACAATAACTGTGAACTATTTATATAATGGTAAGTATATATGAGTCACTTTTATAACAAGTGAAATATAAACTCTAAGGGCCCTTCTGACCATGTGAAATGAAATCATGAGATGAAGTTGAAGTTTTGTAATTTGAACTTTTATATCGTATGTTTTCTTATAAACATAAAAAACCCCATAAGTTGTAAAACTATTAAAATTGTCTCAATTCTTTATAGAATCTTACCAAATAAACAAAAGCTTATGAAGTCTCATAACACACCATCACAAAGATATTCTTAAAAAATACAATATTTATTGATCAAACATTAATTCAATAATTTTTTTTTAAACATTTTTAAGTTGTGGTGTTCTAGTCTTTAATATAGTCATCCCACATAGTACATGCAATTTTCTCACATTCAACTTGCATTTCTTGGTCATATACTAAGAAGACGAACCAACATTGTTACTTTAAGCCATTTGTTGGTAAGTAAATTTGATTAAAAAAATAATGAATTTGGTGAATATAAATGGTAAAGTAGAAATTGATTTGAAGTATTAATAAATTCTATGTAAGTGAGAATAGTCATTATATGAGATGTAAATGGTTTAAAAATGAGAAAAGGGTCAAAAATGCCCTTAACGTATTGGAAATGGTTCAAAAATTCCCTTTTTTCATCTATTGGATAAAAAATGCCCTCCATCCACCTATTTGGATAAACAATGTCCTTAAGGTTAAATTTAAGTCGAAAGTTACCCTTCCTTCCTTTTAACAGAAGTTAACGTGGCATAAATAAATTATTTAATTAAATATGTGACATTATTTTTATTGGCCCATCTATAATTAATTAAATCTAATTTCATTCACAATCATATCATTAACCCAATCCATTTATAAAAGACAGCCTTCTTCATATTTAGAAATACCACTGGTCAGAGAGAGTGGAAAACTCATCCCTAATAACCACAATTTCCCCTTCTTCATCATCATAATGGTCATCTCCATTTTCATCTTCAGGATTTTCACGATCATTTAACTCATCACCAAACTATAAAAAAATAGAAGCTAACTTGGAAATCTCTAAAACAATTTTGTTTGAAGAAAATAAAGATAGACCCGATTTAAAGTTATCTCCAATAAATCGCTTTTAGTTTCACAAAAAAAAATCAGATGATAATTCTTGCTCTGACTGAGCTGGTGATGTCAGAGCAAGAAAGGAGGCGATGGCAGGAGCAAGAAAGGTGACGGCACCATGGAAATGGCTGAGAATATTCCTTAATGCTGGATGAATTGGAAAGGAAGATGAAGTGTTGGGCCTTTGAGATGGGTTTGGGTTAGTGGATAATGATTTATGGTCTAATTAATTACCTATGGACCAATAAAAATAATGTTATATATTTAATTACAAAATTAATTTATGCCACATCAGCTTCTCTTAAAAGAAAGGGTAATTTTAAGCTTAAATAGGGCATTTATTTTAATCAAATAGGTGGAGGATGACTTTTCTGAGCCATTTTCAATACGTTAAAAACAGTTTTGACCCTTTTCCGATTTAAAAACTAATGATATGAATTATAAATTTTATTTTACATAAGAAATAAATGGTAAATATTTATAAATGTGAAGTTATTTTTTCACAAAATATAAATTTGTGAGTCAATTTTTGTATTTGAAAAATCCAAAATCATAATTTGAAAATGCCAAATCATGATTTTTGGAGAATAACATATACAAATGGTGATTTCATATGGCATGTCCAAATGCTTAGTAAATAACAAAATTGAAGGGCCTCTTATTCCCAATTTTTGAAGTGGATATTGATGTTGACTGGTCAAACTTGTTACTACAATATTTAATTTTGAGAATTAATGGTACCTCTAGTTGATTTTGTGTAGAAGGGGATCTGCTACTACATTTCCGGCTTGCGGTGTGTATAGATCTTTTGTTGTTGTTTGAGGTAAAACTTTGCATTCTTTAGTTGCTCATTTCAGTCGATCTGCAATATACACTTGTATTAGTTTCTGCTTTTCCTTTGATTTAGTTAGGGCTTTGTCCTTGTAGTGTTGCAAAAACCTAAAATTGATCTCCAGGTTAGGGCAGTCGGCCAAGCCCCCAATTTATTCAAGGATGAACTCGTCAGATTAGCTTTTCTAGTAGTAGCTTTCAACATGGAATTTTCCTATATCTATTCTCCTCAACCGGCGGGCGCTTACTTGTCAATATAGAATAACGAAATAAAGCTTTTTGTATGAAGGACTCAACAAGAAATACTACATTTTTCTTTTGATTGCTAGCAGTTGAGGTTAGTCATAGACTTTCAGACATACTACACATGTGTTGGTGGTCATGTGATAACAAGTTATATGATTGTAGATAAATTGCTAAATCCTCCAATTACCTATTTGCACTTTAACCTTGCATTGACCATATTTTTCATATCAAAACTCATATCTTTATTAGTGAATAGTGCAGGAATAATGGACAGTACTCATGTTGGTTCTGATGGAAATAGGGAAGAAAGTTTGTCTCACTACTCCATTGTTAAGAAATTGAAGGGATGTGGTGATCAGTCTCCAAGAGCAGAATTGCCTCAATTGCCATCTGATCCTCTAGGTCCAATCACACCTGATTCCACCCAAGAAGGTGGCGACCACGTAGATGGGTGTTGTTCACCAGTTTGGTCTTCTCTTCACAGGAATCGTTATTGCTTTAATTCTCAACTTTTTGGTGACATGGTTTATACAAATGAAGGAAGTCGACAGACTCCCAAGGGGTTTGGGTTTGATCCATTTGCTCCTGGACCAGATGAACTAATGCTTGCCCCACAATGTAAAAAGTATTTTACAGATTCACGAGCCAAAGTGACACGTCAGCTTAACTTTGAGGAGACTTTGAATTTCCATGAAAATGTTGATCACTTGGACAATGTGGGAACGGTGTCTGAGGATGAGATGTTATTTGAAATGTTGTACAATTCTCTCCTACAAGTTATTACCTTAGAACAGAATGAGGATCATCATTCGAAAGCCTCAACTCCACTTTCAGATTCTGATGGATACAAGACACCTACCTATGCACCTCATCTTAGTGGAGTTTCTGATACTTGCCCTGGTGCTCCTATGAAGCCTGCAAGTCGTTATAAAAGAATTGACAAAGGATTATGCAAAAAGCTTATATTTTGATTATATTTATGTTGCAACTATGTGAAGAAATCTGGGTTCTCTGCCGGAGATTGATTCTAGTACATGACAACCTCACTCATTTTCAGTGTGGTGGCTAACCTCGAACTTGGATGTCATAGAGCATTAACATAGTGTTTAGGTTGTTGACATCATGACTGTTACTTTTAACTCTAGGAGTTTTATGTACTAATTATGTAGAATTTAATCAGTATTGAGTGACTGTACTCTTGTATCAGTATAATGTATAGGCTTTTGTTGCAACTTCTGATGTGGACAAAAGTCTCTATTTAGTTTGATAGTTGATTGGTGGCCATTTTGGTACTTCCGTGAACTTTATGTCTAATGATGATCAATGATTGTTAGTGGAGAAATGTTTCATAAACTGACTTTGCTCAAGCTGGTCTTTACATAAATTTCAGTCCAGTTGGCATCTCATCACTTGATAATGCACGATATCAGACTATTTAGCTTAAGAATCTCAGGCTTCATAAACGCTGTCTACCCCAATGAATTTAAGAACCAGTACTACATAGCCTTGCAGAAAATTGCATCCCAAACACACATAAATACCTCAAAACTTGTTAGGTGTGGAGCGTGCAGTCGTCTTTTGCCTGCCATATGCCTGAAGCTGGCTTTACTTGGGTTTTCAAGCTGAATCTTAAGGTCCAAGGTAATGTTCAGTTTTATTTGTAGAGCAGACAAGTAGATACGTATGGAAAATACTTGGATGCCATTTTAATGCGAGGTAACTTAATCCTGAATATGGTCAATGCCAATATTAACAGAGTATGAAGAAGATGGCAAGAAAGACGACAGCAGACACAACACAGTCCACCAGCTTCTATTCTTGTGTCTATCCCCAATGAAATTTAGGTTGATCTCCTGCCATTTCGATGTGGTCTGTCTAATAGTACCAAATGAGAACAGTAGAAGTCAGATTCAGAATCTTGATCAGAATAGAACTGGAAGCTGATAAGTTCACTCAATTGGAACTTGTTCTCTTGGTCTTTAATTAACAGGTTAAGAAAGGTTCCAATTTTATGTTAGGAAATTAAGTGCGTTAAGAGCGTAAGGTTGTCCTGAGCTGTTAGCAAGGAAGGAGATGGGAGTCAGATAAATTGACTGCTGGGATTCAAAGGGTCCTCCAATGTAACACACACTGTACCAGCAGCAACACTCCAATTCCAATGGCCTAAAAGTGCTTTGAAAATGAAAGGAACAAAAAAGATACTATCAGATAACATGCATATTGGTGTATTTGTCCAAATTCAAACCTCATATCTAAGTTGACTTCTGCGACTTTTCATTTTCTTGCTTCTGGTGCTGTGTAGCTTTCAACCAAATGGGCAAAAATATGGCTTTTCTTTCTGATTGGTGCCAATGAAGAAAAATGGAATAGACAAAAACTTTCTTTTAGGGCTGAAAGGGAACCAAAACAAAGGAAAAAGACCACCATATCGTACTTTTGTAAAATAAAAATAAAATAATTGATGAGGATATAGTAAAATCTTTACTTATAAGGGCCCAACTATTTGACATTTGACTATAGTAATAATCCTGGGTAAAATAGAGAATTATTTTATCTTGCGTTTGGTTGGAGGTATTAGGTATTCTTGTTCTATCTATCTCATCATTTTTACCTTAATGATGAGATAAGTTATTTCATATAACATGGTGGGATAACTTATCTCGGGATAACCAATCCCGAAATAACTTGTTCCCAGCCAAACGAACAAGCGACAAGCGACAAGCACACCCTTTGGTAGTTGGAAACTTGGAATTGAAATATCAATCTGTTCTACATTCTGCTACACGTTAAAGGCTCGACGGACCAATCAGTGGTGGTCTCTATGGTGGCAAGAGGATTTGTGATACAAAGCATGATATTGCTATTATATCAGGCTCGTGGGCTCATGGTTTCATGGCTGATGAAAGGGCATCGTCAAATTTACCTAAATAATCAGAAACACCTGTATTCATAAACTTTGATGTGTTTTGCTTTTTAGCTCGCTCTTAATTGACAACAGAGGAACTGCAAGAATTAAAAGTACTCGAATACAAATATCTAAGAAGCTGCCTTGTCTTCCCACGACTTGTTTGTTCATATGCTTCAGTCCATTGTTACATGGTTGAGATAAGTTGTGTCTAACATGATAACTCAGGAACATAAAGCAATTCAATTTGTTTAATTATAGGAGATCGAAATCACGTTACACTTGAAAGAAATAACTCCATCTATAGAATGTACACTTTCCATGATTGTTTCTGTCAGATTTTGCTTTGCAGCTCCCAGTTTATTTCATGGCAGACACATATGCCGCGAGTTCACTCCCTGGTTTCTGAGTTAAAAATGTTACAGCTCATTCAAAGAAGCATCTCCATTTCATTTTTCATAGCAGATACACTTCACTTCAACTTGAAACTAACATCCAATCCTTTTGTAAAATGAAGCTCAACAAGTTTTATTGTACTCTCTGCTGTATATGACAGTGAAAGACAAAACTGATGAAATTGCATCAAGTTAATAGCAAAGATTCCCAATATGCCCGTTAAACCAGGTCCTGTCCTTGATAAGAAGCACTTGACCTATTCTCATTTTAATTCTTGGTCATCAAAGGGGCTCAGGGTTGAGTATGACAACCACTTTTAGGAGTAGCTAAACTTCAACAGATTTTATTAGGAGTAGCTAAACTTCAACAGATTTTATTATGGTGGTACAAACAAGTATCTCCAATTTCCAACACTAACATTTCAAGTACAAAATTCGCAGAAGAACTATTTTACTTAATAAAAGATTCTGAGTTGCAGTACGACAAAATGAATGAATGAGAATTACATGTTGTCACTAACTCCATTATTGTCTACTTTTGGTTCAAGACCAGATGAAACAAAGAGCAACTGTACTGCAAACTTAATTTCCTCACCTGTATTACACTAGCTAGATAACACTTGCCTTTTTGTGTGTAACCTATCCCAATAGTTCTTCCTGAGAAAAACATTGATTTTTAAAAAATCTAGGACAAAATTGTATTTGATAAACACAAATGTAGTAGAGAGAAAGTGTAGAAAGCAAATAGAGAGGACAAGAATATTTGTATATATATTAAGTGGGATCTAATAAAAATGATAGTAGTAGTATTCTGAAATCGAAATCGAATCGAATCTAAGTGTGGGACAAGGATACTTACATACAGAAGAGAAAACAAATAAAACAAATCACAGCTTCGTCTTATAATGACAAGTCTGATTAAGGAGCCTCCTGTTAAGAACATCGATGAACAAATCGCAGGTAGAGGAAGTCTTGACACGAATCTTGAATAGAAGATGGACAACCCCAGACAATTTGACGTAAGTAGTGAGATGTAACGCACCGGCCATAACATCGGAATACAAACTGAAGTCGGAAAGTAATCGATCGGCCATGACGGTGAGGGAAATATTCATTGGATGCGTTTGACGGGAGCCAATTTTGCCGGCCAAAAGAGGGGCATCTCCGATAACTTGTCCCTTGTACTGGAGTAGAGCAGATGTGGTGTCGTATTTGAAGCTGACCCGGTTGGGATTTTGGACAGAGAGATCGGCTTTAACGGTGACATTGAGGTGAACTTGGAGTCGAGCGATGTCAAATGAAACATCCAAATCATCTAGGGAAACGGCATCTACTGTCGTGACGGGCTTTTTGATTTTGAAAACTGTTAAGCCCAAGATGAGTAAGAGAAGCCCTAGAAGGAGAAGGAGAGCGAGGCAGATGAAGCAGCAATTTCTTGCTCTTTTCTTGTTGGAGGATCTGTTAGCCATAGAAGCAGGGGATTTGTGGTCTTCCACGTCCATTCTTGTTTTGGCAGAAGAAGGGGGATGAAAATTGAATCAAATCAAATCAAATCAAAACAGAGAGAGGTATGAAGAAAGTAAAAGTAGAATTAAATGCAGGATGGCGGGCAATTTCCCTTTTAATGCCAACTACTAACTGTATGGTCCCCTTGCGATGGAGTGGGACGCATGCACATATGAATTAGTTGACTCCGATTTAGGGGAGAACAATATCGTGCCCTCCTTAATGTGCACGGAAACTATATACTTAAATACTTTTTTTCTCAAAAACGTGTTTTCTACTTTATAATATTAATAATTTACAATCATAATAAATCACTTTATGTATCCATTTCTTGATTCTCTCTGATTTTTTCTTTCTTAAAAAAAAGCCCCACTTTAAAGTGTCAAGAGCAGGGTATAATTAAAAAAAAGGAAAATCATATCTGTTTAAAATATGATTTGATAACCAGATCACCCTTTCCTTTCGCTTTCAATATTTCATCCCCTTTGCCTACCTAATCTACTGTTTTCTACCTACTTAATATTTTTCAGACCCAGTATTATTACTAGTATATTGTTTTGTCACGTCTACACAAGATTATGTTTCGTCAATTAAAAGTGCCCCTTGAATGTTTTGTTTTTATAAAAGGGGTTTAGTATCAAAAGGCTCATAAGATGAAGTCTTGAAGAGAATCAATAATCAATAACTAGAAGAAATATATTTTTTTGGCAATTAACAAACTTTATTAATTACCAAGAGAGAGAAAATGAAATAAATAGTTTCTTAACTATAGGAGTAGGTCTAAAATGATTCCTTAACTATACAATTAACATATTTAGTCCTTTAAGGTCCCTTAACTATCCACTTACCGGTTTTAGTTCCTCAACTATAAACTTACCGATTTTAGTCCTTAAAGTATTCAAAAACTTATCATATTTGGTCTTTGTCCATTTTTTAATACAAATAACTTAGGTTTATATTAACGGTAATTTTTGGGAAATTAAATCTTTAACTCATTTTTAAAGTTGTTTCTCTATCCCCGCCCTTTTTTCTTCAAAATACTCTCATGAAAAGAACAATAATGTCAACGATTCAGAATAAAATTAATGAAAAAAGAAGATATAAATCTTAATTTTATTCAATTGAGGATAAAATTAAGCATATAATTATTGTTAATGACTTGAATCCGCACTTGAATATGCTAATCAGTGCGAATTTTATTTAATTTACTCAAATTTCTTTACGCAGAATAAAATGAATAGAATAATAAAATTGATCTATTTAAAAAAATTTAAAAAATTACAAATCTACCATTTTATAAATTTCAATTTCTAAAAAATTAAACAAATTTTGTTCAATGAAGTCATTGGAGTACAAATTTTGAATTTAACGGGTAATAATTTTTTCTTTTTATATTAAAGTCTAGCCTATTCAAGTCATTAGTAGTAATAATATGCTTCATTTTATCCTCTATTGAATAAAATTATGACTTATATTAAGAAAAGTCATATAATAATCCTAGTCTACCCTTCCCAGCAGACTAAAACACAAAAGTACCAATCACTAAATTGTATCTATACACTTTATCAGTCTAACATATATTTGAATTCTTGCTTCACACATTGACATTGCCATTAAGCCTCCAAATTCAATATTAATCTATTCTAGTGATGTCAATCAAGTATTAGTAGTTTTTGCTGCATTAGAACATAATACATAAGTAGTTGTAATAGGCATTCCACATTTGATGAACACATCTTTAGTCCTCAATCTACCATATAGTTAGATTTATAGAATGAAAATTTGTCTAAATTCATCAATGTTATGCCATATTAGTTGTTTTTCATGCCACATTAGGCACATCCCCTTTTTTTGTCTCTTACAAACTATAGGAATATGAAATTTCTCTCTATGTATCAGTATGGATTTATCACCTTGTGGCATCCGGTACTTTCACATGTATATGATTCCTAACCATCTAATATGTTTGTGTAGGAAAGAAAAAAAAAATACAAGAACAAAGTAGAAAGAAAAAGAAAAATAGAAAAGAGACGAGAAAGAAGAGAAAAATAAAAGGAGTAAAATCCTTAGATAGTCATTCATGTTTGAAAATGTGTCCTATAATATCACTTTTGTTTTTTTTAGGAACACAATCTCATCCAACTATTCCTATTTTCCTCAAAATATACTCCTCTCTCCTAATGAGATACCATGTCATATTTCTATTATGTATTCAATTGAGGCATTTACTCCACTCTTGAATTTTATAAAAGCTAATCAGATTTTAAATTATAAGCAAGTTTTCTCCAAATTGGTATACCTAGTCTATCTCGCGATTTCAATATAGTTAGTTAACTAATATTTATTATTAATTTGTCAACATTTTTAAAAATTAATTATAAAAATTTATTATCTTATTTATTTGAGTACACTAAATTTATATTATTAGTACACAATTGACTCGCCAATTGAGAAGGGCAACCTTGTTGACCATCGCGGAAAGTGACAGTGCAAGGAGAAAAATCGAAGGCTCAAAAGGCCAGCTAAGGTGGTACTCGATGATACACTGAATGTGAAAGGAAGACTCGAACGAGCTTGCCGATTGAGGTTCAAACACTTGAAGCCTAAATCAAGAGAAGGTGAGTTGAAGCATGATTGGGGATTCGCTGAATGAGCTCGGCGAGGGTGACTAACGTCACCCAAAGGGTAGCATGTCGAGTTTTGGGCTAAATTTTGGGAAACTACAAATAGCCTTAAAGTGAGTTCAAAAATTAGTAAGAAAATTCTGAATATTTTAAAGAGAAAAAACACTTTACCTTGTGAAGAACACTTTCTAGTTTTTGAGAATTTTCAACTTTGTTCTTGAAATTGAACCCAAAATGAGTTTTCTTGTAATTGATTAATTTCATGTTACCCATGGTTGATTTCATGAAAGGTATAATTTACTTGCTTTTTGTGATAGGTGGCTAAAACCCCAGGATCGAGGGCTGCAATTATGGGGTTGAGTGTTGATTTAATGTAGTGGTATTATGTTATGCTCTGTTTTGTTGTTGTTCATACGTGAATTTTGAAAAATTAGCATGGGGTTAAATTATGGGTTAAGGTTGCAAACTTAATTTCTACTTCCGATCTCCGGTCGATACTTCAAAAAGGTTGATTATTGGACTGGGTAATTAGTTTGATACTAGCAATTTATGTTTGATGTCTGTAACTTGCATGAAAATAAAGGTTATGGGTCATATCTATTTTCCCTACTTCTGCATCAAAAGAGAGACTAGAGTAGGGCATTGGGTTGTTTAGATTGACATATAGATGAGACCGAAAGGAGATTCTATGCAAGGATGCTATGAGATTGAAAGAAGATTAGCGTCATTGAAGATGACTTAGCCTATTCATGAATGTTCATCACCATATAGTAGAACAATTACCCCTATGTGACATTGATTTCCTATCCCTGCACCCCTATATTACTTGTTACTTCTTGAATTTTCCAGAATTTTAGTTTAATTGTGAAAATTGATAACAAATTCTTATAAAAAAATTGGTGGAATCATCCACCCACTTATTTTTACTACTCCAAATGAATAATTTTATAATCAAAATTTCTTGATAAAATTATCTACGATATACTATTTTCGGTGGGATTCGACCCCGACTCTTAGTTGGATATTTTTATTGACTATGATCGGTGTCTCTTTTAATTGATTTTAAAGAGTACATTTGAGCATTATCATGGGTCTATAGATGTCTTGAGGAGTTTATATAGTCGTTGGCAAAGAGATTCTAGGATTTTTTACTTTTATGCATTGGCCGCATATGCATTGCATCAACTCACATTATATGTGATTTACCTATGGTTAGTGTGACCTATCTCTTGTTGTCGTTATCTTCAGTATTCGTACACACATATGTATGATTCTACTTTGTTGATTAATTTATCGAGTTAGCACAATCGTGCCATTTATATTTTTATAGTGTCTACATGAGCTGTGTCGACCTATGATGCCTACTATATGGCTGTGTTTTGGTACTTAAAAAGTACTTCTGCATCATTTTCTAATGCAATGCCTAGTATGAGCCACCCTTATTGATTCCAGATCTCCCAAGGCTTCACTATTGGATCGTGGTGTGCTTTTAACATTGGAAGACTTTTTGATATCCCTCTTTTGCATTTTTATGTATTTAGTTTTTTTGATTAGATAGATCTGTTGTGTATAGTACTTTTTGTACTTAGACTTTCTTGCATTTGTGACACCAGGTCCAGGGTTTGGTTCAACATATATTAATCATTTCTTGTCACTTTTGGGCCTTTATTGTATATTTTGTACCATTATGCACACATATGTTTTGTGGCCTTATGTTATGTCTTTATTGTTTCCACTTTAGTTACTTCTAGTTTTATTTATCGCGTGTTGTTTTTGTTTTGGATTATCTACTAGGGGTTTATCGTAAAAGTCATCATGGATGATTTTAGGTCATGATAGTTAGATTGAACGACATGAAGTACACCTTGTTATATTGTTTCAAGATCTTGTTGCCCTTTTGAGATATTATTGGAATGTATTCATTGCATTTAGCTACTATTTTTTGTTGTTATTGGCCACATTTTATGCTTTGGACTTGGCTGGTCATGTGTATGTCATTAACGCCTTATCAATTAGTTATGGCTCGTTCATGCAACCTTGTTCATCTCACATATTTTGCATTACCTTTGGTTGGTCAAGCTTTATAGAGATACCTTTAGGGCTTTGGTTGAAAGATATGCAAAGGCTTTAATTGTGCTTTTGGTTTGATCCTGATGGCTTGTGCATAAATTATTGCATGTATATTGTTGTTATTTTACTTATAACCTTACCCTATTGAGTTGTCTACTACAACATGATATGGTGTTTGTCAATAGTACTCTCCTCCTGGCATAGCAATCTAGAAAGCATGCTATGATAATGTTTAGGTGACCGATGATATTTTCTTATTTTTGTGATGTTTTTATTGTCTAGGTGCCTCTTGTGAGCTTGTTCGGGTTTTAACATACAATAAAATTGTAGGATTTTGGAGACTACATGTTAATTGATATACTAAGCCAATAGGCTAGGTAGACCAAGCTTACGAGCCCAATGGATTGTGCCTACAGTCCACAAAGACCATAATATAAAATGGGTATCTCTCTCTCTCTCTCTCTCTATATATATATATATATATATATATATGGGGAAAACACTATATTCACCATGGACCCTAAGAGTTGTATTGATTCAACGTGCCTAGTAATTATAAAATTCATGTCAAATGATTACTTGGGTCGAAGTAAGGGGGCTGTGAGGGGTATTTTGCAACTATTTATGATATTTAGGATTTATGGTGTTCATTTTATTTTTGTACCTATTAGGCTCATATGGGCTAGGTTAGGTATTTTTTTTGATGAGCTTATCTTTTGTCTTGCTGAAGAAAGGCAAGATGTTGTACTTCATGAGTGATGACTGGACAGACGCTCTAGGTAGCACAATCGAGTTTTCAGAGAATTGGTTGTCTTCTTTCCTTTTGGAGTTGCTAGAGTCCCATAAGGTTTACTTGTTTTTGTTGTTTGTACCTTTAAGGTTTATTAGTGCCTGAACCGATCAAGTATTATTTTCATAGAGGTTTGTAGAGTGGCATGTTGGGTTGTATAGCCACGCTATTGGCTATGTTGGCCTTATTTGTTTGTTGGTTCATGTTGGATAGTTGTTTTAACTTATTGATTAGATTACTCATGTTTTCCGGCATATTGTCCTCAGTCATAGTGTATGTACCTATTTTAAGTTTTTGTATACAGATCATGGTGGCCTTGACAACTCTTATAACATTTATGCTTTCCAAGATATCAAGTTGCCTCGACTTCCCAAACAACACTTGTTTTCTAGCTAGTTACTTTATATAAATTATTTGGAGTAAGTATTTTCTTTATAGAGCTATCAACTAAGCCCTTGTAGGTCTATGGTTTATTTTGAAGCCAAGATATACTTGTTTTTTTTTTACTGTGTGCGACTTCTATGCACCATCAGGAAATAGTTTGCCAGAGTTGACTCACATCTAAATTCTGGCATTTGGTGCTAGTTGCGCCTCTTCAGTTTGGGGTGAGACAAACCTAGTATCAGAGCAATATAATATCCTAGAGAGTCTTCAAGTTGTATCTAGTAGAGTCTTGTTTATAAATGTGTTGTGCACCATATTCTATAAGGTGGAAGCTACATATATTGTTTAAGAAGGTTACCATTCCTTCTGTAGAGATCATGCTATAAAACTAAGTTAAGTTATTTCCTTCTTCTGACCTTCCATTAAGGAGTTTATTGAGGGAGAACTCATATTAGGCCAAGAGGCCTAGTGATTGTATTTCCATAGGAGTAGTTTATAAATATTTAGTTGTACGAGTGAATTCTGTAGATTGTGTGCCTTACATATCATTGATTCAATAGTAAGCTAGGTGGGTTCCTCTATAACAAGCTCAAAGGTAAGTTTTTTTGAAAGTGTTGTGTGAGAATTATTATGTGTAGGATTGCCTTATTGTGTGGGTTGTTAAAGATATAGGAAATTATTATTTAACCTAAGTTGTAATTAATGAAAATTGATGGGCTAGACATAGTTACAGTATGTGGAGATGCCCAGAATAGCTAGGGATATGGTATCATATAATTATTCCGCGTAAGTTATTGTTATATTCCGAAGTTAGTAGCATGCTATTTGAATTGTTAGAGCAAGGTATTTATGTAAAAGTGAATCATTCAGTTAGGCCATAATTTCTAATAGGGATAGAAAAACAACGACATAAGTTATAAGGGCACTGGTTGGTTGCCAAATAAGTCAGTATTAGTTAATTTGCAATATGTGTTTTGTTGACAACTAGAAGTGTGATACATTCCTATATAACTGTTCATTTGTTTGCGTATTGTTTACTATATAGTTGAACCTATACATATTACTTGATTCATGAATTTTAGTTGTGTGCTATTCATTTATTTTTTCAAAAAGGATCATTTATCTTCGTACAATATGGATATTATATGTAATATGGTTTTGGAGAGCATGATACATCAGGTTAATTAAATACGTGTTGGATATTTATTTGCAAAATTTCTTATATTCTACATGATGAATTCATGCCAAGCACATTGCAAATTACAAGTTGTGACTAGAATGGGGTCATGAAATAGTTTTTAGTTGTAGGGGAAATAGAGCCCCAACATACTAAGTTAATAAAGATTCCGAAAGTATGTGTTATTACTTATCTACTTCTCTTAAAGCATTTGTACAACATATCTTATTTTTAAAGTGTTTATGTGTTGCCTGTTGTTATCATCATGTTAGGTCACTTGTATTGTACTCTTAGTGGGTGACCAATTAATTCCATTTGTTGCACCATGGTCCCCTAGTTGTAGGGTATGTGCCACATAATTCAGTAGTTACTTGCCAGTATGTTATAAAGTGTAGGCATTGTTGTTAATAAGCCTTTCTTTTCGAAGTATTCTACTCTTTACTTTTTGAGCTTAAGGCTGTGTTGACTTAAGCTCTTATTCTGACTCATCATGTTGAGGGACATATATTTACAATCTATTGTGATGATTCTAGTATTAGTTTGGGTTGTGTGTTGATGCATTAGGGTAGAGTTATTGCATATGCTTGGAAGGCTCACGAGAGGAACCACCCCACTACTGACTTAAAGTTGGTGCAGTAGTCTTCATGTGGAAGATTTAGAGGTGCTACTTGTATGGGGTTCATTGTGAGGTCTTAATCTATCATCATAGTCTTCAGTACATTTTCATTTAGAAGGACCCTAATCTGAGGCAATGTAAGTGGTTGGATTTACTGAAGGACTATAATGTTATGATTCTTTATCACCCAAGCAAGGCAAATATAGTAACAGATCCCTTGAGCTAGAAGGTGGTGAGTATTGAAAGTTCAACTTTCCTACCAATAAATGAGCAACCTTTGACTTCAAATTTAAGTCCTTAGCAAATCAGATGGTTCGACTTGATATTTCTGAGCTTGGTAGAGTTCTTGCTTGTGTGGAGCCTAAGTATTCATTGATAGAGCATATTAAGGCAAGTAGTTTGAGGATGCGAGACTGGGGGTGATTCAAGATAATTTGCGCAGTGGCGAGGCTAGGAAGGAGTACTTAGATTCAGAGGGTGTTTTGAGGATAGAGGTCACATATGTGTTCCTAGAGTTGGAGACCTAATTTGGTTGATTCTGGATGAATCCTATTATTCTTGATAAGTCCTATTATTCTAGATACTCTATTCATCCTGGTGCAGCGAATATGTATTGTGATATGAGGTAGCACTACCGGTGGTATGAAATGAAAAGAGATATTGTGGAGTTTGTGGCTAGGTTCTTGAACTGTCTGTAGGTGAAGTATTAGCACCAGAGGTCAGGTGGTTTGACCCAATGGCTACTCATTCGAGAGTGAAAGTATGAGCGAATAGATATGGGCTTCGTGGTAGGCATACCAAATACTTTTCGGAGATTTGATATTATTTGTGTCATCATGTATCAATTGACCAAGAATGCTCAGTGATGAGTGGTAGATTTACACTCATTGAGGATTTTTTAGTTCAACAGTTAGTGTCCTCAATGCCAATTATGTCTTATTCTGATGATATTTTGATGATTTGCAGCTATGAAGGCTAAGGGACAAAGCAAGGAGGAATACTTGAAAGAATGGCCAAAAACAGGGAAAGAAGTGTAAACTTCACACTAGCACTCGCCTAACCAGCAGGGAGGATCTCCCAAATGTCCTGACCTCACCTAAAGTGATAGTGCTCATAATTAAAGATGTTCAAGGGAGTGCGGCGAACTAATGAGCAAAATAGTGACTCGTCGAAAGAGATAGGAGAACTGAATGACCATCACCGAAGGTGACAAAATTTGGATGAAATATGAAGGCTTAAAAGGCAAACAAAGGTGGTTCTCGGTGATCCACCTAATGTGAAAGGCAGACTCAAACGAGCTCACTAATTAAGGTTCAAACATTTGAAGCTTCAAGCAAGAGAAAGGTGAGTTAAGGAGCAAACAACGATCTACCGATTGTCTTGGCGAGCCCGACTTACGTCACCAAATTGATCACACAGTGATTTTTTTGCCAAATATTGGGAAACCATAAATAGCTCAATGGAGAGAGAAAATGTATGATGATTTGGAGAATAGAATTTCAGTTCCTAACTTTGTATGAGTTTTAGACAGAAATTTTTTTGAGCTCTTAGAAAAATATTTTTAGTTTTAGAGTTTTAACTTTTACTCTTAGATTTGACAATTTGAAGTAGAAATCAAATTGGGTGTTGATTATAATTGCTTAATTTCATCACATCAATGGTTTCTTTCATAATAGGTATAATTTCTTTACTCTTTGTGTGTGTGATTAAAACTCCTATTATGGGTGCAATTATGTGGTTGATTGTTGATTTGATATAGTGGATAATGCATTTTGCTCTGTTTTATTATTTAGCTATGGATTTGGACTAATTAGCATGGAGTTAATTCATGGGTTAAGGTTTCAAACTTAATCCTAGTTTTGATTTTCGGCTGATGCTCCAAAAAGATCAATTGGAGTAGGTAATGTTTGTGTCTTTGCTTGAAAGAGAAATCATGGTCGGGTCTATTTTCTCAAATCTCCTTGAAAGAGAGATTCCATAAGGCAATGGGTTGATTTGTAATTTACATAGACGAGACCGAAAGACGATTCTATGAATTGGTACTATGAGATCGAAAGAATATTAGTGTCATTGAAGATGACCCAACCTATCCATGATTGTTTAGTACTAGTTAGCAACACAATTATCCTATGTGGTGATGAGTGATATATTTGCACTCATTTAAGGTCTATTTAGCTAAATAATTGGTGTTATCAATGCCTAAATTTTTCCTTTTCTAATAAAATATTGATGATTTGCAGCTATGAAGGCAATTGGACTAAAGCTTGAAAGAATGGCAAAAAATGCATGAAGTGCAAAATGAACATTGTTTATTACCTAGCATAAAGGGCGGATCACCGACTGAGCTAGACTTCGCCCAATCTGATAGTGCATAACACTTTTTTTTACAAAAGAAGGTCGATGAACTCCAGTAGAAAAATGTGATATTCCAAATGAGAAAGGAAGATCTAAAGCACATCGCCCAAAGTGACAGCGTGCAAAGCAAAATTTTAATTCTCGAATGGTGAACTAGGGTGGTATTCTGTGATACGTCGAATGTGAAAGGTTGACTTAATCGAGTTTGCCAACTGAGTAAGACCCATCTGACCTTCTTGAGCTTATGCATGGCCTTGGCTACTAACCCATTCGACGGGCTTGTCTTAGTCCGCTGAACTCATTTGAGGAATCTCCAAATGGGAGAGGATATCTCCTTTGACCCTTGATGCCTGTGTCTTTCCCTTTTGCACTATCAGTTTCAGCAGACTTATCTAAGCCTCCTAAAACAACTTGGTGAATCTCCAAGTTGCATTGACTCCTCCTTGTGTGATTGATACCTTATATTTGTGCTACTGTCTAAGTAGGTGATCTCACCGGAGCTCGCCGATCCTTTTGGGCGATACACCTTCCCATTAGGAGAGGCTCGAGACTATTTTTAAGTTTTATTCAAAGTTTTTCCTGTTTCAACTAACCTTTACAAATATTTTGCTTTAACATGTTTCTTTCAGGAAATGGTGAGAACAAAGGGTAAAAATGTGGTCTACTTCGATACAAAGTCATTCATGGATTCTCCTCTTTCTCCTTTTAAGAGGCACCGGGGCATCTCCATTAATGAACCATTTGAAGCTCAGAATCACGGACAAACCTCCACTCCACAACCATCTACTTAAGACAAGGTACAACCAAGGGTGGTGAGGAAGAGAACATACATTAGATCAAAATTGGTTCAGCCCTCATCTACACAGGCACGACCTCCAGAGTTTTCCCGATTGTAGCTCCAAGAGCCTTGAATAGGTAGAAGTAGCAAGAGAACAAACCATCCTTGAGGAGAGATGACTCTCTATCAAAGGAGTGATGAGTGATTACCTAACCATCTGGTATACAATTCAGTTCCATCGGTTTGAGGGTTTTACTATAGCCAGAAGCCCTTACACCCCTTCTTGGATGAGGTAGTTATATGTGGCGTATTCTCAAGCCCTTTTAAAATAGTGAAGGGGTACAATTTGGATGCAACTTGAAAAAGTGGAGGTGTGAGGGAAAAAAGTCCGTTGCGAAGCAGGAGCTATTAATACTACCCTAAATATGTCAGCATTTGCAGATGAGTTATCTACACTCCGGAAGCACCACAACTTAGATTCTCTAAAGGGTTAGTTAGCACTCTTGATCTCTGATTCTTCTCCTTCTTGGATGGTGGATGGTGCTAAGATAAAGAAGAAAGACTTATAGTGCCCATATATTAGTTTGGCTTCATCAATAACAATTTGATGCCATCCTAGAATAAGTTTATCCTTTGCCATGACAAGGCGATTTTGGTGGGCACCATTATAGATCGAAAGCACATATATGTCGGTGCCATTGTTGCTGTAGAGATACTGATGAGGGTTAGGAAAGAGCAGACATTGCTCCCGTTTCCAGTGTTAATCACACAAGCATGTGAAAGGGCAAGATTTCATTTCAGAGCTGCTACATATATTAGAGTCATACCAGCCTCATCTAGTGATATTCGGAGGATCGAGGCAGAGTGTTTAAGAGATGATGTGGCTCAGAGGAAGCCGCCACCAACATACTCTACTCCATTGATTAATCTTGCTACATCGACTCGTGGGACTAGCACACCTGCTCCTTCTGTGGAGCAGAAATGTATTCATACTCCTTCTTTTGCTGCTTGTATTTCTGGTTCCCCCCACTACATATAAACTTTCTGTTTCTGTGACTGTAGCTAGTGCGACGCATCCCCATTCTCTTGTTGCCCGTCCTCCCTTAACCCAGACACTTATATACCAAATGGGCGTCTTGCTCGGTCAGTGGATGTTAATGTTATTAGGGTTGAGAAAGACTTTCCCCGACTTATTGACTAGGCTATTCAAAATGCCTTGGATCCTTTGAGCGGGTGGTCTAGTGTGAGGAGATGATTGAGGGCAACATTCTAAGGTTAGATGATTTGATAGTGAGGATATCACTTTTGGAGAAGAGTGAGGGTAGTTCCAGTGCCTTTGACACTCTTAGGGCTGAGGTTGCCTCATTGAGGGTTGAAGTGGTCTAGATTCAGTCCATGGATATCTTGACACTATGGGGCGATATTCCCTTTTATGATGTTACTACTCTCAAGATGCCTAGTGTTGCACCTTCCTATTATGTACTTGAGGTTGCTATAGATGGGAATGCTGATGATAATAAGCTAGCTGAGGAGACCGATGAGGAGGGATTGGGAGAGGATGAGCATGGGATTGCTGAGACCCTAACGGAGTTGCATGAGACCAATGAGGTCATTATTCAGGCTACCTTACAAAGGTTTCTCCGAGAGACTTCAGTCATTGGGTCAAGTGGAGTCACTCCAAACTCCCCCACACTTCCTACTGATGAGCCGGGCACTGATGCCCATATCGATCCTTCTTTGTCGCCTCCTATGATCCTATTACTGCGAATATATGTCCCACTCGAGGTGTCTCCACCAGAGACACCAGATGAGAGTGCTCCATAGGTATAGCCTATCAGGGGGAATCTATATCTCAGCCTCCTTGCATTCCGTTTACTTAGCATTAAGGACACTGATTATTATTTTTTGGTGGGGTGAAAGTCTTCCTGCTAATATTTCCCTTTTGATTGTATTTTTCTTATTTCGTATTTTGAACATTTGTAGTTGATGTTTTGTTTATATTAGAGTGCTTCTCTTTTGGGAAAGTGTAACGACCCAGAAAATGATAGAGTGAAACTAGAGCCTCACATGTGAGTTTAGAGTCGAGAACCTAATGAAATGATTATATTTGAATTTGACCCAAAAAGTTCTTAAAAATGTGCTTCGGAAGTTACCGGAAACTTGTTTAGCTGTGTATTAAAAGATCCGTTTCGTTTTTTTGAAAATCCGACTTCATATTCTTGTTTAGGGGTCAAATTGAGTGGGAAATGGGTCTAACCCAAATTTTAGAGCAACCGTATCAAAATCCGAAATTTCCAAGTGAAGCCTTTTTCGAGGGTCTACTTTGAAGGGTCATATCTCCTAGCACACGAATTATTTGGGTGGCTAATAATATATCCATGGAAAGCCCTTTGAGTTAGCTACCTAACGCACTTCGTTTCACCTCATTCGGAGTTCGGACGAAGAAGTTATGCCTATTTTCGTAAAGTCGGTCCGGCAGAAAAAGGCATTTCCATGTAAGCCGATTTCTTGTTCATTTACTGTTCACCCGCCTAAAAACTTTTCTAAGTGTTGGACCATTTCTTCCAAATGACATATATTATTTCCTATATACTATTAGTTCATCCCCATCCCTAAAATCATTCCCTCTCTCAAATATTTCTCTCCAACTCAAGAAGAAGAAGAAGTGGGAGCTAGGGCTTGGATTCAAAGCTTTCTTCATCAAATTTTGTGGGAGATCATAGCAAAGGTATGGGGATCCTTTATCCTTGATCATTCTTTCTTTCAAGGAGCCCAATCAAAAAGGTTTTCAAAGGTTTTCAAATACACAAAAAAATCCTATTTCGATTCTAGCATGGGTTCTTGCATAAGAAAGGTTTTAAATGATGATTTATATTGTTATTAATGATTATTAATGATTTTTAGAAAGAAATCCCCATGAACCCATGTTTTCCCTAAATTCCTAAAGTTGGCATATGAAGTGGGATTATTGTTTGTGATTGAATGATGATAGAATTATGCTTAAATGGAGTTGAATAGTTGATGTTATTATTAGCTATGCTTATCTATTGTGAATTATTGGAGAGTTGAGGAATGATGATTGTGGCTTTGAAAAAGGGTAAGTTGGCCTAACTTCATTGTTAATGTAGAATTGATATAGAATCTTGATAGATTGATGTGTGATCCACTTATGGTGGAGGTGTCTACTTATGGAATGTATTATGATTGAGGCTATGAAGGGTATTATATGAGTGTTATTGTATTGTTATATTATTATATATGAATGAGGCTATATGTAAAGTCCTATATGAAGCTATATGTGAAAGTATGATGTGAATGAAGATAATGTGATCACGTTATGAATGTAAGGGTGTTGTTGTAGGTTGTTCTTTGGTTTGGTTGTATAATTACTACCCTATTTTCCATGCTCTTTGATTCCATTACATGCCTTCAAGGTGTTTGACAAAATGTCCAACTATGGAGAATTGATGAATCGATGCTTAAAAGCTTGAGTTATGAGATGTATGGAAATTTCATAGATGTGTTGATGACACTCATGAATGTTGATGATAGAATATGAAGGATTCTTCAATGTAAAGTATACCTTGAATTGATAGGGCTTATGCATCCTTTTACGGTATAAATGATTATATTGTTGATTGTTGAATCCTTGGATCGGTAGGCCCATGGCACCCTTCCACACATGCTTATAATGAACCTTGGATCGCGGGCTTATGGCACCCTTCCATTAATGAAAAGTAATGTCCCTTGGATTCGGCGGGCTTATGGCACCCTTTCCATAAAGGTTAATGATGAGACTTGAATCGGCAGGCCCATGGCACCCTTTCAAGTGGAGTTAATGAGCTTTCCTAAATGTACCTTGAATCGGCAGGCTTATGGCACCCTTTCATGTGTTAAATAATGAGACTTGAATCGGCGAGCTTATGGCACCCTTTCATGTACGATAATGTCAAAGTAATGAACTATTCTATGGGAATGTAGGCTAAGCACCGAGCGGATTTGGTTAGATGGAAACTCCCCGACAGTTAGGCATGAGTTTCAATGATCGTCTACCTTATCCCATAAACTATGTGCCCGCATAGGAAGCTAGTGGATCCATTAAGCTATATACCGGTCTTCCTTAGGCAAGTAGACCACCTCTTTTCGGTGTGGGGACTCATGACACCGGATTCCATGACAAGCTCTCATGGTCTATGTCGGTTAAATGCTTACTTCCCATCATGTGAGATTTCATCATGGTTTCTTGACAGGTTCTACAAAGTGTAGGTAGTAGTATGGGATGCTACCTATACATTGCACGAGTAGGCTTGGAGAGGGTCATAGTGAGTTTCTCTAAATCCTAATGTATGTGACATGAATGTGCCCTAAATGGTTTCTTAAAGAATGTTGGTCTATTGAAGTTATGTTGTAAATGAAATGTCCTTATCTAAGGTAATCTTGGGGAACACTTAAGTGTGCTTGAAGAGGTTGTATGGGCGGTCACTTCTTGTCTCACTCAAGTGTGTCTTAAGGTTATATTAGGTAGAGGTCTTATGGTAATGAAATGACATGTGTTCTTTTAAAGTTAAGCATGGATTGTATATGGACATATGTTGAGTATATGTATGGTTGGCTATGGTCTTATATGTTAATGTTGACTTGCATTATGTCTCTTATACTTGTGAAGTGAAGGTTTTATCAAAATGATATGAAAGCATTTACTTCCTTGAAATGTCCTTTTTGGCATGTTTTTGCATGGTCTCCATACTTAGTACTTAATTGTGCTAACCCCTTTCTTTCCTTTTTGGACTAAAGTGTAGGGATTTGGAGATGATGACATGTCATGGCTTTGATAGGTTTCTAAGTGTTGAAGATGAAGACTTGGTGAGTCCTCATAGATTCGAGGACAATACCCAATATGTTCTTTTATGTCTTTTTAGTATTGTTTAAGTTGCGTACGGGATTAGTCCCGAATTTTGTACTCTAAGGTATTAGATGGTTTGAGACATCATGTATAAAGTCTAGAAAGTCTTCCGCTTGCTATTTTTTTTATGCAATGTTTTCTTGGTAAAGAAAGTTTTAAATTCCTTATGGTTTTAGTGTCTATGCGATGAATGAATGCTAAGAGGCTTGTATTAGACCTCTTCGAGGTCGAGTACGCCGGTTACGACTAGGGGGTGCTCCCGGGTCGTGACAGAAAGTGTGTCTCTTTACTTAATTATTAGTTCTCTCTTGATAAATGCAACCCCTATAAGTTATAAAAAACTGTGAAATGCTTAAGGTTTTCATTGATTTAATTTGAGAATCATTTCTACGCAATATCAATAGCTTAAATAGTATGAATCTTTTGTTGACTAGTTGTGTTTGGATGTGAGCCTTGCAATGAACATCACATGTTTTGATCTTTTTGAAAAGTGCTAGATGATTGTATTTCGAAGTTTCATGCGTGGTGAAGTTTATTTGAAAAATGCATGTGGAATCTTGTAATTTTCTTGGTTAGTCCGATTGTGTTAATCTTTATGAATGTAGGACATGATCTTGGGCGAAAATTCAATGAGGGAGCCAAATCTTTTATAAAGACTATTCTGACTACCTTGTGTAGGTGTGAATCCATGTTGCAACCAATTGAGCCTAACCTATTTGTAGACACCCCAAAAGAAGCTTCTTGAACCAAATTGTCCCTACCTTCTCACCTAAAATCCTCTTTGAAGCATTATGATGCTTGAATATACAACCTATACCATAAGCCTATGTTGGGGTGTGTGTATAAGACGAATGAACGAGAGCCAAGTGAAGGACAAAGAAAGAAGAAATCAGAACCAAAATCTAAAAATTTTATAAATAAAAGGAACCCCTCCTTATAAAAAATGTATGTGTAGTTGTCATCAATTTGATGTAAAATGAAAAATAGAAGTGAGTGAAATAATGTGGAGTTCCATATAGTTTGATTGAAAAGTCAAGATTTGAGTTCTCAAATGAAAAAGAAGAAAAAGAACTTGATAAGAGATGATGATGATTGCAACAATGCTTTGAAAAGGTAAAGTCACCAATCAAAATTGACTATGCCTTTACCCCTAGCCCCATTATAAGCCTAAAATACCCTTGAGATCTTCCATGCACTAGGTTGTGTAATGATTGGAAAATATGGGCAAATCTATGAGACAAAGCTTGCATGTATTTCACTTTTGAGGGAGTGAGAGTTTCATTGATTCCTATTAATTTTGTTGATTTTCTTTGTGAGAGCATGAAATCACTCTTGATGTGAAACACTTGAATGCATTTGTTGAAACATGTCGTTGCATTATACAAGGAGCTAAAGTGAGCTTGAGCATGTGTTGAGACTAGCTAGTCATCAATTGAAGTTTTTTGATCATGATTTAGGGTAACATACTATTGAGAGTAGTCTTGCCATAGCGCTTGCATGTTAACTCTCTTTGAGTACTGTTGTAAACACCTTTATTGAGCTTATTGTGTTCTTGATTTACTTGAGGACAAGAAAAAGTTTAAGTTAGGGATGTTGATAAGTGGTATATTTGCACATATTTAAGGTCCATTTAGCTCAATAATTGGTGTCCTCAATGCCTAAATTTGTCCTTTTCTATTCAAATATTGATGATTTGCAGCTATTAGGACAATTGGACAAGGCATGAACTACAGCTTGAAAGAATCACCAAAAATGCAAAAGAAGTGCAAAATGAACATTGTTAATCTTCGATTGATGCTCGAAAGAGATTAATTAGAGTGGATAATTAGTTTAATACTAGAAATTTAGGTTTTATGTCCTTAACTTGCTCGAAAGAGAGGTTATGATTCGAATCTATTTTCCCTATTCTTAAAAGAGGGAATAAAGTAAGGTATTGGATTGTTAATAATTGGCATTAAATTAGACTGAAAGGAGATTCTATGCATAAATGCTTTGAGATCAAAAGATTGTTAGCATCAGTGAAGATGACTTAGCCTATTCATGTATGCATAGCATGGTAGAGCATCACATTATGTTGGTGGTACCATCCACCCAATTGTTCTTACTACTCCAAATGAGCTGATTTAAAAGTCCAAATGTCTCAGTAAAGAACTCTCCACAATATACCGCTCCTTGTGGGATTCGACCCCAACTCTCTGTTGGGTTTTTATTGACTACGATCGTTCACCTTTTTAATTGGTTTTGAAGGGTGATTTGAGTGTTATCATATGGCGTCATTCCAATCCCTGCACCCCTAGATTATTTCCTAATTGTTTGAATTTCTAAAGTTTTAGTTTAATTGTGACTCTTGATATCAAAATCCTTTGTTGTAAATTTGATGGAATCATCCACCCATTGTTCTTAACTGTTGCAAATGAATTGGTTTACAATTTAAATTTCTTGATAGAATTCCTTGCACTATATTCCTCCTTGTGAGATTCGACCCCGACTGTTAGTTGGGTATTTTTATTGACGACAACCGCTTATTCTCTTAATGATTTTAAGGAAAATTTGAGTGTTATGACTCACTTTCTACTAGTTCTGGCTTCCTACAATTTAGAGACGTAAGCTGATATCTACGTTCAAGAAATACTCTGTTTTCGTGGGGTATTGTTGTCTATCATTTTAGATCATGGTACTCAATGTACTTCATATTTCTAGTGGTCTATTTAGAGAGAGCTGGTTACAAGAGTTGATCTTAGCATGCCTTTTTGTCCACAGACTAACGATTAGTATGAGAGTACTATTCAAGTTTTAGAGAAAATGCTTCGAGCCTGTGTCATTGATTCTAGAGGCTAGTGACACTAGTTCTTGGCTTTGATGGAGTTTGCACATAATAATAGCTACCATTCAAGTATTCATATAGCTCCATTCAAGGGTTCGTATGATAGGAGTTGTTGGTCCCCGGTGGGCTTGTTTGATGCTTTTGAGGTTAAGTTATTATGCATCGGTTTGCTATGTGATTTTATGGATAATATTAGTGTGACCCAGGAGTGGCTCTATAGTGCCCAGAGTAGGAAAAAAAGTCATGATGATGAGAGGGTGTAGGTCTTAGAGTTCATGATTGGCAATTGTGTGTTTCTACAAGTGTCGCCCATGAAGGGCATGATAAGATTTGGGAGGAAGGACAAGCTTAGGTCTAGATTCATTGGCCCTTTTTTTATATTTTGAGGCGAATTTATTGAGGTGGCTTATAAGTTAGCCTACCTCTAGCCCTTTTAACTGATTGTTGGTGCCATTGGCATTGCTCATCGCATTTAGATGCTTGGAGTCATGTTCGCAAAGACTAGTGAAACAGTTTGTGTAATCACGAAGACTTACTTCTTTGGTCAATGCATGTGTGAAGATTAACCATTGTGTTTGCGATTAAGGGTTAATGGACCCAATCAATGTTTATGAATCACGATCATGACTCTATGGATCTCATGATCGCAATGAATAACCGTGTAATAATTATATTAGTTCCTTATATTTCAAGATTCATATTCTCAGAGTGAACTTCCATTGTGGAATTTGGAGATCAAATTGAAGGAGAAATAAGCGAGGAATCAGTGAATCATGTTTAGGATAGCTAGGGGGAATGCATTGTGGGCCGTAAATCTTTCAAAACTTTAAGTTATGTCAATTCCATGTCTTAAATTTTCATTTTTGATCATTCTTGAGCTCACTTTTTGTGGGACTTTTTGGGCTCGATTGATGCTCAAATTTCACCGATTTTCAGGGCATAAATTCCTTGATATGGCTCAGACCTTGTGATAGAGTCAATTTTGTAATTTTACATGTGGGTCCCACAGTCTTATTTTGACCTAATTTGTTGGTCAAAATATTTTTATAGCTAATTGGATATCATTTCACTTGTATTAACGTCTTCATCACTGATTTGATAGTGTGGCATCATTTGTAGGTGGTTCGAAAGGGAAAAGCTTTAGAATAGAAGTTTGTGTGTGATTTCAGCCTTGATGTAGGTTACGATTTCTTCCTTTTAAGACTTAGCTTAGACAAATTCTATATAAATTGAATATTATTGACTATTAGGAAGATTTTAGGATGAGATTCTAGGTTTGTATGTATCGTAGTTTTATTTTGGCCATTTTTGGGTTATAACTCAACTTTTAGTCGTGAAGCCTCAAATTAGGATTAGGTTTAGCCTTAGCCTTTTTTGGATCTATATAATCTTTAGAATGTTTCTTGGTGGTTTAAAACTTATGTGTATACGGGTTGGATGGTTTGTTATGATTGTTTGCCCTCTTTCTTTTATTTTTGAGCTTTTAGCTCATTATTATTGATTTGTGGGAATGAGGCGTTGCACTTGGGCCAGATGAAGTTCCAGGTTAGTACAACTATACTGTGATGGGTGTCTATCTGTCACGAACCAAGGGTACACTCTAGATGTGACATGGCATACTTGACCCCGAATGGGTCTCATACACGCCCTTCATATATCATAACATAAGATAATAGAAAAGTGTGGAAATTTTAAAATATTTTCCATACAATCAAAGTCTTTATAAAAGCAAAGCGGAAGTCTTACTACACTTGTCTCAAAACCATCTAATACAACTTTGAATACTCTTGGGTCACAACATATACAATAGTCTCAACACATGAAAATAAAAGACATAAAGGAAATAATGGCTTTACCCTCGATGCTATGAGGACTCTCCAATCTTCAACTCTTTGCTCTTCTAGAAACCTATCCTCAAGAAGGAAACTCAAATCATCGGACCCTACATTTGATGAGAATGTAGGCAAGAGTATGCGTTTGTACAAAAGTACTAAATATGATAGCTAGCATAACATCATAAGAGCATAGTATAAGGGTTAGTCAACATAAGACATAATCCATAAGCATAAGAGATACTTCATGAAATATAAACTATAAGCATAAGATACAATATCATAATCATAAGCAAAGTGTCCAACATAAACGTCATATAAGCATTATTCCGCCCTTAGTCCTTCCTATCATAAGAAAAATACTTCTCAAGTAACCTCAAAGATTACTTGTGCAATGCATGGATAGGATCCCATAATCCCATACACGCTAAGTATCCCCTTTGGTCATCATAATTATACTTACCATCTCATGGTCTCATCCTTAGCTTACTTCTAAGAGGCAAGGGAATCTTTACCTTTAGTCCAACATATAAAGGAAGGCAGCTATGGCAAAAATCCAAGCTAAGCATACATCCTATAAGAGAACACTTCATAATTATCTTCAAGTCATACTTGTGCAATGCATGGATAAGACCCCATAACCCTACCTATTCTAAGTACCACTTTAGGCTTTCATGCATATTGATCATCTCTTTGATCTCATATTTAGCTCATCATAACTGACACGGGAATCACCTCAAGTCATGCATATCATGGAATCATAAAGGACAAGGGGGGTCACTCAAGTCATGCATATCATGGAATCATAAAGGACAAGGGGAGTCACCTCAAGTCATGCATGTGTTGGAAAGGCCTTTCAAGCTACAATCCAAACTAGTCATGCTCATATTACTCTTTACTTATGCTTAAAACATGGGAACTCACCTCTCTATGTCTATCATAAGGGCCAATGGGTATTCACCTCTCTATGTTTATCATATAGGCCAAATGGGTATTCACCTCTTACTTTACATGTATAGTCATAGGTATTCGCCTCCATAAGTATTTTAGGGAAACATAGGTATTTGCCTCCATGCCTCACCATTATATGATATAGGTATTCGCCTTCACATCATTGCATAAGGATCATAGGTATTCGCCTCCATGATCAACATAAAGGCTAATGGGTATTCACTTCTTGCCTTACTATAGAAGTCATATTTTAAGGGTAGTCACCACACACTTCTCATATCATGTCATGGGTAATCTCCTCATGATTATCTATCTAGGGATAAGGGGAGTCACCTCACATCCCTCTCATACAAAGGTCTTTAAGCGAATCACCACAAGCCTCATCACATTTCATAGTACTTGGACTTAGATTCATTTTAGGTGAGCAAGCCTTTCATCCTAGAATCATTCTATGTGAGAGAACCTTTCATATCATATCATATTCATGCATAAGTGCGTGTGAGAGAATCCTTTCACATCAGAACAACATATCATGATCATAGACACTTCACTCTCAAAGTATTCATAAGGCATGTACATAGCTTTCATAAAATATGCATAATATCATATCTAGAATTCTACATTAGACATGGATATCATCATAACTCAAGTGATTCTATCACTTCATACAATCTCTCATTCATAAGGTAGATTAGGTAAGTAAATGCCTACCATAACCATTCTATCTAATAGTCTACCATTGTCATATAAGATTCATTCTTAGGGCCTTGAAATAAATAATTCATCATATTGGCTTTACTCTCAAAACCCTAGTGATCAACATTCATGACTACAAGCCTTACGCTCAAAGCTTTACTTCAACAATCATCATACATACCTAGATGTCATGGCATTCTAATCACATGCTTCATTGTTAGGTGATTCTAGTCATAAATCATCATAAAGGTTCAACTTCAAGCTTTAGTAGTCACGATCCATCATATATACTATAATCTAGATCAATTCATGTCTACTTGCTTTTAGTCTTAAACAATTTCTATAGACATCATCAATTATAGAAGATCATCTCTAAGTCTTCAATTTCCCTCTTTAAGGCACAAACCCATATTACTTCAATTTCATCAATTAACTAGGGTTAGCCATGGAAAACATATAATATATTCATAATAACGTAATTCAATACTAAATAAATGATAAACAAGTACTATCCACTCAATTGGAATCATACTCAACACTACCCACAACATAAGAAGGAACCCTAGCTAGAATTGGGGTTCATCTTCACAATTGGGGGAAATCTAGGGGGGTCCATAGATGGAAGAATCCATGTATGAATAAGCTATAATACCTTGATTATAAATCCCTCACAAAGCTTGCAACAATGGAGGAATTTGACCTAGCTTGCTTCTCTTCTTCTTCTTCTTCTTCTTTACTTTCTAGAGAGAGAATTTCTTGGAGGGAATTGGGTTCTTTGGTGCATTGAAAATAATGATTTGGATCCATGTATTTAGGGGTCTATTAGCTTTATATAGGTGGTCTAATTACTAATAAAATGACACCACTTAATAGCTAATTAATTCTAGATTCCCTATCCCCAAAACTTAACCAACTTAAAGGAGTGCACTGCCTCATCCACGAGACCCCAAACCCACGAGCCATTGGTTGACCCACGGCCCGTTCTGGTCCTCCTTGGGTGGTGGTCTACAACCTTCTTTGGGACCCTGACCCATGACTTTTATTTAAGAGTTTAATAGATGGTTTGAGATAAAAGATGTAGTAAAGACTTCCGCTTGCTTTATAAAAATGTTTTCGATTGCATGGATAAAAGTTTTCAAATTTCTGTAATTTTCTATTATCTTATGTTATGATGTGCTAAGGGCTTGTATGAGACCCCTTCGGGGTCAAGTATGCCATGTTACTCCTAGGGTGTACCCTTGGGTCGTGACAAACTTGATAATCAGAGCACAAAGTTTAGAATGGTTCTAGGATTGTCTCAAACCACATCTAGTAGAGTCTTGTTCATAAATGTGAATTGCACCACATTTATGAATAGGGAGCTATTGGATGTTTAGGAAATCTCACTTCTTCATTCTGTAAGTCATGCCATAAAGCTTGGTTTAATAGTCCTTTTTTCTAATCTGTGCCCATTGATTTTCGGGGTATGGCTAATACAAGGGAAAATGCTAGGAGAGAAGAGGAAGGCAATGAGGAGCAAAAGGTTCCTCTCCAAGTGCCACATCAAGATCCTCCGGATATGTCTAATGCGGAGATTAGGTCGGTCTTTATAATGTTGTCCCAAGCCATGACGGCCCAAGCCAATAGGAAGGTGGTAGCTTTGGCAAACACAATTAGAGGGATGGCTGCTACTAGAGTGAGAGAGTTTTTGAGGATGAACCCTTCAGAGTTTTATGGCTCCAAAATGGAGGAAGATCCTTAAGGTTTTATAGATGAAGTGTATAAGGTGATTGCTATCATGAGATTGACTTTGGTAGAGAAATCAGAGTTAGCCGCTTATCAATTGAGAGGCATAGCACAAATATGGTATGAACAATGGAAAGATAATAGGCTAGTAGAAGCGGGCCCAATAGAGTGGGAAGGATTCAAAGAAGCATTCCTAGATAGGTTCTTTCCCCTAGAATTGAGGGAACAAAATATGCAATAATTCATTAACCTTCGTCAAGGAGGTATAAGTGTGAATGAGTATGCTTTTAAGTTCACCCAACTATTCAAGTATGCTCCAACTCTAGTGGTAGACTCAAGGGTTAGAATGAATAATTTTTTGATGGGAGTGTCAACTTGGTAGAGAATGAGTGTCGTTTGACAATGCTTATCCCTAGTATGAATATTTCAAGTCTTATGGTTCATGCCGAACAAATTGAGGAGAAAAAGCTCAATAAAATGAATAGGGAGGTAAAGAGAGCTAGAACCAATGATGGGAACTTTTCTAATGCTAAGTCTGATGGACAAAGTAGGCCTTAAACAAAGGTATTCCGGTCAAAATTCTTCCAACACTCCTAGGTTTGACCAAGAAAAGGGTAGTGGGTCTCTATTTCCTAAGTCTACTTGCACCAAGTGTGGAAGGAGTTACTATGCTAAGTGCCTAGCTGGCATGGATGGTTGCTATGGGTGTGGAAAGGATGGGCACAAAATGAGAGATTGCCCGGTTCTTAAGGCTAAGGGAAGGGAGGATAAGAAAGTTGCTTCTAGTGGTCCAGATGAGAGTGCTCAAAAGAAGAATAGGTTCTATAACCCCCAAGCTAAGAATGATCAAGAGTGATCTCCTTAAGTTGCTTTTGGTATATGCTTCATGCTTTATCTAGATTTCAGTGTTTCTTATCTTTTATGACTTTTGATATGATGACCTTGATGTTGTATTTAGTATGTATGAGCCTCATTGTTTCTTTCATGTGATAGAGGATGTTTAGAAAATTTGGTATAGGCTTACTCTCAAGGGGGAGATAGTGTGCCTATCTAATAAGGTTATTGTGTGATTATGTGTTGCCATGATTTCCTGATATGCATGTTCATGAAAAAAACTTAGGTCTTGATATAAATGACTTATATGCATTGTTTTACCTCATGTTGTAGTGCATTGAATAAAGTTGCATATAGACTTTATGAGACGATTATATCAGCATGCTTTAGTTGGACTGAAAGATACCTCCTTAAATGAATGCTTTTTGAGAGTAAATTTCATATGATCTCCATGAGAGTATGTTGAGCATGTTATTACTAGGAGATGGTAGTTCCTCCTTGAACATGACTAGTTCTGAGAATTTCATGCATACATGGGTTGTTTGATGAAGCTCCTACTTCCTTGTGTTGCATTGAGTATGTGTAGTGGGAGTTGAAGTTTTCCTCCATGTTTATGTGTATTAGATATGTTTCATGAATGATGGGATGCTAGTCTAGAGTTGTTTCCCTTAAGAAGTGTTTAGAAATGTCATTCGAGGATGAATGTTCCCAAGGGGGAGATATTGTAATACCCCGGAAACTAGTAGACCAAACTAGAGCCTCAAGCTAGGGTTCTAGAGTTTGATATATGTGGATTAGAGTCGTAGATGAGACTTCCCGTAGTTAGAATGAGGGGTTTAGGGGTTAAACGTAAAGGCACGTGTTACACCCCGTAGTTTAGAAGACCATTTAAGATTCTATTGAGGGTTGCAAGGGCTAGTGCCGAGGTAAAGGGGCAAAGCCTAAGCCAAAGGCCAAGGCTGCCCCAAACTTTGGAGCACACTACTTCAAGACCATGACTCGTGGTATGGTTCGTGAGGCCAAGGCAGTATCTCCCTAAGGGCTGCCTCAAAGTGGCTTACCTTCATGAGCCACTTCATGACCAGTGGTCTTGACCACGGTTAGTGGGAAGGCTCGTAAAGATGCCTTGGAGTGAGGGAAGCCAAGACACCTTAAAGCCAAGTACTGCCCCATGTTCACGACCACCTTCACGACCAGTGGTCTTGACCATGGTTCGTGAGGGGTCTCGTGAAGGTCCCTTAGGTGTGTGGAGGCAAGTCTTTGAGGCCAAGTCCTTGGACCATGAACCATGAGCCACTTCACGGCCAGTGGTCTTGACCACGGCTCGTGGGAATGCCATGGATTTTTAGGGGCCAAGCCAAGTGGCCTAGATACTGGTCCCTAGACCATGAGTAGGACCACGGTCAGTGGTGAGGACCATGACCCGTGGTGCCTCTTGTGAGGCTTGGGCAGTAGGCTGCCAAGTGGGGGAGTTAATGAGAAATTCCAAACGTGGGAGTTTTTGGGTGGGGTCATTTTAGCTAGTCCTAAAACCCCTATATAAGATATTTTAAGCTTTTAACCACTCATTTAAGTCACTTTATCACAAGAACCCAAATTAAAACCCCAAAATACTCTCCACTCAAATATTTCTCTCTCTAGAAAACTCAAGGCTTGAAGAAGAAGAAAGAGCTTGAAGCTTAGGTCAAGATCAAAACTCCATTGTTGAAAGCTTGTGTTAGGGATTTGAATTAAGGTATGTTTAGCTTATTCATCTATGGGTTCTTCCACCCATAGAGTCCCCTAGAATTTCCCTAAATTTGTGAAGAAGAACCCCAATCTAAGCTAGGGTTTCTTCCAATGTGTGGGTTTAGTTGGGGATGATTCCAATTAGTTAGATAATACTTATTTATGATTAATTCAGTGTTGATTTATGATATTATGATGAATTTATGTGATTTCCATGATTACCATTGTCTAATTGATGAAGTTGAATTATGTGGGTTATTGCCATGAAAGGTGAAATTAAAGGTCAAGGCCATCTTTTAGAATTAATGCTTTGACTAGTAATTGTCTAAGGATAGAAACCTATATAGATGAATTGATTTAGAATAATGTGAATGTGATGGTTCTTGATTGGTAGTGCTTGAGATTGATCTTACATGATGACTTATGACTAGAATCTCTTGATAATGGGGAATGTGATGAGAATTGCTTAAGATGAAGCTTATGACTTGGATGCCTTGTAATCTAGCTATGAATAAGGATAGAATGAAGTAAATCTTTGAGAATAAGGCTTGTAGTCATGAATGTTGAATCACTAGGGCTTTGAAAGTAGAATCAATGTGATGAATAGAAGTCTAATAGGTAGAAGTATGGTGAAAGACCTATACTCACCTAACCTACCTTATGAATGCTTGAAAGTATAAAGTGATAGAATTACTTGAACATGGATTGGTTTTCAGGGACATCCTTCCATGAGACATCAATGTTAAGCAAGGCATAATAGTGAAATCTTGGGGTGTATGCTTGACCCCAAGTGGATATTGACAATGAGATGGAGTGTTAGACAAGAGAGGGTCCGGGCTCCAAGTTGAAAGAGGAACCACACCTAGTTGATATGAGGACTATCCAAGTTAAAGTGGGGAACTTTTACATAGTAGAGTGTGGGTTTTCCCAAAGTATGGTCTTATGAGATGAAAGCCTTCACATAGTTGAGTTAAGGTTTCTTATAGAAATTTTCATATCCAATGAACTAAGACATGCTTAAAGAAGCATCTCATAGTGTTCTAAAGCATAATTGAACTAAGTCTTACTTAATAAAGTACCTTATAGTGTTCAAGAGTATAAATGGACTTAGAAATGCTTAAGGTAGTATGTCATAGGGTCCATGTTAATGATGAACCTAGACATGCCAAACGTAGTATCTCATAGGGTTCAATCTAATAATAAACTAATATGTGCTTAAGAGAGTACCTCATAGTGTTCTAAAGTTAAAGAGAGAAACTAGGTTCCAAACCAAGAATTATTAGTATGAGGACCTAATTGTAGTATGTAGCATGAATAGTATTATGGGATTCTATTCATGCATTGCACAAGTGTGACTTAGGGTTATTCAAGAAATAGTTCGTTTGGGTGATGTATATTGAGATAGGGATGCGCTATAGTTGCCTTCTATGATATGATTGACTAGGATGGTAGTTCCCTTGTCTATATGAAGTAAGAGAAAAAATGAGACCAAAGGAGGGTAAGTATGACTATGTTGACTTCAAGGCTATGCTTAGTGTGAATGGTATTATGGGATGACTTTCATGCATTGCACAAGTATGCTTTGAGGTGGCTTGTGAAGTAGTTCTCTTATACTATGAAAGACTAAGGGTTGAATAATGTTAGTATAAAGGTCTAAGTAAAGACTATGCCATGAACATGGTTTATCTCCTATGCTCATTAACTATGTCTTATGTTGACTTGTGATTATATGATGCTTATGTTGGAGATTATGCTATGATTATGTTATTATCTCTTATGCTTATGTCTTATGTTGACTAACCATTTGAGATGCTCTTATGATGTTGTGGTAGCTGTCATACTTGGTACATTTTGTACTAACGCATACTTTGCCTACATTCTAATCAAATGTAGGATTTCGGAGATTGTGTTCCTTTAGAGGCTAGGTTTCTAAGGAGCGAGAAGAAGAAAAGTTGAAGATTTGGTGAGTTCTCATGGCTTCGAGGACAAACCTATTATTTCCTTTATGTCATTTCTCTATGTTTTAGACTTTGTTTGGGCTGTGTCCCAAGCCTTTTATTCAAGAGTTTAATAGATGATTTGAGACAAAAGATGTAGTAAAGACTTCCGCTTGCTTAATTATGATGTGTTGGTTGAAAGTCCTTTGGGTTATCAAGTTGTGTGTAATTAAATTTACTGTGATTGTCCCTTCGTGATTCATAACCTAGTCTTCCTTGCTGATTTGATTGAGATGCCCTTCAAGGATTTTGATTTTATTATCGGGATGGATTGGCTTTATAAATATCATGCAGTGGTAGATTGTAGGTCAAAGCATGTGACCTTTAAATAGCCTACATTTTCACACATCATTGTACAAGGTGAAAGATCATTGATATCTAGTATTGTTTCTGCGAACTTGGCAAGAAAGTTGATGCTTCAAGGTTGTAGGGCTTACCTTGCTCACATAGTTGATACACAGTTGAAGAGCCCTTGTATCAAGGACACACTTGCTGTATGTGATTTTACCAGAAGACTTCCCAGAAAACTTTCCTGGACTGCTCCTGAAAAGAGAGGTTGAATTTCCAATCGAGCTTATTTCTGGATCTACCCCTATTTCTATCACTCCTTATAGAATGGCTCCGGCAGAATTAAGAGAATTGAAATATCAATTTCAAGAACTTCTTGAGAAAGGATTTATTCGACCTAGTGTTTCTCCTTGGGGAGCCCCTGTTTTATTCGTAAAAAAGAAAGATGGCACTCTTAGGCTTTGTATTGACTATAGACAGTTGAACAGAATAACAATCAAGAATAGATATCCATTACCAATGATCGATGACTTGTTTGACCAACTGAAGGGTGCTAAAGTATTCGCTAAAGTATTCTCAAAGATTGATTTAAGGTCGGGATATCACCAACTGCGTGTTAGAAAGAAGGATGTTCCTAAAACTGATTTTAGAACTCGGTATGGTCATTATGGATTTTTGGTGATGCCATTCGGATTGACAAATGCTCCTGCGGTATTCGTGGATCTAATGAATCGAGTATTCAAGCTTATCTTGATTAGTTTGTGGTTGTTTTTATAGATGATATTTTAATATTTTCCAAAAGTAGTGAAGACCATGATAAACACCTCCGGATTATTTTGCAAATTTTGAAGGAGAAAGAACTTTATGCTAAACTTTCCAAGTGCGAATTTTGGCTTGATGAAGTGACGTTTCTGGGACATGTTGTATCAGTCGAAGGCATGAAGGGTGGATCCTAGTAAGATATAAGCAGTTGTTGAATGGAGACCTCCCAAAAGTCCAACCGAGGTAAGAAGTTTCTTAGGCTTAGCTTGATACTACAGAAGATTTGTCAAAGGCTTTTCCATGATCACCTCTCCTTTGACTAAGCTCTTGCAGAAGGAAGTAAAGTTTATTTGGGATGACAAATGCTAAGAGAGCTTTGAAACTCTCAAATTCTTGTTGACTCAAGCGCCTATACTTACTCTACCAATTGAAGGGAAATAGTATGTAGTATACAGTGATGCTTCTCACAATGGTTTAGGATGCATTTTGATGCAAGAAGGGAAGGTTATTCTTATGCCTCTCAAAAATTAAAATCGTATGAATTGAATTATCCTACTCATGATCTTGAACTTGCTGCTGTAGTGTTTTCTTTAAAAATATGGCGGCATTATTTGTATGGAGAGAAATGTCATATATTCACTGATCACAAGAGCTTAAAGTACTTGGGTACTCATAAGGAGCTAAACCTTTGACAACATAGATGGCTTGAACTCATTAAGGATTACGACTGCACGATTGATTATCATCCAAGTAAAGTCAATGTGGTTGCAGATGCCTTAAGTCGAAAATCTTTCGCAAGCATTTCCTTGAGTCATTTACCCTTGCTCCTTGAGTTAAGAGCCATTAATGTTTGTTTTACAGTTGATTCAAATGGTTCAGTTATTGCTAATTTTCAAGTAAAACCAATACTACTTAAACCGGTGAAGGAAGCACAAAAGTTAGATGAGAAACTTGTAAAATTGACTAGAGAAGTTCAAAATGGGGGAAAACTTAATTTAAAGTAACAGAGGATGGTGTATTAGTTTATTAGAACAGGTTATGTGTCCCTAATGATGACAAATTGAGGAGAAAAGTACTGAATGAAACACATACTTCACCGTATGCAATGTATCCTAGAGGTAGAAAGATGTACCAGACCATCAAAGAACATTATTGGTGGAATGGTATGAAGAGAGACATTGCGGAGTTCATTTCTAAATGTTTGGTTTGTTAGCAAGTAAAGGCAGAATATCAGGTCCAGTTGGTTTACTACAACCCTTGTCGATACCAGAATGGAAATGGGAAAGAATAACTATGGACTTTGTTTCTGGACTTCCTCGCACCCAAATTAATCATGATGCAATATGGGTGATTGTGGACAGGCTAACCAAGAGTGCTCACTTCTTAGCGATCAAGATGGATTACTCACTTGAGCGTTTAGCCGAATTGTACATTAATGAGATTATAAGACTAATGGGATCCCTTGTCTATTGTATCTGACCGAGACCCAAGGTTTATATCTAGATTTTGGGGTAGCTTGCAGGAAGCTTTGGGTACTAAGCTGAAATTTAGCACTTCGTTCCATCCTCAAATAGATGGCCAATCAAAAAGAGTGATACAAATTTTGGAGGATATGCTTCGAGCTTGCATTATGAAGTTTGAGGGTAGTTGGGACAAACACTTGGCGTTGATAGAATTTGCTTACAATAACAATTACCAATTGAGTATTGGAATGCCTCCCTATGAAGCCTTGTACGGAAGGAAATGTCGGACCCCTCTTTGTTGGAGTGAAGCTGGTGACAGAAAGCTTGTTGGTCCTGAAATTGTGCAATAAACAGAGGACAAGGTAAAAATTATCAAGGATCATCTAGAGATTTCTTCGGGTAGACAAAAGTCGTACGCTGATCTTCAAAGGCGTGACATTGAATATCAAGTTTGAGATAAAGTATTCTTAAAGGTGTCTCCATGGAAAAAGATTATGAGATTTGGCCAAAAAGGAAGGCTTAGTCCCCGATTTATTGGACCTTATGAGATACTTGAAAGGGTTGGACTAGTTGCATATAAATTAGCTTTGCCACCGGAGTTAGAGAAGATCCACAATGTCTTTCATGTTTCTATGGTTAGAAGATATCATTTTGATCCATCACATGTTCTTCCAGTTGAATCTATTGAGGTTAATCCTAACTTGACGTATAATGAAGAACGTATCCAAATTGAAGCTCGAGAAGTAAAGAAACTTAGAAACAAGAGAATCCCCTTAGTAAAGATACTTCGGAGGAACCATTCTGGAAAAGAAGTTACCTGGGAAAGAGAAGAAGATATAAAGACCCAATATCTGCAGTTGTTCCGGGACTAGTGTAAGGTAAATTTCGAGACAAAATTTCTTTAAGAGGGAGAGAGTTGTAACACCCGTAAATATTAACCAAGAGTCGCATGTTGATTTACCATTGCTTAATTACTACAATATGTTTTACTCTCATTTTGGAAACTTAAAGTTTTGTGATAATTGAAAACTTGCTTAACATAAATTGCGATTGTAATTTAAGGTATTGTATTGGGGTATTTTTGTAATATTCTAATTAGAATTATGTATAGCTTTAAAAGGAGGTGAGGGATATATATATATATATATATATATATATAGGTGTATATGTATGCATTTTGGGCAGCACACAACTATTTGGGCAGCCACCTTTTGGAGACAGCTGTGCATTGTGATAAACATCACTTTTGAGACTATATTTTGATACCTCTTCTAGTCAAAGTTGTCTCACCTGAAGTATAAGAACCTTAGAAAATTATCTAACAAGTTGTTCTTCAAAATCACAAGAGAGAAACTTGGCCCTTTTGGCTGGAATTCGAGACACACTTCTTTTTGGTAAGTGGTAAAATCTGTTTTGGAGCTGGGTAGTGTTTAGTATTTAAAGCATAACTTGAGTTATAGAACTTCTTTTACAGTGAATAAATATGATCTGGAAAGCTAATTGGTAGACCTACAAATCGTATATTTATGTAAAGCTCTGATTTAGCTGTTATGGATTCGAAATATGGGATGCAACATAGGACAAGTTCTGTCCAGATTTTGAAATTAGAAATCCTGTATGGACAACTGTTAATGTTTTGAATATATCTTTTTATACAAAATACATTTTGCGGTGATTCTTGTTTGTTTGCAACCCTAAGAGATGTATATACATCTTTCATTAGGTTATAATGTATAGTTTAGCCATTTTCCTTTTCAAATCTAAGTTCCGACATGAGGTACTAGGCTGACCAGAATTACTGTTTTGGGAGCATAGTCCTATTTGTACCGGCTAAGCTTACTTGTGATGATAATCCTATTTTACATCAACATTATTGAGCTGCTAGGAATTAAAAAAGTTATTTAATTGTATTTTTATGGTTGTATATACTCGTGAACAAGTTGAGGACCTTGAAACATTGGTTGGTTTACGGTCTGAACTTGCGAAGTTGTGTTGGACTGTTTCTTTGCTAAAGCACTGAGGTTTGTGTATAAACTTGTACTTGCACTCTTTTAACTGGTGGTATATTTGAAAGTTGATCTTGGTACCTTGGTTACCTCTTGTCACTTTGCATTGTTGTGTTGGTATCCTTTAAGACGTTAAAGACGCTTGTGTAACTCGCCCACTTGTACAGATTGTTTGATCACTTGGCACTCTTGTTGGGACCTTGTCCTTCTTGTGGTTGTGACTTTGTCACCATTGGCATGCCTCTTGATTCGGATCATTTGCCATCTTGACTCTGGATTTTTAGTCCGTCTTAAGAATGGAAGTTGTCCATTTTAAGTACGAACTAGAAAGCCATTGACTTGAGAAAGTTAGCTTGGTGAATCTGGTGGCTCCGAATGTCACGACCCAAGTCTAGGGCTTAGACGTGACCGGCGAATGGGGAACCCGAGGGAACCCCAAACAAGCCTCATAGCATATCATTACACATCCTTGGTCGCGGAAGCAATTAAAATGACCATAAGCGATACGCATAATCAAGGGGAAATTGGGACTAAGGGAGCAAGACAAAAAGAGAATAATACATAAATACCATAGATGAGTCAAGCTCAAACATAATACACAACTTGTCCAACACCACCTCTAAACATGGATACTTAGCGGGGGCCGAGACAAACTACCGGGCTCACCCTCATAGTCAATACATAATTAAAAAGGAAAAGGTCTTATACATAACAAAAGATCATGAGCAACGTCCCCGGAATGGAGGACTCACCAATAACCTTGATAGGAAATCGTATTAGCCACGTGGAGGAGGATGGTCGACGGTGCTCCGGTCCCTACATGGTGACATCATGTAGGCATAGAGTATGCATTAGTACGTTTGAATGTACTAAGTATATGGGATGCAATGCAATGTAACAATGGATGGACATTATAGGCAAAATGCATAATCGTACCCGATAGATAACATATTAATGAGATGATATGTATAATGATGCTTATATAAAAATCATATTTAGTAGGGCATAGTATATGTGTAGTGAGTGACCATCAATATAGCATTTCCAAGGCCTACCACCCCCTTGGAGAGGCGAAAGAGGTACAAACCCCTCAATGTGGTTACCCGGGCCTACCTCCCCCGAGCTAGGGACCAAGGTACAAACCCTCGATATGGTTATACGGGCCTACTACCCCCGTACTAGGCAACCAAGGTACCAACCCCTTGATACGGTTACCCGAGCCTACAACCCCGAGCTAGGCTTGGTCGACTCACACACCATATAGAGAAAATCATATACATGTATCCATTTCATCATCATTTCAATACTTATATAATCATCCGACTCATAGGACGTACATTGGACCTTCCATTTCATAAGAATTCTATAAATGACATTTTATCAAACATATGGTGGGCTACTTGTTCATGTAAATAAAATCATGTGTTTCAAGAGTACTAAGTCCAACCAATTTTCAAAATCTATATAAAACAGCCCACCAACAACATACATATATATATACATATATAACAACCTTCATAATTTGATCATGGAGGCATGAAAACCATAAACATCACATAATAATACCATTTCATGAAAATATGCAAGATAGACCTTAATAGGGTGTGTAGTAGTGATTCCATAATTCAAGAGTTCATAAATGATCATAAGGACCCATAAACTTGAAGTAAAATAGAGGATAAATGATTGGACTTGTGGAAAGGAAGGTTTCCACAATCAACCCACATACCTCAACTTTGGAGAATTCTTGATGAAGATTGGAATGGAGAATTGCTTGAGATTGAATCTTGAATCCGGAATTAAAGCTTGGGATTCTTGAATTTGGTGGATGATCTTGGTAGAATTTTTGGAGAGGGCTTAGAGAGTGTTCTTGGATGTTTTGAAGTTAAATGACTAAGTATGGATATGTCCCCTTTTTATAAAAAACGTCCCAACACTTAGAAAAAAAATGAGGCGGGTGAACAGTGTTTTCGGCTACTGGAATTTGCATTTTCTGTCGGACAGGTTTTACGAAAACGGTCATAAATCCTTCATCCTAACTCGGAATGAGGTGAAACAAATTGCGTTGGAAAGCTAACTCATAGAGATTCAATTTTGATAGTTTGAGCTCCTTCCAGTTCCTTGTGTGCTGAGAGATATGCCCCTTTAAAGTTGACCCTCAAAATCGCATTTTTTGCGATTTTCGAATTTTGATACGGTTGCTCTAAAATTCGGGTTAGACCCATTTCCCACTCAATTTGACCCACTGAATAAGAATATGAAGTTGAATTTTCGAAATGATGCACGGATTTTGAGATATATGGAAATTACAATTTTAGGTGTTTCCGAAGCACATTTTCGGGCATTTTTGGGGTCGTTTCAATATCTCCCCCTTGGGAACATTCGTCCCCGAATGTCAAAGAAATGTACATGAGAGACATAAACATGGCAAATTCAGCCCACATAAGGATGCAACAATGCACTTACACCTCATTTCAAAAACTTCAACATAGTTGTAAAACCACAATGAACTTGTTAACTTAAACATGAATGTATGCAATGACATGGTGGCTGAACTTAAGACCCGAGATTTTATAAAGGGCTTAGATCAATACCTTAAGCTTGAGTGGAGTGGAAAAGATAAGGATATCGCCTTTGCATGTCCGCTTCGGCCTCCCAAGTAGCACTTTCAACTTGTTGATTTCTCCAAAGGACTTTAACGGAAGCCACATCTTTGTTTCTCAATCTCTTCACTTGTCTATCTAAAATCTGGATCGGAACCTCTTCATAGGTTAAATAATCTTCAACAACACCCACAACATCAAGAGACACAATGGCATTCGGATCACCCACACACTTCCTCAACATAGACACATGAAATACCGGATGAACCAAATCCATTTCGCTAGGCAATTCCAACTCATAAGCTACCTTGCCAATTCTCCTCATCACCTTATAAGGACCCACGTATCTTGGGCACAACTTGCCCTTCTTACCAAAACGAACCACACCCTTCATGGGTGACACCTTCAAATAGACCCAATCACCAACTTGGAATTCAAGAGCCCTTCTCCTCACATCGGCATAAGACTTTTGGCGACTTTGGGCCGTCTTCAACCTTTCTCTAATCATCCTAACCTTCTCAAGAGCCTCCATAACTAGATCTGGTCCTAACAAGGCCACCTCACCAACCTCAAACCATCCAACCGGTGATCTACAACGCCTCCCATAGAGAGCCTCAAAAGGAGCCATACCGATGCTAGAATGATAACTATTGTTATAGGCAAACTCAATCAATGGAAGATGATCATCCCAACTACCCTTAAGTTCCAATACACAAGCCCTAAGCATATCCTCAAGTGTTTGGATAGTCCTTTCGGCTTGTCCATCCGTTTGCGGGTGAAAGGCCGTAGTAAGCTTAACTCGTACCTAGACCCCTTTGAAAGGACTTCCAAAAGTGTGAAGTAAATTGAGTACCACGGTCCGATATGATGGATAGAGGAATCCCATGCAACCTTACCAAGTCATGAATATATAATCTTGCATAATCTTCCGCCCCATATGTTGTCTTTACCGGTAGAAAATGAGCCGATTTTGTCATCCTATCAACCACCACCCAAATAGAATCAAAACCTTTTCTAGTCTTGGGTAAACCAACTACAAAATCCATATTAATTTCTTCCCACTTCCAAGTAGGAATCTCTATGTCTTGGGATAGGCCACCCGGCCTTTGATGTTCGGCCTTGACTTGTTGGCAACTATGACAACCGGAGACGAATTTGGCAATGTCCTTCTTCATGCCTCCCCACCAATACACATCTCTCAAATCTCTATACATTTTGGTGGAACCGGGGTGGATGGAGTAGGAAGAATTATGAGCCTCCTCAAGAATTTTCTCCCTCAAACCATCAACACAAGGCACACACAACCTACCTTGGTACCTAAGGGTACCATCTCCCCTTGGGAGAAAACTTCCACCTTGCCCTCTTTCACCAAGGCCTTCAATTCTAACAAGGAAGAGTCAAGATCTTGTTTTTCTATCACCTCGTCAACCAAGGGAGACCTAGCACCATCAACAACGACCACACCACCATTACCAACCTCTTTCAACCTAACCCCAACCTAGCCAACCGATGCACCTCCCTAGCCATTTCCCTATCACCAATATCAACATGAGCTAGGCTACCCATAGACACCCTACTCAAAGCATCCGCCACCACATTAGCTTTACCGGGATGATAATGCACACTCATATCATAATCTTTAAGAAATTCTAGCCACCTTCTTTGTCTCAAGTTGAGATCTTTTTGGGTGAAGACATATTGGAGGCTCTTATGATCGGTAAACACATCAACATGTACCCCATACAAGTAATGACGCCAAATCTTTAAAGCAAACACCACCGCGGCTAATTCAAGATCATGCGTAGGATAGTTCTTTTCATGCACTTTGAGTTGTCTAGAAGCATAGGCTATCACCTTACCATTTTGCATTAGAACACAACCCAAACCAACTCTAGAAGCATCACAATACACAACAAATCCCTCAAGCCCATCCGGTAGTGATAATATAGGAGCGGACACAAGTTTATCTTTCAAGGTTTGAAAACTCCTTTCGCACTCATCGGTCCACTCAAACTTAGCCTTCTTTTGTGTCAACTTAGTCATGGGAGAAGCAATAGAAGAAAACCCATTCACAAATCTTCGATAGTAACCCGCTAAGCCCAAGAAGCTCCTAATATCCGACGGGGTCAATGGCCTAGGCCAATTTCTAATCACATCGGTCTTCTTAGGGTCTACCTTAATACCATCCCCCGACACCACATGACCTAGGAAGGCAACCTCCCTCAACCAAAATTCACACTTTTCATACTTGGCATACAACTTCTCCTCTCTCAATCTTTGCAACACCACCCTCAAGTGACCCATATGTTCTACCTCGCTATGCGAATAGATTAAAATATCATCAATGAAGACCACAACAAAGGAATCAAGGTAGGGTTTAAAGACTCTATTCATTAGGTCCATAAAGATAGCCGGTGCATTGGTCAACCCAAAGGACATGACCACAAATTCATAATGCCCATACCTAGTCCGGAAGGCTGTCTTAGGAATGTCACACTCCCTCACCTTCACTTGATGATACCCGGACCGAAGATCAATCTTAGAGAAGTGGCTAGCCCCTTGCAATTGGTCGAACAAGTCATCAATCCTAGGAAGAGGATATTTATTCTTGACGGTGACCTTATTGAGTTGCCGGTAATCAATACACATCCTAAGGGACCCATCTTTCTTCTTCACAAACAACACCGGTGCACCCCATGGTGATTGGCTAGGCCTAATAAAACCCTTCTCCAACAAGTCCCTCAATTGTTCTTTCAACTCCTTTAACTCCGCCGAGGCCATACGGTAAGGGGAAATAGAAATAGGTTGAGTATCGGGGAGGAGGTCTATGCCAAAATCTATTTCCCTTTCGGGAGGAACACCGGGAAGGTCATTAGAAAAGACATCAAGAAATTCATTTACGACCGGAACTGACTCTATAGGAAGGGTTTTGGACTCCACATCTCTAACCCTCACAAGGTGATAGAGACACCCCTTAGAGATCAACTTACGGGCTTTAATGCAAGAGATGAACCTACCCTTGACTACCACATTTTGGCTTTCCCATTCAAGAATGGGTTCACTAGGAATTGGAATTTGACCCTACGGGTTCTACAATTAATGGAAGCATAGTATGCATGCAACCAATCCATCCCAAGAATAACATCAAAATCGACCATGTTCAACTCAACAAGATCACAAGGCAATATTTTATGCAAGATGCAAATAGGACAATTCCTATAGACCTTCCTAGCAACCATATATGCACCAATAGGAGTAGACACCTTATATGACTCATGCAACAAGTCGGGCTCAACATGAAACTTTTTGGCAACAAAGGGGTGACAAAAGAAAGAGAGGCACCCGGATCAATTAATGCATATACATCAAAGTCAAAGATTTTCAACATACCGGTAATGACGTCGGGGACTTCATCGACCCCTTGCCTCCCATGCAAAGCATAAAATCGATTGTGCCTTGGGGCACCACCTTGTCGGCCCCCTCTCCCCAAAGGAACCGCATTGGCACCTTGTGGACGGACCTCCTTACCCTTGTTGTGATTCCGAGGACAATCTATTGCCTTGTGCCCCATTTCCCCACAACTATAGCAAGCACCGGTATTTCTCAAGCACGGGCCACCATGACCCTTACCAGACTTCGGACATACATCAATAGGACCCATACCACCAACACCTTGGGCCCTTGGAACATCATTGGCAAACCCCTTATGGGGCGCATAAGAAGACCCTTGGCCTTGATGAAACCGGCCTCCCCTTCGACTTTGGAACTTGCCCTCAAAACGGGCCCTCTTGGCCTCATGACCCCTCCTCTTCCTCAACTTCTCCTCCTCCATTTGTTCGGCATAGACCATCAAGCGGGACAAGTCCATGTCACTAATCAACATTGCGGACCGGCATTCTTCACTCACTAGGTCGGACACACCCATCACGAATTTATTCATTCTAGATCGTGAGTCGGCAACCAAGTGTGGAGCATATCTTGAAAGTTGGTTAAACTTGAGGGCATACTCCCTCACACTCATAGACCCTTGTTTTAAATTCATGAACTCCACCAATTTGGCTTCCCTAAGCTCAAGAGGAAAGAATCGATTAAGGAAAGCCGTTTTGAACACTTCCCAAGGCACCACATAGTTTGCCCCCTTCTCTTCTTTCCATTGGTTGTACCATATTTGGGCCACCCCTTTTAGTTGGTAGGCCGCCAACTCCGCCTTATCTTCTGACCTTATGCCCATGATAGCTAATATCTTGTGGACTTCATCAATAAACTCTTGAGGGTCTTCATCTAACTTAGACCCATAGAATTCCGGGGATTCATCCGCACGAAGTCTCTCACCCGAGATGCCGGGGTAGGAGCCCGAGGAACTTGGGCCCCGTGGTTGGCTTGATTAGCCATAGCTTGAGCAAATAAAGTAAGGGCATCCCGAAGATCCCCATTGGTCGGTTGTTCCTCGGGTGCGCGGGCTCGTTTTCCTCTTGTATTAGGCATGATCTAGAATAACAAAGAACAACCATTAGGGGAAAAAAAAAAACTTAATTCAACTCTACCGCACGACTTAGAACATGAAGAAGGGAAACATTTCCTAAAACGTCTCATAGCCTCCTACTCATAATTGTGGTGCACAACACAACCATGAATCGGACTCTAATCAACGCGGTGTGTTGGACTCCGAGGATCTATCAACCTAGTGCTTGATACGAAGTTTGTCACGACCCAAGTCTAGGGCTTAGACGTGACCGGCGAATGGGGAACCCGAGGGAACCCCAAACAAGCCTCATAGCATATCATTACACATCCTTGGTCGCGGAAGCAATTAAAATGACCATAAGCGATACGCATAATCAAGGGGAAATTGGGACTAAGGGAGCAAGACAAAAAGAGAATAATACATAAATACCATAGATGAGTCAAGCTCAAACATAATACACAACTTGTCCAACACCACCTCTAAACATGGATACTTAGCGGGGCCGAGACAAACTACCGGGCTCACCCTCATAGTCAATACATAATTAAAAAGGAAAAGGTCTTATACATAGCAAAAGATCATGAGCAACGTCCCCGAAATGGAGGACTCACCAATAACCTTGATAGGAAATCGTATTAGCCACGTGGAGGAGGATGGTCAGACGGTGCTCCGGTCCCTACATGGTGACATCATGTAGGCATAGAGTATGCATTAGTACGTTTGAATGTACTAAGTATATGGGATGCAATGCAATGTAACAATGGATGGACATTATAGGCAAAATGCATAATCGTACCCGATAGATAACATATTAATGAGATGATATGTATAATGATGCTTATATAAAAATCATATTTAGTAGGGCATAGTATATGTGTAGTGAGTGACCATCAATATAGCATTTCCAAGGCCTACCACCCCCTTGGAGAGGCGAAAGAGGTACAAACCCCTCAATGTGGTTACCCGGGCCTACCACCCCCGAGCTAGGGACCAAGGTACAAACCCCTCGATATGGTTATACGGGCCTACTACCCCCGTACTAGGCAACCAAGGTACCAACCCCTTGATACGGTTACCCGAGCCTACAACCCCGAGCTAGGCTTGGTCGACTCACACACCATATAGAGAAAATCATATACATGTATCCATTTCATCATCATTTCAATACTTATATAATCATCCGACTCATAGGACGTACATTGGACTTTCCATTTCATAAGAATTCTATAAATGACATTTTATCAAACATATGGTGGGCTACTTGTTCATGTAAATAAAATCATGTGTTTCAAGAGTACTAAGTCCAACCAATTTTCAAAATCTATATAAAACAGCCCACCAACAACATACATATATATATACATATATAACAACCTTCATAATTTGATCATGGAGGCATGAAAACCATAAACATCACATAATAATACCATTTCATGAAAATATGCAAGATAGACCTTAATAGGGTGTGTAGTAGTGATTCCATAATTCAAGAGTTCATAAATGATCATAAGGACCCATAAACTTGAAGTAAAATAGAGGATAAATGGTTGGACTTGTGGAAAGGAAGGTTTCCACAATCAACCCACATACCTCAACTTTGGAGAATTCTTGATGAAGATTGGAATGGAGAATTGCTTGAGATTGAATCTTGAATCCGGAATTAAAGCTTGGGATTCTTGAATTTGGTGGATGATCTTGGTGGAATTTTTGGAGAGGGCTTAGAGAGTGTTCTTGGATGTTTTGAAGTTAAATGACTAAGTATGGATATGTCCCCTTTTTATAAAAAACGTCCCAACACTTAGAAAAAAAATGAGGCGGGTGAACAAAGTGTTTTCGGCTACTGGAATTTGCATTTTCTGTCGGACAGGTTTTACGAAAACGGTCATAAATCCTTCATCCTAACTCGGAATGAGGTGAAACAAATTGCGTTGGAAAGCTAACTCATATAGCTTCAATTTTGATAGTTTGAGCTCCTTCCAGTTCCTTGTGTGCTGAGAGATATGCCCCTTTAAAGTTGACCCTCAAAATCGCATTTTTTTGCGATTTTCGAATTTTGATACGGTTGCTCTAAAATTCGGGTTAGACCCATTTCCCACTCAATTTGACCCCCTGAATAAGAATATGAAGTCGAAATTTCGAAATGATGCACAGATTTTGAGATATATGGAAATTACAATTTTAGGTGTTTCCGAAGCACATTTTTGGGCATTTTTGGGGTCGTTTCACCGAACCTATAGTTTTACACCACTAAGCTATATGCTTAGCGATAGCTGTTTCTATTGTAAGAAATGATCGAGTGGATGCATGAAGCTGGCCATTGGAGATGGAAATTTTGAGAGCCTTAAGGAAGATCACATTTGCATATAGGTATCTATATTTTGTATAAACCTTGGGACTTGTACATGATCTATGTGTTGTATATTTACATGAAATTTTGAGGACTAATTTGATCATGTCACCATGGGTTGTAATATAAGTATGGCTCTATGTTTTGTTCTTTTGGGGTGTGTAAGCCCAAGTCTTGTAATATATTAAATTTACCACTAATTTTGAATGATTGTGTGAAGCATGAACGACCTAGTTTAGATACTCGGAAGTTGATAATATTCTTTTTATATCATTTTTACTAGTGGGAGGACAATATATATGCATAAAAATCTCGTGAGTTATAGGCTTATATTATTTCAGAAGGGTCGCTACATATATACGTATATATATATATATATATATATATATATATATATATATATATATATATATATATATATATATATATATGGGCCCCTCTTCTTTCTTACTACTGTTTCTGCTTAGTTTCATGTTTAGCGTACTTATCGCTTGTAGTGGAATTTTGACTTGACAATTAAGGATTTATCGTAGGTGTCGTTATGACTCGATTTCATGTCGTGACATTTTCTTGGAAACAATGTAGCTCCACATGGCATAGGATGTCATATTAAACTAAACACATCATCCACCACATAAAATTTCCTTGCAATTAGAGGACAATTACAAAAAAACCAAACTTTTGTTTGGGTTTTAATTTAAGAAAACAATCACATTTTACTTTTTCAAATCGTTGAAAAACATAAGAAAGTAGAGCCAACATCTCTTCCTCATTTCAATTTCAATTGTAGAATGTTGGATCAGGAACCAACTAATCTATTTATTCAACTTTGGGTAGACAAACGTCACAACCATAATTTCTCTTCCTTATTTTTTCTTTTTTAACCAGTATAGTACAATTTTGGATTTCCAAATAATTGTCAGTTTCTTCTTTAAACCACAAATATCATTTTTTGATTGTTGAAATATATATATTAGAATGCAAATTTATACGAAGAAGAGGTTTTGATAATATGAACAATAGACATAGAATTGAAGGCCTGAAACACATGCAAAACGCTTTCCTAAAATCAATATTTTTTCCATTTTCTCTGTGAGATTTCTATGGGATTGAACACAAATAATTTTAGTGGATATGGTAAGCTTATGTAAATCTGCACTAAGCATATAATAAAGAAATCCAATTAGGAAAATAAAAACTTGAACTTGATATTTTTGGAGAAGAAAAGAGTTCTTTGAAGAATGTTGTAAAGAAAGATACTTTGCTAAAAGATATGTTGGAATCTACATAAGTTGGATTTAAATAGAACTAGTGGTAACCAAAGAATGAAAGGACACACATTTTCATTTAAAAGACACTTCTTCATTTTTAATACTTATTTATTATTAATTTAGGGTGAAGTGGTCTACTGGACCATTGTACTTACATCAGTTTGTATTTTGAATCCTTATTCTAAACTATTTACCAACTAAACCCTTAGATTCAATCAAAATAAACTTTTAAACACTCCTACCATGTGCGTACTTCACCCCCCTTAAATAGATGACATGGCAAATCCATCTCTCATACACTAATAATATGTCATAATAATCTTAACTAATTATTTTGAAAAAAATTAACCAAAATTATTAAAATTAAAGGTAATATAATAATAAAAAAAAAATCAAACTAACATTTGGGACTCCACACTCCACAGTACGACATATCTTCTTCTCATTCCTATGGTGAAATAACCAAATTTCACCAGAGAAAGTCGTCGCTGCCACAACTCCTCTTGCTGGCGAGACCATATATACTCTCTTCCTCACCCTTCCCATCTCCGCCAGACCTTCACCTTTTTCCTTTCCTCTTTATCCAACCTCCACAAATTCGACAACCCTAAGTCGCTGCACCACAAACTCTGGCTGGCAAACCTCATCGCGTCTCCCGTTTCAACAAAAAAGAACCAGCACCACCTCTCTCTCTCACTCCACTGTGAATCAGTGGATTTTGGCAAACACTGCCACTCTCTCCCTTTGTCGGCGAATTTGTGGTTTCAAGGAGGTGTAAATGTCAATTCCAATGCCATGATCTGCCTAAGAAGATGACAATAAAGTGTAGAGAAGAAATAAAAAGGGGTTGGGCAGGGATGGAAATGGTTGAAAAAGGGTGGAGTGGGTGTAGAATAAGAGGTTTTTAAATTATTATTTTAAAAAACTAATTTTAATATTTTTAAACATAAAAATGGTATTCACTTGCCTTTAAAACACGAGTAGTCACACTCTCTCGCCAATTCAACCATCTTAATATCGCATCAGCATGGTCAATGGTCAGAGATATTTGATATATGGTGTTTTATTGAGTTTAAAGGTTCAATTGGTAAAACGTTAAGTAGAAGGGTTCATAATATACACTCATACAAGTACAAAGTTTATTAGATCATTTCGACTTTATTTTATTTAAACAAAATGCCAACAAGACATTGTTGCTAAAAGCGATTCAAATCAAAGACCAGATCATACCAAAGAAATGTATAATCGATATATGTTTGAATTTGGTTTAACTTGGTTTTAATTTTGAATAAAATGACAATATTTGATTTAGTTTGATTTTGGTAAAATTAAAGTGATAAATTATAATACATAATTTTTATAATTACATATATTCAATATATTAATTCTTAACAAATCGATATTCTCTTAACAAGCACACATTGTTCATAATTAATTTTCAGACCATAAAAAACCTTCACATGAAGCATCACTCAACAGGTAGCATAGATCCTAGAGCACCCACAAAAGATGCTATAAAATAAAATTTACATAATAGAGTTTATAAATTAAAATATCTAATATCATAACCATTAGACTTGATATTTAGCAAAGAATCAAATCAGTACATATAAGGTTGGTAAAGTTCGGCAACTGATAACTTGATATGCTGTAAATATTGTGAGTAAATTTAGCAGTTATTTTATAAATATGTTTTCTCATTTAAGTAACTTTTTATTTATTTTGATTTAAAAGTTAAAGTTTTAATTAACTTCAATATCCTAAATAAAAGAAAATAGTTAAATATTCTGCACATAAAATTATGTTATTTTAATTTAAAAATTAAAACTTTAATCAACTTAATGTCCTTAATATAAGGAAATAGTAGTAAAAAGATTGTGTACGCTTTTTTTTTAAAAAACTAGTGTTTGGGAACGTGCAACTTATCCCCTATTATTTCATAAAAATTGTACATGTCTGATTTTATATCTTCAAATCCACATTTTTAAAGACTGTTATTTTTATAAAATTTGTATATGCCTAATTTTATGTATTATTCTACTAAGTATGTGTTTAGTCAAACACAATAATATCATCTAATTTTAACACAATATTATTTATTACTCTCACTATTCCTTTTTAGTTGTCATATTGTGCTTTTTGAGAGTCAACTTGACTAATTTTTAAAGTTAATTTATATTACACTAATTTAATATTTTGAAATAAGAATTTAGATATTCAAAAACTATATAAAAAGTACTATAAATTGCAATTTTTTTCATATCAATATGATGAAAAATACATCGGAAAATGTTAGTTAAAGTTTAGATCGTTTGACTATTAAAAAGAAAATAGTAACAACTACAAAAGAATGGAGGGAGTAGTTCATGAAATAGGAATTGTTAAACTATGTAAAACTAATTAAGATAATATAATCTAACATTATCGAAGTTGCTGACATAGAATTAGCGTTGATACTTATAATATTAAAAAAATGATTAAAACACCTAAATAGGACTAACTTGGTTTTTACCAACCAAAAATAGGCACAAGTATAAAAATAAAGATGTACCACATTCGAGGCAACCATGCTATTCCCATGTATACATGTCCAGTAACTCCATTATCTTTAGAATGTGATACATAATCTTTAGGTTTATTCAAAAGTATGTAATTTTAATTTGGTTAAAAGATGTAACAAGAAAATAACAAAAAACTTCATTTCATATACCAAATACCTTTTCAAGAAGCAAGATATATTAGACAACCAGGATTACATCCCCATGCTGGTTCACTACTAAATCATCAAAAGCTCAATTATACTAAATCATGATTATAACTTCTAAACTCTTCATGTATGGAGAAAATAAATGAAAAGGTTGGGCATATTTTATTAGGAAAATAGATCCTTGATTGATTACATGTATATTGGTATTTCAAAAGTTAATATTGCAATAAAGATTGGAAGATGAAGCAATTCAAAATTGACATTAAATAAGCATAATTAAGTCTAAAGAAGTGATACAAAGTTCAAGAAATATTAAATATACATTATTAAGTGTATGTAAATTCAAAATACACGTTTCACGAACTATAAGGAGAAGCCTAAACATCCAAATTATTCATATACTAATGACATACGGTTAAATGTATATAGCCTCTTACTTTTAACTGATTTATTAATTTTATGAATAGTATTTACTGCAATTTTTGAATTTTCTAGTGTTGTATAATATAATATTATATAATTACTATCTAAATATAATTAAATAAATATTTTATAACATTTTAATTTAGAGTAACTTTTTTTAGTGGCATTATTGTAGTAACTCAATTTTATAGGGATATTTTGGTATTTCAACCTTCAACCTATCTAAATATAATTAAATAAATATTTTATAACATTTTAATTTAGAGTAACTTTTTTTTAGTGACTTTATTGTAGCAACTCAATTTTATAGGGATATTTTGATATTTCAACTTTTAACATTTTTTGTTCCCACTTATATTAATATATGATTATACATATTATTAAGGTTTTTACGTAATAATTATATTATATTTTAAAAATGGTATATAGTAATTTTTTCTATTTTAGAATTATTTAATAGAGAGTGAAAAATTCAATCAACAACATTACTAATATCATGGACTCCATAATTTAGTAATGCACACCTCACTACACATTATAGTGTATTGGTTATAGGTGAAAAAGTATATTAAACGAGGTGGTATAAAGCATACATTATTTCTTTTAATTCACTCACCAAACAATCCCTAATAGTCAAATTTAAATTTTCCAAACATAATTAATAAGATTAATTTAAAAATAAATTATTATTTTTAGGATTGTAAGGAGACTGAAACGGCGTCGTAGGAGAAAATCTGGGCCACACTGTCCCTCCAGTTAACACTTGGTTTGGCAACATCAATAACTATTGGCAGCATGCTCCTCAATGGGGTTCACCTTTATTTTGCATGCATTACACGTGTCCCACACGAGAAAATCAGAAAGTAGTCTACGAGTTACTGACACTACTCGGGGGAAAAACACTCTTCTCAACCGCTATGAAATTTCTGAGACTGAGGTTGTATATTTCTATCCGTTTGTATGTTTCGTTGGGAATATACAAATAGGGTAAGTATATACTAGTTAATATTTAAGAATTTTTCAGAATTCCTTTTGTATATTTCGCTTGCCAAGATACAAATAAGGTAATTTATTATGAATTTTCCATAAATCATATATAAATAGCTAGGGTAAACATATACAAGCTTCTAGTTTATACCATCAGGAACCGAATTATATAAATTCTGACTTTGTACTAGTAAGACCAATTACATAAATCAAGTGAATAGAATAATTGGGTGAAATTATAGTTGCAAATTAGAATTTTCCTAAACAGTAGCTATGACATTTAATACGGCTTAAATGTTTGCAATTCTGCACAATTTTTTCCAAAACTTTTTATACTTAGTTTCTAATTTACTGTTATTATTAATTATATTTATTTCCTTATTACAAATATTATATTTATTATATTCAAAGTGTGATATAATAAAATTACCCTTTTATTTATAGTTTCTTAAGAAAAGTGTTGGGTAGGGGGAGTATTTGCCTTCTCTGGGATCCTGTAGTACTCCCCATCTTACCAGACTCTTATATTAAAACTAGATAGGCAGTGCCCGTGCCAGCACGGGACCCAATAGTAATAATTGATTTGTCTATGTATTTTTAGGTGTACTAGATATAGATATATGAAATGAATGTAAAAGATCAAAGATGGAATACAGTATGTAGTAGTTATAACAAAAGAACTTTATCATACAACTAGTGAAAAACAGAGACATATAAAAGTGAGATTAAGCTATCTTGTGTGTGTGCTTAGTTTGTATAAGACTAAATTTGAGCAGCAAAAATTGATAGATTGAGCAAAACTCACTTCTGAAAAGGGGTGAAGAAGAGAAGAAGGGGAAAACTACATTCACATAAAAAGTTGTTTTCTTTAGGACGAATATGGATGCGTTATGTGCGTCCACTTCCATCTTCTTCTTCCTCTGTCTCATCTATAATTTTGACTGAAAAGGGAAGAGATCATAACTGATATACACAGAACACACAGACTTCAAATACGGCCTGTGACAAAGAAATATAATCGCTTTCTGCTGAAAGTACGATATTCTAATCTACTATGCTATTGAGCAGTAAAAGAGTCCATTTTTTGGGTAAGCATTGAAGCACTTTTGAGGTTTTAGGATAAAATTGGAAAATTTAGTTTACAAATGGGGGGATGATTAATGACGTTTCAAAGATACTTCATCCAATTCTAAGCATCAACGGTTGTTAATCAGTATATAACCCAACTAAATGAGTTGGGGTCGAATCCCACAGGGAGCGATATGTGTTAAAGATTCAATTGAGAAGTACAAATATGATCAAATCAGTCATAGGAATAGAAATTATTGAATAAAGACATTATTCAAATCAGAGGTGACACGAATGTTAAATGGGGGGTTTTGGTTTGAAATTATCAACTACAAATAGTGGTAATCAATACGAAATAACAATAATAAGACGGGTTCTTGAGATGTGATTCAATTATAGACTAATATATACACACGAGTAATTGCAACTATTAAAAAATAGCCAAATATTAGTGAGTAAGCTAGACTATAGAGGAGGTAAACTTTCTCTCGAACAATTTACCCCGAATCAAGTTGATTTCTCTCGAACATCAACATGCATGCAAAATAAGAATAACCCACACCTTAGTCCATTTACTCTCTCGAGCTGAATGTGTGGAAAAGGGTTTAGGATTCACTCTCTCAAGCTGAACCCATGACAACCCAATACCCACAGACTATCAATTGATAATCATAGTTTTAAAACCTCTCTCTCTCGCAAGCCAAAAACACAAGGGTAGAGCTGCATTTGCAACTACAATTCTTAAATTAAACCACAATTAATTATTGAACTCACTTCTAAATAGTATTTAAACTAAAAATTAGCAATACCCATAAACTAAATCAGCCCATAATCACATAATCACACCCCAAGAATTTGGGTTTTAGCTAGACATCATAAAAAGATAAAAATCGTTAGCAAATTGAGTTTCCATCAACAGGGTAATATTGATTTTGTCTTTACAATGGTCCAATTCGAAGAACCTCAAAGACCCACTTTCAATTTCTCAAAAGTGAAAACTTCAATTCTTCAAACCTAAGGAAAACTAGAGAAAACTTGTCTCACCGTTCGAAACTTAATAATAGACTCATATATTATGATATCAGATAAATGATAGATAGATAGCTCAATGTTCAAAAATGTATTTATAGTCACCAAAAATGTGCTGCGAAGAGTCACTCGGCGAAGTAAGTCAGTCTCGCCAAACCACTCGGCGATCTGTCCTTTGGTCATTTCCATCTCCCTTCTGCTTTGGCCTTTAGCATCCTCAAGGTTTGTAAGTTTGGGTGATCCAACATTGCATCGCGAAACCACTCAGCGATCCGCCGACTGCTCCTTTCTCTTGCCAACTTGGTTCTTTCCTTCGAGGCTTGGAACACTGGAACTTTAGGTGGTCAAGTAGCCATTCGGCGACTCGCTAAGTGGACTTGGTGATCAATAGGCATGCTTTTCTACATTCTTTTAGCCCGCTTTGTTCCTTTTTGCAAATTAGAGTCCTTGCTTTGTTCCTCAATTGATATACCTGGAATTCAAGGGTTTTCCATCAGTTATTGACACAAAATAAGCATTTGAGGACACTAAATCTATATAAATAAAGCCCTAAATGAGTCCACATCTCGGACTCATCAACACCCCCAACATAAACTTTTGCTTGTCCTTATGTAAAACTCAAGTTAAGCAGTTCAAAAAGGATGTCTCAAACAGTGCTCAAAAGACTCAATCATGAATGCACACAACAAGACTCAACTTACTCATGCAAGGATCAATTGTGCACTCAAAGATTCAAGTTGTGACTCACCATTACCAAAGATGTTGAAGTTCACAATACTTGCTTCAAATGCAAGCTCAAGCTCAACAAAGGTACTCAAATGCCCTCACACAAAGATGATTCCATATTCACACACAATTGTTCAACACTTTATAGCTCCGGAATCACATACAACTCTCATACTCATAAAGATGAACACATGTATGACTTCACCCATATGTTTGCCCTTATTTTCCAATCAACAATCGCTTCAGCTCACCTTAGATCAAAAAGGTCTTTTCAAGGCTTGGAACGGGGCTGTGTAAACGTATGGTCATTCAGGCTCAGTGGCTGCTATCCTAACGAAATATGGTGTGAACATCACTTTCTTTCCTTCTCTTCAACATTTTCACTCATGCTCAAAATTCACCCCATTATTCACTTCTCATGAAATATCGGACACCCCATTTCTTTTGCAATTTTCACAATTTTTTTATTCTTTTTCTTTTTCATTCTTTTTTTTTGTATGAAGGGGTTCCATATTTTTCACAACCATGGATCAAGGGGGACTTCTTTGCACTTCTTGATTTACCTTTTCCTTTCACCACACCCCCAACTTAGGCTTTTGGCATATGTTGGCTACTCAAACAAACCACACTTCATGAGGATTATGGGTGAATGGATAAATAGGGGTTACAATTGCATCAAGTTTCTTTCAAGAAAAGGATAAGGCTCAAAAAGGGAGTTCAAGCAAGGCTCACACACTCACAAGGTTGGCCACAAAAGAGGTATATTGTCAAATTGTTTCATTCTTCAAAATTGTTGCCTAAGATCATTTCAAGAGCTTGCATAACTTAGTCAACCAGACCAACGGTGTAAATTCTAGGTGTTATCACACAATATTCACGGTAAACTTATCACATTAGGCATTGGCACAAATATCAAACAAGACTCCACACTTTCGCTAGTGTGCAATGTTCATCACAAGAGACTCATTTGATAATTGATTAGTCACAACGAGATGCAAAAAGTTCACATATTAGCTATGCAACTTCATTTGGCCTCATCGTCGCCGCACATTCATTTTTGTTTGATTAAGAGCACGATTCAAGTCATCGGTACTGATCATAATCGATACTCAAATTTGCACAAGAACAACCACAATAAAAAACAACAAAGGGTGGCAAATATTTTCAGAAGGGTCAAAAACCATTTGCATTTAAAATAAGGAGCCCTAAGCTCAAATATCCACAAAATAGGAATCAACAACACAATTTACAACATCAAAACCCAATATATACAAAACAGTAATCACAATAGATAGGTATGGAAATACCTCACCCCAACACAAATAAAAACTGTTGTCCTCAAATGTAACAAAATAGTAACAACAAATTAATAGAAATGACAAAGAGGGAGGTAAAGAAGAAGACCTGTCTACATAGTCGCTCTATCTTTGGGGCATCAGTGCTTGGTGCAACTCTTTGATCTTGGGCATCAGTGCTCGGGGTATCAGTAACACTAGATCCAGCCATGGTGGTGTCTGCCAATGAAATCTGCATATCTGAATCTATCATCACCTCCTCAACCTCTGTCAGGACCTTATAGGTAGCCTCTTCATCATCGCCAAGCTGCTCCTTATGAGCCTCAGCCTCGGACTCTGCAACCATTTCCTCAACTCGAACATCATCTCCAATGGTAGCCGAAGGCATATCCATATCTGCTGGCATGTCGAGGATCTCCACAGTCCCAAAAATCATGGACATATTTGTGGACTTCAGCTGGTCCACATCTTTTTTCAGCTCAGCAATTATGGCCTTTAGAGCCTTCACCTCCTCAGTGACCCCTTGACCTTGCTCACACACCGCTATCTATGTCGATAGAGCATCAATAGATGCACTGAGGGGTGTCACAGAAGCAGTCAGAGCCCTCTCAATCATCCCAGGAATGGTGGCCTCAAGCCTGGAGGCACGTCTATCAGCAGAGTGGTCTATATGCCCCATCCGTAGTATCGTAGGCTGGGTGAGTGGAGGTCGGGAAGCAGTAGGAGTTGACCTAGGTGGTAGGGGAGCTATAAAGGAACTAAGAGTCACAAAAGAAACAACACTAGATATACCTGAAGTCCCATGGTTAGAGTAGGCAATACCTCTACAGGTAGTGTCTTAGTATCAACAACCGAGGAGGTGTCCACCGGAGCTGCCTTCTTCTTCTCTGCCTCATCCTTCAAGTAGTCCACCTTTATGCGCCAGATATCAGTAGAAGATGTGGGAATCACTTCCACATCCTTCTTCTCATCTCGAGGCACCCGAGCCCACCTGCAGAACTCAGTGATCAACACCGAAAAATGAAGAGAGGTTTGGCACTGCTTGGCCATCATAGCCATCTCATGTTCAATGATCATACCCAAATTTATGCGCTTTCATGCAATGATCAATCCAAGACAAGCCGCTTTTGTGTGGCGGAGGATGCAATCATTCTGGGATGGCATGATAGTGCTGTTGATAAAGCCAAACTAGTACCTCGCTGCTACATTGAGGTCCTTCTTCTCTATCGAAGCTCCTGCCTCCAATACCTAGAAGTACCATCAGATATGAGAGGAGCTAACCAACTTTTCATATTCTCCAAGGACTTAGTCTTGATCCTGTACTGGTAGTTGTCTGCAATATTGTCGATGCTTTCCAAGACAACATTTATGTTAGTACTGTCACATAACACCTTCTTTCCCCTGACAACTACATAATCAATCGACTAAAATTTAGTGGCCTACTTTTTCTTTGTGGTACTAGCGCTCCGTAGAAAGTGTAAAATTCCCGAACCCAGTTTGGAATGTAAGGGCCACGGGGTCTAGTGAATATCTAGAACTTGTGGGACCTCAAGTAGCTAATAATCTCAGGGTGTCTGTCTATTACTCCATTAGTAAACAACCTCTTCTACTAGATGATGGTCCTCAATCCCTCAGTCTTCAGTCTATTCATAGACCGAGGAGGAGGTCCCTGTGAAGGTGGTGCTGGGACCACAGCCTGATCTGGGACAAGTGTAGAAGTAGTGGCCTGAGAAGTCCTGATCCTAGAGGGATCATTCAGCCTCTTGGAACGTAGCTCAGCTCTTTGCGTTGACAAAACTCATCATTCTCAGGCTCAGAAGTAGTAGCCCGAGGATCCTGGTGCTCACCCTCAGTCTGAGAAGTGGTGAGGTGAGTGGCATATATCTTGTCACTGTCGGAGCCAACCTCCGGTGATGCAGGAGCAAGTGCCTTGCCTTTCCCTTTACCCTTCCTACCAGTGGTAGGAAGTTTTGTCGCCCGTGCCCGGGATGCAGTTGCATCCTCATTTATAGTGATTCCCTTTGCCCTCTTACGGGGCCGCATGTCTCTACCTGCCACTTTTGGTCTAGCCATATCTGCAAAACACACCAAAAAGAGTTAGAATCATTCAAGAAAAGTTCAGAAAAATAGGTTGCAGACAGACTCGCCAAACCTATAGGCGAGTCACCAAATCACTTTGGCGAGCTAGCCGAAAGGATTGGCTCAACAATTTTCTAGAAAAATGGTCTGTCAGCAATGGGACGGCCCACTCGGTGAATCACCGACATCATTTGGCGAGCACATATTAGTCTACCAAAGATTAAAGTGCATTTTAGGGGTTAGGGGTGCCGAAAGGGCGATAAAAGAAGACATTCACCGTGTGCACTCGGTGAACTCCAGCTTCTTGCCGAAAGTTACAGAACCCAAATTCAACAATAACATGTATTTGAGAGGAAGACTTTGGAATTTAATTTGGGTTTTGGAAATAATTACTTGAATTGGTGAGTTGTGAGGTTAAAATGACTTATATAGGGGTCCTAGACTTGGGTAAAACGATGTAGTATAGGAACTAATTAATTAGGAAAAGACCTAACTACCCTTGGACTTAGTTATCGAATGTCACCGACCTACCAACCACGGACCCCAACCGACGGACCGTGGTCTGACGTACGGTCCGTCCTGGTAGACCATCACTGGTGGTCAGAAACCAGGATCTTAGGGCTTCGAACCACGAGCCCCCAACCATGGACCGTGGTCTTACCAACGGTCCATTGGTTAGGCCGTGGTTCTTGTCCCTTAGACCACTGTTAGGCTGCCCAACCACAAACCACACCTACGATCCGTGGTCCCTTCCACGAGCCGTGGGTGGCCGGCGTGGGTTGCACCGACAAGTTTCTGGGAATTAGTTTCATTTCCCTTTTTCAGATACAGGGTGTTACAATATCTCCTTCTTGGGACCATTGGTCCTTTAATGAGATTCGAGCCAGTTTTAAAAGAGTAGGAGAGTAACTAACAACCCAACCTACAATGCAATGCATTTAACAGAGGAGGAACTATCGACTCCAAGCTAGGACGTTCTTAAAACATTATAAGAGGGGTGAAGCTAACTCTATCAGCCCATCATGCATGCAATGCACATAAACAAAGAGGAAACATCAAATCCAAGCTAAACATACTTAAATGCATCATAAGGAATTAGAAACTACATCTAGCAACCCAATATGAATGAAATTTAAAAATTTACTCATGTCCAAGGAGGAACTACCTTCTCCAAGCTAAAAGAATGCCCAACACAGTCTCATGGAGCCTCCATGCAATTCATTCTAAAAAAGCACAGCTAAAGAATGTTCATCAATTAATTTCATGAATTCTAAAGGAAACTCATACTCAATTCACTACAACATGAGGAAAATCAAACATATAAACTCATTTTTCCTTTAAAACACAAGGTTTTATGAACATGCATAACATAAGGAAATCATGGGAAAATCAAAACACACATGACCTCAAACAAGGAGTAAACCATGAGAAACTCATTACCTCAAGCTAGAGTAGGAGTAGAAGGAAAAAGATGAGGATATTAGGACATCATATCGGCTTCGGCCTCCCAAGTAGCACCCTCAACTAAATGATTCCATAATACTTCACGGAAGCAACTTTCTTGTTTCTCAACTTCTTAACTTGCCGGTCTAGAATCTGAACCGAAACTTCTTCATAAGAAAGACTTTCATCAACGCCCAAACCTTTTAGGGAAACTATGGATGTCAGATCTCCAACACACTTCTTAAGCATAGAGACATGGAAAATCGGATGCACCGTTGCCAAATCATTAGGCAAATCAAGCTCATTATCAACCTTACCAACACGTCTCAAAATTTTATATGGGCCTACATTTCTGGGACTAAGCTTCTCTTTCTTCCCAAATCTCATCACACCCTTCATGGGTGAGATTTTCAAGTAGACCCAATCGCTAACCTCAAACTCAATGTCTGTTTTTCTAACATCGGCATAGGAATTTTATTGAATGTGGGCTGTTCTCAACCTTTCTCTAATAAGTCAGACTTTCTCCATATCTTCATGAACTAATTAGGGTCCTATGAAGGCAACTTCATCCATCTCATACCATCCTATAGGAGATCTACACCTCCTACCATAAAGAGCTTCAAAGGGAGTCATACTAATACTATAATGATAGCTATTACTATAAGCAAACTCAATCAATGGCGAGTGATCATCCCAATTTCCCTTTATATCGATGACATGAGCTCTCAATATATCCTCTAAAGTTTGGATTGTTTGCTCCGCTTGCCCATAGGTTTTTGGGTGAAAAGTTGTGCTAAACTTCACTTTAGTGCCAAGACCCTTTAGGAATGACTTCCAAAACTGGGAAGTAAACTAAGTACCTCTATCAGAGATAATGGACAAGGGTACCCCGTGCAACCTTACCATTTCCCTCAAATATAACTTAGCATAATCTTCCGTATAAGAAACTTTGACAGGAATGATATGGGCCGATTTCGTTATTCGGTCTACAATGGCCCAAATTGAATTATATTATCGCCGAGTACGAGGCTTCCCCACTATAAAGTCCATATTCAAGTCTTCCCACTTCCAGGTAGGAATGCTAATTTCTTGGGATAAACCTCTTGGTTTCTGATGCTCAACTTTCACTTGTTGGCAATTTGGACACTTAGCCACAACTCCTACAATATCCTTCTATATCTCATTCCACCAATAGACGTCCCGCAAATCACGGTACATCTTGATGGCTCCCAAGCTAATGGAATACCGAGAACTATAGGCTTCTATCAAGATTTGTTTTCTTAAATCATCAACATTCAAAACACATAATCGACCTTGATATCTAAATACACCATCTCCCCCTTGGGAGAAATCCTCAACGGACTTCTTGAGCATCGCTTCTTTCAATTCTACTAAAGTCAGATGCAGACATTGCTTATCCTTCACCTCACTCACAAAAGACGATTAAGAACTATTGTGAACCATAACACTACCCTTGGTAGAGTCCATCAATCGAACACCCAAATAGGCCAATCTATGTACATCTCGTACCAATTCTTTCTTATCATCTTCAATATGAGCAACACTACCCCTAAGAAACCTACTAAGAGCATCCGCTACTACATTCGCCTTACCATGGTGATAGAGAACACTCATATCATAATCTTTCAATAACTCAAGGCACCTTCTTTGGTGAAGGCCTATATCTTTCTAATTAAACACATATTGCAAGCTCTTTTTATCGGTGGACACATCTACATAAATACCATACAAGTAGTGCCTCCATATCTTTAAGGAAAAAACCACCGCCGCTAATTCAAGATTGTGGGTTGCATAATTCTTCTCCTGAACCTTAAGTTGCTTGAAGCATACGTAATAACTTTACCATTAAGCATAAGTACACATCCTAGCCCAATTCTTGAGGTATCATAATACACCACAAAACCATCCATACCTTCTGGTAAAGTCAACACCAGAGCGAAAGTAAGTCATATCTTTCAACTCTTGGACACTCTTCTCATATAATTCAGACCATACAAACTTAGCCTCTTTTGAGTTAAAGCCGTCAATGGAGAGGCAATAGAAGAAAACCCTCAATAAACCGTCGGTAATAACTGGCCAAATCCAAGAAACTTTTAATGTTCGAAGGTGATAGAGGTCTAGGGCAAATCTTCACCGTATCCTTCATCATAGAATCTACCTCAATACCCTTACTTGAAACAATATGACCAAGGAAAGCTACGGACCTTAGCCAAAAGTCACACTTGCTAAACTTTGCAAATAGTTGTTGTTCCTTAAGGCTTTGCAACACAGTCCTCAAATGATTAATTTGGTCATCATCACTCCTTGAATAGATCAAAATATCATCATTGAACACAATTACGAATATGTCAAGGTATTGTCTAAACACTTTACTCATCAAATCCATAAATGTCGCCAGAGCGTTAGTCAAGCTGAACGACATCACCAAAAACTCATAATGACCATATTGAGTTCTAAAAGTCATTTTTTGAATATCATCCTCTTTCAACCTCAATTAGTGATAACCCGACCTAAGGTCGATCTTGGAGAAGTAACTTGCACCTTGGAGTTGGTCAAACAAATCATCTATTCTTGGAAGAGGATACTTGTTCTTAATTTTCACCTTATTCAATTGCCGATAGTCAATCCAGATTTGGAATGAAGCATCCTTCTTCCTAAAAAACAAAACTAGGGCACCTCATAGAGAGATACTCGGTCGGATTAAACCCTTATCCAACATATCTTTCAATTGTTCCTTTAACTCTTTAAGTTCTATCAGAGTCATTATATAAGGATGAATAGAAATAGGTTGCGTATCAGGGAGAAGGTCAATACCAAAATCTATTTCCCTTTCTGGAGGAATACCGGGTAAATCATCTGGGAACACTTCTGGATATTCATTAACAACAGGGACCGACTCAAAATTAGGGGTTTCAGAATCCATATCCCTTACCCTATTTAAATGGTACAAGAAACCCTTGGAAATCATCTTTCTAGATTTAAGATAAGAAATAAATTGACCTTTTGGTATAGGACAAGCTCATTCTGGAACTGAAACTTGACTACTCGGGTTGTACAATCAATAGAAGCATAACAAGAGTGTAACCAACTCATCTCAAGGATTACATCAAAAGTTAGCATATCAAGCTCTACCAAGTCAACTAGAGTAACTTTATGGGATAAGGAGATGGGAAATTTTCTATAAACTCTCTCCGCCAACACAAAATCACCAACATGAGTAGAGACATGAAAAGGATCTAACAACACATCGGAGAGCACATCAAATTTCATAGCCATATATGGAGTCACAAAAGACAAAGTATCACCGAGATCAAGTAAATCATATACATCAATTTGGAAAACATTCAACATACTGGTAACCACATTGGGAGAACCCTCTTGTTCACCTCGAGTCTGAAGAGCATAAAACCTATTTTGCTTAGGAGCATTCGAACCCAAATTACTTGGATCGGATGAAGGATAGGGTTGAGCCCTGTGAAGATTATCTCCCTCATTCTTAGAAACCAAAGGACAATCCCTTATCTTGTGATCCGTCTTATCACAACCAAAACAAGCATTGGAACCCGCTAGACATTTGCCGTCATGCTTTCTGCAACACTTAGTACAATTAGACAAAGATGACCCATTACCAACTCCTTGAGTCTTTGGGTTAGACACCCTTTCATTGTTCAACCTTGTGGGAGCCTTAGAAGAAACTTGCTCGGAAAACCTTTGTTGAAACACTGAACGACCATGTCCACCGGACCTAGAGAATTAATAGTTACCATCATACATTCTTACCTTTGTTTCTCTAGACCTCTCTTTGAGATTTTCCTCTTCAATTTGTTGGGCATGGACCATGATACGATAAATATCCATGTCATGGACAAGCATAGCCGTACGACACTCTTTTACAACCAATTCAAACACATTCGAAACAAACCTTGCTCATCTATACCCTAGAGTCGGCAACTATAGAAGGAGCATACTTAGGCAATTGAGTGAATCTCAAGGCATATACTTTGAGACTCAAATTTCTTCGTTGAAGATTAATGAACTTAAGAACTTTAGCCTTCCTCATCTCAAAAGGAAAGAACCTATCAAGAAAAGCGAACATAAGCCTTTCCCTTTCAATGGGACCCGCAACTACCAGTCTTGCCTCTTTCCATTGGTTGAACCAAATGTTAGCAACCCCCTTAAGTTAATAAGCGGCCAATTCCGCCTTCTCCACCGAAGTCACTCCCATGATAGCCAACACCTTATAGATCTCATCAATAAACTCTTGAGGATCTTTTTCAACCTTAAAACCATAAAATTCTAGAGGATTCATCCTTGTGAAGTCCCTCCCTCTTAATGTTGACATACCCACATTTGGGTTTACGGGGTTCATAACCTCCTTATTGGCTTGGGTCATCACAACTTAAGCCAACACTTGAAAAGTCGTTCTAAACTCCGCATTAGTCACTTGGTCGGCCAAGGGTCAATCGAAGCTTGGGGAGCTTGAGGAAGAGCTCCTTGGTTAATCTCTTCTCCCTCGGTCCTTCTAGCAAAGCTCTTATAGTAGTCATATCTTGTAGACCATTAGGTAAGGATTAGGAGAAAGACCTTATAGAGTTAAACTCTATCGCACGACTTAAAGAAATGAAGAAGTGAAGTTTCTAGGCATCTAATAACTTCTCATTCATAAATGTGGCGCGCTTCACACTTATGAACAAGACTCTACTATATGTGGTTTAGAAACACCCTAGAACCATTCTAAACCTTATGCTCTGATATTAAGTTTGTCACGACTCAGGGGTACACCCTAGACATAACATGGCATACAAAATCTCGAGAGGCCTCATATAAGCCACTTAGATTTTATAACATAAGATAATAGAAATGAGCGGAAATTTAAAACATTTTTTTCAATGACATCAAAGTTTTATAACAAAAAGTGGAAGTCTATTAGACTTTGTCTCAAACCATTTACAACATGAATATCTTGGGACACAACCCATACAATAATGTTCGAAACTTAAAATGAAAGAACATAAGAGAAATGGTGGCCAAATCCTCAAATGGTATGAGGACTCACCAATCTTCAAGTCTTGCTCTACTAAGATCCTAGCCATAGGGATGAGAGTCGAGATCACCGGAGCCTACATTTGGATAAGAAATATAAGAAAGAGTATGCGTTAGTACAAACATGTACTAAATATGATAGCTAGCATAAACATCAACAAAAACATAAGAGTTAGACAGTTAAGGCCATAAGGGATAATCAATGCACATAATAGATCATTTCAACATAAAAGGAATACTTCTTGAAGTAACCTTAATTCAACTTTACTCATCATAGAAGGCACCTCAAACAATAATCCACGCTCATCCTACATCATAACATAGTCTAGATTATCTTTTATAGACATGGGGAATCACCTCTTTGCCTTACTATAAAGGAACATGGGTAGTTTCCGCTAGTCCTTCTCAACATATGAATCATGGGTACTCGCCTCTAGTCCAACCTAACAAATAGATCATGGGTATTCACCTCTTGTCCAACATAACATATGTATCGTGGGTATTCACCTCTTATCCAACAACATGTGACATGGGTATTCGCCTCTTTTCGTTCTATAAGGATCCTGGATACTCGCCTCTTGACCAAATCATATCTTAAGAACAGAGGGAGTTGCCTCTTGTTCAACTTAAAGGAAAAAGGGTAATTACCTCTTTGTTCTAATTCATGGAATATGGGTAATCGCCTCATATCCATCTCATTTGGAGGTCATGTGTAATCCCCTCTAGCCTCATCAATATCTTAGTCATTAACATTAGAATCATTTTAGGTGAACAATCCTTTCCACTTAGAATCATTCAATGTGAGAAAGCCTTTCAAATTCATAACATAAGCAATTCATGTGGGAATTATCTCTTCCACAACAATCACATCAATAATCAACAATTGACAACATAAGCTTTACTCTCAAACCACTATATCTCATAGTCATTTTATATGCTCAATCTCAAGCAATTCAATATCATAATCATCTCATAAGCTTCAATCTCAAAGAAATCCTAATCATGATTCATCATATAAGCTTCAATTCTAATTTATCTCATTAATCCTTGTTTGAATACATCTAAACCCACAAATTCTCCTTTCATGACATAAAACCCATTTACATCACTTTCATCTTTCTAGACATGGGTTAGGCATGGGTACATATAAATTCATCCTAAAAATGTGTATTACTATCAATTCAATCATAAACAGTCATAACTCAATCAATTGGATCAACATTCATCAATGCCCACAATATTGGAAGAAAACCCTAACTCAAATTAGGGAATTTCATTTTCTTAATTGGGACTCTTAGGGAATCCATAGATGAAAATTCATCATACCTTGATTACAAAGCCCACAAATTCTTGAGGAATGGAGACTTGACCTTGATCCTAGCTCCAACTCTTTCTTCTTCTTCTTCAAGTTCTAGAGAGAGAAATATTTGAGAGGAAAACTTTGGGATTTCTTTTGGGTTTTGGAAATAATGACTTGAATGGTTGAGTTTTGGGGGTTAAAATGACTTATATAGGGGTCCTATTCTTTGGTAAAATGATGTAGTATATGAATTAATTAATTAGGAAAGACCCAACTGCCCTTGGACTTAAACGTCGGCTATCACCGACCTACCAACCACGTACCTTAGTTGACGGACCATGGTCTAATCTACGGTCTGTCTTGGTGGACCATCATTGGTGGTCAGAAACCAGGATCTTGGGGCTTTGAAACACAGGCCCCCAACAAAGGACTATGGTTTGACCAATGGTTTGTTTGTCAGGCCGTGGTTCTTGGCCATTAGACCATTGCTAGGCTACCCAACCACGGACCACACCTATGGTCCTTGGTCCATTCCACAGGTCATGGGTGGCCGGAGTGGGATGCACCTGTAAATTTTTGGAAATTGGTTTCATTTCCCTTTTTCGGATACAGGGTGTTACAAAGTCCTGCCACCTAGCTTGTTTCAGGTGAGTTTCTTTTGCGATTTGATGTAGCCAGTGGCCACATTTTCTATTTTGAAAATGAACTTAGAGCCTAGTAAGTATTTTCTCCATGTGCATAGGAAATGCACTATTACCATCATCTCTTTTTTTCTTTATTGTGTACCATCGTTCGATCTTGTTCAGCTTGTAGCTCTCAAATGCAATTGGGTGTCTATATTGAATTAAGTTGCCCCAATTGCAAAGTCTGAGGCATCCATGTGCACTTTAAATGTGTTTGAGAAATTGGGTAGCATCACGACTAACTTTTCTATCACAGTGACCTTGAGACCTTCGAACACCTTTTGACACTCCACGCTCCAAACCCACGACTTATTCTTCTTCAGTAGCTCGATATAACACCTTGGGCTTCAAAAATGTAAAATTTAGTTAATGAGGAAGTCCATACGCCTAAAACAAGTCACAGACACTTCATGAGACCCTAAGCGCTCTGGTTAAGGCCCCGCTGGTCTTTTAAGGCAAGTGGACTGGCCGTTTAGGCCTACCAGGATTCAGGGTTACCTGAACGGCTCCTTAAACGGCTAGTATAAGGATTCACAGACCGTTTAGGGAAATTTCCTAGCCGTCCAAGAATGCCTGGACCTTCGGGTCACCTAGACAAAACCTTAAATGGCCTATGAAGCTTTGTACGATCCGTTTAGGGTCCATCTAGGGTGGCCCATTAGTTTTTAAGTCAAGGACCTTTTGGTCTTTCCTTATGTGTTTGGTACCTAAACTTCATCATTTTAACCCCTAATTCAAGACCTTATAAGTAAATTAAGTCCTAAAACTACCCATTCTAAATAATTCATCTAATTTCTAAATTTCCCTCCAAGATCACCCCCAAAATTTTCTCGAGAGCTAAAGAAGAAAAATCTAAGGTTTAGTTTGAAGAACTTCAATTAACCATAGATTATGAGCATTAATTACTAAGGTATGTTAGTATTTACCTACAATTCCTTTCCTCCATAAATTTCCTAAATTCTTTAAATTTTACAAGTTATATTTTCAATCTAAAAGTTAGGGTTTTATTCAATCTTCACGGGTTCTTTCCAATTATTATTTATTTACTTGTTTCTTATCTTTTAATGCATGAATTAAATGTATTTACATGATTTACAGTTGAATTCATATGAACCTATGCATGATCTATGATTTTTAGACTGTGAACTCATGATGAAGCTTATGAACTATGAAAGATGACTTTATGAAGATATGCATACTTTTATGAAGTTGATGTACATGATTCGAGGATGCTTTGAGAGTAAAATATCAACATTATTGTTATGAAAGGTTTTCTCACATAAGGATTCATAAGTTTGAAAGATTTTCTCACCTAAGTTGAATTATGTTTTAGGAGTTATTCTAAATGAACTCTAGCTTGGATAGATTTTTTAACTGTGCCCTTCCATGGAGGATGAAATGAATATGGTTTAATGACTATTCTGTAGGATTTATACTTAGCAAGAGGATACTGAGATTAAGGCACTCCTGCTAGAAAAGGCCGGGTCTCTAGTAGCAATCTTCTTATCTAATAACTATGTTCCACCATAGGTTTTTTCTCAGATAGGCACTAGCTAGTGGATCCCCTTAGCATAGACTTGTGGTTCATTACTTGGAAAGTAAGGACGTCCCTTTTTGGTGTGGGACAAACACTAGATTCCATGTTATAACTCACGTGGTCTATGGTGGTTATATCATAAAATTCCCACAATAATGAACTAAGGTTACTTTATGAAAGTATCTCACAAGTGTTTTGAAGATGTTAAGCTTGTATTACCGTGATTATGAATTATGTTTTCTAACCCTTTTATCTTATGATTTAGCGTGGTCATTGCATGTCATGTAGAGTCCTTTTAGTATGATTTCATAACTCTTATGCATTACAATCATACTTAGTACATTCCATGTACTAATGCATACTTGTGCCTACATTGTTTCACCAATGTAGGGTTTGATGCTCCTACCTCTCACACTTGTGGTTAGTTGATCTGCTTGGTGCTTCAAGATTGGTGAGTGCTTAGGTTCCAAGGACCAAGTTACTTTTATAGATGTATGTTATTTCAATTTTTAGACTTTGTACGTGGTGTATGGGTTACGTCCCAACCCCTTCTTTTGATGCAGTAGATGGATTATTGAGACTTAGGTTAGACTTTCACTTTGTCAAACTCTTTTATGATATAATACTTTTTCTCTGAAATCTTTATTTCTATTAGCTTGTATGATGCATGATAAGTGGCTAGTGTAGAGCCTCTCGGGGTTCTATACATTATCTTACACCTAGGGTATACTTTGGGTCGTGAAAAACTTGGTATTAAAAGAACAAGGTTTAAAAAGGTCCTAGGATGTCTCACAAGCCACATTGAGTAGAGTTTTGTTCATGAGTGTGAAAAGCGGCACATATATCAATAAGAGGCAATAAAATGTTTAGGAAACTTCACTTTTTTCATCAATCTAAAGTCGTGCGATGGAGTATAAGTCTACATGTCTCTATCCTAATCATTTTCCGATGCTTTTCAGGATATGGCCCCTCGAAGAGCATACATTAGAAGGAATGCAGTTGAGAATGTGGTACAAGAAACTCGTCAACATCCTCAAGAAGTTCCTCAAGAAGCTCTTCGAGTTCTGGTCAGCCCTTTGGTCGAACAAGTGACTAATGCAAAGTTTTGAGCTATTTTTCAAGTGTTGGATCAAGCCAATAGAGAGGTTGTGGTCCCTATGAACCCAAATATTGGTACGATAGCAACTAGAGTGAGGAACTTCACTAGAATGGGTCCCCAAGATTTTCATGGTTCTAAGGTTGAGGAAGATACTCAAGGGTTCATTGATGAGGTGTACAAGGTTTCTACTATCATGGGAGTGACGTCGGTGGAAAAGGCAGAATTGGGTACTTATCAACTTTAAGGTGTTGCTCAAGTTTGGTTCAACTAATGGAAGGAAGAGAATGTGGTTGATGCAGTTCCTCTTGATTGGGAAAATTTCAATGTTATTTTCCTTGATAGGTTCTTCTCCTTGAGATGAAGGAGGCCAAAGTTCTTGAGTTCATCAACATTCACCAAGGAAACATGAGTGTGAAAGAGTATGCTTTGAAATTCACTCAATTGTCCAAATATGATCCTTCTATGGTGGCCGACTCTTGGGAAAGGATGAGTAGGTTTATTTTAGGTGTGTCTGAAATGGTGGTTAAGGAATGTCGTACAACTATGCTAATTAGAGAAATTGATATCTCTTGTTTAATGACACATGCTCAACAAATCGAAGAGGAGAAACTTAATGAGAGATCTAGGGAGACAAAGAGAGCAAAGCCTAGTGGTTCGGGTTTCAAGTGCTCCAAAGAAAATATGCACTTTAAACTTGACATGAGCAAGAGGGTTCTCCCGATGTTGGTTAGCGATATGTTGAATGTATTTCATCTTGATGTATATGCTTTGCTTGATCTCGGTGCTGTTTTTTTTTGTGACACCATATGTGTCTATGAGATTTAATGCTTTTTCGGATGTGTTGTTAGACCCTTTTTCTATCTCTACTCCTATTGGTGAATATATTGTGGATAAGAGAGTCTATAGATATTGTCTCGTCTCTAAATCCCATAGAGTCACTTCACATTGATCTGGTAAAGCTTGATATGTGAGATTTCTATGTCATTCTTTGTATGGATTAGATCCATTCTTATTATGCTTCTGTTGATTGTAGAACCCGAGTGGTTAAGTTACAATTTACAAATGAGTCCGTCCTTGAGTGGAAAGGGGAAAATTATATGCCTAAGGGTTAGTCTTTTATTTGGCTTAAAACTACAAAAATAATCTCTAAGGATTGCATATAACATCTTGTTTGGGTTAAGGATACATATTCTGAAACCCCTATTATTTAGTTGGTCCTAATTGTAAATGAGTTTCCAGAAGTGTTCCCAAATTATCTACCCGGTATTCCTCCCAAAGGGAAGTAGACTTCAATATTGATTTTCTCCTAGATACACAACCTATTTATATTCCTCCTTACCGTATGGCTCTGGCAGAACTTAAGGAATTAAAGGAACAACTGAAAGATTGTTGGATAAGGGTTACGGTGCTCCAGTTTTGTTTATTCATAACTAAGATGGTTCACTTCACATGTGCATTGACTACTAGAAATTGAACAAGATTACCATCACGAATAAGTATCCTCTTCCAAGGATAGATGATTTGTCTGATCAACTCCAAGGAGCGAGTTAGTTCACTATGATTGACCTCTGGCTGGGTTATCACCAATTAAGGGTGAAGGAAGATGACATTCCGAAGATGGCTTTTTGAACTAAGTATGGTCATTTTGATTTTTTTGTAATGTCATTTTGTTTGACCAATGCTCGTGCCGCATTCATGGATTTGATGAATAGAGTGTTTAGACAATATCTTGACATATTTGTGATTGTGTTTATCGCTGACATCTCGATTTACTTAAGGAGTGAGGATTAGCATGCTAATCATTTGAGGATTGCGTTTCAAGTCCTAAAGGACCAATAACTACTAGCAAGTTTAGTAAATGTGAGTTATTGTTGAGATTTGTGGCTTTTCTTGGTCACATTGTTTTCAGTGAGCGTATTGAGTGTAATACCCCGTAACTTAAAATACATTTGCTACTTGTAAACACCAATGCATAGGTGTGATATCGAGGGAATATATCGTTGAAAATAGTTAAGTATACCATGTAGCCCTTGTATTAAATCATTTGAAGGCTAAAAAAAGTTTTAGGCCAAAGAGATAATTAAAAAAAAGATTCAAAGTTTAAAGGTTCGTTGTGGAGGACTAGTAGAAATGATCTAATTTATCAGCTGAATTTAAACGAGCATATCCCCTAGTATATATGGATTTAGAAGGCCTACAATCTATCATATGAAAGGTATTTGAGTCTAGTTTCCAGAAAAACAAACCTCTCATTAATACAACTTTGAAGGAGAAAGTTATGTTTATTCTATGACAGGCGCACACACTGCCCGATCACCGCAGGACGTTTGCCACTTTAGAGAAAGTCGGCCAAAATTATTATTTTTATATTAGAAGTTTGGGATTTATTTTCCCATATCCTCCAAAACGTTTAAGGACTTGTTTCAAGTTATTTCTTCAATTATTTCTCATCTCCAATCCTCCCAAGCTTAAGGTAAGTTGATTTCTTCAATAATCAAGTGTCTTCCTCCCCATAGACCTATAGATACACTTAGCCAAGTATTTTCTTGAAAGAAAATGGCATTGTTCTTGAAGAATAGAAAGGGCATGGACTGATTTTTTTGGATATAGAGATATGACTCATCTTCTGTCTCCTTAAATATTGTTGTAAGGATGCTTTAAGTATAAATTACGGATAGGACTCACGGGACAGTGATAGGAAGTTGTGAGTCCATGTTTTACACATTGTAGTTGAAGTTCTTGGTGAGGATGGAGTTTGTAGAAAGTTTTGTTGGGTGTTGTTTCGATCAAATGAGGGGTTGCTGGTATTGTATTGAGGAAGTACGTTGTTTATGATAAAACGAAAGTCTAGGTATAGAAAACACAACTCTTGTGGTTCTTGAAAATTTGTCCCTTCTCTAGTGTTTGATGAAATGCCTAAATGACTTAAGAATAGGTAGTAGATGTTTATATAAGCTCCTATTATTTTCATTGAGTGCAGTAGTTCTCTACCAACTTAAACTATGTGCTTATAAGGGAATTTGACGTCATTCATGAAGAACGCATGGGATGATGTTGGAAGCCATAAGTTTAACTTTATATGTTGATGGTGGATGATTAAGAGAGGTGAGTTCTTTATGGTTAAAGGATTGAGGAGTGATATTGAACACATATATAAGTCATGAGCCCACTTGGATAGTAGAGAAAGACAAGGGTGTGGCGATACGTCATCTATCTATAGTAATGGTTGAGCTTATCGCTCGTGAACTATTATGGTGTTTTCAGTCTTGGTTTGCTTTTTGATTAGCTTCTCATAGTATTCTATTATGGTATTATGTTATAGATAAAGTTGTCAGCAAAGGAGTTTGATGACACGATGTGAGATAGTAAGTCCCAAACTAAGGTATGTAAAGCTAAAACCTCTTTCGCAATTATAGCACGACCTGAAGTCACATATTTTTCCGATAAATGTCATCACAGACAATATGATACTTGAAAGCAAGTTATCCTATTTTATAAGCCCTCTCATGTTGGATTCCTAAACCTATAGAATTATAGTAGTCATATGTTTCACATAACTATATGTCTTCAGTTGAAACTCTTAGAAGTTAGCGAGTATACATGTTCCATAAATTTAAAGGAAGAAGTTGGCTACTAACTATTCATAGATATATAGGTAACAAGATATATGATTACTAAGCTAAAGAAAGTAATTGCAAAATTGTATCACGAGTGGTATGCTTTATGAGTTAATTGTTATACGTCTTTACATGCAAATGAGATTATAGCTTACTCTGCAGCGTGGGGTGGGTATTTTTAGGGTCACTACATGTGATGTTATTCTTTGCACTAAATCCATATAGATTTAGTTGGAATGTCCTGTCATGGATTCCCCTGACTGATACAGGCCTGTGGGTAAACCATACAGGAGCCCTGAGGGGCGTACCTTGATAGACCTCGTTACCTAGAGTATGAGATTTTACGGATAGTTGTGATAGTGGCCTAATATGCCATACATGGTTCATTAATCGCGAATAGTAAGCCATAAAGTGGCTCCTTAGGTTTACAAGGAGAAGGGAAGACATATTACGAAGTAAAGGTAGCACTTAGGAAAATTATAGGACTTTTATATGTAAGCGAATAAGCCATGAAATGTTAGGTGAGGACCCTTGAGATTGGTCACAAATTCTAGTTTTGGATTATGTCTCTTTCATGCATATGCTCAGATTTGCCTATCTTGATATTTGATTCATTTCAGCATTCTTACATGTCTTCTTGTTATTCAATTGGCTTTACATACTAGTACATGTTTTATATGTACTGACATCCCTATTTTTTCTATATTTCTATCAATACCTGCTCAAGTACTCAGGACAACAAAAATTTCCAGTAGATTAGAGACCTCCAGTTTAGCAGTTGGTAAGCTCCACCTCTATCTAAATCTATCTGATATTTAGAGCCTATATTTTGCTATTTATGTACATATGTCAGAACATGTATGTCGGGGCCTTGTCCAGACTAGTTATCAGATCTTCAGATGCATACTCTTTGAAAGCTTCTTAGACTTAGTTTTTTTTGTCCGTTGTAAAGTAGCCAGTGGGCTTTTTTGTTATCTATTTTTTAGTACGTGTCTTGGGATATTTGTGTTGCCTATGAGTTTATGGCATTTGCATGATTTTAGTACATATAGTTAGCATTTGCTTGTATAGATCTTCAAGGTCCGCCCCTTTCGAGTTGAGGGCGTGACAAACTTGGTATCAAAGCACCAGGTTCAAGTGTCCGAGGGAATCTATGAAGCCTTGGCTAGTAGGACCTTTCTTTAAATATATTGCACGATATATTTATAATTGAGGGACTACATGGGCATTTAAGATTTTGACCTTCATTCATAATCTAAATCGTACGATAGAGAAAAGTCATAGAAAGTTAATTCTGAATCATACACTTTTTATTTATGATACAAATCATGTCTATTATAGACCAGGATAAAGAAAGCTCAAGGTCCACTATTAGTACAACTCAGGAGGCAGTTTAGAGCAGCCCCAACTATTAGGTGATAAGACTAACAGTCAGGAGAGCTCTTTATGTCCTATACTTCTAGGTCCTAAGATTCCTAGGGCAGAAGGATCTACAGGAGTTCCTACACCTCTAGTAGTACTAGTAGTAGTTCACGTACCGCCACCAGGTGCTTCAGAGCAAGATCTTAGAGGGGAAATATAGTTGTTCACTCAGTTGGTAGCTGCTCAGGTCTAAGGAAAAAATATAGCTACACCTAGTACTATTCAGGGATAGACAATAGGATCCAGAGTATGTAATTTCCTTTATATGAATCCCTAGTGTTCACTGGATCTAGTGTGACATAGGACCCGCAACAGTTTATAAATGATATCAATAGAATTCCAAGGGCCATTCATATCTTTGAGACTGAGGTAGTTGAATTTACCTGTAACACCTCAATTCAAAAAAGGGAATATTACCCATTTCTAGAAGTTACAAGTGTCAACCCACGCTGGCCACGGTGTGTGGTCTGGGCATGTGGTCTAAGACCCTCATGTTGGGGTTCTGACCACCAAGGACGGCCGTGCAGGACGGTTTCTTGTCCTGACCACGATCCGTCAGTAGTGTCTTGTCACGACCCGAGGCTAACCTCTAGGAGTAACAGGGCATACTTGAACCCGAAGGGGTCTCGTACAACCCCTTAGAATCATCATAACATAAAGACATAGAATAATTGCGGAAAATTTAAAACTTTTACAATAAAAGTCAACTTCTTCTTCATAGATGGAGGTAAGAATATAGACTTATCTCAATCACCATCTAGTACATAAGGAGAACAAATAGGGTCAAATTCCCCTTTACATCAATATAGTTCCAGAAGTGGAAAGTACAAAAAACCTAGAAAATGGAAACATCTTGTCCTCGAACTTGAGGACTCACCAAGCCTAGGGAATAGTCAACCCAAGCTTCACTTGAAGAGAGTAATATGTGTCAATGGCTGGAACCTATACTCATAGAATGTAGAAAATATGGGTTAGCATAAATAATGTACTAAGTATGGAAGCCATGCACAAAATCCTTAAAAGATGCATAAAAGGGACATTTAGTTGAAATCATGTCTTTATCAATTTTGAAAGCCATAATGCACATTTAAGATGCAACATAAGTCAAACCAACATATAAGTAACCCAAATCCATACTAGTGCAATGCAAAGGTAAGATACCATAACCTTACCGAATGCCAAGTATCACATTTAGGTCACCCACAACAGACATACCTTACTTTACCTTATTCACATTCATAACTTGTAAGGAGTCATTCACATTCATAACTTGTAACAAGTGAAGTCAACCTTAACATTCAAACATACCTTTCATACATAATTCATAAGCCTTCATAACATAAGGGAACCTCACCATGACCCCTCTTAGAGTCTACTTATGCAATGCCTAAGTGAAGTCCCATTCCCCCACTCATGCTAAGTAGTACCCCTTAAGAAGTCATAATTAAAGTTCATGTTCTTATCATAGTTCATATTCATATCACATAGGAAGATTAACATTAACCGACATAGACCATGTGAGCTACATGGAATCCAGTGTTCTACCCCCACACCGGAAAGAGGTGTCCTATAAGCCTAAGGTAGAATTTTCATAATAGCTTCTAGGTGGATCCACTATCTAAAACCTATGTGGGCACATAGTTATGGGATAAGGAGATTGCTTCTAGAAACCTTGACTACAAACGTGGAGGTTTCCATCTCATGAGATAACCATATTGGGAACCCAACTACTAGGGTGAAGGAACCCATCTCATACTCATATCCGCTCAGTGCTAACCATAATTCCCTTTAAGAGTTATGTTAAGTCTTTACTTAAGTTCACATTCATAAAAGAATACACTAGGCACTCATGCCCATATATAATCATAATAGTTCATAGGTTCCTTAAGTTAGAATGCTCCTTTCGCTTTAGAAACACTAGCATGTGAGTAAACCTTTCACCTTGTAGTCGTATTGTGATCATGAGAATGTCCTTTCAATCAACAAAACAAGCTTATCATAAACATACATACATACTTTATGCATAATCAAATATAAGAGTATAGGGAAGAAGGATCTTGCATCAATACCACAACTGAACACTAGATATAGGATTATTACTATCTAAGTAAATCACACACTCATATACAATTAACATCAACATATGCAAACCCTAGCCAATTTCCCTTCAAGGCCATGAACCAACATTAACCCTAACTTCTAGAATTATATAATTAGATAGAGAGATTTCATGATTCAATGACTTAATAAACATAAACATAATCAATTATCAACTTCCATGGTCAATCAAGTCACACCTTAGTTCACAATTTAGGAAGAAAGGGAAATCATGGGTCCACGAGATATTTTCATCAAAATCCATAAATACTACAATAATATAACCATAAAACATAATAATTAATCATAATGGATCATAATTGAACAATATAAATCATTTTGGAAGAAGACCCATGACTAGAGTGAAAACCCTAGGTTTTGGAAGTCTTAAAAACACACTTTGAGTGAAAATCTTGGATCTTGAACCCTAATCTTAACCTTCTTATTTGTTTTTCAATGAAATTTAGAGAGAATATTTTTGGGAGGGAAGTTGGTTGAGTTTGAGTTTGTGAGTTGTGTGGAGTTAAAAGAGTTTATTAATAGTTAAAAGTACTTTAAATATACTTAAAATAACTAATAATAACCGTCCCTACCCTTAATTAATTAAAATTGAATTTATGAAAACACCCTTCCCTTGGCCGAACCCAAACTAGCTTTTGCAGGTGGTGATCCACGGACCCCATCCACGGATCATGGATGGGACCACAGCCGTCTTGAATGGACATGGTTTTGATTAGAGAGAGTGCATTGGAGGGACTGCTTGGGGAGACTAAGTCTTGAACCACGCCTCCTAACCACGGAGCATGGTTTCACCCACGAGTCGTGGGTGCCCAATCGTGGATCATGCTGTATTTTACAGCTTTTAGGACCTTCCCTTGGGTCCTCCTCAAGGACCTTTGGGGGTCCTTGGAGGTCATGCCTTGACGTTTAGGCACTAGGACCTTAATACTAAGTTTGGGAAGTTATTTTACTACTCTTATCTTGACGTTAACCCTTTTTAGGACACTAGACTACATGATAGGTTCTAGCTTAGGTCATTAGATTTTGGGGGTGTTACAGGTCTCGCGGGTCACAACTTGCAGTTAAGTTTTAGGGGTAGTTAGGTCTTTTCCTAATTAATTAACTCCTATACTACATTGTTTTATCCTTTACTAAAACCCGTATGTAAGAATTTTAACCTCCAAATTTAACCTATTCAATTCATTATTCCAAATTCACAAAAGAAGATCAATTCTCCACTCCAAAATATTTTTCTCTCTAGAACTTGAAGAAGAAGAAGAATGGTTCAACCTAGGGTTTCAAGGCAAGCCTCCATTTTCACTATTGAAGATAAGAATTTGGCTTTGAGGTATGATAGTTTTCATCCATGGATGTCTTCCATTCATGGAGTTCCCAAATTCCTTTATTTCAAAGTTAGAATTCCCCAATTGAGTTAGGGTTTTCTTCAATTATCATTGGTTCTCTTCATTATTGATTTAATTGATTGAATTATGACCTCTTATGCATGAATTTATGAAATACTATGATTTTATGATGATTTCCCCATGAACCCATGTAATCCCCATGTTTTCTAGTTATGGATCATATGATGTGAGATTTTGATTATAAAGGAAGAGTTTTATGAAATTAATCATGTATTGCTAGCTTTACATGATTTTATGAGGAAATCCATATCTAACCCTTTTTTACTAAGTATTGATGATTGAAAGTGGGTTTTGACCTTGAAAGGTAAATTATGGACTTATGCATTTTCTTATGAAATCTATGCAAATGTTTTAAGGATTCTTTGAGAGTAGAGCATCAATGATGTTGTTATTGTTGTGTTATTGAAAGGATATTCTCATAAACACACAAAGTAAGATGTGAAAGGTTTTCTCATATAATAGGGATTCTAAGGTTGAAAGGCTTTCTCACCGAATTGATTTAAGGATTAAGAGCTATCATAATGAACCTAGCATGGATTGGTTATTGAACGATACCTTTCCATGGATGATGTCTTAGCTTGGATTGGTAAGATGTCGTACCTTTCCATGGATAATAAGAATAAGAAGAAATAACTATTCCATGGGATTTATGCTTAGCACCGAGAGGATATTGAGATGGAAGCTCTCCCGTTAGTAGAGATCGGATTTCTAGTAGCAATCTCCTTATCCCTTACCTATGTTCCCCCATAGGATAATTGTCTAGATAGACATTAGCTAGTGGATCCACTTTCACTCAAATTATGGTCCTTACCGTGGCAAGTAGGACAACCCTTTTCGGTGTGGGAGACACCGGGGGATCATGTTATAGCTCACATGGTCTTTATGTCAGTTAAGGCTAATTCCCCACATTACTAATGAACTAAGGTTGCTTCAAGAAATATCTCATATGTGTTCAGAGGCTTTAAAGATGATTATCTTGCATTGACCATAGTTTTATGACTTATGTTTTCTAACTCACTTTTATCATGTTTTAGCTTGGTTAATTGCATGTCATGAACTGAAATGTCCATTTTTAGCATAATTTAAATGTTTTATGAATATCTATCATACTTGGTACATTATTTTTTACTAACGCATACTCTTACAAATATTTTCCCAAATGTAGGGTCCAATAGTATGGTTTCTCCGTTTTGTGGCTGGTGGTTGATTTCGAGATTTCCGAGCTTTGGTGAGTCCTCATGATTTGAGGATGGAGTTTTATTATTTCACTTTCTTTCATGTATTTCTCTTTTGGACATGATGTATGGACTAGGCCCAATTTCATTCTGTTGTACTAGATGGCTATATTAAGACAAGTGTTTTAGACTTTCACTTTTCTTTAATAAAAACTATTGGAGTTGGACAATCATTTTACTCTTATTGTTCTATTTCTTATGTGATGAAATCTAAGTGGCTTGTATGGGATCCTTTGGGGTTCTATACGCCATGTTACATCCAAGGGGTACCCTGGGTAGTGACATTGCCTCTTATAAGCTGAAAGATGTCGTTGTCGTTGGGTACAAGATGTGCGTGGGATCTAGGGAACAAAATGCTCCTCCTGCAATTTGGAAGAAGTTCTCTAAGGTCTTTATGGAGCACTTTTTTCCACAAGATCTTTGGGAAGAGAGGGTTGATAAATTTTTAAACTTTCTACAAAACAACCTCAGCTTTAGGGAGTATAGCATCTGATTTAGTCGGTTGGCTAGATTTGCTCCATAGATTGTTGCACCAAGTATGTATCACTTTTTGGGTGGACTTGGAGATCATTTGATTGGTTCTTGTATGATTGCTTCATTTAATCATGGATATTTCAAGACTCAAGGCACATGCTCAGTAGACTGAAGACCGTATACAAAATTGTAGGATAGAGAGAGAAAGGGAGCAAAATAAGTGGGGTTGTATTGCTGGAATATTTCAGGGAGTTGATAGAGCTTACTCTGATAAAGGTCAACCTAGACAGGCTCAATCAGTAAACTTCTCCATAGCTAGTGCCCCAACTCAGCCATTGAGACCCAACCATGAGAAAATTCAATCTTAGAGGGCACCTAACCCCTGCTATTAGAGAGGTTCTAGTTGAAGACTGCCACCTCAAACTAGTTGTAGAAATTGTGGTCGATCTCACAAGGAGAGTGTTGATATAGATTTACAGCTTGTTAGTGTGGAGTTGAGGGTCATAAGATATGTGACTGTCCCAATCTTGGAGTTGAAGGTAGAGGTGATATGCCCCAATATACTGTCTTTGCAAGAGCATCCTCATCATTTACACCTTCTTCATCACGTGGCCCTCAATCACCATGAGGGAGAGGTACAACCAAGGGTAGAGGATTTGGTTATAGAGCTGGCCTAAATTGAATGTATGCACTAGCAGGTCGTCAGAATTCAGAGGCATCCCCTGATGTGATTACAAGTACCTTATTTTTTTTTCTTATAATGTATATCCATTGATAGACCCTAGGGCTACCCCATCATATGTTACTCCATTCGTTGCTAAGAAATTTGGAGTAGAGCTAGAGTTATTACATGAGACATTTTATTATCAACTCCGATGTGAGAGTTTGTTATAGTTAAAAAGGTCTATTATGGGTGCCTAATGACAATATTTGGCCGTGACACATTAGCAAGTTTGATAAATCTAGAAATGGTTGATTTTGATGACTTTATGGGCATAAATTGTTTGTCCTCTTGTTATGCTATAGTTGATTGCTGAGTTAAGATTGCTCGATTCCATTTACCGAGCGATCCAGTCCTAGAGTGGACAGGTAAATTTATGATTCCTAGAGGAAGGTTTATTTCCTATCTTAAGGCACAAAAGCTTATAGAGAACGGGTGTTTATGTCACCTTATCCAAGTAAGAGACCTTGAAGCTGAGAAACATGTGGCAAATTTTCAATTTGTGCCACTTTTGAATGAATATCTAGATGTGTTTCCTGGCAAACTTCCTAGACTACCTCCAACTAGAGAGATTGATTTTGGTATTGACATAGATCTCGGCACCCAGCCTATATCAATTCTGCCTTATAGGATGGCGTCAACAGAATTAAAAAAGCTAAAGGAGCTACTAAAATATTTACTTGACAAAGGTTTCATTCACCCCCTCATATCGCTTTGGGGTGCTCCAGTACTATTTGTACGCAAGAAGGATGGCACAATGAGGATGTGTATAGATTACAAATAGCTTGATAAAGTGTCGATAAAGAACAAATACCCCCTTCCAAGGATAGAAGATTTATTTTATCAATTGCAAGGAGCTTAGTATTTTTCAAAGATTGACTTGAGATATGGATACCATCAGTTGAAGATTCAAGAAGTAGATAAACCCAAAACAACCTTCTGGATAAGATATGGACACTTTAAGTTCCTTGTCATGTCATTTGGACTGACAAATGCTCCAACAGCCTTTATGGATATGATGAATAGGGTTTTCAAACCCTTTCTTGATATATACAGAATGGCACTTATAGGTGTCATTTTGATATATTCACGTGATGTCGCAAAACATTCCAAGCATTTGAGAGTTGTCCTACAAACACTCAGAGAGAACCAACTATATGCCAAGTTTTCCAAATGTAATTCTAGATGAACTCCATGGCTTTTCTTGAATACATGTGGTCTCTGGTGAAGGCATTAGAGTAGACTTCTAGAAGATTGAGGTTGTAAAGAGTTGGCCTCAACCTAGTACACAAACGGTGGTGCATAGTTTCTTTGGGCAAGCTAGATATTAACAACGATTCATAGAGGGCATTGATTTCACGTATCAGGACACTACTTCCAGTTCAAGTACCAACGATCGTGAGTAATAATATAACCCAACTAGTGAGTTGGGATCGTTTTCCAAGGGAGTGGTTCGTACTCAAGAATCAATAGAAAAGCATAAATATGCTCAAGTCAATTATAGCTAAAAACATTTACGAAGAAAAACATGATAAATTAAAGGCTGACACAAGTGTCAAATATAAAAAGGGGGAGGAGGTTGTAGTCAACTAGCAACTAAAAGTAGCAAATAATATGAAAATACGAATATGGAGACGGGATTCTTGGGATGTGATAGGATTATGGGCTAAGGCAAACAACCGGGTAATTGCACTTAATAGTAAATAGCTGCAAATCAGTGAATAAGCTAGACTTTAGTGGAGGTAAACTTTCTCTCGAACAATTTACCCCGAATCAAATTGGTTTCTCTCGATCACCAATAAGCTACAATGAAGCATAATCTTCGCTTTAGTCCATTCACTCTCTCGAGCTGAATGTGTGGAAAAGGGTTTAGGGTTCACTCTCTCGAGCTGAACCTATGACAATCCAATACCCACAGACCATCGATTCAACAATTTTGGTTTTAAAACCTCTCTCTCGAGCAAGTCAACTATATGAAGTTAGGATTGTATTTGCAACTACAACTCATTAAATTCAACCACAATTATTGAACGAAATTAGTTTTAAATAGCAAATAAACTATCAATTAGCAATACCCAGCAGTTAATTCAACCCATAATCACATAATCACACCCCAAAAATTGGGGTTTTAGCTAGACATAGTAAAAAGATAGAAATCGATATCGAAATGTGTTTTCATCAACTGGGTATGATTAATATTGTCTTTAAAATGTTTATGATGAAGAATCGTCAATACCCACTTCCAATTTCTTACAAATGGAAATCTTCAAAGCTAAGGAAAAACATCTCTTAGACTCAGTTCTAAGTTCTAAACTTCAAAAACTGATTAATAATATGATTCCCTACAAAATCTGATACTAAGCTAAAAATTTAAACAAGTATTTATAGTTGTCAAATAGTGTGTTGCGAAAGTTCAGTCGGCGCAGTTAGTCGGGATCGCCGATCTACTCGGTGATCTGCCCTTTGGTCATTTGTATCGCCTTTTTTCTTTTGCCTTAGGTATCTTTGAGGTCCTGTAACTTTGGGCGATAAGGCATTGCATCACAAAACTGTTCGGCGACTCACCGACTGCTCCTTTCTATGGCCAACTTGGCTTTCTCTTTTAGGGCTTGGTACACTAGAACATTAGGCGAGACCAAGGCCATTCGGCGTGACACGGTGTAATTAACCCTGAAGGTGTCGCATACAAGCCCTTAACATCATTATCACATAAAGGCATAGAATAATGCGAAAAAATTAAAAACTTTTACAATAGAAGTCAACTTCTTTTATAAAGGAAAATAGGAACTAGACTTGTCTCAATCACCATCTAAATATAAGAGTACAAATAGGGTCAAAGCCCTTTACGTCAATAGAGTCTCCAAAAATAGGAAATACAATATATTCTTGAACATAGGAAGTACACTAGAAACAAAAATCAATAGCAACTTGTCCTTGAACTTGAGGACTCACCAAGCCTATGGAATAGTTGACCCAAGCTTCACCTTGAAGAAAGTAGTAAGTATCAACGACTGGAACCTACACTCATAGTAAAGTAGAAAATATGGGTTAGCACAACTAATTGTACTAAGTATGGATTCCATGCACAAAATCCTTAAAACATGCATAAAAAGGGACATTTAGTTTAAATCATGCATTTGTCAAGTTTGAAAACCAATATGCACATTTATGAAAAAACATAAGCCAACTCAACATATAAGCAACCCAAGGCCACACTAGTGCAATGCATAGGTAAGATCCCATAACCCTACCAAATGACTAGTATCACCCTTAGGTCACCAACAACATACACACTTCATCTTACCATAGTCATAACCAACATACATCAAAAGTGAAGACAATTCTATTCATAGCATTCATACATATCTTTTCATACATAGTTCATAAGTCATCATACCATCATAACATAAGAGAACCTTACCACCACCCCTCTTAGAGTCTACTTATGAAATTCATAAGTGAAGTCCCATACCCCCACTCACACTAAGTAGTACCCCTTAAGAAGTCATGGTTAAAGTCCATGTCCTTACCATAGTTCATATTCATATTATTTAGGGATGACTTGCAATAATCGACGTAGACCATGTGAGCTACACGGAATCCTGTGTTCTACCCCCACACCGAAAAGAGGTGTTCTACTTGCCTAAGGTAGAACTAACATAATAGCTTCTAGGTGGATCCACTAGCTAAGACCTATGTGGGCACATAGTTATGGGACAAGGAGATTGTTACTAGAAACTCGGACTTGCTAAACATTGAAGGTTTCCATCTCATGAGATAACATACATTGGGAAGCCGGACTTGCTAAACGTAAAATCCCCCCATCTCACTTTCGTGTACTCTCAATGCTAAGCATTTTCCCTTTAAAAGTCACCATTAGCCTTTATTTAAGTTCATATTCATAAAAACATACATTAGGCACTCCGGCCAACATATCGTCATAATAGCTCATAAGTTCCTTAAGTGAGAATGTTCCTTTCACTTTAAAGACACTAGCATGTGAGTAACCTTTCACAGTGATCATGAGAATGTCCTTTCAATCAACACAACAACTTACCATAACCATACATACATACTTCATGCATAACTAAGTGTATGGGGTATAGAGATGAAGGATCTTTCCATCAATACCACAACCACACAATAGATATAGGATTATTACTATCTCATACATAATCCCCATAAAAAGGCATAACCCTCATACATTTCCCCCTCAAGGGTCTTGGGAGCACAAACAACCCATCTATATACAATTACTACATAATATAGAAGGAATTCATGATTAAATATCTTAATCAACCTAAGCATACTCAATTGACTTGTTCATAATATCAACCAACTTGCACATCAATTCAAGATCTATCAATATGGGGGAAACATGGGTCCATGGGAAAATTCGAGTGAACAACATCAATAATCCATCATTATAGACACAATTCACCATTACCAACCACAATTAACCATAATTAATCAATAAAATTAATTTTGGAAGAAGATCCATGTTGAAGATTGAAAACCCTAGATTGAGAGATTGGACATCTTGAAAGCATAATTTTGAAAAGGCTCCTTGGGTGATAGCTACCCAAGGATGAAAAGCAACCATACCTTGTGTAAGGAATTCCAAGAATTTTGGGGAAGACCCTTGAAACTCTAGCAACCCTAGCTCCAATGTCTTCTTCTTCTTCTTTTTCTTGAGTCAACAGAGAGAGTTTTTGAGAGAACGTTGATGTTCTTGGGTTTCTTCTTTTATTAAGTGGGAGAAACTAAAATTGAAGGAATTTGACCTTGAAAATTATATATACTTGTTAGGAAAATAGTGGGAAAGTGTTGGTTCAAGTTTTGGAAAGATTACCTATATACCCTAACTTAACTTTAAAGTTTTGCACTTGGCCCGCTTGAGCTTGCCCTTTGGCCCTCCTTGGATCACCAAGTCACTAGGTGAGTTGCCTAATGAGCCCTAGGCTCGCCCAAATCTTCAGTAAGCTCCCAAAATGGGTATCTCACTAGGCGAGGAGGGTGGTATGTTGGGAGAATTGCCAACCCATTTGGCGACCCACGACCTGTCTCGCCCATTTTCCAGCACCTAAAGCTAAGGTAGACAGCCAACTAGGCGACCAACGTGCATTTTGGCGCATTGCCAAGTCACTTGGGCGATCATGCTGCCAATCATCAACTTGTCAAAAGAGAAAACAAGTTCCCCTTCACCCTTTCTTGATAGTTTAGGTCCTTACCTTCATCCTAGATGTTTACCTCCCTCATTTTAGCTTTAGTTTGGTCTAAAACATCTCCTTAAGTTACATAAACACACACATTATCTCTAATTCAACTTAGACACCAACTTGAAGTTATACCAACCGACACGATGAGGCTCTAGTTTAGCCTATTGATTTTCCGAGTTGTTACAATATCCCCCCCTTAGGAACATTCGTCCTCAAATGACACTTTAAACATCTTAAGGGATTAACGACTCAAGACTACCAACCCATCCTACATGACATATCTATAAAAATAATGCACAAATCATAGGAGGAAACATCAACTCCACATCATAAGCTCAATGCAACACCAAGATGTAGGTACTACATCCCCAACTTCCTTATGCACCAAAATTACCATCTCATACAAACATGGGAGGAACTACCTTCTCCAACACAAGCAAGCTCAACATCATAATATTAAGCTTACATGCTATTTCAGCACAACTTAACTAAATATGTTCATCAACTTATCTCATGAAGTCACATATACCATCATACACAAATGTAATTCATCATGAGAAACATATAATTCATGAAAGCTCAATGTATACCAAACATGAATTTCATTAAGAACATGCCAAATACAAGGAAATCATTCAAAAATAAATCACTACACATGACTCCAAATATACTAAGAACTCAATAGGAATTTCTTACCTCAAGTTTGGATAGGTGTAGAAAAAAAAGATGAGGGTAACGGGACTTCATATTGGCCTCGGCCTCCCATGTAGCACCCTCAACTAGGTGGTTACTCCATAAAACTTTAACGGAAGCTACCTCCTTATTTCTCAACCTCTTTACTTGCCGGTGCAAAATCTCTACCGGAACCTCTTCATAAGAAAGACTTTCATCAACTCCTAAACCTTCTAAAGGAAGAATGGATACTGGATCACCAATGCACTTTCTAAGCATGGAGACATGAAACACCGGGTGAACGGGAGCCAATTCATTTGGCAAGTCTAAAGCATATGCCACTTTCCCAACATGTTTCAAGATTTGGTATGGGCCCATATATCGGGGACTTAACTTCCCCTTTTTGCCAAATTTCATAAGACCTTTCATAGGTGAAATCTTCAAGTAGACTTAATCACCAATTTCAAACTCTAGATCCCTCCTTTTATTATCGGTACAAGATTTTTGCCGACTATGAGCTGTCTCCAACCTTTCTCTAATGATTTGAACTTTTTCAATGGCATTATAAACTAGTTCGGGACCAATTAGAGAAAACTCACCTACTTCAAACCAACCCACTGGTGATCTACACCTTCTAACATAAAGTGCTTCAAACAGAGCCATGGCAATACTTGAGTGGTAACTACTGTTGTAGGAAAATTCTATCAAAGGAAGATGATTGTCTCAACTACCCTTAAAATCTATCACACATGCCCTCAACATGTCCTTTAGGGTTTGAATGGTGCATCCCGCTTGACTATCCGTTTGAGGGTGCAATGATGTACTATGTTTTACATTGATACCAAGCCTCTTTTGGAATGCTTTCCAAAAGTGTGAAGAAAATTGGGCACCCCGATCCGATATGATAGATAAGGGAACCCCTGAAACTTCACAATTTCATTGATCTACAACTTGGCATAGTCTTCCACTGAAAATAAAGTCTTAACCGGAATAAAGTGGGCCGATTGGGTCATCCTATCAACAATGACCCATATTAAATCATGCTGCCTTTGAGTGCGAGGAAAACCCACCACAAAGTCCATATTTACATCTTCTAACTTCCAACTTCCAAGTGGGAATTTCTATATATTGGGACAAATCTCCCGGATTTTGGTGTTCGGCCTTGACTTGTTGACAATTCGAACACTTGGCTACAAAACCCGCTATATCCTTTTTCAAACTATTCCACTAATAGACTTCCCGTAGATCACAGTACATCTTGGTGGCTTCTAGATGAATAGAATATCATACCGCGAACAATGAGCCTCTTCTAAAATTTGCTCTCTTAATCCATCAACATTCGATACACATAATCTTCCTTGGTACCTAAGCACCCCATCCTCTCTTGGGCGAAAGCCTTAACAGACTTGTTGAGAACCGACTCTTTCAACTCCATCAAAATAGGATCAAGGTGTTGCTTAAACTTCACATCAACTATAAAGGATGATTCGAAACTATGATGGATCATAAACGCATCGTTGGTGGAATCCATTAGTTGGACACCTAACCAGGGCCAACCAATGCACATCACGAACCAATTACTTCTTCTCATCTTTTAAATGAGCCACACTACCCATGGACAGTCTACTCAAGGCATCCGCAACTACATTAGCTTTGTCAGGGTGGTAAAGGACACTCATGTCAGAATCCTTTAAAAGCTCTAACCACCTTCTTTGTCGGAGATTCAAATCTTTTTAGGTAAACACATATTAAAGACTCTTGTGGTCGGTAAACACATCTACATGGACCCATATAAGTAATGTCTCCATATTTTCAAAGAAAATACCGCCGTCGCTAATTCAAGATCATGAGTCAGATAATTCTTTTTGTGCACCTTGAGTTGCCTTGAAGCATAGGTAATTACTTTTCCATGTTGCATAAGGACACACCCCACACCTACTCGAGAAGCATAACAATATACCACAAATCCATCGTTACCCTTCGATAGGGTCAACGCCAGAGCGGAGGTAAGCCTATCCTTCAATTCTTGGAAGCTTTTCTCACAAGCCTCCGACCACTCAAATTTGGACTTCTTTTGGGTCATGGTCTTTAACGGAGAAGCAATAGATGAGAAGCCCTAAACAAATATCCTATAATACCTAGCAAAACCCAAAAAACTTCGAATATCGATGGGACTTAGGGGCCTAGGCTAACTCTTCACCACATCCATTTTCTTTGGATCAACCTCTATACCCACGCTCGACACAATGTGTCCAAGTAAAGCAACCGACCTTAGCCAAAACTCGCACTTGCTAAATATAGCATAAGGTTGGCGGTCCTTGAGGATTTGCAATACTAACCTCAAATGCTTCATATGATCCCCCTCTAAAGGAGGAGTCTTGGACTCAAGGTCCTTAACCCTCACCATATAATAGATACACCCCTTAGAAATCATTTTTCTAGCTTTTAGATATGAAACAAAATGACCTCTAGGAATAGAGTTCCCCCCCCCCCCCCCTTCCATTCTTAAACGGGCTCACTTGGAAATTGAAACTTTACTACCCGAGTTCTAAATCAATGCAAGCAAAACAAGCATGCAACCAATCCATCCCCAATATGACATCAAAGTCCAACATATCTAATTCTACCAAATCAACCAAAGTGACTCTATGAGATAAGAAAATAGGACAATTCCTATAAACCCTTTTTGCTACAACCGAGTCACCTATTGGGGCAGAAACCAAAAATAGTTCCTCTAACTCTACGGGGAGTACATCAAATTTCCTAGTGTAACACCCCATAAAAACTATTAAGACCTAACTAATGCTTGACGGAATCTAGTAGGTGAAACTAGAGCCTCACATGTCAGTTTAAAGTTAGTAACTTGATTTTATGTTGTTAAATGGCTCCCCGAATGAATGTTGAGAAATTTAGGAGCTAAACGTCAAGATACGACTATAACGCTCAGAAACTAGTAAGTTGAACTAGTGTATTGTAGTGTCTTGTAGTGGAGCTTTGGAGTGTTGTATGAGGGTTAAAATTAAGATAAATGGCTCCCATACTTAGAATGACATGTTTAGGGGCTAAACTTCTGGGTCCGACTCCCCAAGGACCACCCAATGGGTCCTTCAGGAGGACCCCAACACTGCCCAAAAAGCTGTCAAAATAGATTGGTTCACGGAAGTCATTCACTCCCCTTAGACCAGTCCACGTCGCATAGGTCATGGGCGTGGGTTAGTACTTAGTCTAGTAAGGCTTGGCCTTTATTTTTGAGCCCCATACCTGACCTACAGACCAGCAGTATGGTCAGTAGGCCCACTCACGGTCCGTGATTGGTGGGTGTGAGTAAGGGGATCCAATGCTGTCAAGAAGTCGGCCAGGGTAAGTGAGGGTCTAATAATTTCCTAATCTAATTATTTTAGTTTATGGTCATTTATACTGATTAAATAGAACTATATAAAATACTTTAAGTCATTAAAACACACTTTAATAAATCATAACCCAAGACCCCAAATCAAAACCCAACTTCTTTTCCCTATCAAGCTACTTTCTCTCTAAGAACTCCATTGAAGACTTCAAGTTTTCAACGTCAATTTCATCAATATTTTTGAAGATTTTTCTTGAGGATTTCATGGATTATCATCTAATAGGTATGGTGGTTTTGATCCTTGTCTAATCTTCCATTCAAGGAGCTAATTCTAAGAAGTTTTCAAATCACAAAAAGTTAGGTTTTCATTCAAACTCATGGGTTCTTGCATCAAACGTTTTCAAATGATAAATTATGATTATATTAATGTTTAATTGATGATTTTAGATCAAAATATCCTATGAACCCATGATTTCTCTCAATTGCTAAATTTGGCCTTATGTAGTGGGTTTTGTTGATTATGAATGAATGATGATGGATTTGTACTTGGATTGATTTAGATTATTGATTTGTATCATTATCTATGTCTAATTATGTTGAATTTATGGTGAATTGAGGATTTGGTGATCATGGCCTTGAAAGGGAAAGAGTGACCTAATTCCATGTTAAAGTAGAATTGTACTTGATTTGTTGATCCACTTGAAATGTGGAGGTGATTTACTTACTTTGTATATTATTCCACTTGAAAGGTGGAGGTGTTTACTTACTATGTACATTGTTATCATGGCCTTAAAGGCATAGTTGAGTAATTAAAGTATTATCATGATGCTGTATATTTGAATGTTATGTAAAGCATGTGTGTGATCTTAATGAATGTAAGTTGATAATGTTTAGAATCTAATTGTGTTTGGATTGAATGTAATCTCTCTATTAACACTTGTGAATGAAGGTGTCAATGTGAAAGGCTATTATCACATACACATACACACTTGAATGAATGGATGAAGTTTAATAATAATGTTAATGAATGTTGAGTCTATTGAAAGGTTATCCTCGATTGTACTCTAATGAATGCAATGGGATTGTTAGGTGAAAGGCTATTCTCATCTTTGAATTGATAAGCTTTCCAATGAATGAATGTGGGATGGGATGGATGCTCATCCGGGAGTTGAGGAGGGGTAACTAGTAGCAATCCCTTATGCCATAATGAACTAATGTAATGAATGGAATGTACTCTATGGGGAATAATGCTAAGCGTCGAGTAGATATGGTTAGAGATGGGTGCTCATCCGGGAGTTGAGGCGAGGTACTTAGTAGCAATCTCTTGGGATGGATGCTCATCCGTGAGTTGATCCACTTAAGTCTAAAGAACAATGGGCATACCCTAGGCAAGTAGGAATCCCTTATCCGGTGAGGGTGACACTGGGATTCCATGTCAAGCTCTCATGGTCTATATCGGTTAAGGCTTACCCCCAAAATAATATTAATGAACTATGGTCTCTTAAGGATGTACTACTTAGTGTGGGTGGTGGAATGGGACGCCATTTATGCATTGCACAAGTAGGCATTTGAGGGAGGTCATGGTGTGTTCCTTTGTAATGTTAATGTAATGAATGGACTCTTATGATCATGTTAATGAAGAATGTTGATCTTGTGTCTAATGAATGAAGGTGTTCTTAATGAAGTTAAGGAATGGTGACTTGAATGTATATATATGTAATGAAAGAATGCATGCTATACTTGGATTGAATATATATATATATATATATATATATATATATATATATATATATATGAGTTACTTCATTGTTATTACTTATTGAGATTGAATGTGCCTAGTCTATGATGACTTCAAAGGAGCACTTAGTGTGAGTAGGAGTATGGGATGCTACTTACATATTGCACAAGTGGGACTTAAATTTATCTTTGGTTATGGTCCTTATGTGATGATCATGTTTTAAATAATGTTTATGTCTTTATGAATGTAAAGTGTTGAAGGTGGAAAGGTTGAATGGCAAGTTCACTTTTGGTGACCTTAGGGTGGTGCCTTGGTGTGCATAGTGGTATGGGACGCTATCCATACATTGCACAAGGTATAACCTAAGGGTTACTTTAAGTTAAGGGTTATGGAAAGGTTGGGTTATATATGTTGAACATATCTCCATTGTGATAAATGACTTGTATGTTCATTATGATTGAGTATTATGACTCTTATACTTGTATGTCATGAAGTTTTACCAAAATAACATAAAAGCATGTATTTTAAACAAATGTTCTTTTTGAGCATGTTTTGCATGGCTATCATACTTAGTACTTTATGTGCTAACCCCATTCGTTTTCTATGTTTTTACTACAAGTCTAGGTTGTGGTAACTAAGTGGATCTCTCTTGTTGGAGCTTGGAATAGACTTCTTCCAAGACATATCTTGGTTATGTCCTCTTAGACCGAGGACAAGGACTTTTCATGTTTCAAGTTCTTTTACATTTTAGACTATTGTTAAGACTTCGATTGTAAAGGGCCATGACCCTATCTTGTATAAAGTTTTGTCTAAGATGGCCATGTGAGACGTTACTATTTCGCTGCTTTATAAATGAGTTTTTGATTGTTGGATTTATTTAGAAAAGTTTTAATTCTGCACTATTTTTGTTACCTATGCGATGAATGAATGCTATGAGGCTTGTATAAGACCCCTTCGGGGTCGAATACGCTGTGTTACGACTAGGGGGTGCTCTCGGCTTGTGAAAAATATGGTATCAGAGCACAAGGTTTTGGGAATGGTTTTAGGGTTGATGTATCACAAGCCACGTCTAGTAGAGTCTTGTTCATCGGTGTGAGTTGTGGCACATCTAGGAGCGAGAGGCTATAGGACGATAGAAAGTTGCCCTTCTTTCGTATTCTTGAAACGTGCCTTAGAGTGTAGTTCTGTAAGTGTTGTTTTCCTAATCCTTCTCTTGTGTTTATAGGAATATGAATACAAGAAGGGCTAATACAAAGAGGGTTCAAGAGGAGAATGTCAATAGGGAGGTTCCCCCTCAAGGTGGACAAGCTCCTCAAGAACTTCAAGCTCCAAATGATGTAGGGTCTATGTCTAATGTGGAGATAAGGGATGCCTTCCAAACTTTGACCCAACTCATGACGGTTCAAGCCCAAGCCATCACCACTCAAGCTCAAGCCTTAACGGCCCAAGCTAACTGAGAAGTTGGACCACAAGTGAACCCCAATGCAAGTACAACCGCTACTAGAATTAGGGATGTCACAAGGATGAATCCCCCTACCTTCCATGGCTCTAAAGTGGATGAAGACTCCCAAGGTTTCATAGATGAAGTGCTCAAAGTAGTGGATGCCATGGGTGTATCTTCTAGAGAAATGGCGGAACTAGCCACCTATCAATTGAAAGACGTAGCCCAAGTGTGGTTTGAGCAATGGAGAGATAAGAGACCTGTAAAAGCGGGCCCGGTGGATTGGGGAGTGTTTAAGATGGCCTTTCTTGATAGGTTTTTCCCCTTAGAGTTGAGGGAACAAAATTTGGTGGAATTCATGAACCTCCGTCAAGGGGGAATAAGTGTGAAGGAGTACTCTCTCAAGTTCACCCAACTTTCTAAGTATGCTCCAACCATGGTGACAAATTCTAGGGCTAGGATGAATAAGTTTGTAATGGGGGTGTCTGGTTTGGTTGAAGAAGAATGACGTACGGCAATGCTCCATCATGATATGGATATCTCTAGGCTCATGATATATGCTCTACAAATTGAGGAGACAAAGCTTAGGAAGATGAATAGGGAGTTGAAGAGGGCTAGGCCGGATGAACAAAGTCAATCTAGGTCCAAAAAGAGGTATTACAACCAAGATTCTCCTATGATTAACAATGATAGGGTGTCTAACCCTAAATCACAAGGAGGGAATGTAAGTGGTTCTTCATTTGAAAGGTCTAGATGTGCTACATATGGGAAGCAACATTTGGGTAAGTGTTTTGCCGGCACGGATGGGTGCTTTGGGTATGGGAAGAAGGGTCATAAGATGAGGAACTGCCAAACACTTTCGGCAAAAGGGATAGAGGCCAACCAAGCTTCTCATAATGGCCAGGATACTAATGCTCCAAGGAAGAATCATTTTTATGTGCTTCAAGCTAACAAGGACAAAGGAGCTAATCCAGATGAAGGTACCGATAAGTTGATAGTTCCTTATGGTGTAAATGTCTTATTGAGGTTGCTTAGTAGTTTTCATATTGACCTTAGTATGAGCTTGCCCTTAAGTGGGGGGATAGTATGTTGAATAGTAGGTTGTGGTGAGTATTGAAATCCTTATATTTTCCTTCTATTCCTATTCAAGCTTGAAACCAAGAGTTCCTTGTAGCTTGTTTCATGTTTTAGAGTCTAGTGTGAAATTGAGTTTACATGGTCTCCTTATGTTATGCATGTTCTATTTGAAATCTTGTTTAGTTGAGAAAATGAGTTTTCAAAATTATGTTCCTCATGTTGATGCTTCATGAGGTTAAATGTTGAACATGCCTAAATGTGTTGTTATGAAGATATTGCATAATTGTGATTTTGAGAAAAAATGCTTAAATATGCCTAATGATGTTGTGATGAGCATGATGTGATTTGGATAAGGAAGTTCCTCTAATGAAATGTTAAATGTTGAAGTTTTCATGCATAATGAGTTGGTAGAAGTAGCTCCTACTTTCTTGTATTGCATTGAGGTTGTATGAGCTTTTGTGATGTGGAATTGATGTTTCCTTCTATGTTTATGCATTTATATTTATGTTGCATGCATGATTGTTGGCTTCTAGTCTTGAGTCGTTAACCCTAAATGTGTTTAAAGTGTCATTCGAGGATGAATGTTCCCAAGTGGGGGATAATGTACCACCCCGGAAAAACTAGTAAGACCTAGCTAATGCTTGACGGAATCTAGTAGGTGAAACTAGAGCCTCACATATGAGTTTGAATTTAGTCACTTGATTTTATGTTGTTAAATGGCTCCCCGAGTGAAGGTTGAGGAATTTAGGAGCTAAACGTCAAGACACGACTATAACGCCCGGAAACTAGTAAGTTGAACTAGTGTCTTGTAGTGTCTTGTAGTGGAGTTTTGGAGTGTTGTATGAGGGTTAAAATCAAGATAAATGGTTCCCATACTTAGAATGACATGTTCAGGGGTTAAACTTCTGGATACGACTCCCCAAAGACCACCCAAGGGGTCCTTGAGGAGGAACCCAACACTGCCCAAAAAGCTATCAAAACAACTTGGTTCACGAAAGTCATTCACGCCCCTTAGACCAGTCCACACCCCGTAGGTCATGGGCGTGGGTTAGTAATTAGTCTAGGAAGGCTTGGCCTTCATTTTTGATCCCCAGTCCTGACCTACGGATCAGCAGTACGGTCAGTATGCCCACTCACGGTCTGTGAATGGTGGGCGTGAGTGAGGGGATCCAATGCTGTCAAGAAGTCGGCCAAGGTAAGTGAGGGTCTAATAATTTCCTAATCTAATTATTTTAGTTTATGGTCGTTTATACTGATTTAATAGACCTATATAAAATATTTTAAGTCATTAAAACACACTTTAATAAATCATAACCCAAGACCCCAAATCAAAACCCAACTTCTTTTCCCTCTCAAACTACTTTCTCTCTAAGAACTCCATTGAGGACTTCAAGTTTCCAAGGTCAATTTCATCAATATTTTTGAAGCTTTTTCAAGGGGATTTCGTGGATTCTCATGTAATAGGTATGGTGGTTTTGATCCTTGTCTAATCTTCCATTCAAGGAGCTAATTCTAAGAAGTTTTCAAATCACAAAAAGTTAGGTTTTCATTCAAACTCATGGGTTCTTGCATCAAACGTTTTCAAATGATAAATTATGATTATATTAATGTTTAATTGATGATTTTAGATCAAAATATCCTATGAACCCATGATTTCTCTCAATTGCTAAATTTGGCCTTATGTAGTGGGTTTTGTTGATTATGAATGAATGATGATGGATTTGTACTTGGATTGATTTAGATTATTGATTGGTATCATTATCTATGTCTAATTATGTTGAATTTATGGTGAATTGAGGATTTGGTGATCATGGCCTTGAAAGGGAAAGAGTGACCTAATTCCATGTTAAAGTAGAATTGTACTTGATTTGTTGATCCACTTGAAAAGTGGAGGTGATTTACTTACTTTGTATATTATTCCACTTGAAAGGTGGAGGTGTTTGCTTACTATGTACATTGTTATCATGGACTTAAAAGCATAGTTGAGTAATTGAAGTATTTTCATGATGTTGTATATTTGAATGTGATGTAAAGCATGTGTGTGATCTTAATGAATGAAAGTTGAAAATGTTTAGAATCTAATTGTGTTTGGATTGAATGTAATCTCTCTATTAACACTTGTGAATGAAGGTGTCAATGTGAAAGGCTATTATCACATACACATACACACTTGAATGAATGAATGAAGTTTAATGATAATGTTAATGAATGTTGAGTCTATTGAAAGGTTATCCTCAATTGTACTCTAACGAATGAAATGGGATTCTTAGGTGAAAGGCTATTCTCATCTTTGAATCTATGAGTTGTCGAATGAATGAATGTGGGATGGGATGCATGTTCATCCGGGAGTTGAGGCGGGGTATCTAATAACAATCCCTTATCCCATAGTGAACTAATGTAATGAATGTAATGTACTCTATGGGGAATAATTCTAAGCACCGAGTGGATATGGTTAGAGATGGGTGCTCATCCGGCAATTGACGCGGGGTACTTAGTAGCAATCTCTTGGGATGGATGCTCATCCGTGAGTTGAGGCGGGGTATCTAGTAGCAATCCCCCTATCCCACAAACTATGTGCCCACATAAGTGTAGCTAGTGGATCCACTTAAGGTTAAAGAACAACGATCCTACCTTAGGCAAGTAAGAATCCCTTATTTGGTTAGGGTGACACCGGGATTCATGTCAAGCTCTCATGCTCTATGTCGGTGAAGGCTTACCCCCACAATAATGTTAATGAACTATGGTCTCTGAAGGATGTACTACTTAGTGTGAGTGGTGGAATAGGACGCCATTTATTCATTACACAAGTAGGCATTTGAGGGAGGTCATGGTGTGTTCCGTTATATTGTTAATGTAATTAATGGACTCTTATGATCATGTTAATGAAGAATGTTGATCTTGTGTCTAATGAATGAAGGTGTTCTTAATGAAGTTAAGGAATGGTGACTTGAATGTTTATATATGTAATGAAAGAATGCATTCTATACTTGGATTGTATATATGCGTGAGTTACTTCCTTGTTATTACTTGTTGAGAATGAATGTGTCTAGTCAATGGTGACTTCAAAGGAGCACTTAGTGTGAGTAGTAGTATATGATGCTACTTACACATTGCATAAGTGGGACTTAGAGTTATCTTAGGTGATGGTCCTTATGTGATGATTATGTCTTAAATAATGTTTATGTCTTTATGAATGTAAAGTGTTGCAGGTGGAAAGGTTGAATGGCAAGTTCACTTTTGGTGACCTTAGGGTGTTGCCTTGGTGTGGATAGTGGTATGGGATGCTATCTATACATTGCACAAGGTATAGCCTAAGGGTTACTTTAAGTTAAGGGTTATGGAAAGGTAATGGGTTAGATATGTTGAACATGTCTCCATTGTGATAAATGACTTGTATGTTGATTATGATTGAGTATTATGACTCTTATACTTGTAAGTCAAGAAGTTTTACCAAAATAGCATAAAAGTATGTCTTTTAAACAAATGTCCTTTTTGAGCATGCTTCGCATGGCTATCATACTTAGTACTTTATGTGCTAACCCCATTCTTCTTCTATGTTTTTACTACAAGTCTAGGGTGTGGTAACTAAGTGGATCTCTCTTGTTGGAGCTTGGAATATACTTCTTCCGAGATAGCTTTTGCGTATGTCCTCATAGACCGAGGTCAAGGACTTTTCATGTTTCGAGTTCTTCTACATTTTAGACTATTATTAAGACTTTGATTGTAAAGGGACATGAAAATATCTTGTATAAAGTTTTGTCTAAGATGGCCATGTGAGACTTTAGTATTCCGCTGCTTTATAAATGAGTTTTCAATTATTGGATTTATTAAGAAAAGTTTTAATTCTGCATTATTGTTATTACCTATGAGATGAATGAATGCTATAAGGCTTGTATTAGACCCGAGGTCAAATTCGTCGTGTTATGACTAGGGGGTGCTCTCGGGTCGTGACACATAACCACTAAAGGTGTAACAAATGATAAAGTTGCACCGGGGTCTAACAATGCATAAACATTAATATAAAATACTTGCAACATACTGGTGACGACATGCAGAGAACCCTCTTGATCACTTCTAGATTGGAGAGCATAGAAGTGATTATTCTTAGGAGCATCGGAATTCGAACCACTAGGAGGGACTTGCTTGCCCTCTCTCCGTTGAACCTTTAGTATAGGAAAATTCCTCTTCATGTTCCCACTTTTCCACAACTAAAACAACTATCTGTGCCCACAAGGCATTTTCCATCATGCTTTTTGCCACACTTTTCACAAGTAGGTCTATCAACATAAGAACCATCTCCACTACCACCTTGTGGCTTTGGAGTAGGCACCCTCTCTTTGTTGACCTTAGGAGTGATAGAAGTTCCTTGACTAGAAAACCTCTTCTTAAACCTTGGTTTGCCTTGAAGCTCAAATCTACCCTTAGACGAATTACCATCCTTGGCCCAAGGCTTCTGCACATCCCTATTCATTTTCTTGAGTTTTGTCTCCTCAATTTGTTAAGCGTATACCATGAGCCTTGAGATAGTTATGTCATGAATGAGCATTGTCGTACGACATTCTTCTTCAACCAAAACGGACCCCACCCCCATCACAAACTTATTCATCCTAGCCCTTGAATTGGCCACCAAAATTGGAGCATGCTTGGATAGTTGAATGAACTTGAGAGAGTACTCCTTCACACGCATTCCCCTTTGACGAAAGTTCATGAATTCCACCAACTTTTATTACCTCAATTCTAGGGGGGAAAACCTATCAAGGAAGGCCAACTTGAATGATCCCCAATTAATCGGGTCCTCTCTCACGGGTCTCTCATCCCTCCAATGTTCAAACCATACTTGAGCTACGTCTTTCAATTGGTAGGCGGCTAGTTCCGCCTTTTCTTGAGAAGATACCCCCATGGCATCGACCACCTTAAGCACTTCATCTATAAAGTCTTGTGGGTCCTCGTCCACTTTAGAGCCACAGAAGGTAAGGGGATTCATCCTTGTGAAATCCCTAATTCTTGAAGTGGGAGTACTTGCATTGTGGTTCACACGAGCTTTATCATCCTTAGTGACTTGAGCCGTCATAACTTTGGCTTGGGTCTCCATAGCTTGAGTTTGGGCCGTCATGGTTTGGGTTATCATTTTCATAGAGTCCTTAAATTCGGCTTGAGTCACATTGGCCAGATCAATCGGAGCTTGCTCATCTAGAGGAGCTTGAGGCCCTTAAGGACCTTGGGGAGGAACTCCCTCATCATTAGCAATCTCATCATCCACTCTTCTTGCGGCCGCTCTTCTTGTATTAATATTCCTATATACACAAGAAAAGGGTTAGGAAAAGGACTTCATAGAGTTAAAACTCTAAGGCACGATTAATGAGTAATCATAGAAGTGAAAAGTTCCTAAAAATCTTATAGCCTCTCATTCGTAAGTGTGGCTCGTTTCACACTCATGAACAAGACACTACTAGACTAGTTCATGAGACATCAACCTAAATATTATTTCAAAACCTTATGCTCTCATACCAAGTTAGTCACGACCCAAGAGTACCCCCAAGGCATGACACGGCGTAATTGACCCCGAAGGGGTCGCATACAAGCCCTTAAAATCATCATCACATAAAGGCATAAAATAATGTGAAAATATTAAAAACTTTTACAATAAAAGTCAACTTCTTTCATAAAGAAAATAGGAACTAGACTTGTCTCAATCACCATCTAAACATAAGAGTATAAATAGGGTCAAAGCCCTTTACATCAATAGAGTCTCCAAAAATAGGAAATACAATATAGTCTTCAACATAGGAAGTAAACTAGAAACTAGAATCAATAGCATCTTGTCCTCAAACTTGAGGACTCACAAAGCCTAGGGAATAGTCGACCCAAGCTTCACCTTAATGAAAGTAGTAGGTATCAACGACCGGAACCTACACTCATAGTAAAGTAGAAAATATGGGTTAGCACAACTAATTATAATAGGTATGGATGCCATGCACAAAATCCATAAAATATGCATAAAATGGGACATTTAGTTGAAATCATTCCTTTGTCAAGTTTGAAAACCAATATGCACATTTATGAAGATAGATAAGCCAACTTAACATATAAGCAACCCAAGGCCACACTAGTGTAATGCATAGGAAAGATCCCATAGCCCTACCAAATGCCAAGTATCACGCTTAGGCCACCAACAACATACACACTTCATCTTACCATAGTCATAACCAACATCCATCAAGGTTAAGACAATTATATTCATAACATTCTTACATATCTTTTCATATATAGTTCATAAGCCATCATAACATAAGAGAACCTTACCACCACCCCTGTTAAAGTGTACTTGTGCAATGCATAAGTGAAGTCCCATACCCCCACTCACAATAAGTAGTACCCCTGAAGAAGTCATAGCTAAAGTCCATGTCCTTACCATAGTTCATATTCATATTATTTAGCGAAGACTTGCAATAACTGACATAGACCAAGTGAGCTACATAGAATCTGGTGTTCTACCCCCACACAGAAAAGAGGTGTTCTACTTGCCTAAGGTAGAACAAACATAATAGCTTCTAGGTGGATCCACTAGCTAAGACCTATGTGGACACATAGTTATGGGACAAGGGGATTGCTACTAAAAACCCGGACTTGCTAAACGTAGAAGGTTTCCATCTCAGGAGATAACATACATTGGGAAGCCAGACTTACTAAATGTGAAAGCCCCCATCTCACTTTTGTGTCCTCTCGGTGTTAAGCATTATTCCCTTTAAAAGTCACCATTAGCCTTTACTTAAGTTTATATTCCTAAAAACATACATTAGGCACTCCGGCCAACATATCGTCATAATAGCTCATAAGTTCCTTAAGTGAGAATGTTCCTTTCACTTTAGAGACACTAGCATTTGAGTAACCTTTCACAGTGATCATGAGAATATCCTTTCAATCAACACAACAACTTACCAAAACCATACATATATACTTCATGCATAACCAAGTGTATGGGGTATAGAGATGAAGGATCTTGCCATCAATACCACAACCACACAATAGCTAGAGGATTATTACTATCACATACATAATTCCCATAAAGAGGCATAACCCTCATACATTTTCCCTTCAAGGGTCTTAGGATAACAATCAACCCAACTATATACAATTACTACACAATATTGAAGGAATTCATGATTCAATATCTTAATCAACATAAACATACTCAATTGACTTGTTCATAATATCAACCAACCCACACATCAATTCAAGATCCATCAATATGGGGGAAACTTGGGTCCATGGGAAATTTCGAGTGGACAAGATCAATAATCCATCATTCTAGACACAATTCACCATTACCAACCACAATTAACCATAATTAATCAATAAAAGTCATTTTGGAAGAAGACCCATGTCGAAGATTGAAAACCCTAGATTGGGGGATTTGACATCTTGAAAACATAATTTTGAAAAGGGTCCTTGGGTGATTGCTACCCAAGGATGAAAAGCAACTATACCTTGTCGAAGAAACTACAAGAATTTTGGGGAAGAACCTTGAAACTCTAGCAGCCCTAGCTCCAATGTCTTCTTCTTCTTCTTGAGTCTAGAGAGAGAATTTTTGAGAGAATGTTTATGTTCTTAGGTTTCTTCTTTTAATAAGTGGGAGTAACTAAAATTAAGGAATTTGACTTGAAAAGTATAAATACTTGTTCGGAAAAGAGTGGGAAAGTGTTGGTTCAAGTTTTGGAAAGATTACCTAAATACCCTAACTTAACTTTAAAATTTTGTACTTGGCCCTCCTTGGATCGCCAAGTCACTAGGCGACTTGCCTAATGTGCCCTAGGCTCGCCCAAATTTCCAGTAAGCTCCCAAAATGGGCAAGTCATTAGGCGAAGGGGGTGGTTTGTTGGGCGAATTGCCAACCCATTTGGCGACCCACTACCTGTCTCTCCCGTTTTCCAGCACCTAAAGCTAAGGGAGACAGCCCATTAGGCGACCCAAGTGCACTTTGGCACATCGCCAAGTCACTTGGGCGACCATGCTGCCAATCACCAACTTGTCCAAAGAGAAAACAAGTCCCCCTTCACCCTTCCTTGATAGTTTAGGTCCTTACCATCATCCTAGATGTTTACCTCCCTCATTTTAGCTTTAGTTTGGTCTAAACTATCTCCTTAAGTTACAAAAACACACACATTATCTCTAATTCAACCTAGACACCAACTTGAAGTTATACCAATCCACACGATGAGGATCTAATTTAGCCTATTGATTTTCCAGGTTGTTACAATATCCCCCCCCCCCCTTAGGAACATTCGTCCTCGAATGACACTTTAAACATATTAAGGGATTAACGACTCAATACTAGCAACCCATCCTAAATGACATATCAAAAAAAAAATGCACAAATCATAGGAGGAAACATCAACACCACATCATAAGCTCAATGCAACACCAAGATGTAGGTACTACATCCCCAACTTCATTATGCACCAAAATTACCATCTCATACAAACACGGGAGGAACTACCTTCTCCAACACAAGCAAGCACAACATCACAATATTAAGCTAACATGTTATATCATCACAACTTAACTAAACATATTCATCAACTCATCACATGAAGTCACATATGTCAACATTATACACAAATGCAATTCATCATGAGAAACATATAATTCATGAAAGCTCAATTTATACCAAACATGAATTTCATTAAGAACATGCCAAATACAAGGAAATCATGCAAAACTAAAACACTACACATGACTCTCAAAATACTAGGAACTCAAGAGGAATTTCTTATATCAAGTTTGGATAGGAGTAGAAACAAAAATATGAGGGTAGTGGGACTTCTTATTTGCCTCGGCCTCCCATGTTGCACCCTCAACTAGGTGGTTCCTCCATAAAACTTTAACGGAAGCTGCCTCCTTATTTCTCAACCTCTTTACTTGCTGGTCCAAAATCCCTACCGGAACCTCTTCATAAGAAAGACTTTCATCAACTCCTAAACCTTCTAAAGGAAGGATGGATACCAGATTACCAATGTACTTCTTAAGCATGGAGACATGAAACACCAGGTGAATCAGAGCCAATTCATTTGGCAAGTCTAACTCATATGCCAGTTTACCAACACGTTTCAAGATTTGGTATGGGCCCACATATCGGGGACTTAACTTTCCCTTTTTGCCAAATCTCATAGCACCTTTCATAGGTGAAATCTTCAAGTGGACCCAATCACCAATTTCAAACTCTAGATCCCTCATTCTATTATTGGCAAAAGATTTTTGCTGACTATGAGTTGTCTCGAACCTTCCTCGAATGAGTCAAACTTTTTCAATGGCATCATAAACTATTTCGGGACCAATTAGAGCAAACTCACCTATTTCAAACCAACCCACAGGTGATCTACAACTTCTACCATAAAGTGCTTCAAATAGAGCCATGGCAATACTTGAGTGGTAACTATTGTCGTAGGCAAATTCTATCAAAGAAAGTTGATCGTCCCAACTACCCTTAAAATCTATCACACATTCTCTCGACATTTCCTCTAGGGTTTGAATGGTGCGTTCCGCTTGAGCATTCGTTTGAGGGTGGAATGCAGTACTAAGTTTTACATTGGTACCAAGTCCCTTTTGGAATGCCTTCCAAAAGTGTGAAGTAAATTGGGCACCCAGATTCGATATGATAGATAAGGAAACCCCATGCAACTTCACAATTTCATTGATGTACAACTTGGCATAGTCTTCTGCCGAAAATGAAGTCTTAACCAGAATAGAGTGGGTCGATTTGGTCATCCTATCAACAATGACCCATATCGAATCATGTCGCCTTCAAGTGTGAGGCAAACCCACTTCAAAGTCCATATTTACATCTTCCCACTTCCAAGTTGGACTTTCTATATATTGGGACAAACCTCCTAGCTTGTGGTGTTCAGCCTTGACTTGTTGACAATTCGGACATTTGGCTACAAAAACCACTATATACTTTTTCAAGCCATTCCACCAATAGACTTTCCATAGATCACGGTACATCTTGTTGGCTTCTAGATGAATAGAATATCGCAAACCATGAGCCTCTTCTAAAATTTCCTCCTTTAAGCCATCAACATCCGAAACACATAATCTTTCTTGGTACCTAAGCACTCCATCCCCCCCTTGGGAGAAAGCCTCAACGAACTTGTTGAGAATCGACTCTTTCAACTCCAACAAAATAGGATCAAGGTGTTTCTTAGATTCACATCAACTACAAAGGACGATTCAGATAATTCTTTTCATGCACCTTGAGTTACGTTGAACCATAGGTAATTACTTTTTCATGTTGCATAAGGACACACCCCAAACCTACTCGAGAAGCGTCACAATATACCACAAATCCATCAGTACCCTCTGATAGGGTCAACATCGAAGTGGGGTAGGGATATCCTTCAATTCTTGGAAGCTTTTCTCACAAGCCTCCGACCACTCAAGTTTGGACTTCTTTTGGGTCAACGTCGTTAATGGAGAATCAATAGATGAGAAGCCCTCAACAAATCTCTTATAATACCCGGCCAAACCCAAAAAGCTTTGAATATAGGTGAGACTTAGGGGTCTAGATCAACTCTTCACCGCATCTGTTTTCTTCAGATCAACCTCTATACCTACGCTTCACATAATGTGTCCAAGGAAAGCAACCAACCTTAGCCATAACTCACACTTGCTAAATTTAGCATAAAGTTTGGTGGTCCTTGAGGATTTGCAATACTAACCTCAAATGCTTCATATGATCCCCCTCATTCCTTGAATAGATCAAGATATCGTCAATAAAGAATATCACAAACAAATCAAGATATAGCCTAAATACCCTATTCATAAGATCCATGAACGCCACGGGGGCATTTCTTAGACCAAAAGACATAACTAGGAATTCATAATGACCATATCTTATTCGGAAGGCCATTTTAGGAATGTCAACCCCTCTCACCCTAAGTTGGTGATAACCCCTTGGAGTTGGTCAAACAAATATTCAACTCTAGGGAGAGGGTACTTATTCTTTATAGTGACCTTATTCAATTGGCGGTAGTCTATACACATCATCTTTCTTCTTCACAAACAATACCGAGGCACCCCATGGAGATATGCTTGGCTGAATAAAACCCTTATCTAGCAAATCCTTGAGTTGTTCCTTCAATTCGGCTGGAGCCATCCGGTAAGGGAGAATTGATATGGGTTGTGTATCCGATGAAAGATCAATGCCGAAGTCTATTTCCCATTCGGGAGGGATTTCGGGTAAGTCATCGAAAAAGACGTCTGAAAATTCCCTTACTACGGGGACAAACACTAAAGAAGGAGTCTCGGACTCAAGGTCTTTAAACCTCACCATATGATAAATACACCCCTTAGAAATCATTTTTATAGCTTTTAGATATGAAACAAAACGATCTCTAGGAATAGAGTTTCCCCCTTCCATTCTAAAAGCAGCTCATTTGGAAATTGAAACTTTACTACCCGAGTTCTACAATCAATGGAAGCAAAACAAGCATGCAACCAATCCATCCCCAATATGACATCAAAGTCCAACATATCTAATTCTACCAAATCAACCAAAGTGACTCTATGAGAGAAGGAAATATGACAATTCCTATAAACCCTTTTTGCTACAATTGAGTCACCTATTGGGGTAGATACACAAAAAAGTTCCTCTAACTCTACGGGTAGTACATCAAATTTCATAGCCACTAAAGGTGTAAAAAATGATAAAGTGGCACTGGGGGTCTAACAATGCATAAACATTAATAGAAAATACTTGCAATATACTGGTGACGACGTCTGGAGAACCCTTTTGATCACTTCTAGATTGGAGATCATATAAGCAATTCTTCTTAGGAGCATCGAAATTCAATCTACTAGGAGGTACTTGCTTTCCCTCTCTCCCTTGAACCTTTAGCATAGGACAAACCCTCTTCTTGTGCCCACTTTTTCCATAACTAAAACACCGATCCATGCCCACAAGGCATTTGCCATCATGCTTTTGCCACACTTTTCACAAGTAGGTCTATAAACATAAGAACCACCTCCACTACCACCTTGTTGCATTACAGTAGGCACCCCCTCTTTGTTGACTTAAGAGTGCGAGAAGTGCCTTGATTAGAAAACCTCTTCTTAAACCTTGGTTTGCCTTGAAGCTCAAATCTACCCTTAGACGAATTACCATCCTCAGCCCTAGGCCTCTTCACATCCCTATTAATTTTCTTGAGTTTTGTCTCCTCAATTTTTTGAGCGAGTACCATGAGCCTTGAGATAGTTATGTCATGAATGAGCATTGCCGTACGGGATTCTTCTTCAACCAAATCAAACACCTCTATCACAAACTTATTCATCCTAACCCTTGAATTGGCCACTAAAGTTGGAGCATTCTTGTATAGTTGGGTGAACTTGAGAGAGTAATCCTTCACACGCATTCCCCCTTGACGAAGGTTCATGAATTCCCCCAACTTTTGTTCCCTCAATTCTAGGGGGAAAAACCTATCAAGGAAGGCCGTCTTGAATAATCCCTAATCAACCATGTCTGCTCTCACGGGTCTCTCTTCCCTCCATTGCTCAAACCATACTTAAGATACATCTTTCAATTGGTAGGCGCTAGCTCCTTGAGAAGATACTCTCATGGCATCGACCACCTTAAGCACTTCATCTATAAAGTCTTATGGGTCCTCGTCCACTTTAGAGCCATAGAAGGTATGGGGTTTCATTCTTGTGAAATCTCTAATTATTGAAGTGGGAGTACTTGCATTGGGGTTCACACGAGCTTTATCATCCCTAATGACTTGAGTTGTCATAGCATCGGCTTGGATCGCCATAGCTTGGGTTATAATTTTCATAAAGGCCCTAAATTTGGCTTGAGTCATATTGGCCGGATAAACCGGAGCTTGCTCATATAGAGGAGCTTGAGGCCTTGAGGACCTTGGGGAGGAACTCCTCATCATTAGCAATCTCCTCTTCCACTCTTCTTGCGGCCGCTCTTCTTGTATTCATATTCCTATATACACAAGAAAAGGGTTAGGAAAAGGACTTCATAGAGTTAAAACTCCAAGGCATGATTAATGAGTAATAAGAGAAGTGAAAAGTTCGTAAGCATCTTATAGCCTCTCATTCATAAGTGTGGCGCGCTTCACACTCATGAACAAGACTCTACTTGACGTGGTTCATGAGACATCAACCTAAATATTATCCCAAAACCTTATGCTCTAATACCAAGTTTGTCATGACTCAAGAGTACCACCTAGGCGTGACATGGCATAATTGACCCCGAAGGGGTCACATACAAGCCCTTAAAATCATCATCACATAAAGGCATAGACTAATGTGGAAAAATTAAAAACTTTTACAATAGAAGTTAACCTCTTTCATAAAGGAAATAGGAACTAGACTTGTCTCAATCACCATCTAAACATAACAGTACAAATAGGGTCAAAGCCCTTTACATCAATAGACTCTCCAAAAATAGGAAATAAAATATAGTCTTGAACATAGGAAGTAAACTAGCAACTTGTCCTCGAACTTGAGGACTCACCAAGCCTAGGGAATAGTCGACCCAAGCTTCACCTTAATGAAAGTACTAGGTATCAACAATCGTAACCTACACTCATAGTAAAGTAAAAAATATGGGTTAGCACAACTAATTGTACTAAGTATGGATTCCATGCATAAAATTCTTAAAACATGCATAAAAAGGAATATTTAGTTGAAATCATGCCTTGTCAAGTTTGAAAACCAATATGCGCATTTATGTAGAAACATAAGCCAACTCAACATATAAGCAACCCAAGGCCACACTAGTGCAATGCATAGGTAAGATCCCATAACCCTACCAAATGACTAGTATCACCCTTAGGTCACCAACAACATACACACTTCATCTTACCATAGTCATAACCAACATACATCAAAAGTGAAGACAATTCTATTCATAGCATTCATACATATCTTTTCATACATGGTTCATAAGTCATCATACCATCATAATATAAGAGAACTTTACCACCACCCCTCTTAGAGTCTACTTATGAAATTCATAAGTGAAGTCCCATACCCCCACTCACACTAAGTAGTACCCCTTACGAAGTCATAATTAAAGTCCATGTACTTACCATAGTTCATAGTCATATTATTTAGGAAAGACTTGCAATAACCGACATAGACCATGTGAGCTACATGGAATCTCGTGTTCTATCCCCACACTGAAAAGAGGTGTTCTACTTCCCTAAGGTAGAACTAATAGAATAGCTTCTAGGTGGATCCACTAGCTAAGACCTATGTGGGCACATAGTTATGGTACAAGGAGATTGCTACTAGAAACCCGGACTTCCTAAAGGTAGAAGACTTCCATCTCATGAGATAACATACATTGGGAAGCCGGACATGCTAAACGTAAAAGCCCTCATCTCACTTTCGTGTCCTCTCGGTGCTAAGCATTATTCCCTTTAAAAGTCACCATTAGCCTTTACTTAAGTTCATATTCTTAAAGCATCCATTAGGCACTCAGGCCAACATATCATCATAATAGCTCATAGGTTTCTTAAGTGAGAATGCTCCTTTCACTTTAAAAACACTAGCATGTGAGTATCCTTTCACACTATAGTCATATTGTGATCATGAGAATGTCCTTTCAATCAACACAACAACTTATCATAACCATACATACATACTTCATGCATAACCAAGTGTATGGTGTATAGGGATGAAGGATCTTGCCATCAATACCACAACAAAACATTAGATATAGGATTATTACTATCTCATACATAATTTCCATAAAGAGGCATAACCCTCATACCTTTGCCCTTCGAGGGTCTTGGGATCACAATCAACCCAACTATATACAATTACTACATAATATAGGAGGAATTCATGATTCTATAGATTAATCAACAAAAACATACTCAATTGACTTGTTCATAATATCAACCAACTCACACATCAAATCAAGATCTATCAATATCGGGGAAACATGGGTCCATGGGAAATCTTAAGTGAACAACATCAATAATCTATCATTCTAGACAGAATTCACCATTACCAACCATAATTAACCATAATTAATCAATAAAATTCATTTTGGAAGAGGACCCATGTTGAAGATTGGCAACCCTAGATTGGGAGATTTGACATCTTGAAAACATAATTTTGAAAGGGCTCTTTGGGTGATAGCTACCCAAGGATAAAAAGCAACCATACCTTGTCTAAGGAACTCCAAGAATTTTGGGGAAGAACCTTGAAACTCTAGCAACCCTAGCTCCAATGTCTTCTTCTTCTTCTTGAGTCTAGAGAGAGTGTTTTTGAGATAATGTTGATGTTCTTCGGTTTCTTCTTTAATTAATTGGGAGTAACTAAAATTGAAGGAATTTGACCTTGAAAAGTATATATACTTGTTAGGAAAAGAGTTGGAAAGTGTTGGTTCAAGTTTTGGAAGGATTACCTAAATACCTTAACTTCACTTTAAAATTTTGTACTTGGCCCGCTTGAGCTCGCCCTTTGGCCCTCCTTGGGTCTCCAAGTCACTAGGTGACTCGCCTAATGAGCCCTAGGCTCGCCCAAATTTCCAGTAATCTCCCAAAATGGGCAAGTCACCAGGCGAAGGGGGGTGGTCTGTTGGGTTAATCGCCAACCCACTAGGCGACCCAAGTGCACTTTGGCACATCGCCAGGTCACTTGGGTGACCATACTGCCAATCGCCAACTTGTCCAATGAGAAAACAAGTTCCCCTTCACCCTTCCTTGATAGTTTAGGTCCTTACCTTCATCCTAGATGTTTACCTCACTCATTTTAGCCTTAGTTTAGTCTAAAACATACCCTTAAGTTACATAAACACACACATTATCTCTAATTCAACCTAGACACCAACTTGAAGTTATACCAACCCACACGATGAGGCTCTAGTTTAGCCTATTGATTTTTTGGGTTCCAACATTGGCTAGTCACAACGAGATGCAAAGAGTTCACATATTGGCTATGCAACTTCATTTGGCCTAATCGTAGCCGAACAAAAATGAATGTTCGATTATGAGCACTCTTCAAGTCATCGGTATTGATCAAAACCGATACTCAAATTTGCACAAGAACAACCACATTCAATATAAACAAGAGGTGGCAATTTTTTTTTGAAAGGGTCAAAAATTATTTATAATTAAAAACATAGAGCCATAAGCTCAAACCTTCCATAAAAAGCAGTGTACAACACAATTTTAGCTCAAAACCCAAATATATAACCAAAACCAATCAGGTCACAACAAGTCACACAAAAGGCGGGCCTCACCCCACCACAAATAAAATCATTTGTCCTCAAATACAAACAAAGAAAATCCAAAAGTGAAATAAAGTAAGACATAGAGGGAGGTAAGGGGGGTCTTGTCTACACAGTCGCTCCATCTGTCTAGGCATCAGTGCCCGATGTAGTACTCTAGATCTGCGCATCTGTGTCCGGGGTCACCTTAGGATGAAGCGTAGTACCAGACCCACCAGGAGTTGCCACGGGTGTATCCGCTAAAAAGTTATGCACAGCTACACAGAATCTCCGGGCCCATGAAGGAATTGAGGGGCTTCGAGGAGTAGTCTCCCTGTCAGAATTGGGCCTCTTGCCCTTACCTTTATCTCCAGGTGGAGGTTCTTGTCTTCCCTTCCTGGGAGGATTTGATATACCTTCATTTATTTTGAAATTCCGTGCTATTATCTTTCAGGGTGGCATGATTCTCCCAACAACTTTCGGTCTAGCCATGTTTGCAAAGCATCGAGAAAAATTTAAGAAAATATTCAAACAAATGCATAGAAAATCAGTTGCAGACAGACTTTCCGAACAAGTTGGCGAGTCACCAAATCTCTTTGGCGAGCTAGATCGGGCTCGCCGAAAGGATAGGCTCTAAAATTTCAGAAACATTTGACAAGTTGGTAATGGGAAGGCCTTTCGACGAGTGAGGGTTATCCCGCTGACAGTTATAGTGCAAAAAAGGTTCAGGGGTACCGACAAAGGGTGATCGAGATGACTTTTGGTGAGCCACCGAGTGCCTTCGGTGACCTCAGGCTTCTCGCTGAAAGTTACAGAACCCAACATCAATTAAAGCATGAAATTGAAGGCGAGATGGGGACTTTCGGCGAATCGCCAAGTGGTTTGACGAGCTCGACCCAGCTCGCCAATCGACCCAATATGCCTACTTTCAACCCATCATCTCGAATTCAACCCCGTAACCCCCGAAAAAAAATCAAAACATGAACTACTCAAGACCCATAACACCCATTACCCTGGGATACTCAAACTTCTCCTGGTTTTGCCAAATTTGACTAATTGACGACTTTTACCCTTAAGAATGATGTCATCCATTCTATCATTAGGCAAATTATGTCTTTTGGCATAAATACGGGATACTAAGACGTCACCCAACCAAACTAAACAACATGCAAGCACAACCCCACAAAATTTAAATAATTTCAACGCACAGTAATACGTGATTTTAACAATCAAAATAATACGGGCAAGATCATCAGCTTAAAATAGGCATTCAAACATTCTAATCCTATTAGAAAGGCCCAGCACATGACAACACAATAAGATCATTTGCATAAGAGTTCAAAATGCCAAAAATAAACTCGGGGTTTGGAAAACCAACCTTTAATGCTGATTAAAATAAGATTGAATTGCTAGGCGGCAATGTATTCCAAATTCAAGCACCAATCAACAACTCAAATATAGTAATAAAGCAATAAATATAGAAAATAAAGTGTGGGTGTGAGTTTGGGAAGATTAGAGAGTGAGGGAAAGTGAAGGAATTTGAAACTTTTGAACCTTTGGCCTTAAAAACGTCCAGTTCTCGCCCAATCGACGACGTTAGTCGTGGTCGCTGATCCACTCAGTGAGTCACAGAGTGGATACTTACCTTGCCAATTTTTACAGCACCTCCAATTAAACTAGGGGTCCAAACAGTGCACTAGATTGAGTTCGCCGACCTGGTTGGTGATTCACCAATAATTTCCTGGCCTCACAGAGTTTTACAGACTCTTTAATTTAAAGTTGTTTTGAGTCCAATGACGGTCTGGGTTGGGCTCGCCGAGCTCTTCGGCAATGCGCTGACTAAACCATTTACTCGTCAACCTGCACTTTTCAAACACTTTCCACACTTTAACCTGCACAATACACACACCATTATTTACCAAAACATAAGTAAAGCAATAAAATGGTCTTGGGTTGCCTCCCAAGCCGCACCTTAGTTAACGTCATGGCACAACGCAAGTCCTTACTCACTCTTCATTCTTGGGGTTGACCGTACTGTCACTAGGCAAACCCTTCTTAGACTGTGAATAAAGACATGACAGCACTTGGTCTATTTGGGCATCTTGCAGCTGAATAATGATGGAATGTGAGGTTATCATCTGATTAATCATTAGGACGTTCTCTTTCAGTTCATTCAACATTCTATCTTGTTCTTCGATTTTGTGTTGAATAAGTGAGAGAGCCTCTTGATTTTGTTCACTCTCCTGTTGTTTCCTCTTTTGACACTCGTGATGAGGAAGGCACTTGTCTTTCTGTTAGGACCTTTCCTCTAACTCCATAACTTTCTTCGACAAGACATCCAGCTGCGTCAACAATGTTGCCCATTCTCGGTCTTTTTCTGTTTCCTTGTTGGTTTTAACCATGCCATCAAGGAGTTGGGCTACTACTTCATAGGGTTGTTGTGTCAAACAACCTACAAAAAGTGTATCAATAGAGCTTCTATTTTCGGGACCAAGACCTCTATAAAAGCATTTCAGTATCAATTTATCTGGCATTCCATGAGTTGGGCATTGCTGCAGTATTGCTTTAAATATCGGCCACATCTCCTGGATAGTCTCACCCCCAAATTGCTTGAACATTAGGAGGTTATCCCTAAGATTCAACAGTTTCAAAAGGGGATGGTCCATTTGGTAACCATTGTCACCATTCACACTCATTCTTCCTGTTGTAACACACAAACAAGCAAAACAAAACTAAAAATTAAGTAAGTATCACTACTACTAACAAGAACAACATTTAACTTATCTAAAAATTCTCAAGTAACAACACTCCCCGGCAGCGGCACCATTTTCATTTCACGTATCAGGACACTACTTCTAGTTCAAGTGCCAACGATTGTGAGTAGTAATATAACCCAACTAGTGAGTTGGGGTCAAGTCCCAAGGGAGTGGTTCGTACTCAAGAATCAATAGAAAAGCATAAATATGCTCAAGTCAATTATAGTTAAAAACATTTACGAAGAAAAACATGATAAATTAAAGGTTGACACAAGTGTCAAATATCAAAAGGGGGGTTTGTAGTCAACTAGCAACTAAAAACAATAAATAATATGAAAATATGAATATGGAGACGGGATTCTTGGGATGTGATAGCATTATGGGCTAAGGTAAACAACCGGGTAGTTGCAATTAATAGTAAACATCTGCAAAGCAGTGAATAAGCTAGACTTTAGTGGGGGTAAACATTCTGTCAAACAATTTACCCCGAATCAAATTGGTTTCTCTTGAACACCAATAAGCGGCATTGAAGCACAAACTTTGCTTTAGTCCATTCACTCTCTCAAGCTGAATGTGTGGAAAAGGGTTTAGGGTTCACTCTCTCGAACTGAACCTATGACAACCCAATACCCATAGACCATCAATTCAGCAATTTTGGTTTTAAAACCTCTCTCTCGAGCAAGCCAAAAACACGAAGTTAGGATTTTATTTGCAACTACAACCCATTAAATTCAACCACAATTACTAAACGAATTCACTTTTAAACAACAAATAGCCTATCAATTAGCAATACCCAGCAGTTAATTCAACCCATAACACCCCAAGAATTGGGGATTTAGCTAGACATAGTAAAAAGATAGAGATCGATACCGAAATGTGTTTCCATCAATTGGGTACGATTAAAATTGTCTTTACAAATGTCTAAGATGAAGAATCTTCAATACCCACTTCCAATTTCTTAGAAATGGAAATCTTCAAAGCTAAGGAAAAATATCTCTCAAACTCAGTTCTAAGTTCTAAACTTCAAAAACTGAATAATAATATGATTCCCTCCAAAATCCGATACTAAGCTAAAAATTTAAACAAGTATTTATAGTTGTCAAAAAGTGTGCTGCGAAGGTTCAGTTGGCACAGTTAGTTGGGATCACCGATCCACTCGGTGATTCGCCCTTTGGTCATTTGTGTCGCCTTTTTGCTTTTGCCTTCAGCATCCTTGAGGTCCTGTAACTTTGGGCAATAAGGCACTGCATCACGGAACTGTTCGGCGACTCGTCGACTGCTTCTTTCTATCGCCAACTTGATTTTCTCCTTCAGGGCTTGGCACACTGGAACATTAGGCAAGACCAACGCCATTCAGCGACTCCCCCAATGATTTAGGCGATCCTTAGGCCTTATTTTCTTCGTTCTTTCAGTTGCCTTGTTCCTTTTTGCTCAATAGTGTTCATGCTTGTCCCAAAGTCCAAATACTTGAAATTCAAGGATTTACATCAGTTATTGAGACAAAATATCCATTCGAGGTCACTAAATCTATTAAAATAAAGCCCTAAATGAGTCCAAATCATGGACTCATTAGGCTTCTCCTTTATTTTCACACCATTGACAAAGTTAACATAGTAGGCAGTGGAATTCCAGTGGTCGGACCCTTGTGAAAAAAGCTTCCAAGAGCTTAAAGATAGATTAACTAATGTGCCAGTATTGGCCTTACCAGTGGGTACAGAAGGTTATCTAGTTTATTGTGATGCTTCAAGCATTAGCCTAGGGTGCATCTTTATGAAACATGGGAAGGTTGTAACATACATTTCTCGACAATTTAAGAAACATGAACAAAACTACCCCACTCATGATTTGGAGATTACTGCAGTGGTATTTGTGCTAATGATTTGACGACACTATTTGTATGGGGTACATGTTGATATGTTTACAGATCATAAGAGTCTCCAATAACTCATCAAGCAGATATACTTGAATTTGAGACCGAGAAAGTGGCTAGAGTTGTTGAAGGACTATGATGTGTACATTATCTACCACCCAGGCAAAGCTAACATGGTAGTAGTTTCTCTTAGTCGACTATCATGGGTAGCCTAGTTCATTTATCATTTATACAATAAGTAGTATGAGATTTTTACAAATTAGCCAGCCTTGTAGTCTGACTTCTAGAATCACAAGATGGAGGTGTAATCATACAGAATACTACAGAATCATCATTAATGGCATTAGTGAAAGAGAATCAGTATGACAATCCTATATTTTTGCAGTATCGAGAAAGATTTTGAGAGCACCGAATTAGTGAATTTTAGTTAGCAAGAGATGGACCCTTGAGATGCCAAAGAAGACTACGTGTTCCAGATATAGAAGGGTTGAGGCAGCAAATAATGGATGAAGAACATTGTTCCTGATACTTGATTCATCCAAGCTCCACAAAGATGTCTCATGACATAAATGAGGTGTATTGGTGGAATGACATGAAAAGATATATTGCGGAGTACGTGGCCCAATACTTAACTACCAACAAGTTAAAGCAGAACATCAAAGGCGCGGTGGCATAGCTCAGACTATGGACATTCCAATATGGAAATGGAAGGCTATTAATATGGATTTCATTACAGGTCTGCCTTACTCTTTTAAGAGACATGATTCCATTCGGGTGTTTATTGATCGGTTGATGAAATCAACCCACTTCTTGCCAGTTAAATCCAATAACACTGCCGAAAAGTATGCTAAGATATATATAAAGGAATTTGCTCGCTTGCTTGGGACTCCACTAACCATTATTTCTAATAAGGGTACCCAATTTACGGCACATTTCTAGAGATCATTCCAGAAGATGTTTGACACACAAGTGAACCTTATCACTACATTTCACCTTCATACAGACGACCAAGCTGAACAAATTATTAAAACACTCGAAGATATGTTATGAGCATGCGTTCTAGACTTTAAAGGCAATTGGGATGACCATATGCCCTTGATAGAGTTTGTCTACAATAATAGTTATCATTCATGCATTGACATGACTTCATTTGAAGTTGTTTATGGGCGTCTGTGCAGATTGGTTATTAAGACCAGACCTTGTTCACCAAGGCATTGAAAAAGTAAATTTGATACAAGAGTGACTAAAGACTGCTTAGAGCCGATAAAAATCATATGTAGACGTACATCATAGAGACATAGAGTTCCAGGTTGATGACTGGGTGTATATCATCTATGAATGGCGTTATGAGATTTGGCAGGTCAAGTAAGTTATGCCCATAGTATGTTAGGCCACACAAAATTGTACATAGAACTGGTCATGTAGCTTATGAACTGAACTTGTCTCAAGAGTTAGCGCTAGTACATCCGATCTTCCATGTGTCAATGTTACGCAAATGTTTGGGAGATCCTACAAAGGTTATTCCCATAAAAGGTATGGAACTCTCAGAAGAATTATCATTTGAGGAAGTCCCAGTAGCAATATTAGACCGACATATCATGAAGTTGAGGAACAAAGACCTGACATCAGTCAAGGTACTCTGGAGAAATTAGAATGTAGAAGAAGCCACTTGGGAAGAGGAAGACAGCATGAGGGCCAAGTATACCCACTTAGTTTAGTAGCCGCCCAAAGGTTCTTAAAGTCATAACTCTTTCCATTTAAGTATCAGTTTTACCCATAATTTGTGGTACTGCTTTGTTATATGTAATATGTTCAAGATGTTCCTTTGAGTTGAGATGTCCATAATATAAGGTATGTTATATTATTTAGTGCATTTTCATTTCATATAAGGCCAAGCAGAGCCTTGCGTATATCTGTTGCATATTATTGTATATTGATGCTCTGTGGAGCAATGTGTATGCATTCTGGTTAGCTAATGGGTTTTGGATAGGCTTGTTTACAAAGGAAACTCTGCCAATTTTTTATTTTTTTTAAAAGTTGGGTCATCTTAAGTTACAACATTCATTCGAGGACAAATTAACTAAGGTGGGGATAATATGCCCCGTAACTTAAAATACATTTGCTACTCGTAAACACCAACGCATAGGTGTGATATCGAGGGACTATATCGTTGAAAATGGTTAAGTATACCATGTAACCCTTATATTAATTCATTTGAAGGGTTTAAAAAAAAATTTAGACCAAAGATATCATTAAACAAATTATTCAAATTTCAAGTTTCATAGTAGAGGAATACTACAAATGATCTAATTTATTAGTTGACTTTGAACGAGCATATCTCCAAATATATATAAAGTTAGAATACCTAAAACCTATTAAATGAAAGGTATTTGAGTCTAGTTTCAAGAAAAACAAACCTCTCATTAATACAACTTTAGAGTAAAAAGTTATTTTCATTCTACAACAGACGAACACATTGCCTAATCAGTACGGGACGTGTCGCACTTTAGAAAAAGTTGGCCAAACTGATTGTTTTTATACTAGAAGTTTGATGAGTGGTAGATTACCCATTTAAATTCCATTGAGCTCAATTATTGGTTCCCTCAATGCCTAACTTTGTTCTTTTCTAATCAAATATTGATGATTTGCAACCATGAAGGCATTAGGACAAGGCATGGACTACAACTTGAAAGAATGACCAACAATACAAAAGAAGTACAAAATAAACATTGTTGATCACTTAGCATAAAGGGAAGATCACCGACTGATCTAGACTTTACCCAATCTGATAGTACATAGAACTTTTGTGTACCAAAGAAGGTCGGCAAACTCCAGTAGAAAAGGTTATACGCCGAATGAGAAAAGCAGAGATAAAGCACATCGCCCAAAGTGACAGTGTGCAAGTCAAATATTGAATGCTTGAATGGCAAACTAAGGTGGTATTTAGTGATATACCGAATGAGAAAGTCTAACTCAATTTAGTTTTCCAATTGAGGTTCAAACACCAGAAGCCTAAAGCATCAGAAAGGTGAGATGGGAAACGAAGGGCGATTTGTTGAGTGAGTTACGCGAGCCCGACTAATATTGCCAATTTGGTTGTGAAGTGGATTTTTGGGAAAATATAAATAGCCCAAATGATAGAGTTTTAAGGGAGTTTGATTAGAGTGTTGAACAATTGAGTTCAAGAAAAAGTTTTGAGGGAGAACATTTTACTTTTTAGAACATTTTTTCTAGTCTGCTTGTGGTTTTACAATTTAAATCTTGAATTTGATAATTTGAAGTAAAATCCAAGTAGGGTTTATTCTTAATTGGTTGATTTTAAGTTACCCATGGTTTATTTCATGGTAGGTATACTTTCTTTACATTTTGTGATGGGTGGCTAAAACCCAAGATCTAGGGGTGCTCTAATGGGGTTGGGTGTTAATTTGATATTGTGGGTATTCTTTTATGTATTGTTTTGTTGTTGTTAATGCAGGAATTTGGTCGAATTACCATTAAGGATAACTTAAGGGTTAAGATAGCAAACTTAATTCCTACTTCCGATCTCTGGTTGATGCTCGAAAGAGATTAATTAGAGCGGGTAATTAGTTCAATACTAGCAATTTATATTTGATGTCCTTGACTTGCTTGAAAGAAAGGTTATGAGTCGGATCTATTTGCCCTATTCTTGAAAGAGGGGATAAAGTAAGGTATTGGGTTGTTTAGAATTGACATTAGATGAGATCGAAAGGAGATTCTGGGCATAGATGTTTTGCGATCGAAAGAATATTGGTGTCATTAATGTTGGCTTAGCCTATTCATGTATGCACATCACTATAGAGTTACCATGGAATGACAATGATAGTCACGATAGTCAAAATGATAATATTGGTGACCTAAATGACATGCCCAATAATGTCATTCAAAGCATAAGAGCAATCTGAATACCTCCTACAACCAGGAGTACATGTTTCACATCACCGGTACTATGATCCAACTACTCCAAATGAAAGGAATTTTTAGGGCCCTGATATACCGTGAATTTACGGTATTTCTAATACATTTCACTTACAAGTTGTGTGTGTCTAGGGCCTTTTTGTATTGGTTTTTATGTGTTTTTATTGTATTTTAAAGGAAAGATGTTCAGGCACGGAAGTATAGAGACAGCTGAAAGAAATGCAGAAAAAGGGCATTCACGGAGGTTATCTACGGACCGTAGGTCCATTGATGGCCCATAGGTGATGACCGTAGATCAGCAGGCAAGGTATGAAAGACAAATCAGGGAAATCTAACCAAGTGTGGAACCACGGTGGCCATTGACGATCCGTAGATTGATCTACGGACCGTACTGATTGATCCGTAGATTGATACTGTGAGGGTTCCAGTACCTGATTTTTGAAGATTCCAAGTGTAGAGCTACGAAGGGGATTGACGGACTGTAGATCGACCTATGGTCCGTACTGCAAGTCCGTCGTTTGCTTCAGAGAAGCTAATTTTTGGAAGCTAAAATATTTTCTAAGTCCTGACTGACGGAAGGGACTTACGGACCGTAGATCCATCAACGGTCCATAAGTCAGTCTCGTGGAATGAAGACGCGTGCCTGAACAAACTTTTCTTAATTTGTTTCCCTTTTAATCTAGGGTTTGTTTTCTATAAATAGGGCATGTAAACCTCGCTTTTGGGGGTTGGAGATTATTATTCTAGTTTTACTTTGTGACTTTGGAGATTAATTTGCAACTCTAGCAATTATTGATTACCTATGTTCGTTTTGAAGATTTTGGCTTTGCAATTCAAGTTGAATTTCTGGGTTTATTATTCTCTTTACGTAAGTTCATGATTTCTTCATCTAAAACTATGAATTGTATTCTTGCTAATATGGGTAACTAAATCCATAACTAGGGTAGTGGGAACCAGGAGCGATTAACAAAGTATGAATAGTAAATACACAATTCTTGAATAGTTTTTTACATGCATTGATAATTCTTTCATTTAGAAGTCTTTGAAACGAGTGCACACGTTAGAACTCGCCTTGTTGCTACTTGCTGGACCAAGGAGGTAATCAACAAGAAAAGAATTATCAACATAGATTTAGTGTGATACTATCTAATAGGCTAGTGTCGATTGGTGTGAAGTAATAACTAAGCCAAACATCGATTATGATATCTAATATGAGGTAAAGGTAAGAGTTAGTAAATTATACACACGTAGCCGGACCAAGGTGCGGGGTGAAATTCTCTAAATGCCGGGCCAAGGATTTAGAGATACCTAACTTATCACTTTGCATGTAATACACTAGGAAAGGATTGTTGTTACTAGGATTATTGCGTTATGAGCTTCTGGGGAACACGTATACCCCAGTTATTCCTTTCATCTTGATAACAACCAAAATTGAGTTTTGATTACTGATTACTTATTAAATTCTTACTCTTTGTTTCACACAAACAAACAAACCACCACCCCCCCCCCCCTCTTTAATTACCTGTTTCTGGAAGTAATTTGACTAATTGAATATAATTGGTGGTTAAAGTAAAGTCTAAACCATTTTCCTCATGGGATCGACCCCAACCTACAAGTTGGGTTTTTTACTTGATAACGATCGCTTATACTTCTGTAGGGAGGTGTAATTTGAGCGTATCAAATTTTGGTGCCGCTGCTGGGGAATTTGGCTTTTAGATTTATTTTAACTACATTATTGAACGTTAGTCAAATATTTCCTAATCTTACCTTTTCTCTTTGTTTTTGTCTCTCTCAGGTTCTGACTCTAGTGTATGACAAGTACACGGAGCCAGGGTGAACCACTTACTCCTTACGATCCAGAGCTGAACCGTGCTTTGCGAAGCATGAACAATCCAAGAGATCCAATTGATCCTATCGGAGGAAATCTAGATGATGCAGTTGAGTTATAACAACATAGGGTAGTTGGTGGGGACAACCAGGTTCCAGCTGAAAATCGATTGGGGGATGCATTGAGGGTGCAAGATCCACTAGGCCCACGACAACATGACAACTATCGGGGCAACATGAATATAGAAGACTCTGATGGACCTATTGTCTTACCCCCTCTATCTCCAGGGCATACATTTGTGGTGACTAGTTGTTTGATGTAGATGCTTACAGCAAGAGGCTTATTCTCAAGATCGTCATCAGAGGATCCACATACTCACTTAGCCAAGCTAAGGGTGGTTTGCAAAAGTTGTGTAGGTAAACCAGACTTGGATCTCAATGTCATTGGATTACGAGTGTTTCCTCTATCACTAATAGGCGATGCTGCAGTATGGTTCAATAAGCTTCTTTATAGCTCAATATTTACATGGGACCAACTGGCGAAGGTGTTCCGAGCGAAGTACTATCCAGTGTCCAAGAAGCTCAATCACAAAGATAGGGTCAACAATTTTGTAGCATTACCTAGAGAGTCTGTGAGCAGCTCTTAGGACAGATTCACTGCATTTGTAGGAGGTGTTCCAAATCACCGTATTGATGATGAGTCGCTAAAGGAATATTTCTATCAAGGACAGGATGATAACAATAAAGCAGTTCTTGACACTATTATTGGAGGTTTATATGGTGATTGTACATATGCACAAATTGCTGAAAAACTGGAGAGAATCTCTCGCAACAATAAAGCATGGAGCACTAGGAGGTCAGAAACTGGGAGAAACACATTTGCCATTCATAATACAACTATCAACTCTGCAGATGATATTCGTGAGGAGATGGCCCAGATGAGGACAGAGTTGGAGTTGGTATTGAAGCATGTGAGTGGAGGAGCAGAAAAGGTAAATACTGTGAACTATTTAACTAGAACTCCACCACCAGTTGAAAAGTGTTACTATGAAGAGGATGCTTATGTTATGAATGATCAGACGGGGGGTTTCTGACCAAATGCCCAAGGATCCAACACGAAAAGTTGCCGCCAAGGTCAAGGGAACCCAAGTAGGAACTATGGAATTTACAACCGAGAGGGTCACTATGTCCGGGATGGGAACTTCAATAGCGACAACAAATACAACAGGAACAACTATGGCAACAAAAACGATTGGGTTGGACCCTATGTTCCCCCTCAAAATTGGGAATCTGGTGCTAGGGAAGTTGAAGGTAATATGGCGCGTATTGAAGATATGATGCAACTGATGAGAATGTGAAGGAGATGAGAAATGACTTGTCTGGTATTGGTCAAAATGTTGATGCCCATGTAGTGTCAATAAAGCATCTAGAGCAGCAGATGACTCAATTATCTACTACAGTGAACCTGCATCAACCTGGCACTCTTCCTAGCAACACCATCTAGAATCCAAAGAATGATGGTCATTATATGGCAATTACTATTCGAGGGGGTAAGCAAACCATAGATCCACCTATCCCGTCTGAGGTGGATGCTGAGATTAGAAAAGAAGATGATGTGGTGGAAGTTATAGAAGAGTCTGAGACTGCGACAGAGCAAGAAACGGAGATATCTCAAAAAGTGGTCCCCATACCTAAACCTGCACCACCTTTTCCACAGACGTTAGTGAAGAAGACTGAAGATGGTAAATATCACAGGTTTATTACTATGTTGAAATAGCTTTCTATCAATGTCCCTTTGAGAGAAGCCTTGGAGCAAATGTCTAGGTATGCAAAGTTTATGAAAGATATGGTGACAAAGAAAAGGTCTGTGAGTTTTGAGGGTAATGATAGATTGCAACATTGTAGCGCTATTGCCACAAGATCTCTGGTGCAGAAGAAAGAAGACCCTGGTGCTTTCACGATCCTATGTACTATAGGGTTGTTACACTGTGCTAAGGCATAGTGTGATCTTGGTGCTAGCATCAATCTCATGCCCTTGTCTATTTACAAGAAATTGTGTCTAGGGGACCCAAAGCCCACTGCAATGCGGTTACTAATGGCCGATCGAACCGTGAAGAGGCCCATTGGTGTACTCCATGACGTGCTAGTGAAAGTAGAGTCTTTCATCTTTTCAGAGGATTTTGTGATTCTTGACTATGAGGTTGATTTTGAGGTTCCCATCATCCTTGGGAGACCATTTCTTGCCATAGGGCGTGCGTTGGTTGATATGGAAAAGGGGCAGATGAAGTTCAGACTGAACAATGAACAAGCAACTTTCAATATCTGTAGGTCCATGAAGTAGAATGGTGAGCTCCAAACAGTATCTACTATAACTTACAGAGTGGAGAGTGGGATAGAAGTGCAAATTGAAGTGCGACTAGGTGTTGAGGCACTAGCAGCAGTTATGATGAATTTCGATAGTGAAGGTATTGAAGAGTATGATGAGTTGGTAGCTGCACTCGATAAGTGTGAATATCGGTCCAAACCAAAGAAGTATGAGTTAGACATGAAGAATCACAAGTCCCCACCCATAAGACCATCTATTGTGGAGGCACCGAAATTGGTTAAATTTGTGTTAAAAAGATTTTTCATTTTTTAATGATTAAAGGTTTGAAGAAAGTTGCAAATCTATTGTGACACGATCAAGTGGGATTAATTAGTGCTATGGAAGATTAATGACCTAAAAACTGACCTAAAAGTTACTTCGCGCGTACATAATCATTTTTTTTTCAAAGGAGAGAAGAGACTCCCTTCGTACATAATCACTCAACTATTGAAAATTATATATTAAAGTATTTCTTCTTTATTTTGTCATAAAAAGTTACTTGATATGTAGTGGATATATATGGACGCACTAGCTTAAGTTTAATTTTGGTATTAGTTTTAATTAATTACTATAGTACCTACGTAAGAAAGAAAGAAAAGGAAAAGATCAATATATATCACTTTGGGGGAAAAGATCATAGATACAACTTGTCAAAGATTGATATATTTAACAAAGTCCAACTTATTTATCATTATATCAAAGTGATTGATGCCATGACATATTTTTTGTGTCTAGAACAACGTCAATGTTTGTATATACTTTCTCCGACCATATCGTGTCAGAATCGGAATTTTCACTAAAAAATGTAAAATATAATGAATTAAATTCACAAAAAAAAGTCAAAGAATATCAATATATAATATACATAAAAAATTAATTTTACATAGTTATACAATATAATTTTTCGATAAAAGATATCAATTAACATCTCATAAGTATATGTGGCTTCGCCAATACGTCCCGATTATAAAGTGTGAATAATCAAATATTAATAAGGATGATATTGTATATCTCTTTGACCATATGGTATATATGTTTAGTGTAAAGGCTAAAAGTGTAAACTCACATATATGATATAATGGTGATTATCTGTTAAATCAATATAAAAAACTACTAATAATTAAGCTTTAACTATCATTATATAGTCCAAGCCGTTCTATAACAGTCAATCGTGTTTTTTTAATTGATTTTTCATCATATGCTTTTTATAATGGCATTTTTCTACCAATCAAAAAAATATTGAGACAAACGACACCAATATAAAAAGGTTTGAAGATCTAAAATCTTTTTATAACTAAATACATGTCTTGAAATCTCTCGTTTTCACTTCAATTGACTTTGAGGGAGTAGAATATTTCACTATCCTACCTAATAATTAAACAAAAAAATGAATAATTTAATTAATACTAATACTACTATGTAATTTCAATTTGGCAGAGAAATATATTTATAAGAATTAGTTAGAAATGTTAAAAACTAGAGTGCTGAATTAAAAATGCGTAAAATGAATGTTGAAATAAAATATAGTGAAACCAATTCATATACATGTCGTTGACTTTTAAGTACAAAGAGATTTTTTAAAAAGTACGGTACGATGACGTGGCGACATAGCCAACCAATGAGGAAGGAATAAATAATGTTTGAAGTCAACGCAATTGTCTGCTAAAATAGAGTCATATTTTTAATAGAATAATAACAGACGTTTAATTTATTCCAAAAAAAAAAATTTAAAAAAAAATAGGATACGTACACGGTATTATTGTCATTTAATTTTTACTATAAAGTATATTTTTTCTTTTAAAAAATATTTACAAATATAAGTTGGAAATAGTCAAAAGGGATGGATTATATATATAATTAGCAAATGTGATGAAAAATGTGTATATCCTGTTTTATTAAATCTAACTAATACTAACTAAAGTCTTGTGGAGATCTAGAACTTTGACGTCAATGCATCTATTCCTTATCTTCGACTTAAGATAAATCTATTTAATTATGAACTATAGCATGTATGAAAATTGATATTGCAATAAAAACAATATATCAGGTATATATAATCTTGTAAGTGGGGTCGGTGGAAAATAATGTGTATGCAATTTTATTTCTATTTTGAAAATGTAGCGAGGTTATTTTCTATGGACCTTCGGCTTAAGTAAATCATATCAAAATATATATGAATAGAAAATACAATACTAAATTAGAAGTTATGTAGAAAATAATGGAGAAAAGAACAATAGCAACAACAGATAATATGATAAATCAGAGTAAAGAAAATAACATGTAATAATAAAATCGAAGATAGCAAGAGATCAAGTAATATTTATTAGTATTGATAGGGAAAACTAGAAAAGTATTATACACAGTAACCTCCTATACCTTAGTTCTTTAACTTTCATATCCTCTTATTTATGGTCATGTTCAATATGTTGCAGGTGTGTCGATCACATATCATTTCTAAGCACCTCTTCATAATACATCTTCAACAGACTTCTACTTCTACTCAAACTCACCATAGCCAATTTTCACTCTTGGGTATATATATGCACAACTATCCTTCACATGTCTAAACCATCACAAACTCGCCTCCCTCTCATTTTGTTTGTCACTGAGGTCAGTACTCCTACCATGTCCCAAACATTTTCGGTTCTAATCTTATTTTTTTTTAGTTGACTCACACAACATCTCAATATTCTTATTTCCGCTGCTTTCATCTTCTGAACCTACAAATTTTTAATTGGCTAACACTAAATTTCATATAACATAATTTATATTTTATCCATCTCGATCCAATAAAATACTTATAACATACACGAGGAGGCTTGTCCATCAACCTCCTTTGTCAAGAGGTGATAGAAGCGCAACCACTTAGCCCCAACCTACTTATACATATTAGTGTACATACGTACTAGCTAGTGTACTATTGTTAAACTTATTATTGGTAGTACGTACTATATTTTTGTATGTTATATGGTTGGAGGAAGAAATTGCATTAAATTAGAGATGGGGAAAACAGAAAATGGAAAGAAGCAAAATAATATTGAGTTGTCTATACAAAATATTGTGCCATCTTTTATTACGTCTGTTGAGTATTAATAGGAAGTAGACAAATATCTTTGTTGTTTTCACTATAAATCAATAGCCGTATACACTTTTGCTTCTACTAAATTAAAACTTGGCACTCTCCCCAAATACCTTTCAACTCACAATATAATGATTTCATCATCGGTTCAATTTATGTGATGATATTAGAAGAAAATATCAGTTTGTTATTTATTGTGTGAAAAATATCAATTTTACTCTTTGTTACTCTTTATGTTAAGTGGTTAAAATATAGTCTTTCGTTATTAGGAGTTAGGATTGTTAAATATAAACGTCTAAATCTATGTGACACTGACATTTTGATGAGATGAACACCACATGACATATCACGTCATGTTCACGTTTACTTCTACCTCTAGCACCATCTTCCCCTCTACCACGCCCACAAATTCATCATTTTCGCATAGTAAAACACAAATTTGACATTTCTAAATATGTCACATTAAATAAAATTGAGAAGATATTATATACCTTTTTTGTTTAATTCCTTTTTGGCAAACATTATCTTTCCTTTTGTGTGAACGTAAAAAAGAAATGCAAGTCTAGATAACATATTAGTTGGATGTACAGCATTCCCTAATAATTATTTTTGAAAAAAATGGGATTGCACCGCGTATGCGATGACAGAGGTGAAGTAATTAAAAGGACAAGTACCAATATATTGTCATGGTTATATCAATATATAGCTTATGTTATAATATTTGTGTGATTATAAGAGCTTCCGCATAAAGATAAAATGATAAAAGTATAAGCTAATTTTTTTCAAATTTAAAAATATGTCACTTCAATTTATATTCCAATTTATATAATTTACTTTTATTTTTAATTTATTTCAAAAAGAATGATACATTCCACCACTTCGATGAAATGGAAGTATCTTCTTTTTCTTTGGTTCCTCGTCCTGATATTTGGTACTCATACTTCCGAATCTAAATTTGAGGTTGAGAAGTCTCACATTGGACGTAAAACTTTCCCTAACAAAGGCTATATTAGGTACCCAACAATGTTTCAATCTAAAATCTCTAGTTAAGAATAAAACAATACTTATCAATTATCATTCTATCACATTAATTCTTGTTAGTAATAGAAATGTTTATGCCTTATTTTTAACAATAATTCTTTTAAAAATTTATTTCTTAAACTCTGATCAAAATACATCATAGAAGTATAAATAAAAAATATTCTTTTACAATAGATTTAATAAAAAAGTTACTTAATAATTTGATGGAAAAAGATCTCCTTTTCTTCGAAAAATTGATTTGTAGATCACCTATAATATATGGTGGTAGTTGACAATGGCAGTGATCGAAAAATATATAGTAATAGTTGACGGCGGTGCTAGTTGTGATGACAGAGTTTGTTGATGGTAGAAATTGACTATAGTGGTGATAGTGGTTGATAGTGGAGGTGACGATAACTACAGAAACAAAGGCGATGATGACAAATTGACAATGGATATAATCATAATAATGAAGGAGATAAGTGTGGTAGTAGCTGACAGTAGTAGTTAGCAACGGTGTGATTATGATGACAGAGGTAATTGGTGGTAAACGACGTGATGGTGGTTGACAATGATAGTAGCAGTGAATATGATGATAGAGGTGATTAGTGATTGTGACCGGTGATTATGAATTGAAAAATGATAAATATTATCTATATAAAAATATTTTTTTAATAATATTAAAACTTTATTATAGATCTTAATGATTTAAGATATATTCAAACTAACCGTATCAAAAGAATATGAAAAACCAATTGAAAGGGTGTGAAAAGGCTAAAACTAAATAAAACAAGAGAAGTAAGGCAAAAGAAATCCACAGAAAAACAAGGTAATACCACCACGTTGGAATTGCATGGTAACCGAATGTCAACTCTCTTAAAAAAAATTGACCTTTTCCCTTATTCTTAGCTTTCTAGAGAATTGCTTTGCTTCCTTTTCTCTCTCTCTGTCTCTCTCAATATAACCCCCCCCATTGTTATCACATATACTGTAATAAGCAATCCCCATTTTCACTAACTTCTCCTCAAAGAAATAACACCAAGAATTCACCAACTACTAAACCCCATTTACACCAATCAACAAATTTCAAACACAGAGATAAAGAAATGAAGTTAGTTTGGTCTCCAGAAAAAGCATCTAAAGCTTATATCAATACTGTTAAATCTGTAAGTATATACATACAATTTCAACAAATTCCCAATCCCCTGTTTTTTCCCTTTTCCCCCTTTTGTTTTTATTCCAACAGTTGTTGATTTTCTTGATTTTTCGATACAGTGTGAGATATTTCAAGAATCGAGTGTAGCAGAGATGATATCGGCTATGGCTGCAGGATGGGATGCTCAGATGATTGTAGAAACATGGTCGAGAGGTGGAGTTATGGCTACAACTATTGGATTAGCTGTGGCAAATCATCATACAGGTGGTAGGCACATATGTGTAGTACCAGATGAAGATTCAAAAACAGAGTATGTAGAAGCTATGGAAAACGCTGGGATGTCGCCAGAAGTTGTGATCAGAGAATCGAAAGAAGCGATGGATGGGTTGATGGGGATTGATTTTTTGGTGGTGGATTGTAGAAGAAATGATTTTGGTAGAATTTTGGGAGTTGCTAAAGTAGGACACAGAGGTGCAGTTTTGATTTGTAAAAATGCAAGTTCAAGAATTGCTTCTGATTTTCGGTGGCGGAGTGTTCTCGACGGGAAATCAAGAATTGTTCAGTCGATTTTTCTGCCGGTAGGTAAAGGTCTGAGATATTGCTCATGTTGGAGCCACCGTGAATGGCGGCGGAAAAAAGGGTGGCTCCGGGAAGACAAAAAGTCGATGGATTAGACATTTTGATAGAGATTCAGGGGAAGAATTTGTGATACGCAAGTGATGTCCAAAATTCAAAATTCTTTTATATTTTTTTTCTCTTGTTTAATTATTTTTCTTTTAGGTTTTTGTGTATATTATAGACGATACAAAATTAACCAGGTTCCTGTTCTTGCCAATTTTGATATATGCTAGTGCTTATCTTTCAAGGTTCTGTCAAAAACATTCACTTGTGAAATTAGACTTTTGATATATGTTAGTTCTTATATTTCGAGATTTTGTCGAAAACAATCACTATATTTTTATGAAATGACACTTAGTTATTGCTAGTGCTTATCTTAGTGATGAAAATTGTATATAGGTGTCATAAAATTTTGGATTAAATAGCACACAGATTTTGATAGTTGTTATAGAAATCAGAATTGACCAGATACAATTTACGTTACTTATTCATGTCTTCGAGAAAGGAAAAGAAACATTAAATGCTTCAACAATATTTAATGGTGTTCGATAATACTCTTACGTATTTTTGTTGTTTCTTTCCCATCACTATCTAACCAAAGAAACTACGACATGACTTGTGATGCAGTGGTGGAATTGCTCCACACTTAACTAGAGGTATTAAATTCGAGCCTTGGTAGGGAGAAAATCATGTTGGGAGCAGTACTCCTGAATGATCCTGCAGTGTGCGGTCTTAATTTAATTGGGCTCCAATGTTTCATTATTCCTTGTATAAGTGAATCATAAAAAATTACATATATGAAAAGTAATGAACACATACAGAAATTTCAGCAATTACTAAATATGAACACGTAGTTATAGAAGTACAATGAGTTCCATGCTAAGAAATTTAAAGGCTGAATTCATAAAACAAAAATCCTGAACCAGCCTACCACACACAAGACGTTGGACGTCAGAACATAAAGAAGACGGGTGGCTGCATTATTTTTTTTGTGTGTGTGCGTGTAACTACAGAGGCAATACTCACCCAAGACCTAAGCTTACCTATCCAATATCAACATCTTCAGAAAGTGCAAAGATACTTTGCTCTAGTAAATCCTCTCAGCTAAAGCTTAGGCTGGTTGGCAATGTCTAGATTCTTTAAAGCTAACATAGTGTATAAGTTATGTCAAGAAGCCGTCATTTGAAGGACCTACAGAAGATTCTGTACTAATTCCTTAAACATTTTTGTATCGTTTAAAAGTAGGATGAAGGAAATGATCAAAGTGCTGGGAGAATTTGATAGCAAAGTGCCTGTTTTAGACATCTTGAGCTCTTGGAGTTAGTCATAACTATCTCTCGCTTCTTCGCATAGCCTTCTTTTGTGACTCGGGCCTTCTTATTGTCAAGTCGTTTGCGCTCCCCAATAGCAGCCCTTTTTAATAGGGAAATGAGATTGGTTATTCTTAAAATTACAAGTTTGCATAAAATCACATAATTGGTATGCGTTTGAGAATGCTTACAATTTCGTTATTATTTTCACTTGCTCTTCAGATGGAGGTGGTGGTACATAAGAAGCAGCATCAATTATATCCTGTGATACCAAGACTAATGAGAAATTCATAATAGACCTGTATATGGAGGAACAAATCTACTCACTGAAACATCATCTGAACACTCAAAGATGGACTTCTACCATTCCAATTGATAGAAAGTGGGAACAGTCATATAATGAATGATCCATATGAGTACCTGTAATTTACTCAAAGCATCTTCGATGTTACCCCTGAAAATAATCATAGCACGCAATCAACTTTGTGGCCTTGAATAAGGTCTAAGCAAACAGAAAATAATATAGGGAAGAGGCTCACTTCTGAGTTCTCGTCTTTGTTGAAGAGATCACAAGCTCTCCATCCTTATTTATCCTATTCTTTTCCTGTTTAGAATATTAAAAACTTAGCCCAAGTGTTAGGTGAGTTGAAACTTGCAGTAAAAAAAGATACCAATAATTATAATGCAAATTACGCACAAGCATTATGGCCTTTTCCAGTTATCAGATATGCGAATGTGTAGAACAAGCATCATTAATCAGTATACTTCAAATCTTCAATCACCTAATTATGGATCTAAAAGTGTACAGGGAAGTTATCAGCATTTGGTAAAAAATAATTGCAACCAGTCCATAGCCAATTGAAACCATACATTTATGGAGAACAGTGGCAAAGTGCCCTTCAAACCATCATGAAATCATGACAGATGAGGCACTTACTCCATAATACGCCATAAGCGTTCATGATGGTAAATTAGCAAAGAGCAAGCGTGATGTATCTCTCTATACATAAAAACCTTTCTTGCAAGAGACGTGACAGGAAGAACCAAGAAACGGACTTTAACATTCTTGTACCAACTTAAATAATAGCTAGTTGGATGAAATGAAAATTGAGATAATCCTTGATTAAGACCACCGAGTTATCTTTCTAAAGAAAGCATAAACAGTAAAATACAGGTCTTCGCTCACCATTTGCAAAATCTTCTCTCTGACTTTGTCACTTAAACAATAAGCTTTTTCAACATTGAACCGCATATCCACCTTGGTATTTACTGTAAAGATAAAAATTTCTTGAAAAAGAAGGAAATGAAAACTTAGAAGGCAAACTTATCTTCTGAAACAAGCTGCACCAGACCTTTATTGACATTTTGACCTCCAGGACCTCCACTTCTTGCAAAGTTGAGAGTCACGTGATCAGGACCAAATAATAGAACAAACAAGAACACTACCAAAAGACTTAGATTTTCTATTTTGTTCAATAATTTCAATAAATACAAGACATCCTGATTAAAAAGCTGAATAATTAATCAGAAGCAACATTCTTCCATGTGAAAAACTAAATTGAATTGAACATAAAAGACGAGAACATGTAATGTACCAGAGATCAACCATTCTCATTTTTCTACACCCCCACCCCCGTGTGTCCTCTCATAAGAGTAAGTTACAAAGATCTTTTATAGGTCAGTATAAGAAACCTGGCCTTTCTTTTAGAAAATATGCATGAAAAAGAAAGGTTTTGATGAATATTAGATATTCCAAGTGGCTTTTGGCTTGTTACTAAGCAGAAGAGCCATATTAAGCAATTTCATACTGTAGCTTAAGGCTTTACCACCGCACTTGAGGCATGTATACTTGGGCGAAAAGGATACTTTGTTGGTCATCATTGTAGCAGATTTGAATGCGAGGCAAGTAGAGTACTTGGTGACTGTGTTAAAGAGGTTCAAGCGAGCTAATGGGTGGACTATTGCAGATATTATTGGGATTCCCCCCGGTATTTGCTTTCACAAAATCCAACTCATGCCAGATCATAAGCCCAATATTGAGCACCAGAGAAGATTAAATCCACCTATGCAAGAGGTAGTTAAAAAGGAGATCATCAAGTGGCTGGATGCAGGAGTTATTTATCCTATTGCAGATAGTAGTTGGGTATGTCATGTGCAGTGTGTGCCTAAAAAGGGAGGTATGACTATGGTTCCAAATGAAAGAAATGAGCTTGTTCCAATGAGGCCCGTTACTGGATGGAGAATTTGTACGGATTATCAGAAGTTGAATGCATGTACAAAAAAGGACCACTTTCCTATGTCATTCATTGACCAAATGTTGGATAGACTTGCAGGAAAGGTTGGTATTGTTTTCTTTATGGGTATTTGGGATACAATCAAATTTCTATAGCTCCAGAAGACCAAGAGAAGACCACCTTCACTTGCCCATATGGGACCTTTGCTTTCAAACGGATGCCATTCGGGTTGTGCAATGCTCCAACAACCTTCCAGCGATGTATGATGTCGATATTTTCTGATATGGTGGAGGACACTATTGAAGTGTTCATGTATGATTTTTCAGTTGTAGGTGATTCTTTTGATTGTTGTCTAGATCATCTGGCCGAGGTGCTTAAAAGGTGTGAAGACTGTAACTTGGTGCTGAATTGGGAGAAGTGTCTTTTCATGGTTAAAGAAGGTATAATGTTGGGTCATCGAATTTCAGAGAAAGGTATTGAGGTTGATAGAGCTAAAGTTGAGTTAATAGAAAAGCTTCCACCACCCATTTCTGTAAAAGGTGTTAGAAATATTCTTGGGCATGCAGATTTTTATAGGAGATTCATCAAAGATTTCTCAAAAATTACACATTTGTTGTGCAAACTGCTCGAGAAGGAGTGTAAGTTATATTTTGATGATGATTGTCTTAGAGCATTTGGAGAGTTGAAGAAGAAGTTGGTTACAACACCAATCATTATTTCACCGGATTGGGGACAACCGTTTGAGGTACTGTGCAATGCGAGTGGATTGGTGCTTGGTATAGTATTGGGACTATGGGTGGCAACGGAACCGGTAACGGAACTACCGGACCGGGACGTTCCGGAACCGGAACGGAACCGGGCACCACGGGCCGGAACCGAACCGAACAGGACGGACCGAACCGTAATTCCGGAAAAAATACCTGCATTCCGCCCCGGACCGGTAACGGACCGGACCGGACCGACCGAAATCGGGTCCAACCGTTATAAATTATATTTTTTATTAAAATTAAAAAATTAGGAATATTACACTTAAAAATTTATACTTTTAAAGTTTTAAATACAAACTTTCAAACTTTTAAAAGTATAAAAGTTTAAATTTCACAATTTAAAACTTTGAAAATTTAAATTCAAACTTTAAAACTATAAAAGTTTAAATTTTACTCTTTAAAAGTTTGAAAATTTAAATTCAAATTTCAAACTTTAAAACTATAAAAAGTTTAAATTTCACAATTCACACTTTAAAAGTTTGAAAATTTAAATTTGAATTATAAACTTTAAAACTATAAAACTATAAAAATTTAAATTTCACACTTTAAACTTTAAATTTTAAAAGTTTGAAAATTTAAATTCAAACTTTAAAACTATAAAAGTTTAAATTTCACACTATAAAAGTTAAATTTGAACTTTTGAAGACAATAATAAAAAAAAAATTAAGGCGAATAGCCTATACTTTTATTAATATTAATTAACTAGTACAAGTTGAGTTACAAAATATTAGTAGAGTATTAAAAAATCTAATCTACACAGCCACCTTCTAGGAAGGGTTCCGTTTGAATTAGACCTCGAATTATTATACTCATACTAATAGACATTTAAATTTAATAGTTCATACTACCAAGGAAATCTTTTTTCAAATCATTTAACATTTCTCTAGTAACATGCTCTGGAATTGGTTGATTAGCTAGTTCTTCCATTGCATCAATGCCGTCATCACTAAAATCTAGCATTATTTCATCAACGTCATTTTCAAATTTGGTCGGTAGAGGTGGACGACCATAACTCCTTCTCTAGCCATTAATCCAATCTCTAAATAGTACGGATATCTCCAAGCTATCTGCTGCTAATGAATATCTATGTTCTCCAATTTGAAATCTTGCTGCACTAAAAGCGCCTTCCGAAGCTACTGAAGATGCTTGAATAGCTAACACATCTCGAGCAACCGGTTGTAGTTTTGGAAATCCTTTGCCGCGATTGCTCCACCATTCTAGAAGATCAATAGTAGTAGGTTCTGTATTTTGATTAATATATGCATCAAAATCATTTCTATCATTATGAGAAAGTTCAATAATACAATCTATCATATCATCAATATCATCTTCATTATTATATCTACTCCTAGAACTTTGAGGCTCTTCGTTATGTACTACATTCCTTATATTAGAATTATACAAGTCGTACAATTTTCTAGCTTCAATTTTTATACTATCTTTAACATCTTGACAACTAGGTGTTTCATCATCTTCACTATCAATACCCAAATTAAAATATATTTTATCAACCATTCGTGATGCACCTTCATCTTTGTAATGTGGGTTTAACAAACAAGCGATTAAATAAATTTGTGGAATAGGAATAAAATATTTTTTAAATTTTTCAATCATTTTCTTAACAGATTGTTCAAATCTTGGTTTATTTTTGAATTTATAAAATTTAGTAGAAATAGCACAAATATTAGGTAAAACAGAGCAAATTGTTGGATAATAAAGTGCAGATATTTTTTTTGTAGTTAAATAAAAAACTTTTAAGAATTCTATAAGTTCTTTTATGTCATTCCAATCATTATCATCAAGTCTATATGTCATATTTGAATTATGAGCATTCCAAACCATTTGTAAAGGTTTCCTATATTCATAAGCAACTTCAAGCATTTCAAATAAAGAATTCCATCTTGTGCACACTGATTTTGGAATTTTTCTAGGTGGAAGATTAAATTCACGACAACGATTTTCAAAATCTCTACGTCTAGACTTAACTTGACATTTAAAAATAAAATGACATGCGTTTCAACTTTTGTGCAACCATCATCATATATTGCTATACCATCACTAACAATCAAATTATATATGTGTGCAGCACACCTAATATGAAAACCATCAATATAAATAGGGCAAAGAGACGGTTTTAGTATTTCAACAACATTACTATTATTAGAAGCATTATCTAATGTGACACTACTTATTTTATCACAAATTCCATAGTTTTGCAAAACATCTATAATTGTTTGAGCTATATAACTACCGGTTTTATGCATTTCACAACATTTATAACCTAAAATTCTTTTTTGCAAAGTCCAATTTTCATCAATCCAATGCGCAATAATTGTGAAATAATCATTACCATTTACACTACGGCCCATATCGAAGTAATAGCTATTTTACAATTGTTATAATAAAATAAACAACGAAGATATTGAAAATGTTGAGCTTGATAATCAAAGATAGCCTTTTTAATTGTATTTCTAGTAAAACCTTTAAAATGTGGATTATACACAATTTGAATATAATGAATAAAACCGGGATTTTCAGCAAAACTAAATGGCAAACCCATAACAACAATCATTTTAGCTAATTCTTCAAGATCTTTTTCTCTACTATATGACCGTTGTATACTAGAACCAGAAACATTAGAAGGATTTAATTGTGTTTGGACCATATTAGAGCCATCTACTCCTACATTTTCAGGAAGGGGGTACCGTTTTTTTAGCTTCGGCACACTTTAGCATGCAAAAATTCATTTTTACAACATGACATTAAATGATTACTCAAATGTCCCGTCCCACCTTGTTTTCCTACGGTTTTATGATTCATTCTATGTTTACATTTATTACAAATAGCTTGTGTTTTATCTTCATTCTCGAGTCATAAATTGCCACACAACTGATTTTTTAGCGCGTTCTACCTTAGTCCTGCACGGGGGAATGGGAGCAGGACAACGAAAGGGAGCGGGAGCCGGGGAAGAGGGATTGGGAGGGGGACTAGTAGCCGACGGTGGCTCAGTTTCATCATCATCATATTCATCAACATTATTATCAAAACTATCAACATAATCATTAACATCATGTTCATCATCTTCAGGTAATTCCTCTTCAAAATTACCAAATCTTCTTTGTAAATGTTCATGATAAGGATCTAATCCACTATTACTATCAATATTAAAAACAGTTTCATCAACATGCGTATAATCATCCGTATTTATTCTTAATTGAGAAGTTTTTTTAGTTTTAGATTGAGAAGTACTACCGGTTTTTATTTTTCTTGGATTTTGAGCTAGATAAATTAGTGAACGAATTAACTATGGTTGTTTTACCCTTTTCAATTATGTTTTTTCCAAAATCCATATTCAAAATATAAAAAGTGAGCAAATTATATATAATACGAAAATGATTAGCAAAGTTTTAAACAAATAAACAACTAAATAAGTAGAGACTAGAGATTAATTAATCACAAAATAAATAATTAAATGTAAACAAATAAATAATTAAATGTAAACAAATAAATAACTAAATGAAAAGTGAGTTGGAACGATGTACCAAACGTCTACTTAAAAAGTAGACGTGTATGACCGGAAGGCGAAAATTGAAAGTTGAATTTTGAAGCTCCAATTTCCAAAGATCAAATTCGTAATTTTAACGAGAAGTCGAGAATAAGAGAATTTAGAGAGTAGAGAGTAGAGAGATTATAAGATATTTTTGTGAGTGAAAAGTATGAAAGATTAGGGGTATTTATAGTTAAAAAAAAAGGTTGAAAATGTAGTTTTAAGAAGTTTGGGGTATTAAAAAAAGTTTGGGGGGAGGGAGGTGTAAATGGGGGGTTATGGGGTGAAAGAGCCGTTGGTGGGGCCCAAAACCCGTTGCCCAACGGCTCTCAACGGCTATTTTTCAAAATTTAAGATTAAAAAAAAAAAAAAAAAAAAAAAAAAGTTCGGAACCGGACCGGAACCGGACCGGGACGGACCGGTAAATCCCGGTTTCCGTCCCGTTACCCCTCCCGGACCGGAACAAGTCCGGATATAACCGGCACTATCCGGAACCGAGACGGAACCGGTAACGGACCGGAACGGACCGGAACCGGTACCGGTACCTCCCGGTTCCGTTGCCACCCTTAATTGGGACAAAGGCGAGAGAAAATTCTTCACCCTATTTACTATGCTAGCAAAGCTCTAAATGTGGCCCAGAAGAACTACACTGTGATGGAACAAGAACTTCTTGCGATTGCTTTTGCATTCGAGAAATTTTGATCCTACTTGCCTGGTACTAAGGTCACAGTGCATACTGACCATTCTGCATTGAGGTATTTGATGGCGAAAAAGGATGCAAATCTGAGATTGATTAGATGGATATTGTTGTTGCAACAGTTTGATTTTGTAGTAAAAGATAGAAAGGGGACCGAAAATCAAGTTGCCGATCACTTGTCCAGATTAGACGAAGAGGTTATGCTAAAGCTTGGAGATAGGGCTGAAATTAACGATACTTTTCCAGATGAACAGTTATTGGCTGCTTCTCATGATTTGATTCCTTGGTTCGCAAACTTTGCTAATTATTTGGCAAGCGATATTGTGCCCCCCGATTTGTCTTTTCACCAAAGGAAAAGGTTTATGCATGATGTGAAGAGATTTTTTTGGGATGAACCTTTCTTGTATCGTAGTTGTGCTGAAGGGATTATTCGTCATTGTGTGCCCGAGGTTGAGATGTTGAGTGTACTTAAAGCATGTCATTCATCACCCGTTGGTGGGCATCATAGTGGTATTCGGACTGCACATAAGATTTTGCAATGTGGGTACTACTGGCCTACCATCCACAAAGATGCTTATGATTTCGCCAAGTCTTGTGATTGTTGCCAAAGAGAATGAGGGATTTCAAAGAGGCAAGAGCTCCCAATGAATCCTATATTGGTGATAGAGTTGTTTGATGTATGGGGCATTGATTTTATGGGTCTATTTATGAGTTCATAAGGGATGAAGTATATTCTTGTTGCGGTTGATTATGTATCGAAGTGAGTGGAAGCAGTTGCGCTCTCCAACAATGAAGGTAAAAGTGTCACCACATTCTTGAAAAAGAATATCTTCTCCAGATTTGGTACACCAAGGGCTATTATTAGCGATGGACGCTCTCACTTTTGTAATAAGTTGTTCAAGGTACTACTTGAGAAATATGGTGTCCGTCACAATGTAGCCACTCCTTACCATCCACAGACTAGCGGTCAAGTTGAAGTATCCAACAGAGAGATCAAACAGATATTGGCAAAGACTGTGAATGCTAATAGAATGGATTGGTCCAAGAAACTTGATAATGCTCTATATGCATATCGCACTGCATACAAGACCCCCATAGGTATGTCTTCTTACCAACTTGTATATGGGAAGTCTTGTCATTTACCAGTAGAGCTAGAGCATAAGGCTATGTGGGCAATGAAGAAGTTAAATTTGGATTAGGGCGCCGCATCTAATCAAACGATGAATGACTTGAATATGCTTGATGAGTTTCGCCTAAAAGCTTACGAAAGTTCAACCTTGTACAAAGAGAAGATGAAGAGGTATCATGATCAAAGAATTGAAAAGCGAGAATTTGTGGTTGGTGATCTTGTGCTTCCATTCAACTCTAGGTTGCGCCTGTTTCAAGGCAAACTCAAGTCCAAATGGATCGGGCCATTTTTGCTCACAAAAGTGCTCCCTCATGGAGCGGTTGAGCTTGAAAATAGGGATGGAACAAGGTTTATGGTTAACGGGCAAAGGATCAAGATCTATCTGGGAAATGCTGAAACTGTGCAAGAAGTGATTGAGGCCTACAATCTTGATGAAGTCTGAGTAATCAAGACACTTGCATCGTGCCACGACGTTAAATCAAGCGCTGCTTGGGATGCTACCCAAGATGTACAATCTAGCCAACGACAAGGTTCTGTTTTTCATTTAGTAATTTTTCTTTGTTTAATTACTTCTTTGTATCAAGTTAGGTAGATTTTTTAGTGTGTTAGTTCTTAGTGTTGGCTAGAATTAGTATAAGGTCCGTGTTTAAAAAGTGTCTAGAAAATGTAAAAAGAATAGCCTAATGTTTGCTACATATGCAGGTACACCATGAAAATTCTTCAAAAAATGGTCTGGTGCAGAGGTCTACGGACCCCATCGACGGTCCGTCAATTCATCAATTGACCGTAAATGGTGTCCGTAGATCCCAGGTAAGTCTCTAAATTTTTCTAAGTGTAAGAGTGATCTACGATCCAGATCTATAGACCATTGATCGACTCACGGACTGTAAACGGGGTCTTGTGAGTCCAAACCCTAAGGTTGTCTGACCCAACTCGAACCCCCCTATTTTAAAAAAAACCCATGTTTAAACCATTCCACTTCCCTCCATTACTCCCAAAATTGTTTCCACCATCCCAAAACCTCCCTACATCACTCCATAACTCCACCATAATATCATCCCTTCCATAATTCCCCAAATTCCCTTCCATTATAAATACAACCCATTCATATTCCACAAGAAGGGTCCGATGTTTGCTTAGTAACGAAGAGTTGATTCCTTGGTCTTGCTAAGCTTAGTGTCGGCACGCAATCACCCCACTCCTCGTTGCTTGTAAGGTAATAGACTTGCCCCTCACTTTGAATTTTGATTCATAGATTGAATATAGTAAGTCGGCAGTTGGATCTTGACCTTGGGTAATCGTAAGACGAATTACATGATAAACTTGAAAATTACAATGCCCTTGGAACATAAGATAGTGATTGTGTAGCTTTATTATCTGTGCTTATAAGTCTAGAAGTAAGTTTTGACTTAGGGTTCCACTAGTTGTCTTAACTATTTGGTCAAATGCTCATTAGGAATCCTAAGGATGAAGAACTAGCATAATTGAATGTGAAATACACGATTAGACTTCGTTAATGTTGCAAATAAAGGCCATAAATGTATGATCAGGAGTAAAGACTGGCTGAAACCTAGCACAGACGGCATCCACGATACCCCACCTATGGAACGTAGATCCATCTACGGACCGTAGATGAGGTTCGTGGCTGGATGCGCATGAAAATTTTTGCCTAGTGTGAAACCACGGAAGTGGACTACGGTCCGTAAATCAATCTACGGACCATTCTGCACATTCATGGTTACCATCTGCGACCTATATTGTTGTCCCCCTGATCTACGAAAGAGTTTCACGGACCGTATATCAGTCTACGGACCATAGGTACCCTCCGTAGATGACCACTGTAGTCTCTGTCTGATTTTTTTTGGGACTTTGTTACTGTTTATTTATAGTTCTTAACTTTTTCTTAGTATATTTATGGTTAGTATTAGGCACTAATATCGCTCCCGCAGGTACGATGGCACCCAAGAAGCTGGTCACCTACTCAAAACGAGGCAAGTCAAAATTTGTTGCCCCTAGTTTTCGGTTAATCGATGAGGACACAGACACAGATCTAGAATATGTTCCTCTCAACACTAGGACTTCTCGCACTGTACCTCGAGGCACCAGAGGCACCCCCCAGAAGGTGCTTCCCGATGTAGTCACTGTCTCCCAGTCTGATGAGGAGCACACACTGATCGGATCACCAACTGGGGCTGCTTCCAGTTCAGAGGGGTCGATGTCCGAATTCGAGTCTGCCCATGCTTTAGAATCCGAGTCTGCCCATGCTTTAGAATCCAAGTCTGCCCATTCTTCAGGATCCGAGTGTGCCCATCCTACAGGGTCCAGTGCTAAATCAGCCACAGGGTCTGGTGAGAATGACCAAGCAGCCTCGTCTGATGAGGCTGCTTGGTCGGAGTCCATACCTGCACCATGGAATGATGACCCCACTCCTGTAGCCTGCGAGCTAAATAGGTGGTGTGTAGAAGGCCAATGGAAAATTTATCGGGATGCCAAGATGGTAAACGTCAAACAAAAAATGGCCCGACTAATCACAAAGAAGTGCAGAGTCCTCACGGGGAGCTTGCACGTTGTTCCAGACATTCACCGGCTGGTCAACCTTCACAAGTGTGACTGGATGGCTCGAAACCCAAGGACGTATAGCGAGGAGATTATGCGGGAATTCTATACTTCCTATACTGCCACTCTCCACGGTTCAATTTCCAAGCGATCAAAGCCCCTAGCTCAAGATCCTCTCACTTCCACTTTGGTTCGAGGTTGTCCGGTGGACATATCACCTGCCATGATCAGACGTTTTCTCTATGGTCCTACCACGGGTCACTCTTGGTCTCTCAACACAATAGAGTTTGATTACAGATGGAACATCGTGCGGAGTGGTGCTTTCTAGAGGAACGTTGAGCAGCAAGAGGTTGTTCTACTATGGTTGGCCAGGTACATTGCTGCAGATGGCGAGCGTGCAGAATGGGTCGCCGCTCCACCGTTGGGTATCCGGAAGGCCACATCAAATTTTGTCGCCAAGTTCTTTAGCTGCTGGTGCGTAACAGAATGTCACCTACAAAAGCTGACAATCAAGTCACGTGGGACAGAGCGGTCATGGTTGCGGCATTGGTAGCAGGAGTGGAGATTGACTTTGCCCGCACACTGCTGGCAGAGATTCACGAGAGGGCATTCAGGACCTCCACTACTTACCCATTCCCATGTCTAATTTTTTCATTTGTGCATGGACTCTGGAGTACCGATCTGGCATTGTGACAAGTTAGTCCACTCTACAGGGGCATTGGACATCGGCCTTATTCGAGATGAGGCAAATGTGGCAGCACCTCGCAGAGAGCCTCAGGTTGAGGTACCTCCCTTGGGTGCCGATCTTGCAGACACAGTGGGGCAGGTACAGGGTGGTGACCTCAGTATCCCAGACCACACCGATACTGTCCCAGGCTCCTCATCTCAGGCAGCTAGTATGGCTCCTAGCTCTTCTTATTCCACACCACAGTTAGGAGCTACTGTTGTCCCATTTGCCAAATAACAGAAGTTAGAGGCTCAGATGGCCACACTGCTGCATCACATCCAGCCGTGGATGCAAAAGTCGATAGCCGAGTCCGAGGCTAGAATGGCGCGCAGAATGGAGGGGATGATGGACTAGAAGGTCCAGGCTGTTAATAAGCACCTTGATGTCTTTAAATTGCGAGTCCTCGGGCTATCAACCCCGGCCATAGATCTATCTGCTTTACAGGCTGACTTAGCCAGCCTCCGAACTGACATTGATTCCATTCTTGCCACACCTTCAATTGAGCCTCAGGGTGCACCTACTGCACTAGCTGATGATACTATGTTGGATGCTCTATTTAGTGGGACCGCCGATGAGGAGACTGCACCTACACATGTCAAAGGCAAGCGGTACCATTCTCATCGCACTGAGGAGGAGAAAGCCCACAAGAGAGAGCGTAGGCAGGAAAAGGAGACAAGGAGGACGTCGATTGTACACAAAGAGTTGCACCACCAAAAGGTATGTGAGAGAGTTGCAGGGGCATCGAGCTCTGCCCTAATTGTAGAGGTCCAGCCTGTATTGGGGACGTTGTGAGCACCACTGATGGTGCAGAGAGATTGATAGAGAGCACTACTGAGGGTACTATGATTGCTGATGTGGGCACTACTGAGGGTGTCCCCACTATTGTTCTAGCGGGTTTCGGGAAACCGGACCCCCTTGCGTGTTGATGATTGGCCGACGCTTTGCACCACAGGTTTGCTTCACCTAATCCATTTTCTTTTACTGTTTTTGTATGCATTGGGGACAAGTGCATCTATTTTTTTGTTGGCGGTGGGGTAAATGGATTGTGAGTGATAGGGTGAAGTTTGAATAACCCATCTCATACATCCTCTCTTAGGGTTTTCTTGCCTGTGTTCTTTTCCCCCAAGAGACTATTTAAGTTTTTGTTGAACCGACATGTCTTAGGATTGTATGTGTAGAAGCATGATAAGGAAAGAAGCATGATGGCTTATGAAAAATGATACCCCCTGTCAGATTTTGGGATGTCTGTTAGAAGTTGTGGGCTATGATTGGTTGAATGTGTTGGCTCTGAGTATGACATAATAATGAATCAACTCGATGGCATGACTTGAGCTTAAACTTGAACTAGGTAATCTGATAATCTGATAATGAAACTATGTGCCAAGAATGGGTGAGAATCGTTGAGTGTTCAAACAGTTTTTGTGCAAAACTAGAACTTGCTCGGTTAGTCCTACTAAGACAACTCAATCTAGAGATTAGGAAGTGAGCATAGGCCATTGTTCTGAAAAGTCCATAAATTACCTAAAAGAAGGAACCAACCAAATGAAATAACTGCTCCCTTTGATCCAACTTTGAGCCTAAAAGTAAACCATTTCTTTCTAAACCCCAAACTCACCTTCCCATAATCTACTATGTTAGCCCCGGTCCCTCCTTGGACATGTGCACTTCGACTTAGGCCAAAAGCCTAAGTTGAGGGTGGCTAATGTAAAGAGTAACTTTAATCTTGGTCCTAACCCGACATCGGGTATTGTGCACCTCAACTAATGGAAAATCCATAAGTTGAGGGTGTCTATGAAAGAGGAAACTGGAAGAAAAATGGGTATGAAAAGAGTGATGTGAAAAAAAAAACATGAGGAAAGGATGTGACTTGTTGAAAGCTAAAAGAAAAATAATATAAAAAGTAAAAAGAGCTACAAATTCTAAAGTCACATCCGTGTGTGAAGAAAATTAAGGGAAAGAAGGTAAAGCGATAGTATGACAAAAATAAGGCAAAAAGGGGTTAAAAGCCCAAGTGTAATGTCAAGGAGGGCAGAAAGTCACTAAGCAGTACCCAAATGTACCACACCTGACCCTGAGCCTACGTTACAAGCCAATAAAGTCCTATTGTGATCCTAGAGTCTAGTTTGGAGAGTCTAAGCAGTGAAAATAAGGGTAAGCTTATGTCATTAAGCACTAACTGTATTTGAAATTACTTCTGAGCGTGAGTGTTGAATAAATCTTTGTACCATAAATGATATTCATTTTTTGTGAAAAGGGGATTTCATTTGAAGTAAGGGTACTAGTTACATTGTCAGAAAGTTGGTACCTTGGCGACAGTAAGAAGGTGTATGTTGTGTGTCAGTTGGTCGATCTGTGTCATGGTTTGATCTGCATGGATTAGCTTGCCGAGTCTAAGAGAATGAAGTTTCACCTGAAAAGTGAGAGGGGTAGAGAGCCATGTGATTGTGTGTGCTTGAAATGCTTGCTTCTATACAAGTGTCATTTAGAGTCGTAGTGCGTCGCTTGAGGACAAACAACAAATTTAAGTTGAGGGTGTTGATATACCGTGAGTTTACAATATTTCAAATACATTTCACTTACAAGTTGTGTGTGTCTAGGGACTTTTTGTATTGGTTTTTATGTGTTTTTATTGTATTTTGCAGGAAAGATGTTCAGGCGCGGAAGTATGGAGACAGCTGAAAGAAATGCAAAAAAAGGGCATTCACAGAGGTTATCTACGGACCGTAGGTCCATTGACGGCCCGTAGGTGATGACCGTAGATCAGCAAGCAAGATATGGAAGACAAATCAGGGAAATCTGACAAAGTGTGGAACCACGGCGGCCATTGACGGTCCGTAGATTGATCTACGGATTGTACTGATTGATCCGTAGATTGATACTGCGAGGGTTCCAGTACCTAATTTTTGAAGATTCCAAGTGTGGAGCTACGGAGGAGATTGACGGACCATAGAACGATCTACGATCCGTACTCCAAGTCCATCGTTTGCTTCAGAGAAGCTGATTTTTGGAAGCTGAAATATTTTCTAAGTCCTGGCTGACGGAAGGGACTTACGGACCATAGATCCATCGACAGTCCGTAAGTCAGTCTCATGGAATGAAGACGCGTGCCTGAACAAACTTTCCTTAATTTGCTTCCCTTTTAATTTAGGATTGTTTTCTATAAATAGGGCATGTAAACCTCGTTTTTGGGGGTTGGAGATTATTATTCTAGTTTTACTTTGTGACTTTGGAGATTAATTTGCAACTCTAGCAATTATTGATTTACTAAGTTCGTTTTGAAGATTTTGGCTTTGCAATTTAAGTTGAATTTCTGGGTTTATTATTCTCTTTACGTAAATTCATGATTTCTTCATCTAAACCTATGAATTGTGTTCTTGCTAATATGGGTAACTAAATCCACAACTAGGGTTGTGGGAACCATGAGCGATTAACAAAGTATAAATAGTAAATAAGTAATTCTTGAATAGTGTTTTGCATGTATTAATAATTCTTTCATTTAGAAGTCTTTTTAACGAGTGCACGCGTTAGAACTCGCCTTGTTGCTACTTGCCGGACCAAGGAGGTAATCAACAAGAAAAGAATTATCAACATAGATTTAGTGTGATACTATCTAATAGGCTAGTGTCGATTGGTGAGAAGTAATAACTAAGCCAAACATCGATTATGATGTCTAATATGAGGTAAAGGTAAGGGTTAGTAAATTATACACACATAGCCGGACCAAGGTGCGGGGTGAAATTCTCTAGATGCCGGACCAAGGATTTAGAGATACCTAACTTATCACTTTGCATATAATACACTAGGAAAGGATTGTTGTTACTAGGATTATTGCGTTATGAGCTTGTGGGGAACATGTATACCCTAGTTATTCCTCTCATCTTGATAACAACCAAAATTGAGTTTTGATTACTGATTACTTATTAAATTCTTACTATTTGCTTCACACAAACAACCCCCCCCCCCCCTTTAATTACCTATTTCTGGAAGTAATTTGACTAATTGAATATAATTGTTGGTTAAAGTAAAGTTTAAACCATTTTTCTCGTGAGATCGACACCAACCTACAAGTTGGGTTCTTTACTTGATAACGATTGTCTATACTTCTGTAGAGAGGTGTAATTTCAGCGTATAAGGCGCTATCTCAAAAGATTCTCCATGAGCTCCTTAGGAATCTTAAGGAGGTGTGTGGACCCCTTGTGTTCAAGAATATCTACCAATAATCCATAAGGTTGAGACTATTCCTGTTCTCTATAACAGAAAAGGCTATAAGATGATTCGCAGAGTTACCAACTAATTCTATTACTTTGTGAGATGAGCTAACGGAGGTGTTCTTGGAATGATTCTTTCCACCTTCGAAAATGGTTAAACTTCGTCTACAAATCCAAAATTTAAGAAGTATTGGAGTTGAGCCCTTGCATGAAAAATGGTTGAGGTTTGAGAAGTTACTCTTGAAATGTCCAACGTTTGACGTTCCAGATAATTTGATGTTGCAATACGTTTATTGGAGCCTTGATTCAGCCTGCATGAGTGCGGTTGAACAATTAATCTATGGTGGATTGATAAGGCAACCTTATGATGCAGCGGCATTGTTGTTAGATGATATGACTAAGTGATATACCGTCAGTTTACGGTATTTCTAATACATTTAACTTACAAGTTGTGTGTGTCTAGGGCCTTATCGTATTGGTTTTTATGTGTTTTATTATGTTTTTGCAGGAAAGATGTTCAGGCGTAGAAGTATGGAGACAGCGATCAAAATGCAGAAAAAGAGCCTTCACGGAGACGATCTACGGACCGTAGGTCCATTGACGGTCCGTAGGTGATGACCGTAGATCAGCAGCCAAGGGACGGATGACAAATCAGGGAAATCTGACCAAGTGTGGAACCACGGCGGCCATTGACGGTCCGTAGATTGATCTACGGATTGTACTGATTGATCCGTAGATTGATACTGCGAGGGTTCCAGTACCTAATTTTTGAAGATTCCAAGTGTGGAGCTACGGAGGAGATTGACGGACCATAGAACGATCTACGATCCGTACTCCAAGTCCATCGTTTGCTTCAGAGAAGCTGATTTTTGGAAGCTGAAATATTTTCTAAGTCCTGGCTGACGGAAGGGACTTACGGACCGTAGATCCATCGACAGTCCGTAAGTCAGTCTCATGGAATGAAGACGCGTGCCTGAACAAACTTTCCTTAATTTGCTTCCCTTTTAATTTAGGATTGTTTTCTATAAATAGGGCATGTAAACCTCGTTTTTGGGGGTTAGACATTATTATTCTAGCTCTATTTTGTGACTTTGGAGATTGAATTACAATTGGAGCAATTATTAATTTTACAAGTTCGTTTTGAAGATTTTGGCTTTGCAACTCAAGTTGAATTTCTGGGTTTATTATTCTTTTTACGTAAGTTCATGATTTCTTCATCTAAAATTATGAATTGTGTTCTTGCTAATATGAGTAACTAAATCCACAACTAGGGTTGTGGGAACCATGAGCGATTAACAAAATATGAATAGTAAATAAGCAATTCGTGAATAGTGTTATACATGCATTGATAATTCTTTCGTTTAGAAGTCTTTTTAACGGTGGCCAACGTTAGAACTCGCCTTGTTGCTACTTGCCGGATCAAGAAGGTAATCAACAAGAAAAGAATTATCAAGATAGATTTAGTGTGATATTATCTAATAGACTAGTGTCAATTGGTGCGAAGTAATAACTAAGCCAAACATCAATTATGATGTCTAATATGAGGTAAAGGTAAGGGTTAGTAAATTATACACACGTAGCCGGATTAAGGTGCAGGGTGAAATTCTTTAGATGCCGAATCAAGGATTTAGAGATACCTAACTTATCACTTTGCATGTAATACACTAGGAAAGGATTGTTGTTACTAGGATTATTGCGTTATGAGCTTGTGGGGAACACGTATGCCCTAGTTATTTCTCTCATCTTGATAACAACCAAAAATTGAGTTTAGTTTGATTGCGATTACTTATTGAATTCTTATTATTTGTTTCATATAAACAAACCCCCCCCTTTTTATTACTTGTTTCTGGAAGTTCTTTGACTAATTGAATATAATTGTCGGTTAAAGTAAAATCTAAACCATTTTTCCTCGTGGGATCGACCCCAACCTACAAGTTGGGTTCTCTACTTGATAACGATCGCTTATACTTCTGTAGAGAAGTGTAATTTGAGTGTATCACTAAGGTCAATCGAGCATAGCACACTAGGGAAGACCAAGCACCCCTTCTACAAGTGGGCTTGAGTAAAGAACAAATAGAAAGGGACCATGAAAGGGATGAGAATATGGCCAATATGATGACCCTATTCGATTTTTTGTCCAAACATGTCATGGGAGGTAGAACTAAGTCAGGAAATTTAGGTGGAACAAAAAGTGGGTAGTACCCAAATGATGTCAATTTTGAGGCATTATAAAATGAAACGGTTCAATACTTGGGAAATCAAGGGGGGGGGGGGGGGAGGGGTTCTCACAATAATTATCAATGTATAGGTGATAACCAAGGTTGGAACAATGATAGATATAGTGGTTGGAAAGATTGGAGGGCTGGAAATTGAAGAGACATGTAAGTGCACAAAGATAGATATGTGCCTCCCCATGATCGTCCACACCTTTAATATTCAACTAGTCTAAAAGGAAGAGGATAGAAGACATGTTTGTGAGGATTTATAACAACGTTCAATGTTTCGATAAAGTGTTGGAAGATTTGAAAAATGATTTCTCCACTTTAACTCAAGCGGTGACTACACATTCAGTTTCGATCAAGCAGCTGGAGACCCAACTGGGTCAAATTGCCACTCATCTAAATCCAAGGCAAAAGGGAACTTTTCCTAATGATACCAACCCAAACCCCAAGAATGATTGTTGAAGTTTTAGGACTATGTTGTTCCACAACATTAAATAAGGCACTTCTTGGGAGGAAACCCAAGTCTTTACTTTTGTTTTTATTTCCTTTCAAATAGCATGCATTGTGAATGCATGTGGAGAAGAGGTTGAAAGATAGATAAGATCATATTGGGAGAGACCATAACCAAAAGGGTGATGTGCCAAAAGCACTAGGCAAAAATATTCTCGTTTGCCCTTTGAGCATAAAAAGGTGGAAAAGTGCAATATCAAGATCGGCGACCAAAACACCCAAGGGTGATTTTCTGAAGTGCATAATATGGACTCTATAGGGTCCACTGAATTAACCTTCATGTTTGGTCATTCTTCAGGCATGTTCGGCGAGCTTAAGCTCCAAAAGGCGATCGTTAGTAAGTGCACTTAACGGATCTGCTATAAAAGGGCCCAAGGTTCTTTTAATTTCAAAAATCAAAACCCTTTAAATTTTTGGAGCCTTTTCGATTCCCTTCTATTGAATTGTGCATTTTAAGTGATTTTGTGCCTCGTGTGAGTGTGTTGCAAGTGCTAGGAGTGCATTTCATTGGATCTCGAGTCAACCGAACCCCGATTCCCTAATTTCTTGCTTCCTTTTTAACACTAAGGTTGATGTTTTAACTTCTTGTTGATGATTTTGAGTTTAGATTGCATATAGGTTGTGGGCTTGAGCCTTGTAACTAAGATTAAGTGTTTATTTTTGTTGGGTAGCATCATATTTTTGAATTTGAAATATACACATGTGATTTTGACAGTTGTATAAATGGTAAATCATTATTTTGTTGGTTAGAATGATAAATTGAGTCGATATACTTGTTGGATCTGTGTTTAATTGAATGTGAGTGAAGTCTGAGTAGCTCATTGTTGACCCATTGCATGATTTTGCCCAATGATAGTTAGGGTGAATAATTTCTTAAGGGCAAATCGTCAAGTAGAGCAACACTTAGTGATAAATGGGGGAAATGTGAGTACCCATGGGTAGAAAAAAATATAGGTGGATTGTAATTGTTCGGGGAGACTCGTATTTATTATGCATGTTAGATTTGAATTTCAAATATAGGCACTTGGCTAAAAAAAATTCTTGTTCGACAAGCTTGTCTTAGCTCGACAAGGATGATAGGCGAATCGCCGAGTAAGACCTAGCTCGCCTTCCTAAGCTTATGCATCACTCTTGGTACTGTCCCATTCAACGGGCTTGTGTTAGTCCACTAAAATCATTTGGAGAATCACCGAGTGGGAGAGGCTATCGCCTTTGATGCATGAGTATGTCCCTTTTGCACTGTCAGTTTTGGAAGAATTATCTTAGCTCGCTGAAGCCAACTCGGCAAATAACCGAGTTGGCATTGACTCTGTCCTATGTACATGATCCCTTAGATTTGTTCTACTGTCTAATTCGGTGGTCTCACTAAGCTCACCAATTCTGTTGGGTGATACGTCTTCCCTTTAGGCAAGCCTTAGGACTGCTTTCAATCTTCATTCAAAATTAGTTCAATTTAGACTAACATTCACTAATCTTGTGCTTAAATATGTACATTACAAGCAATGGCAAGAAGAAAGGGCAAGAATGTGGTCCACTCTGATAAGATTGGGAGTCTCCTCCTCCCCTCCTCAAAAGAAACATAAGAAATCAATTATCCTTCTGAGACTCCAAATGCTCAGACACTTACAAGCGGGGGTCAAAAGGAATAGAAGCATATTTCCAAGAAGCAGGTGAATATCCCATCAAAGTTGGTGTCACCGGCATAAGACCCCAACCCTACTTCGCGTGTTCTCTAAATTATAGCTCCAAGAGCTTTGAATAGGCTTAAAGCGGTAAGAAAACGAACTATACTTGAGGAAAGATGACTCTTTGTAGAGGAGTGATGAGTGATTACCCAGCCATCTAGGAAACAATTCAATTACATTGGTTTGAAGGTTTTACTAGAGCCAGGATCCCCTATATCCCTTTTTGGGTGAGGGAGTTCTATGCGGCATATGCTAAGGGCCCTTTTGAATAAGTGAAAGGGCATAGTCTGGATGCCACTTAAAGAAGTGTAGGTGAGAGGGAAGAAATTCGAGTGCGACGTAGGAGCTATTAATATTTCCCTAGATATGCTGAGATTTGTAGATGATATACATTCACTCCATATGCGCCAGGACCTAGATTCTCTGAAGGGTTAGTTAGCACCCTTGATCTTTAATTATTTTCCTTCTTGGATGGCGGATGGTGCAAAGATAGATAAGAATGACTTAAATTTAGTGGTCAAATATTGGTTTGGCATCATCAACTGCAATTGCATGCCATCCCAAAATGAGTATATTCTTCACCATGACAAGGTAGTATTAGTGGGCACCATCATAGATCGAGAGCACATACATATTGGTACCATTGTTGTTGAAAAGATGCTAATGAAGATGAGGCAGGAATAGGCATCTCTCCTATTTCCAGTTTTAAATCACACTATTATGTGAAAGGGTATGAGTCTCTTTTAGAGTTACTACAGATGTGAGTGTCACACAAGCCTTATCTAGTGATATCCAAAGGATCTAGACAGAGTGTTTCAGAGATGATGTGGATCGGAGGAAGCCGCCACCACCAGACTCACCTCCAGTAGTTGACCCTGCCACATTGACAGCAGAGACCGACACACCTGCTCCTTCTTTGGAGTAGGCAGGTATTCCTACTTTTTCGTCTGATGTTGGTTTTTTTTGAATCCCCTACTACATCTAAACCTTCTACTTATTGACCGCTGCTAGTGTGAGGCCTCCCTTTTCTCCTATTACATGCCCTCCCTTGACCCAGACATTTATATACCACATGGGTAGTCTTGCCCAGTCAGGAGATGTTCGAACTACCTAGGTTGTTATGAACTTGCCCCAACTCATCGACCATGCTATCTAGAATGCCTTGGATTCTCTGACTGAGTGGGTGTTCAAGTGTGAGAAGACGGTTGAGAGCCACACTTTGAGATTAGATGAGTTGACTGCAAGGATAGTAGTGTTGGAAAAGACTAAGGGTAGTTCTACTGCTTTGGATACCCTTAGAGCTTAGGTTGCCACGTTGAGGGCTGAGGTGGTCGAGATTCAGTCCATGGACATCTCACACTATAGGGCGAGGTTCCCCTTTCAGATGTTGATGCCCCTACACCCAAGATGCCTAGTGCTTCACCTTCCTCTTCTATACCTGAGGTCGATGTTGATGTTGATGTTTAGGATGAGGAGTTGGCTGAGGACACCGATGAACAGGGTTTGAGAGAGGATTAGCGTGGGATCGCTGAGACCCTAATAGAGCTACACAAGATCGAGGAGGTCATTATTTAGGCTACTTTTGAGAGTCTCTCTGAGAGACTTCAGTTGTTGGGTCCAATGGAGTCACTCTAGACTCCTCCCCCCCCCCCCCCCACTTCCCATTATTGAGTCGGGCATTAATGCCCAAGCCGAGCCTTCCTTTCCGCCTCTTATGATCCTATTACCGAGAATAGATGCCCCACTTGAGGCTTTTACACCAAAGACTATAGATGAGAGTGCTCCATAGGCGTAGCCTGTTAGGGGGGTCTTATATATGAGCCTCCCAGCATTTTATTTACTTAGCATTAAGGACATTGCTTTTTACTTTTGGTGGGGTGAGGGCCTTTGTGCCAATATCCCACTTTTGCTTGTATTTTGTTTATTTCATATTTTGAATTTTTGTGGTTAATGTTTTGTTTATATTATAGTGCTTCACTTTTGGGAAACTGTGTCTCTTTACCTCATTGTTCGTTCTCTCTAGTTGAATAAAACGACCCATCAATTTTAAAAATTGAGAAATGCTTAAGGCTTTCATTGATATAATTTGAGAATTGATTTTGTTCAATATTGATGTCTTAAATAGTACTCATGATGAGCATGATGTGTTAAATAGTACTCATGATGTGTTAAATAGTACTCATGATATAATTAGTGTTGGTGTTGCTAGAATGAAATTGATGTGGTTAAACTTTTGAATGATTCCTTTGAATCTTTTGTTGACTAGCTGTGTTTGGATGTGAGTTCTGCAATGAACATCGCACATAATGTTTTGATATTTTTGTGATGTACTAGATGAGTGTATTTTGAAGTGTCATGTGTGGTGAGGTTTACTTGAAAACATATATGTTGAGTCCAAGAATTCGCACTGCTAATCCAATTGGTTGAATCTTGGAGAATGCGGGACATGATCTTGGGCGAAAATTTATTGAGAGAGCCAAATTTTCTATAAAGCCTATTGTGACTACCTTGTGAGGGTGTGAATCCATGTTGGCACCAATTGAGCCTAACCTATTCGTTGACAACCAAAAGACAACTCTTGAGCCAAAACTACCCCTACCTTCTCACCAAAAATCATTTTTGAAGCATTGAGATGTTCGAATAGACAACTTAGGCCAGAAGCCTAAGTTGGGGGTGTGAATAGGAGGGATGAAAGAGAGTCAAGTGAAGGGCAAAGAAAGAAGAAATGAAACTCAAATATGAAAGTTTTACAAAAGAAGGAACCCCTTCTTATAAAAAAAAATATGTGTGTGTAGTTGTCATCAATTTGATGGAAATAGATGAAAAAAACGAAAATGAAAAAGAGAAGTGAATGAAATAAAGGGGAGCTCTAAATAAATTGAGTGGAAAGTCTAGATTTGAGTTCCCAAATGAAAAAGAATAAAAAGAACTTGAGAAGAGGTGATGATAATTACAACAATGCTTTGAAAAGGTAAACTCATCAATCCAAATTGACTATGTCTGAACCCTCAGCCCCATTAAAAGCCTAAAAGGCCCTTGAGATTTTGCAAGAACTAGGTTGTGTAATGATTAGAAAATATGAGCAAACCTATGGGAATAAGCTTGCATGTATTTCTCTTTTGAGAAAGTAAGAATTGCATTGATTCCTATTACCTTCGTTGATTTTCTTTGTGAGAAAAGGTGATACACCGAATGAGAAAAGCAAATATAAAGCACATCGCCCAAAGCAACAGTGTGCAAGGCAAAGATTGAATGCTCGAACGTGAACTATGGTAGTATTTGGTGATTCAAAGAATGAAAAAGGCTGACTCAATCGAGTTCACCAACTGAGGTTCAAACATCTAAAGCCTAGAGCATCACAAAGAAGAGCTTGGGAACGAAGGGCGATTTGCCGAGTGAGTTAGGCAAGACCGACTAATTTCACCTATTTGGTTGCGAAGTGGATTTTTAGGCCAAATTTTGGGAAAATATAAATGATAGATTTTAAGGGAGTTTGATTATAGTGTTGAACAATTAAGTTCATGAGAAAGTTTCGAAGGAGAACATTTTACTTTATAGAACACTTTTCTAGTCTTCTTGGGGTTTTACAATTTGAATCTTGAATTCGAATATTTGAAGTAAAATTCAAAGGGGGTTTTCTCCTAATTGCTTCATTTCAAGTTACCCATGGTTTATTTCATGAAAGGTATACTTTCTTTACTTTTTGTGATGGGTGTCTAAAACCCCAAGATCCAGGGTGCTCTAATGGGGTTGGGTGTGAATTTGATATAGTGGGTATTGTGTTATGCTTTGTTTTGTTGATATTCATGCATGAACTTGGTCTAATTACTATGGGGATAACTTAAGGGTTAAGGTTGCAAAATTAATTCCTACTTCCGATCTCCGGTTTATTCTCGAATGAGATTAATTGGAGTGGGAAATTATTTCAATACTAGCAATTTAGGTTGAATGTCCTTGACTTTCTCAAAGAGAGGTTATGGGTCGGATTTATTTGCCTATTCATGAAAGAGGGGATCGAGTAAGGTTTTGGGTTGTTTTGAATTGGCATTAGATGAGACCAAAAGGAGATTCTAGGTGTTGATGCTTTGAGATCAAAACAATATTAGCGTCATTGATGATGACTTAGCCTATTTATGTATGCACATCACTATAGAGCAACACATTTACTACTATATTACATTGATTTCCAATCCCCGCACCCCTAGATTGCTTGTTAATTCTTGATTTCGTTTAAATCTTAGTTTAATTATAATAATTGATAACAAAAACTTTATATTAAGTTGGTGGCACCATCCACCCAATTGTTCTTACCATTCCAAATGAGCTAATTTAAAATCCAAATCTCTCGATAAAGAATTCTCCACGGTATATCATTCCTTGTGGGATTCGACCCTGACTCTTCATTGGGTTTTTACTGACTACGATCGCTCACCTTTTTAATTGTTTTTAAAGGGTGATTTGAGCATGATCAAAGGTTGAGATTTCTTTTCCCATATCCTCATAAAAATTTAAGGACTGGTTTCAAGTTATTTCTTCAAGATTTGCTCATCTCCAATCCTCCAAAGATTAAGGTAAGTTGATTTCTTAAAGAATCAAGTGTCTTCCTCCCCATAGACCTATAGATATACTTAGCCATGTGTTTTATTGAAGGAAAAGGTGTTGTTCTTGAAGAATAGAAAGGGCAGGGACTGCTTTTCTTGGATATAGAGGTATGACTCCTCTTTTATCTCCTTAAATAGTATTGCAAGGATGCTTTAAGTATAAATTACGGGTAAGACTCACGTGACAGTGATAGAAAGTCATGAGTCCATGTTTTACCCATTGTAGTTGATGTTCTTGAGGATGGAGTTTATAGAAGGTTTCGTTGTCGTTATTTTGACCAAATGAGGGGTTGATGGTATTGTATTGGGGCAGTACACTGGTTATGATAAAACAAAAGGCTAGGTATAGTAAACACAACTCTTGTGGTTCTTGAATATTTGTCGCTCGCCAAATGTTTGATGAAATGCCTAAATTACTTAATAATATGTTGTAGTCATTTATATAAGCTCCTATTATTGTCATTGATTGCAGTAGTTCTCTACCAACTTAAACAATGAGACTATGAGGGAATTTGACCTCATTCATGAAGAACTCATGGGGTGATGTTAAGAAGCCATTAGTTTGACTTTATATGTTAAGGGTGGTTGACTAAGAGAGGCGGGTTCTTTATGATTAAAGGATTGAGGAGTAATATTGAACACATATATAAGTCATGAGCCCACTTGGACAGTAGAGAAAGACAAGGGTGTGACAATATGTCATTTATCTATAGTAATGATTGAGCTTGTCGCTCCTGAACTATTATGGTGTTTTCAGCCTTGTTGTGCTTTTTGATTATCTTATTATAGTGTCCTTTTATGGTATTATGTTATAGATAAAGTTGTCAGCAAAGGAGTTTGATGACATGATGTGAGATAGTAAGTCCTGAAGTAAGGTATGTAAAGTGAAAACCTCTTTCGCAATTAAGGCACAACCTGAAGTCACATGTTCTTCCGATAAATGTCATCTTAGATTATATGATACTTGAAAGCAAGTTATCCTATTTTATAAACCCTCTCATGTTGGATTCCTAAACCTATAGAGTTATAGTACTCTTTTCGGTCAAGGAAGTCATATATTCACATAACTATATGTGTCATCAGTTGAAACTCTTAGAATTAGCAAGTATAGATGTTGCATAAATTTAAAGGAAGCAATTGGCTATAGACTATTAGTAGATATAAATATAACAAGATATATGATTATTATGCTAAAGAAAGTAATTGCAAAATTGTATCACGAGTGGTATGCTTTATGAGTTGATTGTTATAAGTCTTTAGATGCAATTAGGATTATAGCCTACTTTGCAGCGTGGGGTGGGTATTTTATTTGTCACTACGTGTGATTGTATTCTATGCAATGAATCCACATTGATTTAGCTGGAATTTCCCGCCGTGGATTCCTCATACCGATAAAGGTGTGTGGGCAGATCATACAAGAGTTATGGGGGTACCTTGATAGACCTCGTTACCTAGACTATGAGACTTCACGCATAATTGTGACAGTGGGCTACAGATGCCATACAAGGTTCACTGATTGCAGACAGTAAGCCATCAAGTGACTCCCTGACAGTTAGTTTACAAAGAAAAGGGAAGCTATATAATGAAGTAAAGGTATCAGTTAGGAAAATTATATGAATTTTATATATAAGAGAATAAGCCATGAAATTTTAGGTGAGGACCCTTGATATTGGTCACAAATTCCAACTTTGGATCATGTCTCCTGCATACATATGTTCAGTTTTGCCTATCTTAATTTTTGATTCATTTCAGCATTCTTACATGCTTTCTTGTTATTTTATCTACTTTACATACCAGCACATGTTATATATGTACTAACATCCCTATTTTTTGGCTCTATATTTCTATCAATATAGGCTCAGGTACTAAGGACAACCAAAATTTCCAGTAGACTAGAGACTTCTAGTTTAGATGTTGGTAACCTCTACCTCTACCTAAAGCTATCAGATATTTAGAACCTATATATTGGTCATATGTACATATTTTAGAACGGGTATGTTGGGGCCCTATCCCGACTAGTTATGAGATCTTCAGATGCATACTCTTTAGAGGCTTCTTAGACTTAGTGTTTTTGTCCATTGTAAAGTAGCCAGTGGACCCTTTTGTTATCTATGTTTTAGTATGTGTCTTGGTAAATGTTCAACTGCCTATGAGTCTACAGATTTTGCATAAGTTCAATACATATAGTTAGAAGGTGCTTCTATAAATCTGCAATGCCCACCCCTTTCTAGTTGGGGCGTGACATTGAGGTAGATCCTAAGAAGAAGGATACAGTTAAGATTTGTCCTAGACCTCTATCCCCTTCGAATATTCAAAGTTTCTTGGCTTTGGTTCGATATTATAGAAGGTTTGTGGAAGGGTTTTCTTCGATTTCCTCTACATTAACTACTTTGACCCAAAAGAAAGTTAAGTTATTAAGGTCATAAGTGTGTGAGAAGAGTTTTCAAGAGTTAAAAGATAGACTTACCTCCGCTTCGGTGTTGACTTTACCCAAAAGAAACTGATGGGTTTGTTGTTCATTTTGATGCTTCAAGGATTGGATTAAAATGTGTTCTTGTGAAAAATGGGAAAGTGATTGCCTATTATTTAAAGCAACTTAAGATTCATGAAGATAACTATCCTACACATGACTTGGAACTAGCGTGTAATGACCCTCCAGGTCATTTTTGTGTCTTGCCTGTTGTGTACCATTTAAAGCGTTCCTGTAGCGACCCCAAGTCATTTATGACTTGCTGGGACTGACAGTTCGGTCACCTAGTCGTTCGTTTGGCCTTGGTGCGAGTTTTTGTGTTTTGGAGCTTATGAACCTTGAACGATCATTTTCGATCAAAAGTTTAAGAAGATGACATCAGAATCTAATTCTGACGATTCCATCAGCTCCAGAAGGGTCATTTTAGGCTAGTAGCATGGTCGACATGACTCCCGAGGTTTTCAGTGTGAGTCGGTGCGATTAGGCGTTTTAACTTTAAGTTTAAGCCTAAGTTTGACTTTGGTCAACATTTTGAGTAAACGCGCTCGGATGAGAATTTTGTCAGTATGGTTAGCTCCGAAATGTTGAGTTTGGCCTAGATTGACCCTCCTTTTGTGTCCCGAGGTTTTTGATATCTTTCCGAGCCCTTTTGTGGGTTTTTACTTAAAATGGCCTTTGGAAGTGGGACCCACTTTTTATCAAATGACCTTTGATGGAAATTTCGACTGCGCCGTTGAGTCTAGAATATCAAATTTGGTATGGTTGCATATCTCATTTGCGTGCACGAGGTTCCGAACGAGTTCGGAGCACCCCGTCGGAGTTTAAGTCTTGGAAATTATTGCAGATTTTCTGCAATATATGCAGAAAAAAACAACAACATATTCCAAACTTCCAACTCTCATAACTCTTTTATCTTTTGTCCGATTTAGGCGATTCGAAGTGCGGGAGCTTTGTATTTTCGGTGGCTTCGCTGTAGGGTGTTCGAAAGTTGTTGGGTGTGCGTAGTTCGAGGTAATTTCGCGATAAAACCTGGCAGCAGTACCTTTTTCGAGCCTTTGTTTTTGGTATTATTGTTTTGGTGATATCTCACTCATTTTAGCTCGGTTTTGGGTGATTTGAAGTCCCACATATTGAGAATTGTCGAGACTTCATCGTAGAGTGTTCAAAGAGTGCTGGGCACCTTTTGATTTTCATTTTTTTCGAGTTTAGAAGGTTGTTGTAGGGTTTCTTTTAGTTGATTAAAATGTGATTTCCTGCTTGTTGGTTCTTGCTGTGTTTTGAGCCTCGAATTGTGTTTCATTTTGGAACACAAGTTTGGGGTGTTGTTTAGGGCCTCTTGACGGAGTCAAATTCGGATAGTTTAGTGCGGGTCCCTTGATTCTCGTTTTGACTCCAAAATTGAATCGTCTTCATTTGTTGTGATTTTGGTGTCTAAATGACCATAGTAACGTTGTGACTCTATTTTTGATAGCGGGGCAACATTTTGAGACTGTTCGGAAAGGGAAAGCTCCGGTAAAGTGATTTGGAGAGCGCGCGATCGGCCTTAAGGTAGGCTACGGCTTCCTTTCTTTTAGATTGAGCTTAATTGTGTAAAAGCATGTCGATTGGAGTGAATTAGGGGTGGGTACCAGTTTACTACCTTACTTTGATTAGATACCTCATGTTAGAATCGATTGGCCACATTTCAGGAATAGTATCATGTTAACCGGCTTAGTAGAGTTGCATGCTTATGTGCTAAATGCTATTATATGCTTGTGTGCTATGTATTGTATGCCCTGTTCATCCTTAACCGTAAGCATGATGTCCTTAGTCTAGGTTAGGCTAGCATTGCCTTAGACTTATGACCCGTGTGGGCTGGATTGCTTTGACTTGCTGCCGACGTCGTTCGGATGACTTAGCTCCTTGTAGACTGGAGTATCAGACTTGAGTCTAATAGTTTAAGCCTTAGATTAGGTGTTATCGCTGCTTGTTGCACTTCTGTATCTTCTCCCTCGCATTCTGCGGTTCCGACGCATTCTCGAAGGTTTGGTGCATCACTAGAGGCGTGAGTTTGAGATAGTATAGGCTTGGAGCCTTTTCTGTGATTTCTTAGAATGGACGGCGTTCCACGGTGGTTGTTGTGGGATTGGATCCTATTGGAGATACCATCACCCCCGGGGTCGTTCTTTCTAGCTTTGGCTGGGAACGTATCGCTGGCTGGGTAAACTCGGTGATATCGGCGATTGCCCCCGGGCCTCTCTTTCTAGCTGGGCTGGGAGTGTGCTGCTGGCTGGGTGTCCCCGGGTCGCTCTTTCTAGCTGGGTTGGGAGCTGACTGCATGGTAGGACGACTCGCGATATCTACCTCACTCACGGGTCCCTCTTTCTAGCTGGGCTGGGAGCGGACTGTTTGGTTGGGTGCCCCCTAAGGTCACTCTTTCTAGCTGGGCTGGGAGTGCACTGTTGGCTGGGTGGAGTCTGATGGATTATCTTAGTTACTTTGGGCTGTGAGCCCGGTTTTCTTCTTTCTCAATAGACTTAACTTTTCTGTGTACCTGTCGGGCTTATGAGGGTCCATTCAGGTTTTATTTGAGCTTGCGCACGAGTGTACCTTCTGGGCATATGGGGGCCCAGTTAGGTTTAGTTTAGTGTACTTAGTTTGTTTCTGGTATGCTCGTGTGCTTTCTTTGTATATCCGCTTTGACGTCTTTGTGTCTAGATTCTATCCCTTCTTATTGTTTTTACCCTTTTTGCTCAGTCAGCCTATGATGCCTACTGAGTACCTGTTGTGTTGGTACTCATGCTACGCTCTGCATCTATTTCGTGATGCAGGTCCCAGTACCAGTTATCAACGGTGATTTGTTCTAGCCTTTTTTTGCAGCGGTGATTCGGAGACGAGGGCGAGCATTTGGCGTTTTGGGTTTGTTCTGTCTCCTTCTTTCATTTTAGCTAATCTTGTTGCCTCTGAGACACGCTCTGTTGTGGTCCACTTTTGAGACTTGTACTCTTTGTTCGATAGCTCTGTACTAGTGACTTCAAGGTTCTGGGAGGGATTTCTGTATATATTTATTTTGGGTTGCTTCCGCCTTGTTATTATTGTTTAGATTATTGTTTTCGCTAGTTTCTGCCCTTTCGCTCAATGTTTGATGTTCTGGGTTACGGGTTGGCTTACCTACTGGTAGGGTATAGTAAGTGCCATCATGACTCAAGAAATCGGGTCGTGACATAGCGGCAGTTGTTTTTGCCTTAAAGATATATAGGCATTATTTGTATTATGTCTATGCTGATGTCTTTACCGACCCAAGAGTTTGTAGTTTGGGTTCAATCAAAAGGATCTAAATATTCTTCAATGTAGATGGCTAAAACTATTGAAGGACTATGATATGAGTCTCCTTCATCACCCGGGCAAAGCCAATGTGGTGGTCGATGCCTTAAGTCAACTGGCCATAAATAGTAATGCACAAGTCGAGGATGGTAAGAAAGAATTGGTTCGTGATGTTCATAGAGGAGCTTGGATAGGTGTTCACTTGGTTGATTTAAGTGAAGGGGTGTTGTTGTTCCTAATGGTGTAAAATCGTCTTTTATGTCGAATGTGAAAACCAAGCAAGGTCTTCATCCAATTTTGGTTGAGTTGAAGGAAGCGTTGCTTAAAAAGTTTGTTGAGGCTTTATCCGTAGGGGGAGATGGTGTGCTTCGATATCAAGATCGTTTATGTGGTCCCAATGTTGATGACTCGAGAGAGAAAATCTTATCAGAAGCCCATAGTTCTCAGTATTTCATTCACCAGGTAGCCATCAAGATATACCGTGACTTGCAGAAGGTCTATTGGAGGAATGAGATGAAGAAAGACATTGCGGAATTTGTGGCTAAGTGTCCTAATTGTCAACAAGTGAAATTTGAACATCAAAAGTTAGGAGATTTTTCCCAAGATATTAGTACTCCTACTTGTAAGTGGGAAGATTTGACTATGAACTTTATTGTTAGCTTACCCGCCACTCGGCGGCAACATGACTCGATTTGGGTTATGGTAGATCTTCTAATGAAGTAAGTTCGTTTCATTCCCTTCAAGGTTTCTTATTTGGCGGAAAATTATGTTATGTTGTATCTAAGGGAAATGGTTAGGCTGCATGGAGTTCCCCTATCTATCATCTCCGATTATGGTACCCAATGTACTTCTCAATTTGGAAGTCTTTCCAAAAAGGCCTTGATACTTGTGTTCAAATATAGTATGACCTTTAATCCTCAAATTGACGGGCAAGCGGAGCATACTATCCAAACTTTGAAAGATATGTTGAAGCTTGTGTGATTGATTTCAAGGATGATTGTGATGATCATTTGCCTTTGAATGAGTTTGCAAATAATAATAGCTATCGTTCAAGTGTTGGTATGGCCCCCTTTGAGGCTCTTTATGTAGGAGGTGTAGATCTCCTATAGGTTGGTTTGAAGTTTGTGAGTTTGCCTTGATTGGTCCTGAGTTGGAACATGAGGCTATGGATAAAGTTTATCTTATTAGAGAAGGGTTGAAAATGACTCAAAGTCGATAAAAGTCCTATGCTGATGTTAGAAGAAGAGATCTTGAGTTTGATGTTTATGATTGGGTTTACTTTGAAATTTCACCTATGAAGGGTGTAATTAGTTTTGAGAAGAAGTATGTAGGCCCATATTAGGTTTTGAGGTGTATTGGTAAAGTTACTTAAGAGCTTGATTTGCCTAATGAATTAACATAGGTGAGTTAAAGAGCAAATCCACAAGCCTAAAGCAGGACAGAAACCCTTCACGAGACCCTAAATGGTCCATTTAGGGCACCACTAGTTGTTTAAGGCAAGTGGACTAGCCATTTGGGGTTGCCAAGATTCAGGGTCACCTGGACGGCTCCCTAAACAGCCAATATAAGGCTTCACGGACCATTTAGGAAAAGTTCCCAATTGTCCAGGGTTGCCTGGGCCTTAGGATCACTTGGATGAAACCCTAAACAACTAGTGAAGCTTTGTACGGTCCATTTAGGGGTCCATCTAGGGCCACCCATCAATTTTTAAGTCAAGGATATTTTCGTCTTTGCCCTATCTGTTTTGTACCTAAACTATGTCGTTTTAACCCCTATTTCAAGACCTATATAAGTGAATTAAGTCCTAAAGCTACCTATTCTAAATCATTCACCTAATTCCTAAATTTCCCTCGAAGATCACCCCAAAATCCTCTTAAGAGCTAAGAAAAAAAAAGCTAGGGTTTGGTTTCAAGAACTCCAATTCACCATAGATTGTAGGCATTGATTACTAAGGTATGTTAGTAATCACCTATGGAGTCCTTTCCTCTATAAGGTTCCTAATTCCTTCAAGCTTTACAAGTTAGATTCTCAATCCAAAAGTTAGGGTTTTATTCAATCTTCTTGGATTCTTTCCAATTATAATTGAATTACTTGTTTCTTATCTTCTAATACATGAATTGAAAGTATTTACATGATTTACAGTTGAGTTCATATGAACCCATGCATGATCCACGATCTTTTGACTATGAATTCATGATAAAGCTTATGAACTATGAAAGATGAATTTATGAAGATATGCATGATTTTATGAAGTTGATTTACATGATTTGAGGATGCTTCGAGAGTGATGTAGCAATGTTGTTGTTGTGAAAGGTTTTCTCACATAAGGATTCATAAAGTTGAAAGGTTTTCTCACATAAGTTGAATCATGTTTTAGGAGCCATTCTAAATTAACTCTAGCTTAGATTGGTTGCTTAATTGTGCCCTTCTATGGGTGATAATATACATACAATTTAATGACTATTCCATATTACTTGTACTTAGCAGCGAGAGGATATTGAGATGGAGGCTCTCTCTCTGAGAAAAGTTTGACTTTCTAGTAGCAATTTCTTTATCTCATAACTATGTGCCATCAAAGGATTAGTCTCACATAGCACTACCTAATGGATCCACTTTATCTCAAACTCATGGTTTTTTCCATAGCAAGGAAGGACATGCCTTTTCGGCGTGAGAGAGACACTGGATTCCATGTTATAGCTCACATGGTTTATATCGGTTATATGATCAACTTCCCACAGTAATGAACTAAGGTTACTTTATGAAAGTATCTCACAAGTGTTTTGAAGATGTTAAGCTTGCTTTTGACCATGATTATGACTTATGTTTTCTAACCCTTTTATCTTATGATTTAGCTTGGTCATTGCATGTCATGTAAAGTCCTTTAGCTTGATTTCATAACTCTTATGCATTACTATCATACTTAGTACATTTCATTACTAATGCATAATTATGCCTACATTGTTTCACTAATGTAGGGTCCGACGCTCCTACCTCTCACACTCGTGACTAGTTAATCCATTTGGTGCTTCAAGATTGGTGAGTCCTCATGCTCCGAGGACCGAGTTACTTTTATAGTTTTATGTCATTTCAATTTTCAAACTTTGTACGTGATGTATGGGTTACGTCCTAACCACTTCTTTTTATGTAGTAGATGGCTTATTGAGACTTATGTTAGACTTCTACTTTGTCAAACTCTTTTATGATATAAGACTATTTCCTTGAAATCTTTATTTCTACGGGAAGGACCTAAACTACTCTTGAACTATTGGTGTTGGTACAAATATACCCTCTATTGACATTATTGGCTCCATAATACTCTTGATTTCATTCTTTACGACCCTATAATTCCCTTATTACAAATGGCTCCATTAGAAAATATAATTAGAGTTTTCATTTAATGTATGGCACCATGTGATTCGTTAGAAATTTAATTAACCTAACTAAATTAAATTTCAACCCACCTATTAATCCCTATCCGTTCCAACTAGAAAAACCATATCTAAAGAGGCGAAACTCATAAACCTAGTCATTTTTTCTTTCCTTCTGTGATGGAGAATTTTTCTTATTCTTCATGGACATAGCTACATTAATCTTTTCTGAATTCTCAATTTTTCGGAGAAGGCATTTCATTAAAAGACATGCTCATTGATCTGATGGCTTGTTAGATATTTGACAATTAATTTAAGGTGAAAATTGCTTCCCGTTTAAGGGAATGGCAGGATATGTTTTAATTTTTCCAAGCTTCTCATCATTGTTATTTAGTTTTCTTCAGAAACATCCTTCTTAACATCCATTCCACCAATATCAACATCTCTAAAGTACCTTAGCTTAGAATTAATTCTCGATTCATCGTCGTATATACGATAAAAAGCTCCGCTTAAAGGTGAATAATTTGAACCTTGCATTTCATAAACATTATATTGTATAGTTTCTGAATTGAAGTGTCAATACCCCCATTCATGTATAGATCAATCAACTCAATTTTGTGACTGTGTAGTTAAGAGACTTCTTGGAGAACCCATGATTAAGAATTTCTTTGTGAGGTAGAAAGTGCCCATAATAGATTCTCTATGATTGTTATCAAATATTAATTCATCTATGAAAAATTCCAACCTTGAATCAATGTTTCTTCTACCGACAAAAACATAAGGGAAAAAGGGGATGGGGCGGGTAGAGATTTATAAGTGGATCCGGGTTTGGTTTGAGATTTAATTTATTTAGGTTGATTGAATTTCTAACGAATCACATGATGCCACATATTAAATGAAAACTTTAATAATATTTGTTGATGGGACTATTTGTAATAAGGGTATTATCGGGTCGTAAAGATTGAAGCCAAGGGAATTATAGAGCCAATAGGTTAACAAAGGATATTTTTGTACAAATTCCAATAGTTCAAGGTTATTTGAGGAACTTTTCCATTATTTATTTTATCTTGTATGATGCATGCTAAATGTCTTGTGGAGAGCCTCTCAGGGTTCTATATGTCATGTTACGCCTAGGGTATACTTTGGATCATGACACTTGGTTAGTGGAGAAGTCTTGGCAGAGTAGCCACCAATGAACCTGTGATAATAATTAGCAAGTCTAAGAAAACATCTTAGCTCGGTCACCTTTGTAGGCACTTCCCACTCGATAGCCCATATCCTGGCCTCGTCCAACTTGGCTAATGATGTGCCTCAAGAAGTGTACCTAATGCTATCTGAACTCACACTTCTCATACTTGATGTACAATTGGTTCTCCCATACAACTTGGAAAACCTTCCTCAAGTGCTCCACGTGTTCTTCCAAGGTATTGCTATAGATGACATGCATTAGTCAAGTAGAAGGGAATCACCAACCACTCATAATATTCGTATTTTTTCAGGCACACGGTCTTCAGTTATGTGAACATGGTAGTAGGCTTTTCATAGGTCCACCTTGGTGAAGTACTTGGCGTCCAAATCGGCAATGAGCTGAGGGGTGCTTGTTCTTTATTTTCACTTTGTTGAGCGCCTGATAGTCGATGCATAGGCGTAATGACTTATATTTCTTGTTTTGAAAGGTGCTTTGGATGGTCAAATGTAACCGGCTTCAAGCAACTCCTTCAGATACTTCTTCAGCTCCTCTAATTCGAGTGGAGCCATGCAATAGGGAGAAGATGCGGGCGACTTTTCTCTAAGATCCAGCTCGATCTTGTGGTTCTACGTCACGTGTAAGAGGCATGTGCCTTGGAAGCTCTTTTGGTATCACATCTTTGTTCTCTTCTAGAACCTTTTCTATGAACGGTGGCAACATCGCTTTACCACCATTGTCTTCCTCCAAACTTTCAATGGTGGCTAGAAACGTTGGCTCCCCTTTTTTTCGGCCCTTCATAAGCTTCATGGCCGATTATTGAGCTTGTCCTTCCATCTTTAGTACCTTGACTAGAGGCACCAACCATGATCCTTCTCGCTCCATGACCATGAGTCGCTGAAGGTAGGGATCGATATTGTGTGGAACTTTTGGAAGAACTCTTGCCCAAGAATGATATCAAATATATCTAAAGGAACGACAATAAAGTTAGTCTTACCTTCCCACTTTCCCAGTGTGATACTTACTCCTTGGGTGACTCCGTAATGGGAGTTGATGGTTCATTAACAATCTTAAGGTGGGTGTTGCTTGGATTGTAACTCAGGCCCAACATCGTTGCAATCTTCTTGGTCATGATGTTGGCTTCTACATCAGAGTCTACCATGGCATGAGTTGGTCGTCCATTTATGGAGATTTCTACATATGATGTGCTATATTCTTTTGGCTTCCCTGTCTTCTTGGCAATAGTACCACATGGTCCAACCATGCCCAACTGCATCATGCCCTGTGTGACTTTCTCCTTTCACTCCCATAGGATAGCACCAAGGTTCTTAATTTCTGGGCACATGACATAACCATGCGGTCCACCACATAGTAGCATATGTCTCTCTTTGTAGTTGTGCCATTTTCTCAGAATAGTTCTGGTGCCCAAACTGCTTGCCATCCGACTTGTAGAAGTCATGCTGCTTAGGATGTGCTTTCTTCTCCTTGCCTCGGTCAAAATCTCCCCCACCTTTGACATGACTAGTCCTCTTGTCCTTTTATTTCCCCTTATCATACTTGTCATGCTTGAAGTTGGTTAGGGCTTCGGCTTGTGTGATGGCCTCATCTATGGTCCTGACTTGCCATCGTTCCAACTTTGTCTTGGCCTAATTTTGCAATCTATCCATGAAGTGGAACAACGTGTATTCATCTATCAAGTTGGGTATCTGAAGCTTGAGAGTGGTGAACTCCTTCACGTACGCTTGTATGCTGCCTATTTGCTTCAGCTCCCTAAACTTCCATTTGGCCTCATAGATGACGTTGTTGGGGAAGAATGCCTTCTTGAACTCTTATCAGAATTGCTCCCAAGTATTGATAGTGCAAAGTCCCTTTCCTATCTCAGACTCTTTACGCATCCACCACAGCATGGCCATCTACATACAACACGATAGTGTTGATCTCATTCCCGTCGAATCTCATCCTATTGAACTTGAAATAGTTCTCCAAATTTGATAAGAAATTCTCCACCTTTTATGCATCACGTGCGCCTTTGAACATAGGTGGATTGAGAGCCTCAACCTTGGCTCCCTATCTCCATCTAACGATGAGGGTCCTCCAACTTTCATTCTCTCCCTGAGTGTTTTCACCTCGGATCTCATGGTTTCAATTGTGCTTAGTGCATCTATGAGCCCACACTCCAAGGAAGTGATGGCCTCCTTCATCTCATACTTGGCATGTTGGCGTCCCTCCAAATTTTTTCGGATGTTGTTGTCACGACCCGGGAGCACCCCCTAGTCGTAACCAGCGTACTCGACCTCGACGAGGTCTAATACAAGCCTCTTAGCATTCATTCATCGCATAAACACTAAAACCATAAGGAATTAAAGACTTTCTTTACCAAGAAAACATTTCATAAAACAAAAATATAGCAAGCGGAAGGTTTTCTAGACTTTATACATGATGTCTCAAAACCATCTAATACTTTAGAGTACAAAATTTGGGACTAATCCCATACACCACTTAAACAATACTAAAAAGACATAAAAGAACATATTGGGTATTGTCCTCGAATATATAAGGACTCACCAAGTCTTCTTCTTCAACACTTAGAAACCTATCAAATAGCCATGACATGTCATCATCTCCAAATCCCTACACTTTAGTCCAAAAAGGGAAAGAAAGGGGTTAGCACAATTAAGTACTAAGTATGGAGACCATGCAAAAACATGCCAAAAAGGACATTTTCAAGGAAGTAAAATGATTTCATATCATTTGATAAAACCTTTCCTTTACAAGTATAAGAGACATAATACAAGTCAACATTAACATATAAGACCATAGTCAACCATACATATACTCAACATATGTCCATATACAACCCATCCTTAACTTTAAAAGAACACATGTCATTTCATTACCATAGGACCTCTACCTAATATAACCTTAAGACACACTTAAGTGAGACAAGAAGTGACCGCCCATACAACCTCTTCAAGCACACTTAAGTGTTCCCCAAGATTACCTTAGATAAGGACACAATCGAAATGCAAGAGCTAGTTCCATAGGCATAATAAATAACAATATGAGGATGCATGATCAAAGTGAAGTCAAAACATGTTTAAGTAAATCTATACTAATAGTAGATATCATATGTGTGTGCATAATCCAACCAATCTATAACCCCAACTTAGGATGGGGGATGCCATTCACACCGGACACCCTGGTGGCAAGGTATAAACCCCTCACATGGTTGATGTTGGTCACACCCCAAGCATCCTAGGTGGTGAGGTATAAACCCCTCACATGGTTGATGTTGGTCACACCCCAAGCATCCTAGGTGGTGAGATATAAACCTCTCACATGGTTGATGTTGGTCACACCCCAAGCATCCTAGGTGGTGAGATATAAACCTCTCACATGGTTGATGTTGGTCACACCCTAAGCATCCTAGGTGGTGAGATATAAACCTCTCACATGGTTGATGTTGGTCACACCCCAAGCATCCTAGGTGGTGAAATATAAACCTCTCACATGGTTATCCGGTTCTTTTCCCCCGGACCGAGCATGGTCATGCAACACTTTATATAGGAAATTCCCATTAGGCTCTAATGCAATCTCATGTATGGAATGAACATGTACACAAGCTTAGTTTGTCATCAACACATCTCTGGAATGCCACACATCTCATAACTCAAGCCCTAAAGCATCAATTTATCAATTCTCTATAATTGGACATTTTGTCAAACACCTTGAAGGCATGTAATGGGATCAAAGAGCATGAGAGATAGGGTAGTAATTATGCAGCCAAACCAGTGAACAACCTACAACAACGCCTTTTAACACCCACAAGGCCACATGAAAAATCTCCACATCCATTCCAAATTTAGATTCAAGTTCTAGAGTCACAACATGCTCAAAACAATCACTTTTCATGTTTAAAATTCACTTGTGCAGGAAATTTATACAAGGAACAAGACTAATTTATGAATTCTCAACTTAAACCATGAATTAGTGAGTAGAATAGAGACTAGGCACTATGGGTGGAAGGACTCATGAGTTCAACACCACATACTTTAACTCACAATGCTACCCACTTTACATAGAATCATCACAAGATCACATATAGCTTCACATAAAACTCATTTACATCATACCCTCACATATAGCTTCACATATAGCTTCACATAGGACTTTACATATAGCCTCATATAGGACTTTACATATAGCCTCATATGTGTATAATAATACAACAATATAATAACATTTATATAATGCCCTTCATGGCCTCAATTCACAATAATACAACAAATAACCACCTCCACCAAAGGTGGATCAAACCAATCAATAACAATTATATCAATACTAAGAGATTAAGTCATCTTACCATTCTTCAAAAGCCATAACCAACATTACTCAATTCCCTACTAATTCAACATTATTCATAAAGTAGGTCAACTTACCATCCTTTCCAAGCCACATTCACCATCCTTAATTCTCCGTAATATCACAATAGAATAACATAGATAATAGTAGAATTTAACTATACAATACAAGCTAAACATAATCCAATAACTAGCATGAAGATAAATTCACAATCTTTTTGCCCTTCAAGGCCAACATCCCACATTCTTCAATTCAATAAAAAAATTTAACAATTCACATATATAATACCCTTTATGAACAGCCCATACCATACTAAACACAATTTTTATAATCATCTACTCAAAATCAATACACCCACTTTATGGTGAAATTTAGAGAATTTGAGAAAACATGGGTTCATGGGGATTTCTTTCTAAAAACCATTAATAATCATTAATAACAATATAAATCATCATTTAAAACCTTTTTATGCAAGAACCCATGCTAGAATCGAAATTAGGACTTTAGGGTTTTTTGAAGAACTTTGAAAATACTTTGAATTGGCTCTTTGATTAAAAAAGGAATCAAAGATAGAGAATCCCCATACCTTAATATTGAGAAAGCCCACGAAAATCGATGAAAGAAGCCTCCAATTTGAAACCCTAGTTCTTCACCCTTCTTCTTCCTTGAACTTGAAAGAAATATATGAAGGGAGATGGGAATTGAATTAATGTTATATAGGAAATAAAATATGCCCTTTGGAAAAACGGAACCAACACTTAGAAAAAAAATGAGGCGGGTGAACAGTAAATTCGGTCACTGGAATTTGCATTTCCTGCACGGACAGATTTTACGAAAATGGGCATAACTTCTTCATCCGAAGTCCGAATGAGGTGAAACGAAGTGCGTTGGGTAGCTAACTCAAAGGGCTTTCCATGGATATGTAATGGGCCACCCAATTATTTGTGTGCTAGGAGATATGACCCTTCAAAGTAGACCCTCGAAAAAGGCTTCACTTGGAAATTTCGGATTTTGATACGGTTGCTCTAAAATTTAGGTTAGACCCATTTCCCACTCAATTTGACCCCCTAAACAAGAATATGAAGTTGGATTTTCGAAAAGCAAAATGGATTTTTAGATATAGCTAAAACAAGTTTCCGGTAACTTCCGAAGCACATTTTTAGGAACTTTTTTTTTTTTTGGGTCGTTTCAGTTGTTACTCTTCTCAAGGGTGAAATCCTCCACAGTCTTGAGCTTTCCCTCAACCTCGTTCAAGCACTTGCCTAAGATCTATACGAATTGCCTCATCGTGTTAACCCTTGCGATCCACTCTAGTTCGGGTATGACGCCAATGGGCTCTTCACCATGTTCATTGTCACTTGCTTCAGTGGTCAAAAATGGGTGAGATGTTAGTGTTTTGCTTGGTGCTTCTTTCCACCATCCAGCCTGACGTTGGTGGTGCTATCAGCGCTGATGTCTCCCTCATTAGTGATTCCCTTAGTACTAACCTAACTCTATTACCACTTTGTTACGGACATAGACTTCCACTAACGGTCCGTGCGATACTTGACAATTTATTCATGATTCTTTCACGATCTTGTAAGCTCAAGTAAGTCTTTTGAAACTTAGATCGCTAAGAGAATGAAGAAAGAAAAAGAAAGCTTGTATAGAAAGCTTTGTATTGCTTGGAAGAATGCTTTACACTTGCTTGGTTGAGCTGCAAATGAGAGCCCCTATATTTATACTACTCTCTAGAAGCTAAAGCATAAATAAAAATACTCATAAGTCCCTACATATTTACAATTTGGTCTCTCTTCTAAAACTCTCTACAGGCAGCCTAGGGAATTCTAAAGCCTTCCAAGATAATATCTAGGGAATTCTAGAGTCTTCCGCAAGCCTCTCTACTACTCTAGTGCCTCCCCTCCCCCCCTTATAGTTATGCCTCATTTGAATGGCAAAGTGACGGGTCATGATATTAAGCTTGACAACCTCATGCTTGCTTAGGCTAATCACATTTATTAGTAAGTAATATAATAAATAAAATAATATAATTATGTTTTCTTATTGTTAAAGTATTTCATTAAATTTTGAAAGATCTTAAATGAAAAAAATAAAAGGGTCCAAATTTGCTTCTACTAAGTGCTTGAAAATGTTTATTTTGCTCTCCATTAATTTTTGTTTCATTCATATCTTTGCCATTACATTATTCTTTCATATTTCTTCTTAATTAACAAAGTATTAGAAAGTAATACGTGAAATTTAATTGCCAAATTCTTAGAGGTAGGGGTGTTTATGTGTCGGTCAAAATCAAAATCAAATTAGCTTAATCGGTTATAAAATTATCAAAATCAAACCAAACTAAATATAATAACATTTATCGGTTTTGATTCAGTTATTTGGGTATTAATCATACACAAAAATAAAATAAATAATTCATTCAAAAAGTGAAAAAAAGTGACAACAAGTCATACAAAACAAAAAATAATTAGAATGATTGACATTAAGAACTTTCGATCACTGAATTTACAGTGAATAAAACTTTATAATTCACTATTTTGGCCTAAAAGAAAGAGACAGTGACATTTTCAGTCCCACAATGAATTGTGATGGACACTCATATATATGAAACCAATAAGAAAAGGGAAAATACATTAAAAAAAACCCTGAACTTGGCACGAAAACTCACTTTAATACTTCAACTACACGGGTGTTTATATACCCCCCTAATCTCATTTAAAGTGAATAAATACCCCCCTTAATGCTGACGTGGCATAAAAAAAATAGTTAAGCGCGTCTTTATTTTTTATTAAAAAATTGGTCCCACTAATATATGTATTTTATAATTAAAAAAGAAAAAAAAAACCATCCACCCCGCCACCCCTACTTTCATCTTCTCCAAACCCACCCACCCCCAATTCCCTTTTTCTTCTTTTGCAAATCTGCCCCCCCCCCCCCCCCCGGCCCTTTTTACTTATTTTGAACCCCCTTATCTCGCCCTTTCTCCTTCTTCGAATACCCCCATTGTACCCTATCTCACCTGCATCTTAATCTTCATCTTCTTTTTTTTTGTTTTCGGATCTACTAAAGAGAGAAAAATCATTAAACTTCGTTCCGATCAAACTTGAGATTTCTGTCAAACTAAAGAAAATTTCATTAACACATTTTTATGATTTCAAAAATTATGATTGTTGTATGTCATGAAAAAGTAAGGGTTTTTGAAGATGAAATATTGGAAAGGATTTTTTTATTTTATTTTTTACTAAAGGGTCGAATTCTTCTACATTTTCAATTGATTTATTTGTCCTCAAATACCAAAGAGAGCAATAAATCGGTAAAAAATTCAATGTAGGTCCATATTTGTTGCAATCTCACATCAATGGATATTGATAGAAAATGTATGAGAATTTTCTCAAAAGAAATTAGTGAAATTGTTAGAAGATATTGAGGTTGAAAATAGAGAAGTCATTGGTGAAAGTTAATGATAATCAAGCAAGAAATGAGAAAACACTAATGGAGGTGGAAGGTAGTGCATCCATTGGAGAGAGAAGGGAAAAAAAATTAAATTTTAAAAATTGATTTTTGACATGGGAGAGAGAAGAAGAAGGGAAGGAAAAAAACAAAATTTTAAAATTGATTTCCAACACGATTCTGACATGGCAATGATGTGGCATTGATATGGCAATGACTTGGCGCGTATGTAATACACTTGCCACTGTGAGACTGGTTTTGTATTCTTAGAGGGGTATTTATTCACTTTAAATGAGATTAGGGGGGTATATAAACACCCGTGTAGTTGAAGTATTAAAGTGAGTTTTCATGCCAAGTTCAGGGGGGTTTTTACGTATTTTCCCATAAGAAAAATGTCCTAACCTTGAGCATTTTTTTTTTCTTTCATTAAGTAAATTATAAATAAATTTTGATAAAAACATATATAAGATCTTTAAAATTGTTTATAAAAATGATATATTAAGTATGTATAATAAAATATTTGTATATAATTTATACATTCGGTTTGATTATTTCTTTGATATTTTTGAACAAAACCACAACCAAATCAAATACTATCGGTTTTTTAAAATCTAAAACCAAACAAACCAAACCCAAATAAAATTGGTTTATTTTATTGGGTTGATTCAATTTTTCGTTTTGAATCAATTTTTTGATTTGAATTGATTTAATCCAAATTGTTAACACCCCTACTAAGGCTGGGCACCGGACCGAAATGGGACCACCGGACCGGAATGAACCGGTACCGGACGATTTGACCGAGTTGTTGACCGGTACCGGGATGAACCGGACCGGAACTATCGGGATGGAGGCTCAGTTTCATCCCGTCCCACTATATACCGAGATAGAACCGGGATGGATCAGAATGGACTGGAACAGAACGGGATGGGATAAACGGGACGACACATATAGCTATTTCAAAAAGTAATTATTTTTTTTGAGTTATTTTGAATTACGAAAATACGAATATTTTTTTTATTTTTCTAAGTTATATTAGTTTATAGTATTTAAGTTTTAAAATTTATAATAATTTTACTTAAGTTTATTTTAAAGATATTTTTTTTAATTTTTACGTATATAAGTTTGTAAGTTAAGTTTAATAAAGTTTTTTGTTTTAGTTTTTGAGCTTATGTAGTTATGTTATAAGTTTTAAAAATTTGAATCTTTTGAAGTTTATAAGTTATTAAGTTATACTTATAACTTCTAAGTTAAATAACTTAAGTTTGTAATTTTAAAAAATTAAATAAACAAAAAATAAATACTAATAAAAGTAAATAATGACAAAAATATTATTTTTTATTTTAATTAAAAATGATTTACCGAGATCGGACCACAACCGAAATGAACTGGGATGAACCGATACCGGTATACCGGTACCAAATCATGATACCGTTCCATTCCGTGTACCGATTCAATGTATCCCATCCCGTCCCGAATACTACCGGACTGGAACGGACTGGAATGATACCGGTACAACCCGTTCCGGTGCCCAGCCTTAACCCCTACTTTAAAAAAAAAGATTCAAATTTATTCATAAATTTTTTATTGTAGCTAAAACTATCCTCATATTAGATCTTCAAATGAGGGGTGAAAGCCAAAGCAATTTTCTTTTCTAACGGTCCTTTTTTCTTTTTAATAGTTGAATTAATTCTAGACCAAAAAGCGAAGGGCAAAATTTATTAGTTTGAATATATATTGAAAAATTTAGAACACATTTGAATTGACCAATAAAAATAATTGATATATATTAAATACGAAAAAGGCACTTTTAGATGTATGTTTAAGTTGATTTTATTAATACATACTACATAATTATGTGCTTGAATAAAAGTATAAGAATTGATAATAAATAATAAGTGTATTTCGTAAAAAGATATTAATAAACATTACTTTATTACAATGATCAAAATATTCTCAAAGTTATTTCTAGAATATATAAATTTAAAGTATATTTATATAAATAAAAGTTATATTTTAGGTATAAAATGATAAAAAAAATTATCAAATCAAAAGCATTTATAAGCTAAAAAAATTCATACATGTGGCTAGAGCTGTTCAAAATCGAATCATAACTGATAAGTTGACTGCAAAATTAGCATATTGGATCAATAGTTAGTGAACGTATTAAAATTTAATACTTAGTGATTTACTAGAATGGGAGCAGAATTACTCAAATTCCTTATTGAATATACCGTTAAATCGTTAAGAATTATCTACGTGCATTTTTACCCCTTGATACATAAAGTACAATGCATATTAGTATTAATATGAAAGTCCCATTTAATATTTTGATGCTTTATATGACTTGATACATAATTTGTGAGTTGAATTTCTTAATGGTCTATTAGTCTGGATCATAATTTACAAATCTTCACTTCTTGTTTATAAAAATGTATATTTGAAATATATAAGTCGTGAAATATTAAGTTAATGTACATGTGAATATTTTTAAATGAATGTTGATGTCCATTCACCTTCAAAATTTAGGCTTTCAGGTATTTCTTACTGTGATTTATAATTGTGGAATATCAACTTAATAGGAGATCAATATATTGGTGAGTGATAGTGAAAACATGGAATATGAAATGATTGAACCAATATACCACATGATACCAAATCAATCAATATTTTATTGATTGACTAGCGAATTAGTATATTTAAAATGGAAAACTTACAAAAATAGCAAACATTAGGCCTTAAATAGGACTCTATAGCTGTAGCTTGTTTATTATGGATGTAGCAAAATGTTAGGGGAGGAGGGAGGCGAGCGAGACCTAGGAGAGAGCGAGGAGAGTGTATTTTTTTTGCTGATTTTGGAGAAAAAGAATACATATACAAACTGATTGATATCAAAATGACTAGATATTAAGAGGAGAGAGGCGAGATCGAGACAGGGAGGAGGGAGACGAGCAAGATCGAGAGAGGAAGGAGAGAGGATTGTAATTTGTATTTATTTTGCATTGTATTCTATATTTATTTTGTATCAATTATATTCAAATACAACAAATTGTATTATGTATTTATTTTGCATTGTCTTTTGTATTTATTTTGTAACAACTGTACTCGAAATACAACGAATTCAACTGTATTCATCCTCTCTTTGATTGGATACAAATACATTTGAGTAAGAGGATGACTGAATATTGTATTCATATGAATACAAATATAATTGATATAGAATTACAAAATATAATTTTTCGAATACAATTGAAATAAGATGCAAAATTCTCACTTATATCATGCTCGTCACCACATTAATACCTTTCGTTTTTTGCAAAACTCTAAAGCAAAAAGAGCAACAAGGGTCTAGGTAGTTGTTGAACTGCATTTTTTCTCACTTCTTCACTAGATCTAGACTCTAACTAGGTGGGTATGCAAACCTAATTGCTTTCTTGATTTTATTTTATTTTTTATCTTTACTGTGGGGTGGTGTTAGAATGTTGGGAGGTTTCTGATTTTTTGCTCTAATGAAGCTGCATTCTTGTATTTTGAGTGGGGGAGAGGGGGTGAGAGAGAGAGAGGGAGCAGGAGGAGAGGGTATGAGAGAGCAGAGGGCAAGAGAGAGGGAAAATATTTGTTATAAAAATAATATATTGTTCTTTTTTATAATATATTAAAACTAAAATTATTTTTCATAAATAAGTTGCTAATTTTGACTAGTTTAATATTTTTTCATTTAAAATCTGCTATCTAATAAAACAGTTTAATATTTTTTCATTTGAAATCTGCTATCTAATCAAACAAATTATTAAACATAATTATCTCCCTGCTCCATCAAAACAAATGCATACACAAATTTTAAAAATACTTATAAAATACATTTCTTAACGATTAAAAAGATAATCTCAAAAAGGTTAGACGGCGAATGGAAAGCCTGAAATTTGGTTGATATTTATTCTGATTGTTGTTGCATTCATACGTTAGACAGAAAGAGAAGGGGACAGCACAGTCTGTGTTGACATACAATTATTAGACCAAAACCATCATTAATTAGATACTATTTTTTCAAAATATAATTTGATACACTTATTTTACTAGTACAAGCTAGTATAGTAAGTAAGATAGATATATTTTTGGAGAACTCTTTTATTTACACAGAAAGAAAAACAAAACCCTTTTGAAGGGTTGTCTTTTCTTTTCTTTTCTTTTCTTGTGCGGCTAGCTACCATTTTCAGTGTAAAAGTTTGTCCCCCCTGTAAAAAAGAAGAAAAGAAAAAAGCTATGTCAGGTTTATATAATCCCAACTTTTCACCTGCTAGAGCTGCTTCTCCTCAGATTAGAAGTACACCAGATGTTGACAGGTAATTGCTTTTTCCGTAATTTTCTGTTATATAATCAATCAACTTACTCATCAAATCTTCATCTCTCTTGTTAGTAATCACTACTTGTCAGAGCTGTTGGCGGAACATCAAAAGCTTGGACCTTTTATGCAAGTTCTTCCTATATGTAGCAGACTCTTGAATCAAGGTTACTTCCTTGTATTGGATCTACCTTTTTTTTGCATTTTTAGCACTTAGATCCGACTCAATTGGATATCACTTACATTTTACTCCTATCTCTACCTTTTGCGATGCAAATGGAACAGAATTCCAACACTTACACATGCTAAATTGGTTCATTTCCAACTTCATGTTCACAAATCACAAGCAGACATTCAGAAAATTGTATCTTTTCAAATTGATATAACATGGTTGTGCCGATAATCACTAGAAAATTGTTATTCAAGCTTAGTGATACTTGTTTGGACTGCAAATTGTGTGTCTTATTAATTAGTTATCAGTTTTAAATTGTACCCTAAAGGCACTTGTAGCCTTTGGCTGTATGCTCTTGTTACACGCTACTAAAAAGCGTAAGAAATTGAAAATGAGGAAAAACAAGTAAGGTGATGGAGCAGTCATTTGTCAAACTATGTGCTGGAGAGTGTGGGTTTGAATGTGATCTAAATCCTTGCCGGAAATGATATCTGGCCAGTTTAGTAACCTTCGGATGTGCTTGGGATGGAATTTTGATAAGTAAGGTTTTACCTGCAACTTGAATTTGTTAAGAATCTTAAGTCTGATGATATTTACAATTTGTACCTCATTCCTCTGGGGTACACGGTATGATATGTTTATCTTCTTAATCTTGTGGAGCTTAATCCACATTCCTTTTCCAACCTTTGGTGATAATCAAATTGGCTGTGGTGTTAAAACTATATTTTTTCTTAGTCATGAACCTGTTCCTTAATTATTGATTGGCGCTTGATAAATATGATCTGGGTTTCAGAGATTTTAAGGGTTTCTGGAATGCTGCCGAACCAAGGATTTGGTGAACTAGACAGATTGCGACATAGAAGTCCCAGTCCTATGGGTTCAGCAAACCTTATGTCAAATGTTGCTGGAGCAGGATTGAGTGGTTGGAATGGACTTCCCCAGGAGGTAATTGTTTTTTTGATGTTATCTTTGACACTTGGATCAATGTAGCAAATGTCTTCTCTTAACTGGACTATCCTTTTATATCTTGTGGGACATGTATAGATGTTAAATCCTGCTAATGTCTGCCTAACTGAATACTGCTGTTGGGTCCAAGTGAAGCAAATGGATATAAATTTTCTTAATGTCTTCACATCGATGGAGTATGAACAGTGTGTTGTGGCAACTATTGTTAATAAGTTTTTTAATACCAATAAAATATATTAATTAGCATGCTTGCTCGTTTCTGGACTAAGTGCATTAGTTTACCAAATAAATCAGCTTCTTTTTCTTTTATCTTCAGAAGTATCTCGTTATTTTGAATCCCCCTACTTCTTTTAGTAAGTACTACATACATGCTTTTTTTTTAGAAGAGTGTCAACCATATAATGAAAATCCAAAGAAAAAAAAAGAGCAAAGTTAGAGCTTTACGGTTCTGCGTGATTGCAAGTTCAAATTTAATTTATTTTTTTTAGCAAAATAAGTGGCTGAATCCATTGGAGTATGTGGACCAAGTGTACAAGAATTCCTTACCCATTGAAGGTTACGCCTAGTTGATGTTCATAGGTTAAGGAAAGCATATATGCTTCAGCCACTTATTTCAAAAAAAGTGGCATCTGGCGATAAATCATAGTCTAGAATCTAAATAGAGTGAATTTACTGTTTTTACTATCCTGAGTTCCTCACTATTTTTAATAATTGGAACTTAATAGCTGCCTGCTTTATATTTGATTATAAGTTAGTAATAACTTCTTTTTGCTTTCTCAAAAAAATGAGTTAAAAGTACTCTACTAACTTAGTACTTTAGGAGTTAGGCGTCACTTTTATCTAAGGAAAAGACTCATAAGTTTCTAGATGCTGTTAAATGGAACCATAGCAGTGGCTAGATAGAGAACACGGTACCTATAGAGAAATAATACAGAGTGCACTTTGAGGCTGAGCATTCGGAGGTAGCAACATTGTCTATGCAATTTGGACAATCTTGTCCTGGAATCAAAATAATTTTTACTTGAAGCAGCTGTACTGCTCTTACACTTTCTTCTTCCTGAAATATATTATTCTACTATTAGATTTGACAAAGGGTGTATTTGACTTTTGGCATACGTTTGGTGGAAATACCTCACAACCTGGTCTACATGGTCAGGTTCCATAACAAATAAAAGAAGTGTGTCATCTGCTCTATGCGGATGATACTATCATCATTTGTGAACCTACAGCAGAACAGATTAGCTACATCAGAGTGATTTTGGTTTTGTTTGAAGCAGTTTCAGGTTGAAAGAAAACTGGGAAAAAGTAGTCTCTTTCTGGTAAATGAGGTCCCTCAGATCCAGCAACTAGCAAATATATTGGGATGCAAAGTGGAGCATTTGCCTACCATATACCTGGGCATTCCCCTGGGTAGCAAACACAAAACAATGGAGATATGGAATGGTATTCTGGTGAAAACGGAGAAGAAACTTGCTAGATGGAAGGCACAATACCTATCCCTAGGGGGTAGATTGATCCTCATAAACTCTGTTCTGGACTCTTTACCAACGTATGTGATGTCCTTGTTTCCAATCCCAGCAAAGGTGGTGAAAAAACTAGACAAGCTTAGAAGGAACTTCCTATGGAAAAGCAATAAGGAGGGGAAGGGTTATTATAACTTAGTCAACTGGAAGAATGTTCTTCTTAGCAAAGAAAGAGGGGCTTAGGGATCAGAAATTTGAGGCTGCAAAATGAAAGCCTTTTGATGAAATGGCTATGGAGATACACTAAGGAAGATGCAGTTCTCTGGAAGGAGGTTATAGTAGCAAAATATGGAGAACTAAATCCCTGGTGTACAAAAATTACCTCTGAACCATACGGGGTGGGAGTATGGAGGACAATCAGGAACCTATGGCCACAAATGGAAGGAAATATGTATATTAAGGTGGGTAATGGAAACAAAACTAAATTTTGGAAAGATGGTTGGATAGATCAAACCTCTCTTAGAGAGCTTTTTCCAGATTTGTTTCTAATCTGTGAGAACCCTGATGCTAGAGTGAGTGATTGTTGGACAGAACAAGGATGGGACATATCTTTAAGAAGACTACTTAATGACTGGGAGGTGGAGAGGGTGGCAGCACTACTGGAAAAACTAGTTGGAATGATTATAACTACAACAGCAACAAACAAGATCAAGATCCTGTGGAAACATAGCAAGGATGGAGTCTTCTCAATCAACAATGCCTACAAAAGAGGACTAATGGGGATGATAGGGGCCCCAAAATATAATTGGAACTACTTTTGGAAGAGTGACATTCCTACAAAAGTAAAGTGTTTCACCTGGTTAGTGATAAAGAGAGCATGTTTAACAAAAGTTCTACAAAGAAAGGCAGACAACTTGTTCCTAGGTGTTTTTTGTGCAACTTGACAGGGGAAACAAATAACCATCTCTTCCTGCATTGTAAGTTTACTGCTCAAATTTGGAACTTGTTTCTCAACATCACAAGCATGAACTGGACAATGCCGTAACATACATCGATCTGTTGAGCTCTTTGGATTAGGAAGGGAGGCAGTAAGAGTCAAAAGAGATGGTGGAAGCTAACACCATCATGTATATGGTGGTCAGTCTGGAAAGTAAGAAATGGAAGATGTTTTGAAGATAGATCCAATTCCATCCACAAAGTTAAATGGAATTGTATAGTATCTCTACTTTTTTGGTGTAAACAGCTTTGTATAGATGATATAGACCAGATTATAGATTTGATAGGAAATGTGTAAGTATCCCTTTTTGGAGGTAGCCAGCATACCCTTAATGCTGAAGAATTCAATCTTACCAGTTTCAAAAAAAAAAAAAAAAAAAAAATGGAATCTCATTGGATTCTAATGCATACACTAAAACAAGCTGCTTTTTTTTTTTTTTTTTTTTGATTCTTCAACATTAAGGACATGCTGGAGACCTCCAGAAATATTGGGTTGATTTTGGCATACTGGTAATTTTGGCGTACTGGACACTAAAAGGAGCTGCTTATTTTATGACACTAATATAATATACTAGGCCTGATTTTGTGTTCTGATTTAAATTTCTATGAATCATGTATTTCTTCCTTGTCAGCATGTAATTTGAAGTACTTGACTTATTAAATGAAGTTCTTTTACTCGTAGAAAGGTTTTTCAAGCTACTTTTGCATAGTTATTGATTGCTTGATTTTCAGTAAACCTCTAGAAATATTGAGTTGTCTGCATGGACATACGAGCTGTCACTTCATATCGTTCATTCTTTAAAGTAAAATTGTCTAATTTTAATTTGGTTGGGTTTTTATTTTAGTTTAGGTGAGAGACCTGGCAATAATTATTCAGGTTCACAAGGACTGCATTAGACAAAGAGAAAAATTTTAAGCTAGATGTATGAGTGTGGTTAGTGTGAGTTGATGAGATCAACAGTGGGCCTGTGGAGAAGAATGCAGCATACCAGAACATCACTCTTTCTTGTCCCAAGGTTGCAGATTGGTTCTTTGCCTTGTAGAGGTCCCAAAAAAAGAATTATTGTATTGCAAATTGATTATCTGGTTGTAGATCACAGGATATTTTTTCTCCATGTGCATCCTAATATCTTTTGTCCACAATCAAGGACTGAGCAAGGATAGCCGAGCCCTGCAATTACATGACTTGTCCTTGCCCAGTTCATTGCTTGTAACCAAAGCTTTGGACGCTGTGAAATGTTACTCACAACTAGTTTTGATAAACTTTATTTAAGGAGAGAGAATGTTTAGCTGCAAAGCTATCTTCTTCAGACGTGGATATTTTCTAGGTCTTTGGTTTCCCTTCTCATGCATTTCCTTTTGGGTGCTATATGTGTCCATAAGCGGCGGAGTACAGTCATCTGATTGATCCAAAGTTGAAACAAGCATATGTCGACATTGGAGGGATCTCAAGTCTCTCATGCATTCCATGTATAATAATGCAGTCTTAAGGATGTGACTGACACAGTATATGGACACAAATTTTGGAAGCTTCAGATTATCTTTTGATAACAAGGGTGATGTGACTGTCGAATTTAGCTATATTCTGAATATATTTTGGAAACAGAGATGTTTGACTCATCGTATTTGTATTATCTCTTGGGTTTCTCCATCCGGACATCAATTTCTCATAATACCAGAAAATTGACCCCCAAAAAAACAATATAGGTGAACCCGTAAAATGCAAAATTGGTTCCCTGAGAATTTTTGTTTTATCACTTATCTGGGTATAGTAATTTGAAGGTAAGAATGCGGGATTTTGGCTGGACAAAGTGTGAAGATACAGACGGTTTCTAGCTCGTTTTGGAGGCTATTATTGCATACCGATTGTCACATCAGTTATAGTTATACTGGTTGTCACATCAATTATAGTTAAGGTTAATACTCTGACTGGTTTCAGCAGTATAGCTGTGTGCAATTTGCTCCTGTTGAACACTTTTAGGACTGATAGTTTCTTTTTTTGTGCTTAATTATCTCTCAGTCGGCATCCTTCTTTATTTTTACAATCCAAAGTGCCAAGCATTTTGTGCTGTCAGATAACTGGTTCTCTTCTTCTTTGCTAGTTATTTTTCCTTGTTTTATCTAAAATACCAATTCTCAAATTTGTTACAGAGGTTGAGTGGACCTCCTGGAATGTCTATGGACTGGCAAGGGGCCCCAGCAAGTCCTAGTTCGTACACTGTGAAAAGAATATTGCGGTTAGAAATTCCAGTAGACACTTATCCAAATGTAAGGCTGTTAGTGCTGTTGTTTAACCACAGTTTGCTTTGGAATAGGTATATAGTTTAGTAGTATAGGCTTGTGTGAACTTTGAACTAACTTCATTTTGGATTTCAGTTTAATTTTGTCGGGCGACTTCTTGGCCCCAGAGGGAATTCATTGAAACGGGTGGAAGCTACCACAGGATGCCGTGTTTTTATTAGAGGAAAAGGCTCAATAAAAGATCCAGACAAGGTAGTTTTCATCTTCTTTTCTTTCTCACTACTGTTGGATTGCGTGGTTGATTGCATCACAGCTATAACTGTAGAGATATATAAACTATTCATTGTTAGAGCCAATGATTGTCGGGTTTTTCCGACTTCAATTTGGTTTGGAGTCTTGGCAATTGATTGATTAATTATCAGGTCTTTTACTTATTACTTCTACCAATTTGAATAAATAAGTGAATAAATGTCAGGTTACGACATCCTTTTGATGGGCTGCAATTTTTCCCTTAGCATTTCAAAAAAGAAGTGCAGCTGGATCTTTCTATTTGCTATAGCTTCCTCACATTAATCCTTTTAAGTATATTTGTATAAGAAGGGTGTGACTTACCTATCAACCAAGGTCTTAAATATGAAGTGACCCATCCAAAGTGGATATTTAGTGTGGAGATGTATTTGAGTGACTGCATTGAAATGCCTTTTGATAAAGCAAGATTCTAGACAATCAAAGGACAGAGTAGAAATGGTGAAAGAAGTTGAGTGCTAGTTCTTGGGATGCATGAAATAAAAACAAGCTATTGCATCTGATAATAAGTGCTCTTTAGTTCAGAGAAAATCAAAAGTTGTGTGAAATACAAGTCAGTATAGTGGAACTCGATAAACCAAGAAGATCATACTGCATCTATCAAATTTCTGTTTAATGCTAGTTCCCTTATGATTTTTTTGTTTATTGTTACTAACAACGTTAAAATATAGACCATATTTTGGTATTTGAAGTTTAGTTACTACAGAACTATGTCTTTTTTTTTTTTTTGAAATAGATAACTTTGTATTATATCATAAAACAGTACATGGGTTGTACTGCACATACAGATGTCTTAATTTCCAGTGTTTTCAGTCTATATTGAGCCTTAAACATCAATTATAGATACTGTCATCGGAGTATAACTGATTACACCAAAAACATAACAATAAAATGCAGCACAACTGAACCTTTTGGACACTATTTTCTATGCTCTCAAAATACCTAGAATTCTTTTCTTTCCAATTAGTCCACCATATACTTGCAAGGATAATTCTCCATCTGTTTCTGTCCTTTGCATTCACCCTTGCTGCATCCCAACTCTTTAAAGACTTTGAAACCTTTCTGGGCAAAGGTCCAAGAGATGCCTTTGAGGTTTAAAAAAACCTCCATAGTTGTTGGGTATACTTGCAGTGTAGGAATAAATGGTTCACCAAGTTATCCTCACAAAGGAAACATTTAGAGCATAATGTTATCCCTCTTTTCATCAAGTTATCTTGAGTCAGAGCAGTTTCTTTGGCCCACAACCATATGAAGCATGAAACTTTATGAGGTATTCTGCTTCTCCATATTTGTTTTCATGACCGATTGTGTATTTGTGGGTTTGTCTGATCCATCAACCTATAGGCTGATGAGTTAACTTTGAATTTTCCTATGCTATTGCCCTTCCATCACATAACATCTTCCCCTGTTTGTCGCCCATTGAAAGCTTCCACAATGTTGAAAAATTCGGACACTCCTACTATTTCCGCATCATTGAATTGTCTTCTGAAATTAAAGCTCCACCCCTGATTTGGCCATAACTATGCTATGGTATTTTGTCATCCCAGAACTATATTATATATGTTAGGGAAAAGTACTTCTAGCCTCTAGGTTTCCCTTTTCATGTCACTCATCTTTCCAGAATCTTGTCTTGCTTCCATTTTAAACTTTGATCCTTGCATTACTCTTAACTTCATCCCATAGGCCTCTTGTTGATCTCCACAAACTTACTCCATAAGGTGTAGTCACTTCTATGTCATTCACATATCTTCACCTTCACATTTTGCACTTATTACCCTTTCCATAGCATCTGATTATCATTGACAACTTCCACAACCCCTTTATTCTGAAAACTTTACTCTGCACCTTCAGGTTCTTTATCCCTAAACCCCTGCTTCTAGCCAGTTATCACTACTTTCACTTCACCAGATGAAAGCCTTTCCTCTCCTTGTTTCCACGCCATAGTGATTTTCTCCTAATACTGTCCAGTCTCTTGATGACTCCTGCTGGTATTGGGAACAAGGTCATCATGTAGTTGGCAAGGCATCTTGGACAGAAATGATGAGTGTCGGTCTGCCTCCCAAGGACAGATATTGAGTTTTCCATCTAGCCAATTTTTTTTCAAAGTTCTCCCCCACACCATTCCATATATCAACAAGGTTGAATTTGGCACCTAGAGGCATGCCCATGTAAGTTGTTGGCAGAGCACCAATTTCCCCACTAAAGATTGCTGCTAGGCAGACCATACCATATTTGTGACTTCATTGATTGGATACACCAAGCTCTTCCTCCAATTGATATGTAGTCCAGAAATTCCTTCAAATAGAATTAGCATAACCCTCAGATATTTTAGTTGTTGTTCCTCAGCATCACAAAAAACTAGGGTATCATCTGCATACCATAGGTGTGTCTATGTCACCTCCAAACTATCACTACCCTCTCTGGCAACATCAGAACCTTTCAATCAGGCTTTGTTGTATTTTGTTTTGATCATACTATTCACCCCCTCCATAGTGTGACTAAAAACAAAAAAGGCGACAAAGGGTCACCTTGCCAGAGACTTCTCTGAGTGTTGAAAAATCTTGCAGGGGATCCACTAATAAGCACCGAAAACTTGACAGTTGAAATACAATGCTTTATCCATCTCAACCATTTCTGCCCGAAGCCCATTCTTTCCAACATCTTCAGAGGGTAGTAGATAGCTCCAGTTGACATGATCATATGCATTCTCTATGTCCAGCTTGCCTAGTATACCAGGTTTCTTCTGGTTGATTCTGGAATCTACACCTTCATTAGTCATCGACACGGCATTCTGTAGTAGCTTCCACCCGTTTCATTCGCAATCAGCACATCAGTTAGAGACTATTCAATTTGTAGACTCATTTCTTGGTAGTTTTCTGTATCTTGTGGAGTCATCTGTGCACGCTGTATTATTGGAGTTCTAACATATTTTCATGATTAATAATTTCAAGGAGGAGAAACTAAGGGGAAGACCAGGATATGAGCACCTGAATGAACCACTCCACATTTTAATTGAAGCTGATTTGCCAGCCAGCGTTGTGGATATTAGATTGAGACAGGCACAGGAAATCATAGAGGAGTTGCTCAAGCCGGTGGTATGTATCTCAGATTTGTTCCCTCTTTGTGGTTTTGTATCACTTTGTTGCATATTTGAGAGCACCCAAAAATGAAATAAGTTTACAGTTGATTGTAGAGAAGCTATAATTTTGTTACCTTATTTTTTCTTTTTTTGGAAAAAGGTCAACTATAGAGGTGGTTGACCACGACAACTATTTTAAGTAACTTGACCTTTAACATATTTGAATATTGAGATATCATCAGTGGCTTCTAGATAGAATTTATTTACTTCCCTTTTTTTCTTTGATGAGAAGAAATTCTCCTATTAGGTGCACTTCTTTTTTGTAGCAAATGAGTATTAAATTTTTGTGCAATGCTTTTATCTACAGGATGAATCAGAGGACTACATAAAGAGACAGCAATTGCGTGAACTGGCGATGCTAAATTCAAATTTCAGGGAAGAGAGCCCTGGACCAAGTGGCAGTGTCTCTCCTTTCAATACTAGTGGCATGAAACGTCCCAAGACTGGCCGTTGAGAGAAATGAGAAATTGAAGTTGTTGATGCTAAGAGAGGTTTGTACTCCTCGGACATGCCTCTCAACATACATCATATCCGCATCACTACCTAAACCCAAGCTATAAATAGACACAGGTCCTTGCGGGTGATTTTTGGTTTGCTTTTGGGTTTTATTTATTTTTTCAACAACAGAAATGAAAAAGAGTAAAAAGGAAAATTAGAACTTATGGTCTATACAGTTGGCTTTTTTATTTAGGTTTGGTCATGTCAGTCCCTTGTAAACTTCATTGATTTATTCTTGTGTTAGTAATTGTAGTGTGAAATATGCTGTTATTGGTACATGGTAACATTAGCAGTTTGAAGCCAATAGGTCTTTCCTTCATTTTGTTGGAGTCGTACATTTGGACAACTATTATCAAAGAGACACCAATATTGGTGCTTTGACTGGAGTTGGATTTATGTATATTCACCTATTAGTGCAACATGTAATATGTTGAAATGCGACAGTATTTTAAATTCTTTCTTGGGTGATCTGTTTGTTTCTTGTGCTAGGAAATAAGAATTGGCCCAAAGGTATCATCCATAGAAAGGTTCTAAAAAGGGTTTGAGAGCATATTATAGAGTCCGGAGCTTAAAGGACAAAAAAAATTGACAAAAATTTTGAAAGGGCACATCAAAATTTTTTCTAATCAAAAGGGCAAAATTGGTATTGATGTAGTGATTTTATTTTGACGCCGTTAACAGATCAAAATCGCTGCCCTATCAAAGATTTTGTCCAACTTTTTTTTTCCCAAAAAATCACTACCCGTGCAGCGGTTTTGTGTTTTTTTTTTAAAATAAAATAAAATCGCTGCTATGGCAGCGTTTTTATTAAAACGATTTTTTTTAAATCGCTGCTGTTGCAACGTTATTATAAATTTTGTGGAAAATTTTTATTTTATTTTTTTAGAAATCGCTGCCAAGGCAATGATTTTAGTGGAATATTTTTTTATTTTTTTTATTGAAATTTCTGTCAACTAGTCAACATCTAATTGTAAATTTTTAATTTTTTTTAAATCACTGCCTTGGCAGAGATTTTAGTAAAGAATTTTTTTTAAAAAAAAATCGCTGCCAGGGAAGCGAAATTCCCCTCTAACTTTTTTTAAAAAAAAATATCGCTTCTGACGCAGCGATTTCACAAATAAAAATTGTCTTATATATTCATGATCATTATTTGAATTGAAGTGTGCCAGATTACAATATGGGAGAGCCTAGCCATGCTTCCATGCACTTGAATTTTTTTTCTACCGGAGCCAACTGATAGGTAAATAATGTGATGTTTTCTTATTTATTAAAATTAATTTTTTTTAATATGCAATATATTTATATAATTATATTTTATAGATGTGACCAACTTCAAGATGCAGTGAATTATTGTACACAAATTGTGAATAATAATGTCATGGGTGATGAACGAGTTGATGAGTTGCATAGTGATGAACCTTTGGAGCATGAATTAACAGACAATGATGAAATGTATGAGGATGATGATGATGATGTGGATAGTGCACCTAATGCACCCGTTGAAGATCAAAGTGTTAATCATCATTCTACATTGATTCCATACTTAGATCACACTGAAGAAAGTGTAGAAGATTTTATCTATACAAGAGATGATGGTTCTATCCAAACGACACTTTGGAATCCAAACAATCCTAATTATATCCAGTCAGGTTTGATTGTTGCAAACTAAATATTTTGTAGTTATTTATTTATTTATTTATTTTATATTGATTAATCTAATTTGTATATGCAACTAGGTATGCTATTTATGAATAAGAAGCAAATGAAATCTGTCGTAAGAGCATAGTGTTGCAATAAAAAAAGAATTTTTTTGTGATCAATCCAAGAGCAAAAGTTGGAGAGTTATTTGCAACCGTCATGAGTTGGAGTGTAATTGGATGATTCGCTTTAGAGAGATTTCAAGTGGTATATGAAAGGCAGGAAAAATGATTTAACTGCATACTTGTCTCACAGATAATTATAAGGAGGATCATTTCAATTTGATTAGTAACATGATTGTCACTTCCTTGATACCATATGTTATGCAAAATTCAGACATAAATATTAAGATGATCCGTGAAATCATCAAAGGAAACCATCACTATACTCCTAGTTATAGAAAAGCACAAAAAGGTCGGAGAAAAGCATTTCAAATGATTTATTGTGATTTTGAAAGTTCATTTAAGGCATTACCTCGATACATGGTTGCACTACAATTATTCAATCCAGGCACTATTATTGAGTGGGAGCATCATTCTACAACAATGCAAGGTGAGCAAATCTTTAAATTTCTTTTTTAGGCTTTAAACAGAACATTGATGGTTTCAAAAGTTGTAGGCCGGTCATTTCCATCGACGGCACACATCTTTATGGTTTGTATGATATGAAACTGTTAATTGCGGTTGGAATTAATGCGAATGGAAATATTTTCCCACTTGCATATGCTTTAGTTGCACGTGAGAGTTTTGAGTCTTGGTCGTGGTTTCTCAAGTTATTATGGACACATGTTGTTTGTGAACGACAAGGTATTGGTCTCATTTCTGACCGTCATCAAGAAATCTTGCAATGTATTCAATCTTATGATTGGTTGAGTTCACCCAACACATACCATAGCTTTTGTGTTCGACACTTAAAAGCAATTTTTAATAAAAAAATTGTAAATAGTGAACTCGAGAAATTAATGTGGTTGGCTGCTACAGAGCACCAGAAGAAAAAGTTTGTGCAACGGATGCAACAAATCAAAAAATTGTCTCCTGCAGCATGTGAATGGTTAAATGAATTTTCTTTAAAAAAATGGACAATGTATAAGGATGGTGGTCGTAGATGGGGTGCCATGACAATAAATGTGTCTAAGTCATATAATGATTTATTGAAAAAAGCTCGGGGGCTTCCTGTGACTGCCATGGTTAGAATGACGTTCAAAGTTCTTGTTGATCGTTTTGTCGAAAGAAACAACCTTGCAATCATATTACTTCAAAGTAATATGTCGTGGCCTCTTGCAATAGATAAAAAATTTAATGATTATTATCAAAGAGCTCAAGGGCACACAGATATGATGACTTACAACACTGGTGATGGAGTATTTGAAATTCTTACTTTTTCTCATGATGGTAAAGGTGGAAATGTCCACAAGGTTATTGCAAAAGGTAAGAAATGTTCTTGTGGAAAATGGAGAAATTATCATATGCCTTGCTCGCATGTCATTAAATTTTGTGGACTTCACGGAATCGAGTCAAAGTCATATGTAAGTAAATTCTACAGTACAAAATATTGCAAACAAATATACACTAAGACATTTACCCCAATGGGTGATGAAATGTATTGGCCGCCAACTCCTTTTAATTTAATTGCAAATACTGAATATTTGCGGACATGTGGTATGCAAGTAAGAAGCCGACTTAAGAATGATATGGATATAGCTCTGGCTCGCATGGCCAGAAAATGTAGTGTTTGTAAGGAAACAGGTCACACAAAGGCACGATGTTCTACTAGATTTTAAATATATTGTCTATGTTTTTAAGATGAATATAATTTTTCTGTCTTGTTATTAATATTATAATATATCATTTTTAAATACTTGTTGACATGAATTTAATCTGTTTTGTTGTATTTTAAATATATTGATTAAATTAATCTTTCAAGTGAGTTACAAAGTAAAAAGATAATTTAATATTTTGTAAGTACACTATATTTATATTATAATTATATAATTGATTTGACCTAACTTAAAAAGTAATGATTTGACATAACTTAAATGAAAAAAAACATCCAGCAAATGTTGAAAATAAAGAGGAGAATCTCACTGCAATAACAATAAATTTCAAACTCTTTGTTCAAATTTACACGAAACAATAAATTTCAACACACATAAAAATCTAAGTTACTGCATAAAACTCTTTAGCCTTTCGAATAAAGATACATAAAAATTATTCTTTTGAGTTTTTTTCCGAATCTTCTACGTCTTCATTTTCAGAATCTTTCTCATTTTGATAGTGACAACCTGTTTCACGTCTAGTTGATTTGTGTAGCCTAGATGTTCTTTGAGGTGGATTTTCTCTATCAAAAATTAAATATTGTGAAGCTTCAGCATTAAACCTTGGATCATGGGACATAGTTACCTATAATACAATACAATATAATATAATTAAATAAATATGCACAAAAAATTAAGAAAAAAATATAAAATTTCTATGAAAATTATTATACTTACATTTGAAAAATTCAACCTCCCACCAAATGGAAAATTATGTATAGAAAATTCATGCATACCATGCTGAATACCATATTGAGATCCGCTAAATTGCGCAAAATCAGATATCGAAACATGTGGCGTTACAAAACCAACTGTTTCCTGACTTGAAAAATTAGCATTAGTGTTAGAGGGCCCTGCAGAAAAATCAAACGTGGGATAATAAGGCTCGGGAGTAGCCACCAAATGTGTGTTATTATCAACCAAATTATCTCCATCAATCAAATGATGCTCCGCACGATTTCGACCACGACCTTCACCAGCGCTCCTTCTACCTCGACATGCACCATCTCTAGGTGTTGTTTGTCGCGATTGGCGAGATACTTGTACTGGTGGTGGTTCACCGTATTGAGTGGGAGGATTGTAATCAGGAGCAAAGCTCAACCGAGTTCCTTGGAAGGCCGCATTCATTGACTCCATTGAAATACGAGCGACTTCCTCCGCATATTGTCTCATTTCATTATATTGCATTTCATGACCCCTAGCCTATAATGAATAAAAAAATATTAATAACAAAAAAATTGCTAAAGATAGATATAATAATTTAAAATTTACATAATATACATACTAATGCCTCATGTCTTCCTGCTACGTGATGATACCCTTTTTGTACAGCATGTTGTGAATTTCTAATGAACATGCGGGAATGCCTCATGTACCAACGAAAGTAATCTGCTTGATCACTTACAAATGGAGGTCGAAATATACGATTTTGACGTTGTTTCCATAAATATTGTGTAGTTAAACGCATCTATATCCTCTTGTTTTATTTTGGATAGTTTATCATGCTTAAAATGATGTTTGGAAAATTGGGTACACGATCCAGGAACATGTTGTAAATAACCAAACTGTCTCACAACAAGATCAATCATGTGCCACTCATGATAAATTTCACAAATAAGTGGCACATGTGCCATCCAGATAGATTGTCCTGACCTACACCACTCAGGCAATCCATTAATAACATCTTCTGAATAAGGTTGCCACATAAACTATAAAAAAAATGTAAGTAAGATAATTATTAATTTTTTTTGGCAAAAAAAATAAAAACAAGTATGTACATTAATTAAAGCAATCTGATGAAATATTTATTTTGTACTTTTATGTCATATAATATCTTATTTTGAGGACCTACCAAAAATCTATGTATATGTCATTATATTCACATGATTTTCTTGGATAGTGAGATATAAGTGTGAATAGTTAAAAATTTAAATAAAATGGGATACAAATATAAATAGTTAAAGTTAAAAATACTAATAATATTTAAATACCTGATTATTAGTTAGATTATCTAGTACATCCCTAATCACACTGATTACAGTTCGTGCCTCATTTTGATGATTTCTACGTCGCGTCCATTTACGTGCAAGCGTAGTTGAAGCCTCAAGTTGATTGGTCCTTAGAGATTTCGGTAATGCTTGCAGGGGAATAATACGTTCCCATGCCCAAATCTACAATAAATAAAATTCAACATTTCTTAGAATACAATTAAATTTAAAAGTGCATATTACTAGTATATAAAAAATAATTTAAAAAAAATGTATACCTGCATTAAAGAGAGAAATCCACAAACTTCATTTGATTGTTTCATTGATGCACGACATAAGCAATTATACAAATATGATAATGTGGCTGCTCCCCATGCTTGTGTTGACATTACATTTAAATTTTTCATGTCAATCAAAAGGTCTAAATTAAGCTTATTATTAGATTTATCTGGAAATATTGATCCACCACATAACCATAATAAATATAATCTAAACTTTTGTTGCACCTTATGCTAGTTGAATGATCAGTAATATCATCTAAACCTTCAATATGCTCAATTAATTTATATGTTAACAATCTATTAACACTAGAAAAACAATCATTATCGGGTAACCATCCCATTAATTCAAACATCATTTTTTGTCTACCCAAAACTCCTAAAGTATCAGCGCCATGTAAAATTATAGGACTTACCATCTATTACCATTCCAAACAAAATTTCTACATCTTGTAAAGTTATGGTAGCCTCGTCAATTCGCATGTGAAAGGTATGTGTTTCTAGACGACACCTTTCAATTAAAACAAAAATTAATCCGGAGTCATACAACACACATCCTACATCAAGAATTTCTTTAAACCTACAATTTTCAAAATATCGACAAATGCGAGGATGTATGGATGAAATTTTATATGTGGCCAAAATTCAACATCACCGCGATGCGTATATATGTAAGAATTCTCTTCTCTTAAGCTACCGTCACAAATTTCTTCGGAACGATGATGAACTTGAATTGTTAATACATCATACTCTACTGGACCAGGATGTACCTAATATTTGACTGATGCATATCTATAGACAAAATATAAAAATAAGTCTTAATGTTAATATAATTATTTAAGAGATGAATATATTCACAATACCATATAAAAGTTAAAAATTAATTCTTAAAACTAAAAATAAAATAAATCCAAACTTACCTTATAGAGGAAAGACTTTTGAAAAAAATTGAAAAAGTTTGAAAGGAGAGTTGAAAAATTATACATGAAGTTTGAAGGGAGACTTCAACCAATTTATAAGAAAATTTTAAATGAAACATGTAAACTTTTTCTATTTTTTAGGCATGCCTGTGAGTTGGAATTTTTTTTTAATATGACATGTGAATGTTTGAACAATTAAAAAAAAGAAGAGAAATTTGGAAGGAAATTTTGCTGCTTGTCAATGAAATAATTTTTTTTTAATAAGATTTTAAAAAAAAATTGGCAACGATATTTAAAAAATATATATATAAAAAAAGTTCCGCTGAGGCAATGATTTCTAAAAAAAATAAAATTATAATAACGCTGCAACAGCAGCGATTTAAAAAAAAATTAACGAAAATCGCTCCCAAGGCAGCGATTTCCAAAAAAAAAATTGTTTTTATAAAAACGCTACCATACCAGCGATTTTTCTTTTTTAAATCGCAAAAATGCTTCATGGGCAGCAATTTTTTGAAAAAATAAAATAAAATAAGTTGGACAAAATTGCTGATAGGGAAGCGATTTTGCCCTTTTGGTTAGAAAAAAATTGATGTACCCTTTTGAAATTTTTGTCAAATTTTTTTGCCCTTTAGGCTCCGGACTCACATATCATACTATAGCTCAATGCATGATTTATGAGAACCATCAAAGGTGCATCTTTTGATATAGAATAAGATTAAATGCACTAATGGCTTTATGAGAACCAACAAAGGTGCATCTTTTGAAATCGAAAAGGTTAAATGCACTTGAGCTCTTTTCATGCCCTTGTGCAATCACTTTCCTTTCTAATGGCTTTAATTGAGACTTTCCCATCGATAAGGATTATTTGAGCTTTACTATTTCTACTACCTGATAGATGAGGTATAGGTGGAGAAATTGGAGCACGCGATTTTGCAGAAGTTCCTTAGGGGTCAACTCAGTTGGATGATCTAGAGTATGAAAGAAAAAATAAATTTTTAAATGTCTGTAGTATCTCATTTATAGAAGTGGAGTCCTCATAACAAAAAAAAAGATTCCACTGACATGGTTTCATGGACTCCTTAAAACACTTCAACTTTGTGCTTTGATATCAAATTTATCACCCCCTCCCTCCCGAGCCTGCACCCTAACCCTAAGTGTGGTCAACACCTGATGCCATTTCTAACGTGAGGATATTCATAACATGACATGAAACTGTGCATACACTTAGACATGAGCGTAATGCATAATTTAAAAATATTCTCTTTGAAAAATTCATCATGATAAAGAGGATAAAGTCTTAAATAAAAACTATTCATGAATAAATTATTGATGTTTCGAAGAATAATGACACCAAGGTCAAACTAAAATACATGATTGTTTGTCTATCTATCTATGAAACCTTAACATAACTGAGTAGTGTCTATCGGAACAAGACCCTCGATTTACCTTTGGCTAATCAGTTAATCACTATCTACTGAGCTGAGCTCAATATAACTAAGAGGGTGTTTGAATTGGTTTAAAGTTGGTCAAACCTACATTTAAGTCAGTTTTTTACTTCTAGAAGTGTTTGAAAATATAAAAATAAATAAAAAATGACTTAAAATAAGTTAGAAAATGTTTGACAAAGTTAAAAATAACTTAAAATAAGTTTAAAATGTCTTAAAATAAGTTAAAAACCAAAGTAGACCTCCCTCTACTTTTTATTTTTTGACTTAAAAATCATTTAAGTTTGACTTTTTTATTTTTGACTTAAAAACTACTTTTTTAAGCCTATATAAATGGGCTCTAAGTCCTATATGATCAAGGAGGACTCACTTAAGCTGAGAAAAGTAGAGATAACAAATCTTCTAGTATTGGATCCGAATATCTGAATATTCACATAAAATGATATAACGCGGGTGACGTCACTACATGAAATGCACCATATGTAAAATAGTTGAATTGAAATGGTACTATAATAGGTAAAGTTGAACAACTAAATGTGAATATGATAGACGTCAAGAACATAAACTATTAGAGTATAAAAAGTATAATAAACATATAATGATTATCTAAATCACTTAGTTAAAACTAAAGAGCTTAAACTGAACTTCTGAAACTAAGAAATCGATATCTAAATGAAATGTTGGCTAACTGAATATATATATATATACACACATTTCTCAAAATCTTTACAACTGGTGGCCAAAATAATATATCATAAAACTACAACTCATAAGAATGATTTTTTTTTTTAATTTCGTAAGATATTTAGGTTAACCCAACATAACCATCATGGGAGCATATGGAGTCTGATCTCGATCCAATCAACTAAGCCATTGACACGTCCAAATTACACCTCCCTAATGAAGTATAAGACGTCGTTGTTCAAATAAAAAACCTAACAGAGGTTAGGGTCAATCCCACGAGGAATGAGGTCTAAACTTAGGCTATTTAACTGTTGATTGTACTTTAGTCAGATAATTTCCATAAAAAAAGGGGATTTTGTAATACAAAATCTATGTTGATTTAGTTGAATAACAAGTAAACAAGATTTCATGTTTTGTTAAGTCAATAGAAGATGCAACTAGGGTGTACATGTTCCCCACAAGTCCTTAACGCAGTATACCTTACAGTAGTAATTCTATATTGTGTTTAACATGCAAAATCAGTAAGTTATGTATCTGCTAAGTGATTGGTCGTCCAAATAGGGAATTTCACCACACAACTTTGTCGGCCTACGGTCAAATGCTTTACAAACCCTTACCTTTGACCCCATATTAGCCTCCAATTCCACCATTTAGGGCAAGCTCTTGGCATTGAGGTATGATAGTTTTCATCCATGGAGCCCTTTCCTCCATGGAGTTCTCAAATTCTCCAATTTACAAAGTTAGAATCCCCCAATTAAGTTAAGATTTTTCTTCCATGTCATGGGTTCCTTTATATATTGATTTATTTGATTGGGTTATGAATTATTATGCATGAATTGAGTTATATTCCATGATTTTAGGATGAATCCCAATGAACCCATGCTTAACTCATGTTTTCTAGATATTGATGATTGAAAGTGAGTTTTGAACTATGAAGGTGAATTATGGAATTATGCATGTTCTTATGGAATTGATGAGATAGGATGTAATTGCATTAAGAGTAAAAACATATATGTTATTGTTGTGGTTAATTGATGTGAAAGGATTGCTCACATAACTACCTCATTCATGCATATGAAAGGTTCTCTCACATAAAAGAATTCTAAGGTTGAAAGGTCTTCTCACCTAAAATGAATTAAAGTTAAGGAGCTATTCTAATAATGAGGCAAGCGGCGATTACCCATGACCTCTAATGAAATACAAGAGGTGATTACTCGTGTCACAAGATGTAAGGACAAGAGGCGATTACCCAAGTCCCTTAAAGAAAAGATGAATAAGAATAATAAATATTCAGTGGGAGTTATGCTTAGCATCGAGTAGACAAGTGGTGATTACCCATGTCCCATAAACTATGTGCCAACATATGATTGTCTAGATAGACATTAGCTAGTGGATCCACATAAGCTAGAAGTTCATGGTCTTACCTTGACATGTAGGACACCCCTTTTTGGTGCGGGAGACACCGAATTCCATGTTAATAGCTCACATAGTCTTACATGTCGATTAAAGGTAATTATCCCACATTAATGAATCAAGGTTACTTCATAAGCATCTCACATGTGTTTTAAGATGATGTTTACTTGCATTGACCATGTTTTATGACTATGTTTTCTAGCTCTTTCATATTATGTTCTAACTTGGTTATTGCGTAGTACAAAAATGTCCCTTTATCATGATTTTTATGCTTCATGCATGTCTATCTTACTTGGTACATCTTGCTAACATTTTCCCCAAATGTAGGGACCGAACTTACAGATTCGTACTTTTGTGGCTAGGGATCTCATATAGAAGCTGGAAGATTGGTGAGTCTTCATGTTTCGAGGACCGATCTTGGTTTTCCTTTTTGTCTTTACTTTCAGTTTTGAAACTTGATGTACCGGCTACGCCCTGATCATTCTTATGTACTAGATGGCTTTGAGACAATGTTTAGATTTTCTCTTTTCTCTATAAAAGTTTTATATGTTGAAACTGTCTTTTAAATTTCTTATATTCTATATTATCTTGTATGACAAATGCTACGTGGATTGTATGGGGCCTCTCGGGGTCTTATACGCCATGTTACGTCTAGGAGCTACCTTGGGTCGTGACATTCGCCCTATTTCAAGCCTAAAATACCCTTGAGATCTTGCATGAACTAGGTTATGTGATGATTGAAAAATATAGGCAAACCTATAGGACAAAGCTTGCATGTGTTTCTCCTTTGAAAAGAGTGAGAGTTGCATTGATTCCTAATATCTTTGTTGATTTGCTTTATGAGCACATGGAATCGTTCTGGATGTGAGTGTAATATATTTATTGAAATAATTTCATGCATTAGATAAGAGGCTAAAGTGAGCTTGAGCTTGTGTTGAGAATGGCTAGTCATCATTTGAAGCTTTTTTTTTTTTATCATGATTGGGTGTAGCATGTTGTTGAGAGTAGTCTTGCTATGACACTTACATGTTATCTCTTATTGAGTATTGTTGTAGACACCCTTATTGAGCTAATTTTGTTCTTGATTTACTTGAGGACAAGCAAAAATTTAATTTGAGGGTATGGATAAGTGGTAGATTTGCAATAAAGGTATATTTAGCTTAATAATTAGTGCTCTCAATGCCTAATTTTGTTCTATTCTAATAAAATGTTGATGATTTATAACTATGAAGGCAAACAGACAAGGCAAAGATTGATGTTTTAAAGAATAGCCAAAAATGCAAAAAAAAAGTGCAAACTATACATTGTTGATAACCTAACAAGAAAGGTGGTTTGCCTAATGAGCACGACCTCGTCCAAAATGATAATGCACAACACTTGTGTCTATCAAATCACGATCGGCGAACACCGTTAGATAAGGCGATGCGCTGAATGAGAAAGTCGATCTTGCTAAACATCACCAACAATGACAGTGTGAGAAGAAAGATTGAATGCTCGAAAGGCGAACCAAAGTGGTACTTGGAAATTCGCCAAATGTGAAAGCCTGACTCAAACGAGTTCACAAACTAAGGTTCAAACACATGAAGCCTAGAACATGAAAAGGCAAGCTGAAGAGTAAGAGGCAATTCACCGAACGAGCTCGACAAGCCCGACTTATTTCGCCGAATGAGACGTGCATTGAGTTTTTGAGCCAAATTTTGAGAAACTATAAACAACCCAAAGGATAGAGAAATTAAAGAGTCGAAGAAGAGAGGTCATGAAATATTAGTTCGAAATTGAGTTTTGAGAGAGAAATTTTAACCCTTGTGAAGAACAATTTCTAGCTTTTCGGGGTTTTTTAATTTTGCTCTTGAATTTGATAAATTGAACTTGAATCCAAAATGGGTTTAGTTGTAATCTTTCATGGAAAGTATATTTTCATTGCTTTTTGTGATGGGTAGCTAAAACCCCAAGATCTAAGGGTGCAAATATGGGGTTGTACAATTATGGGTTATGTGTTGATTTAATGTAGTACGTATTGTGTTATGCTCTGTTTTGCTATTGTTCGTACATGAATTTGGGCTAATTAGCATGGGGTTATTTTATGGGTTAAAATTGCAAACTTAATTCCTACTTCAGATCTCTGGTCGATGCTCGAAAGAGATTGATTGGAGTGGGTAATTAGTTTGGTACTAGAAATTTAGGTTTGATGCATGTAACTTGCTTGAAAATAAAGGTTGTGGGTCCAATCTATTTTCCCTATTTCTGCATCGAAAAAGAAAATAGAGTAAGGTATTGAGCGATTTAGTTTGGCATTTAGATGAGACCGAAAAGAGATTTTATGCATAGATGCTTTGAGGTTGAAAGATGATTAGCGTCATTGAGGATGACCTAGCCTATTCATGAATGCTCATCACTATAGAGCTGCACAATACCCCTACGTGACATTGATTTGCAATCTTTGCACCCCTAGATTGCTTGTTTACTCTTGAATTCTTTGAAAATTTAGTTTAATTGCGATAATTGACAATCAAAGCTTTTTATTAAATTAGTAGAGTCATCCACCCACTTGTTCTTACTATTACAAATGATAAATTTTATAATCCAAATTTCTTGAAAGGAATGTTCTATGAAATACCATTCTAAGTGGGATTCGACCCCGATTCTTCGTTGGATTTTTATTGACTATGAGCGCTATCTCTTTTAATTGGTTTTAAGGAGGACACTTGAGCGTTATCACATTGCTTCTCATGATGTCCAGCTTTTTCGCACAGTTGACAAGTGACCCTGGGTCGATTATTTTGGCCACCAAAATAACCTCCTTGATAACCTCCATTTTTATTCCAATTGAAAGAAAGGAAATGTCTTTGATTGGAGCATGAGTTAGCGGTATTTCAATTGGAATTTCGATTGGTGTATGCGGGAGGTTTAGCAGCAAAGTTCGCCATGGTTGGCGCCACATTCTGGATGATCGACAGTCAAATAAGCTTCAAAGTTAGACAAATTGTCATGAAGCTCTGGAAAGATTATGTCTGTTTCAGGAGCACAAAGTGCAGAGGCAACACTATCATACTCGGAAGGAAGGCCATGTACGACATGAATAAAAATTTCATCAGTGGAGATGTGAACACCAACTGAAGCAAGCTTGGTGCAAATCTCTTTGATTTTCTGCAAATACATAGTAATAAAGAGATTTCTCTTTTGAATAGTATTCAAGTCTTCTCTCAAACTCATTATGTGAGAACGCGACGACTTCACATAAGTCGTGGCAAGGTTTTGCCAAAACACATAGGAAGTTTTGTCATCAATAACAAAGGGTATAATTTCTGGTGAAAGGGATGCAACCATGCACTTCTAATGAGATGATGTTGTCATTTATAGACCAAGATAACTGTGGTGGGTGGTGGATGATAGTTCATTTCTAAAATGAAGAAAATCATAGGCTCGCATAAGTCGTGGCATGGTTTTGCCAAAGCACATAGAAAGTTTTGTCATCAGTAACAAAGGACATAATTTCTATTGAAATGGATGCAACCATGACACTTCTAATGAGATGGTCTTGTCGTTTGTAGAGCGAGATGACTATGGTGGATGGTGGCCGATTTATAAATTGAAGAAAATCATAGTCAGTAAGCAGTGTTTCTTATTGATATTGCCAAGATTGGTAGTTGGTGGTGGTGAGTTTCAATGGGGCTTGAGAAGCGGTGTTAATGGAGATAAGTTGATCATTATTATTCAAGGAGATGATGTTGTTAGAGGGTGCAATGATATTTGGAGTAGTTTTGTTTGTTGGGTTTGGGAGGGAATTAGAGGTGCCCTTCGAATACGTCATGACTGTTGAAAAAAAAACTACTGCCCAAAAAACGTTTTGGTTGTGAAGCGGAATAGCCACGATACCATATAGTAGTTTAATGAAGCGATGATAGATGATTTATTAATACTGAATGATGTATTTATGCAAGAGGGTGGATTCATAAGGACCAGGAGGGAAATTAATACAATCAATCAATATAAGTGAGGATCTTTACTGCTATGAATAAGTTAAAACTATGGAAACTAAATCTGTAAATAAGGAATGAAATAATATACAATTGATCTAAGATATATCTCTAATGGTCTTGTCATATATTTTGAAGTTAAATTTGAAATTCAAGTTTCTTAAATTAGATTTTAAAAATTTGAAGTTGCATTTGAATATGTAATAATTTTTTTTTAAAAGTCTTATCAATAAAAATTCCAAAACCCCATAAAACTAATCTCAATTAATTATGAAAACCTTAAAATAATTGAAAATCGGATTTTAAAAATCTAATTAAATTCATGGTAAAATAGATAAATTTAATAATAAATATCAAAATTTAAAAATCTAATTAAATTTATGGCCATATATATAAATTAAATAATCGATGGTCAAATACTAATTTAATTTGTTGATTCGGTGAATTTTGCGCGTTTTGTTAAGTAAAAAATAAAAGAAATTTTAAAAGTATTTTAGGGACCCTTTTTTTTCCGGAAGTTGAGATATTTTAGATCCACTTTTTATTAAAGCTTGATTTTTTTAAGCAACTTTCACATATAACAAACATAAAAATTATATTTGTATGTTATAATTATAGTTTAAATAATTGCGCTACATAGCAAATTTTATGTTTGCTATGGAGCTTTTGATTTGTATAATTCGCTACAAACATCCAGTTTTATACAAATTGTTCAGTTTTGTATAAATTCATTTATACAGTGTAATTTGTATAATAAGATCTGTATTTGTATAATTTTAAGTGTATATGATGAAAAAATATATATTTGTACCTATATATACACTTTTCTCTCGCTTTATACAAACACAAATACATTTTATATATTTTATACTGAAATATATAAACTGACTAATTGTATATCGAAAATGGCTAAATGTATATCGAATCAGATGACAAAAAAATGAAATGTTTGCTACGAATTACAATTAAAATAAACTATGACTATAACATTTAATTTGAATTAATAATTTATTATTTCACACCATTTTCCCTATTTTTATTCATTAGTGGTTGTGACCTGTGATGATATGAAAAATACATAAATACAACAAATCTATTTCCTACTAAAAAAAAAATGAAGCAAGTCGACCCGACCCTCTATTTAGGGTTTTAAATTATTGTCAACCTTCTCCTCAGAAATACATTTCACTGTCTCTTTTGTGCACATTGCTGATAGTACAACAAACAACTCCAGTCCCCTCTCTCTCTTCAAAAGATTGTTTCTCTACTCCCCTTTTTATCTGCAAAAACTAACCCCTTTTGCGGAAATCATACTCTCTCTTTTCCTCATCTCTTTATCTTCTTGTAGTAGGTTCAAAGATGTCGGCGGTGGTTCAACTGCGCTGCTCTTCACTTCCAGCCCACTATCACTATCAAAGTCGTTACTTTTCTGCTGTCAAACCCACATTTTCAGACAATAGTTGCGTCAAAAATCTCAACTTTAACCCATTAAGAACCAGCCATGTGGGTTCTAAAAAATTGCTTATCAAGTATCAAGTTCCTTGTGCTGGGGGTGGGGGTGGTGATGGAGGAAGCATTGGCATTGGTGGTGGTGGTAGTGGTGGTGATGGGGGACATTCAGATGATTCCTGGGACAGTTTTGGACCAATTGGTGCTTTTCTTAATGGCTGGAGATCTAGGGTTGCTGCGGATCCACAATTCCCTTTTAAGGTTCTTATGGAGGAATTGGTTGGTGTCACTTCTGCTGTCATAGGAGACATGGCATCTCGTCCTAACTTTGGCCTTAATGAATTGGATTTTGTGTTTTCCACACTTGTCGTTGGTTCCATTTTGAATTTTGTGTTGATGTATATATTGGCTCCAACAGCATCTGTTTCTAGTCGAACGCTGCCTTCAATTTTTGCCAGTTGCCCACCAAGCCACATGCTCGAGCCTGGTGCTTACAGTTTATTCAGTAGGGTTGGGACATTGGTCTACAAAGGAACTCTCTTTGCTGCAGTTGGATTTGCTGCTGGACTTGTTGGAACTGCAATTTCTAATGGTTTAATCAAGATAAGGAAAAAGATGGATCCTAATTTTGAGACGCCAAATAAGCCTCCTCCAACACTTCTAAATGCTGTAACATGGGCAATTCATATGGGTGTCAGCAGTAACTTAAGATACCAAACTCTTAATGGAATTGAGTTCTTGCTAGACAAAGCTCTTCCTCCAGTGGTTTTTAAAACGTTCGTTGTGGTTTTGAGATGCTTGAATAATGTCCTTGGGGGAATGTCATTTGTCATGTTGGCAAGGCTGACTGGTTCTCAGAGTGTAGATAAAGGGGAGGTAGTTACTGCAAAAGATGGAGTAAATGTAGAGAAAGAGAGGTTGCTGAATCAGAGCGACAGCATACAAACTGGTCATTCTGTTTCAAAGTGAATTGGCTTTGTGTGTATCAATATCTAGTTACAATCCCCCGATTCAGCTTAGTCAATTTTTGCCCCTTACTATGAATTATGATCATAAATAATAGTTGTATTTAGCTTCTCTGACTTCGTGTCCTTTAGGAGTTTTGAGTTTGTGTGTCCTGTCTAGCTTTCGTTTTCAGTGATGATAGAACCAGTTATTTGTTGGTGTTGATTATGATTTATGTCCGTTTGTATGGTAAACATGACATTCATGCTTGCGACTGACATTATGCCCAAATCATGTTAAAGGAAGTAGCACCATTTTCCGATCCTGCAGCATAGATAGTTTCTTTTATTCAGTCTTGCGTTGCTTCTGATTTAGCTATAGTCTTGATGGTTTATGGGTTCTTTCTTTTTATGGAAAATACATATTTTAAACTTGTCTAAAAAAATCAAGACACTGAAATTTTATTAGTGTAGTACTAAATATAGTATCGCCTAGAGTTAGTTGTGGCAGAGAAGGTGTTCTCACCTGCTAGTAGATGCTCACGAAAAGCAAAAGATGAAGAATTTGGAAGCAGTTCATTGCCTGTGGGAGCTTGCTGGTAGTGAGAAAGTCATAGCCGACAAAATAACGTAGATTCCAAATAAAGAAAGGTATAACAATCTGTAGTAGCTTCCACCTGTTTCATTACCAATCAGCACAGCAGTTATAGACTATTCAAATTGTAGACTCATTTCCTGGTAGTTCACTGTATCCTGTGGAGTCATCCGTGAGCTGTATCATTGGAGTTCTAACACATTTTCATGATTGATAATTTCAAGGAAGAGAAACTAGAATTTTTGACCAAAGTCATTATGTAAATCAATTCACCAAAATAATATGTTTTTTTGAAATTTTACAAAACTAGAATAAACGTATTTGACAGTAACGTTTTAGATATTATTTTATTAAAAGAAATCAGTAACAAAAAGACAAAAAGCTGACGGAGTTCACAGACTTAAAACGTTACTTTCAAATACGTTTTATTAATTCGTTATTCGCAATCACGTTTTATGACTACTGACCATAAGAATTCTTTTTTGTTATTCTTATCATAGCAGTTAAACTATCTTCTAATTTTACCGTTTCTTTCTCTAGCATTAAGCTTAGATTGTCACCTATTTTCTTATATCTTCTTCCTAAATTAGAAAATATTATTTTTATTTTTAATCCGTTATAATTTTCATATGTTTTTTCATCTATTGTGTATTCTTCTTTATTCATTTATAAATTGTGTTGTAGTTTATATTCTAAGTTTTCTATTTGTATTTGTAGATATAAAATAGTTTTTCTCTTTGCCACTATAGATTTTTTACAAATTCCTGCAAATATATTACTGTTAAGTTTATTTTGCCTATGTCTTAATTCTTGTCGCAGAATTTATTTCGCCAGAACTATTAACCAGATATTGCAAGCTAATTGGACACAAATACCCTGATCATTTATGTTCAAAATGTAATGGAGACGACAGCGTGATTTCAAATGTCTAGCTAGAATAAAGATTAAAGAGATAAGAAGATAAAGAAGATAGAGACAACTAAAGAGATAAGGCAAAGAACAAATATTTGGCCAAAAAAGCCAAAAAACAAATAGTATAAAGTAGGATAAATCATGTAAATTAGTCAACAAGTGTAGGGTAGTATACATTATATTAGATTCCAATTTATGATTTTTTCTCTATTTTGTTCTTCTACTTTTGTTGTCATACTACTAAATTCATTTCTTATAGCTACTTCATACTTATATAATATTTCCATAATTGTAGTAGCTAATTTACCATTAGATTTTTTTATTACTTCTCAGAGTTTTTAAACTTTCATCTGATAAATTTTGTAGCCATAATTTTACTGTTTCTATAAGTGTCCTTTCTATATATCCTGGTGTTTCTGTTATTCCTATTTTGTTATCTATTAATTGGTTTGATATATATCCCATTCATAATTGAATTGTTTTATTTATATCTGTTACACAGTCTAAATCTAAAAAATTATTCAATTACAGATAGAGGCTAAAACATAACTGAGTGTCTGCACATGTATCCAAACTTCGGAATTATGAATTTTTTTAAAATAAAATATAAACATATAAGTTACTATGTTTTAATTAATTTGTAAGAAACTGAAATTACAAATTTGTAATTGAAATCTTACCTTTTAGTAAGATTTACATCCAGAAACTTCAAAGTTAAGTTTCAAATTAGTTGGTCAAATACCTAACTGACAAGTTAGTCGAAATCACTTATTGAAATTTGAATCTTATCTATGGAAGAAAGTCAGATTCCAAGAATCAATTCAATATATTTTTTTAAGAAATTTTTGAAAACGTGGGAAATTTATAGTGACAAACATAGCAAAGACGACAACTGTTTGAAATGCCAGCAAAAGAGTTTTGCTTACGGAAACGCAGAGGCTATTTGTGAAGTCGTCGGAGAAATATGGAAGAAGAGCGTCGTAATAATTGGGGGAGGCGGAGTTGTGGGAGTGACTAGTGAGGTTGATGGTGGTGAAAGTCGGGAGTGTTATTAATGGAGAAAATTTCGCCTTTACAGATAACGATATATCAGATATAACCTTTTAGTCTTAAAATGTCTTTGTGAGTAACAAATTAATAAAACGTATTTAAAAGTAACGTTTTAGGTATAAAATGTGTCTGTGAGTAACAAATTAATAAAACGTATTTAAAAGTAACGTTTTAGGTATAAAACGTGTCTGTGAGTAACGAATTAATAAAACGTATTTGAAAGTAACGTTTTAGGTCTGTTAACTTCGTCAGATTTTGTCTTTTTGTTACTGATTTCTTTTAATAAAATAATACGTAAAATGTTACTGCCAAATACATTTATTCTAGTTTTGTAAAATTTCAAAAAAATATATTATTTTGGTGAATTGATTTACTTAATGGCTTACTTTGTAAAAAATTTGAGAAACTAAGGGAAAACCAGGATAACTTTATAGGGGAGTTGCTTGCTTAAGCCCGTGGTATGTATGTCAGCTTTGTTTCCCTCTCTGTGATTTTGCATAACTTTGTAGCATATTTGATAGCACCCAAAAATGAAATAAGTTAATAGTTGATTGTAGAGATGCTATAATTTTGGTTACATAATCTTTTTTGGAAAAAGGTCAACTCTCCCAGGACAACTAACTTGACCTTTAACATATTTGCATATTGAGAAAGAATTTATTTATTTTCCTTTTTTCTTTGACGAGAAGAAATTCTCCTATTAGGTGCACTTCTTTATCGTAGCAAATGATGAGTATTTAATTTTTTGCAATGCTTTCATCTACTGGATGAATCAGAGGACTACATAAAGAGACAGTAGTTGCATAAACTTGCAATGCTAAATTCAAAATTCAGGGAAGAGAATCCTGGACTAAGTGGCAGTGTCTCTCCTTTCAATACTAGTGGCATGAAAACGTCCCAAGACTAGCTGTTGAGAGCGATGAGGAATTGAAGTTGTTGATGCTAAAAGAGGTTTTGTATTCCTCGGGATGATGCGTGGACATTCCTGATCTCAACATACATCATATCCGCTTCACTACCTCAACCCAAGCTATAAATAGACACACAGGTCATTGTGGGTGATTTTTGGTTTGCTTGTGGGTTATAGTTATTTTTTTTCAATCAACAATAGAAATGAGAAGATGGTTAAAAGGAAAATTATTATTAAACAGACACCAAATATTGGTGCTTTGACTGGAGTTGGATTTGTGTATTCACCTATTAGTGCAACGTCTAATATTTTAATTTCTTTTTTGGATGCTTGTATTTGTTCATCTGTTTGTTTCTTGTGCTAAGAAATAAGAGTGGCCCAATTAATGGACATGCAAGTCTGATGGGCAGCCTAATTGTATGTTCTATTTTATTTATGTTTTTTTTTCTTCAAAATATTTGCATTTTTTTCCTGGGCGAACTTTAGATAAATTATTGTTTTCCTTTGCCGTTTCTTTTTCAACTTCAACCAAATTACATGTAAATGTACTATGGTTGAATCTGCCTATATTTGGTACTATATTTAGGATTTTGATGTGGTAAAATCTTGATTTATTTAATTAGTTATCAGGGATTTCCAACTATTCGAGTTCTCTACAAATAAAAATAGAAGGTTTGTTATTCAATAATATAACATGACTTATATACTTGTGTAAACTAAGGTGTATGTAGATCTATTCAAAATTTTAATGAAGTTGACGGAGTTAGTTAGACTTTTTTTAGGGAAATATAATTTCGTTATGATAGTGGGTTGAATGGGATTCGAACACGAAACTAATTGGATGAGTAGACAAGTTCTTTATTAAATAAAATAAATTTTAATCTTACATTAAATAAACAAGTCACGTTGTACGTGACTTCCCCTATCTATATTATTTGTTTCTTTCTCATAGAAATTAGAAAGACTTTAAAAAGGTGAATACTCAGTTGATTTACCACTTATTAATATTACAATTAATGAGAAGAGGTAAATTTTTTGATCTCTTTGTTATTTATAAAATGTAAGAATGAATCTTTGACACAAAAAATATTCAAATATCAAATTTGACTTTTATATACTTCTCACAAAATAGACAAAAACTTGTGGGAAGATCAAAACAAGAACTTATCCTTTTGAGATGGAATAACCTGTAAGACCCTTATACTTGGCTCCATTTGTATGTTGGATCCTTGTATTTATGACTTTGCAAACTGAACCTTAAACTTATTGAAACACAATATTTTAAACCCCTTTCTCATCTGATGTATGTGCGTGTACTACACTCATTTTACACATGAAATTCCACGTCATTTTTAATAACACATCATTATTATTGTTATTTTTTCAATGACACATCAGAAACTAAATAATAGTTAAAAATAAAAAAAAGATGCATTTTCCTCTCTCTTTCATTGTACTAATTTCTCCATTCCCACGTCATCATCTTCATTCCCACACCTTACCCCTCACCAAAAAACAAAAAAACTCACCATTTTCCATCTTTTTACGCTCAAAACTTTTCCCAATAATTTTTTTTTATTAGTCATTAAAATATGATAGATTGTAATTGGCCTTTGCACATTCTTTAGTTTTCTATTTATTTTGATTTGTTAAAAACAAATATCAAGAAAACGTCAAGTTGAAAAAAAATATGTTTATGAATAAATTCATGTAATAAATCTTGAAAAATTAATTATATAAAGATGGTTAATGGTATATTTTCGAACAACAGCTTTTTTAAAAATCTTTTTTGATGATTATGGAAATGAGTGTGTCCGTCAAAGAAGAAGAAAAGAAGGGCTGGGGGTGGCGGAGCTGGACACGGAGCGGGGGCTAAGAGTGAAGAAGAAGAAGAGAGAATGGGTGGAGGCGCGACTGGGGGCTTGGGCTAAAAAAGAAGAAGAAGAGAGAAGGGGTGGATGTGGGACGAGGCAGAGGCGTATCTAGGATTTTGAGATGATGGGTGCACTATTACAAAAAGGTGGATCTAAGATATAAATTTGATCGATTTAACATTTAGGTTTTTATCATTAAAAATAATTAAAATTTTAAAATTATAGGTCCAAAGTTATTTTTACCTATCCAAACCACTTAGAGAGACATTACCCAATTTTAAAAAGAAAAATAAACAAGATAACTAAAAGATTCAAATTTCTAACCTCATTTTGAGAGGTGCACCCAACATAATAGCACAGTATAATACTTCAAGTGTGGGTTCACATATCTATATTTAAATATTTTAAAAAAATATAACACTACTATATATGATTTCAGGAGGGGAGCATGGGTTCACGTGAACCCGGTGACCCCCTCTTGGATACGCCTCTGGGACGAGGTGGGTGGGTGGGTGGGTTGAAGAAGAAGTAGTTTTGAGATTCTGTTGTCTCATAATTTTGAGATTTTAAGGATAAAAATATTACATTCAATTGCTTTAGAACGCGTGGGGGCACACACTTGTCCAACTTAGGCATTTTAATGTCACATAAGCTCGGTTAATGGTCAGAGAATTTAAAAATTTAGTTTCATTGAGTTTAAGTGTTCATTTTGACAAAGTGATAAATATGAGGATTTAACTGACAAATGGAGCCAAGTACATGGATCTCCACGTCATTCCACCTTCTTTCAATGTTAAGAATTCTTCTAATAATTCTGAGTCTGATCTTATGTATACAATACTTTTGTTGGCATGCAAAGGTAGACTAAGGCTTATCAAACATGTTCTTGTCTCCCTATGCACATGTGAAAGTTTTTTCCTAAGTTATTCAGCCCAAACTTCGGCTACTACCAATGAGTCATTACCTTACTACTACATAGAATATTATACACTCTCTCCGGTGCATGTAGTAAAGGATTCTTGCCTCACTCTTCTGCTTGACTTATGACATCATCAACTTGCTTTCAATTAAATCAATTTCGTAACCATTAAAGAAAGACCTCTTTTTTGAGATCAGTCACGTCTCGAAATGTATTAGTCAATCAAAGAAATATTCAATGAAGCTGGTATTGTAGCTTCAAGCCCTACTAAACATACCACTCCCTTCTTTTTCCCTGATACAAACCAGTCAAAATATTCACCACCTTGCAAATCTCAATTTGGAGACAAAAACTACACTAATGCCGTAGTCCTTTGCGCACACTTCCTATGTTATCACTCACTATGATCTTGAAGCATGCTTTCTTTAGACAATATTGTGTAATACATGAAGCAGTTGATCCATAGTATTTTGATCATTATTACGATAGCAAAGATGAGGTTTATCATCTAAAAAAGAGTAGATGTAAGGTTCGGTAGAAGATCTTTGCGAGACAATTAGAGCACCATAGCATGTTCGAAACAAGGGTGACATAGTGACGTAACCATTCCCTTGATTGGAGGTTGGGACTCCTCTTTCCTTTCAATGTTCTCTTTTATCTCTTTTGTCCCGCTAGTTTTGCAGATATGTGTGTTTTATTTTGGACACTTTTTTGGTCTATTGTGAGAGAACTAGATGAAAATGGCTGAATAAAGTCAAATTCCTACACTATGTCTCGTGTATGCATTAGATTAGCTTAAGCAAGATGTTAGAGATTAATGTTACAACATTAGTATAGACATTTTGAGGTGAAGCAATTGGTTTTAAAAGATTGATTCAAACGAGATCAATACTTGTTTTGAAATTAAAGTGAATATCGACAATAACTTCTTGAAGCCATTTGGACAACTTGCTTTGTTTTACTTGAACATAATTGTAAATGAGTTGAGTGTGATAGCTTTCTTGACGACAAGAAAAGACCTTAAGTTGGAGGTATTGATTTACCTGGAAATTAACTCATATTCTATATCATTTTCTTAGTATTTTGAATGTTTCTAGACTATTTTTTTTGTATATCTATGTCAATTTATTGTCTTGTTGAATTTTGATTTCTAAATGGCTAAAAAAAATAAAATATAAAACACAACAAATTTGTAAAATTTTTGAGTGATTTAAGACTGCATTATGGATCACAAATTAGATGACACAATGTCATCTTCAGTTGTGAATTTTTTTTAAGAGACTGTTAACACAGAGATTGTAGACAAAGGATAGAACATGAAGTAAAAAACTCCCACAAAATTATTTGACGACTAGAGCTTAAAAAAGAAGGATCTAAAGTGTCCTAGAATCTGTTAGACAATCGAGTGCATATGAAATCAAAAGCACAATTACACAATAAAACATGAGGCCACTTTAGGAAAAAATCAATGGACAATCCATGATGGTGTAAAGTTGAGTCTATGAACGGTAAAAGAATTGATGGTTATGGATAATCTGCCAGTGAAACTTACTTTATTTGTTTAGGATTCTACTTTCTTTGACCATAATAACTAGAAGTGCAGGCTTCAATTGAAAAGGAGAGGTGAGAATATTAGTAGTAGATACATTTTAGGGTTTTGTAGTAGTAGTTCTCGTCCAAGTTTACAATTTTCATAGTTCTTGAATGAAGTCTTCAACATTATTAAATCTTTCAACATTTATGGTGAGTTAATGCTTTCTTTTGATTTCTATTGTCGTTATTTCTTTAACCGTATGAATAGTTAAATCTTCTAGTGATGTTGTGAAACCCAATAAGATTGTGTGATTTTCATGTAATTGCATATTACTAGGGCCATTAGATATCAAACTTCATTTCGTTCTTAATAAAAAAAGATTAGTGGATGCAAACATCAACCTACACTATAATATCTTAATATATAGACTTGAAAGACCGGGTTAGAATTTTGTAAAGGAAGATTTACATGAATTTGAGGAGTAACCCTAGTTTAATAGATTTACATTAGACATAATTGAATCTCCTTGGTATAATCGGAAATTGTTATTGTCAATAACTTATATAGTTGAAGAAGTATCACATATAGACAAATTCGTTCATGAACTCGAAAGAGACTGAGTAAAATTGCAAGAGACCGAGTGAATATTTGTAACCTTAAGTGCATGTAATTGCACGATTATTGAAGAGCGAAATCAATTTATTGTGGGAACACAATCTTAATGTTTTAATCAGAAATATTTACAAGCGTATTTACTTTCAACATATTTAATTTTGATTTTATTAGTTTAACTACAATGTAACATTTCAGGAAAAAATAATCTCAATTAAGTTTAATACTTTAACGAGTATATAACTCAAAGCTATATTGAGTTAATATTACACTGCGTATCTGAAATACAATAAATTATAGCTGTCGAGGTGCTGCAGGAGCCAAACCACGCCGGTCACCCACGACCCATGGAAGGGACCACAGACTGTAAGTGTGGTCCGTGGTTGGCCTGCCAAAGCACTAGTCTAGGAGCCAAGAACCACGGCCTGACCAACGGACTGTTGGTCAGACCAAGGTTCGTGGAAGGGGCTCGAGGTTGGAAGACCCAAGAACATAGTCGCAGGCCACCACTTACGAGTGTGCAGGACGAACCGTAGGGGGTCTCGTGGTTCACATACTGGCAGTTATTTTCAGGGTCAGTTGAGTGTTTTCCTAATTAATTAATTAATTCCTATACTATTTCGTTTTGCCAATGTCTAGGAGCCCTATATAAACCTTTTAATTCCCAAATTCACCCCATTTATTTCATTATTCCAAATTCCCAAAAGAAAACCAATTCCTCTCAAATATTCTTTCTCTAAAAATTTAAAGAAGAAGAAGAAGGATTCACGTAGGGTTTCAAGCTACGGTTCCAATTCCTTCATTGAAGGCTAGCTTTTGGACTCAAGGTATGCTAGTGTTCATCCATGGAGTTCCTAAATCTCTCTATTTCAAAAGGTAGAATTCCCCAATTGAGTGAGGGTTCACCTATTATCATGGGTTCTCTTTATTATTAATTTAAATGAGTTTATTATGATCTTCTATGCATGAATTGATGAATTGCAATGCTTTTATGATGAATTCCCTATGAACGCATGTGATCCCTATATTTTCAAGTTATGAACTATATGTTAAGGGATTTTGATCTTCAGGGAAGAGTTTCATGAAATTGAGCATGCATTACTAGTATTACATGAATTTATGATGAAATCCATATCTAACCCATGTTTTCTAAGAGTTGTTGATTGAAAATTGGGTTTTGACCTCAAGGAGGTGAATTATGGACTTATGTATTGTTTTATGAAATATATGTAAAATGTTTTAAGGGTGCTTTGAGAGTAAAGTACCAATAATGATGTTGCGTTGTTAAAGGATATTCTCACTAAAACACATACTAGCATGATGCGAAAGGTTTTCTCACACAGAAAGGATTCTTAGATTGAAAGGTATTCTCACCTAATTGAATCAAAGACTAGGAGCTATCTTAATGAAACTAGCTTGAATCGATAGGCCAAGGGTACCCTTTCATGAGTAATGAAGTTGAGTAAGAAATGACTATTCGGTGGGAATTTATGCTTAGTACCGAGTGAATATTGATAGTGAGATGGAAGCTCTCCCGTAGTAGAGGTTGGGTTTTCAAAGTAATCTCATGATATGGAAGCTCTCTCGTAGAATAGGCCGGGTTTCTAGTAGCAATCTCCTTATCGCATAACTATGTGCCCATATAGGTTAATTAGCTAGTGATCCACTTAAGCTAGAAGTTCAAGGTTTTACCTTCGCTAAGTACAACAACCTCTTTTCGGTGTGGGGTAGACACCAAATTCCATGTTATAGCTCACATGGTCTCATGTCGCTTAAGGATAATTCCCCACAAGTAATAATGAACTAAGGTTACTCAAGGAGTATCAAGTATGAGTTCAAAGATGTTAAAGAAGAAGTTAGCTTGCATTGACCATGGTTTATGACTTATGCTTTATAACTCTTTCAATGATGTTTAACTCGGTCAATTACATGTCATGAAATGAAATATCCCATTTTAGCATATTTTAAATGTTTTTTTGCATGGCTATAATACTTGGTACATTGTTTTGTTCTAACGCATACTCTTGCTTACATTTTCCCCAAATGTAGGGTTCGATATTCAGGGTGCTCAATTTCATGGCTAGTTGGTGATTTCATTGATTCCCGAGCTTTGGTGAGTCCTCATGCTTTGAGGGCGGAGTTTCATTGTTTAGTTTCTTTCATGTATTTCCCTTTTGGACATGATATATAACATTCCGAAAATGCGTAGACTAAACTAGAACTAAAATGAAAGGGGTAAGAGTCAAGAAAGAGGGCAAGGGCCTAAACTACTAAGAAAGAGGGAAGGAAAACATTTTATTCTTTGGACCCTTTGGCGAGGGGGCATCATGGTCGCCCAAGTGACTTGGTGAGTCGCCAATGTGCACTTGGGGTCACCTAGTGGACTGTCCCCATGACCTAGCTGCTGGAAATTTAGGCAAGCTAGGTCGGGGTTCGCCAACCAGGTTGGCGCATCGCCTAAGGGCCCTCTCCATCACCTAGTAGGCTGCCTCCATGGGGAGGCATTCTGGAAAATTTTGCAGACCAAGGGTCCACTTGGCGAGTAACCTAGTGTTCTTGGTGAGCCAAATCATGCAAGCTAGGTAGTTTTAAGTTAGAAAGTTAGGGGTCTTTAGTTATTCTTCCTAAATTGATCCTACAATGTTTTACTCTTTCCCTAGTAACTATATAAGCTTTTTAGGCTCAAATTTCCCCCAATTAAGTCACTTTTCTAGAATAAAAAAGAAAACCCAAAACTTCATCTTCACCAAAAGAATTTTTCTCTCTAGAACTCAAGGAAGAAGAAGAGTAGATTGAAGCTAGGTCTTGAAGAATCAAGGCCATTGCACTCAATTTCTTTGAAGAATCATTACTAAGGTATGTTAGTCTTTCATCCTTGGTTAATTTCCATCCAAGGAGTCCCTCCAAATTCAATTTCAAAACTAGTGATTTGCCCAAAGTTAGGGTTTGTCTTCAATCTTGTGGGTTCTTTCCAAAAATGTTTTTAATGGTTGATATATGATGGATTATGATTTAATTGGTGATTTATTGTTGATTTATGATGAATTTCCCCAAGAACCCATGAATTTCCCTATTTTCCCTAATTTGGATCTAAAGGTGTGGTTGATTTATAGAAAGAGAAGTATTATGAAATCATGCTTATATTAATAATAGTAATTGAATCATGCTAGCATTCATTTCTAATGTATTAATCCTAGATATTTTGATTGAATATGATTATGGTCCTTGAAGGGCAAGGCATGAGAGGTATGTATGTTTATGAGGTTTATGCTAATGCATTTAGATCACTTTGAGAGTAAAGTGAATATGGTTATGACCTAATTTTTGTGTTGATTGGATGATTATTATCATGTACACCCTTTGGGTTAATTATGATATGATGTGAAAGGTTGGTCACATGTAGTGATTCTAAGGTTGGAAGACTAGACTCACCTTTCAAATCTAGGAACTATAGTATGATGTATGTGGATTGAGTGTCAAGACACCCTTCTAACAATATGCAATTAAGTCAAGACTTAATATGTAATCTATGGGAATCAATGCTTAGCAGCGAGTGGATATGAATATGAGATGGAAGCTTATATGATAGTTGAGTCTGACTTCCCCTTGAAAGCTTCTACACTAGTTGAGTCTAGTTTTCTAAATGGGTTCCTTATACATTAGTTGAGTCTGGGTTCCCAAAGTCGTTATCTCATGAGATGGAAACCTTATACCTTAGTAGAGTCCGGGTTTCTAGAATCAATCTCCTTATCTCATAAACTATATGCCCTCATAGGTCTTTAGCTAGTGGATCCACCTAAGCTAAGAGTATAGTTCTACCTTAGGCAAGTAGGATAACCTCTTTTCGTTATGGGGTACACACCGAATTCCATGTTTAGCTCACATGATCTATGCTGGTTAAGGCTTATTCCCTAATATGTTAATATAGACAAGGATATGATTTATAGACCATAGTTACTCAAGAAGCTTTGCTTAGTATAGGTAGGATTATGGGATCTTACTTATGCATTGCACAAGTGGACTTTGAGGGTATTTGTGATATGTTTCCATTATGATATGATGATCTATGCATGACAATATGGCTTATGACTTATGATTTTCCAATGTATTCATGATGAGTTCAAACTTGATATAGTGCATGGTTTTCAACTAAAATATTGTTTTTAGCATGCTTTAATGATTTCTTGCATGACTATCGTACTTGGTACATTTTTGTACTAGCCCATATTTCTTCTACAGTTTCTATAAGTGTAGCTCCCGTTTCTTGAGGTGATATCCTTCTTGGTCTAAGCTTGGATTAAATATTCTCCTTGCTTATTGGTGAGTCCTCATGGTTCGAGGACGGATGATTATTTCCTAGTTTTTTTTGTTGTACTTTCATTTGAGAACTATGTTGTAAGGGCTGTGACCTTATTTTGATACTCGATTTTAGTATATGACTAATTGAGATAAGTCTAGACTTTCGCTTGCTTTTATGAAATTTTTAAAGACTCGTATTGTGTTTTTACTCTCTATTGTTCTTTGCTTATGTTATGATATGCAAAGTAGCTTACATGGTGCCTTTCGGGGTCTTATGTGCCATGTTACGTCTAGAGGGTACCCTGTCAAATATTCTCTCTCTAGAAATTTAAAGAAGAAGAAGAAGGATTCATCTAGGGTTTCAAGCTAAGGTTCCAATTCATTCATTAAAGGCTAGCTTTTGGACTCAAGGTATGCTAGTCTTCATACACAGAGTTCCTAAATTTCTCTATTTCAAAACGTAGAATTCCCCAATTGAGTTATGGTTTTAATCTATTATCATGAGTTCTCTTTATTATTGATTTAAATGAGTTAATTATGATCTTCTATGCATGAATTGTTGAATTGCAATGCTTTTATGATGAATTCCCCTATGAACCCATGGGATCCCTTTGTTTTCAAGTTATGAACTATATGTTGAGGGATTTTCATCTTCAAGGAAGAGTTTCATGAAATTGAGCATGCATTACTATTTTTAAAAGAATTTATGATGAAATCCATATCTAACCCATTCTTTCTAAGAGTTGATGATTGAAATTGGGATTTGATCTCAAGGAGGTGAATTATAGACTTATGCATTGTTTTATGAAATCTATGCAAATGTTTTAAGGGTGCTTTGAGAGTAAAGTACCAATGATGATGCTATGTTGTGAAAGGATATTCTCACTAAAACACATACTAGCATGATGTGAAAAGTTTTCTCACATAGAAATGATTCTTAGGTTGAAAGACTTTCTCACTTAATTGAATCAAAGAGTGTGAGCTATCTTAATGAAACTAGCTTGAATCAGTAGGCCAAGGGTACCCTTTCATGAGTAATGAAGTCGAGTAAGAAAGGACTATTCCATGGAAATTTATGCCTAGCACCGAGTGTGTATTGATAATGAGATGGAAGCTCTCTCGCAGTAGAAGTCGGGTTTCCAAAGTAATCTCATGAGATGGAAGCTCTCCCATAGAAGAGGTTGAGTTTCTAGTAGCAATCTCCTTATCCCATAACTATGTGTCCACATAGGTTAATTAGCTAGTAGATCCACTTAATCTAGAAGTTCAAGGTTCTACCTTCAGCAAGTAGAACAACCTCTTTTCGGTGTGGGGAAGACACCGGATTCCATGTTATAGGTCACATGGTCTCATGTTTCTTAAGGCTAATTCCCTATAAGTAATAATGAACTAAGGTTACTCAAGGAGTAGCAAGTATGGTTCAAAGATGTTAAAGAAGAAGTTAGCTTGCATTGACCATGATTTATGACTTATGCTTTATAACTGTTTCATATGATGTTTAACTTGGTCAATTGCATGTGATGAAATGAAATACCCTTTTTAGCATGTTTTAAATGTTTTTATGCATGGCTATCATACTTGTTATATTTTTTTGTACTAACGCATACACTTGCCTACATTTTCCCCAAATGTAGGGTCTGATATTCATGGTGCTCAATTTCGTGGTTAGTTGGTGATTTCATTGATTCCTGAAATTTGATGAGTCCTCATACTTCGAGGACGGAGTTTCAATGTTTATTTTATTTCATGTATTTCCCTTTTGGACATGATGTATGGGCTAGGCCCAATTTCATTCTTTTGTGTTAGACGGCTATGTTGAGACAAGAGTTTAGATTTTCGCTTTTTATTTTGTAAAATGTTTTGGACTTTGAACTATTTTTACTCCTATTGTTCTATTTCTAATGTTATGAGAGCTAAGTGGCTTGTATGTAGTCCTTCGGGGCTCTATACGCCATGTTACATCTAGGAGGACCCTTGGGTCGTGATAGTTAATGGTGCACTATAAACCAAATTAATGATTTTTGAGTTTATATTTTTAGTTCCGTAACAATTTGATATTTAAAAATTTTCTTGGATGAGTTAGGAATAATATTCGATTAAGAACATCGATGCTCTATTCTCTGTCAAGTTAAATCAAACACTTGTCGTAGCTGCATAACTATTATGCCTTAATAGAATGCACATATTTAAGAATTGTAAGTATATATATATATATATATATATATATATATATATATATAGAAATGCGAGTTGAAAGAACGAACGCAAACATTGCAATTAATATATTATTATATTATATTATATATATATATATATATTATATATTAGAAGTGAGAGTTGAAAGGATGAACATTGCAATTAATACTTGTACAAAGAATAGTTTGTGTTGTACTATAAATTTGATCTCGTGAATAATAAAAGTAAGAGTTGAAAGGACGGATATTGCAATTAATACTTCTACAAATAATAGTTTGTGTTGTAAGGTGAAATTTGATCTCATGAATAATTTCTTTTCTGCTTTTTTTTGACACGTGTATGCAGCTTTTTTGCTTTTTCTTTTTTTGGGCTATATATGTTTATTCCTTTTGGCATTCTACTTCAACTTTGCTTCTTTTTTTTCCGATCAAAAGGTTACTTATATTATAATATTAAGGTGTAGTATCAGTTTATTCGATTATTACTAGGGAAAGATCGTTGATAATAGTTTGGGTCACATCCCCACCCTGGAAAATACTAATTGGGTCAATCCTAACATAAATAGTTCCTAATACATCTGCATCAACTTCATTATGCACCCATGTGGGAGAAGTTTTCAGAATGATGGATTGGTCAAAAATATCATTCTTCACCCCTTTCTACGATATCTTATCTACCACTCAATTTTGTTCGCGGAACACATTCTTCATCCTTGTTATTTCCTGCTTTCTCATCAAAAACTTGCATTGAACAATTAGATCATCATTAAGAAGATTATTATAAGTAAGCATATTAATAACATCGGAAGAGTCAGTATTGATTACAATTGGGCTCAGGTTATGCTCCACGACTAATGTTAGGCCTCTCTGCATGGCTTGGATTTCATCTCTTATTGGGCTTGTTAGGGGAATGTGTTCAGTGAAGCCCACCACCCAACTTCCTAGATCGTTTCTAATCACCCCCACCCCTTGGCCCAGACATGGTTTTTACTGAGCCATCAACATTGAGCTTAAAGGTGTTATTGCCAGGGGGTTCCCATTTGACATGGATTGTGGTTTTACTAACCTTGCTTCTTTCTCCTTTAGCGATCATTAGTTGGTATTTAGTTGCTTGAGAGATGGTGAAGCTAATGCTGGTGGCCTCTCTTTTGTTGTTTAAGGTGTTATTGTTCCTTTTGAGCTAGATGCTCTAGAGGCAAAATGGGAGTAGAATTCCCCAGTTTACCCATCCATTGTACTATCTCCTTCCACTTTTAATTGTCATAGTTTCCTTTTGACTAACATTTTATGATGTATATTTTCATCATATGGATATGTAAAAACTTACAATTTATAGTATTTTTCGTATAGTTTTTGAATATCTAAATATTTTGTTTAAAATATCAAATTAATGTAATCTAATTTAATTTGGAATATTAGTCCAATCGACTCTTGAAAAGCTCAACATGAGAGGGACATCATCGTCATTTTATCAATGGAGTATCCTCATCCTATCGACGAATTTTCATTTTCATCAACTTCATCCTATCGAAGGATCTTCATTATCATTATCCTACTAATGGATCATCGTTGTCCTGCCGACGGATCTTCATTATCATTATCCTACTAATGGATCATCATTATCCTACCAATGGATAATCAACATTATCCTACCAATGGATTATCAATATTATCCTACCAATGAATCAATATTATCCCACCGACAGATCTTCTTCATCATCATCATTATCCTACCGACAGTTCTTTATTATCATCATCCTACCAAAGGACCTTCATCATTATTATCCTATCAATAGATCATTATCAATCATCATTTTATCGATGGATCATCATCATCCTACCAATGGATCAACATCACTCTACCAATGGATCATCATCATCTTATTAATGAAGCATCATTATCTTACCAATGGAGCATTAATATCATCATCCTAACGATGGAGCAACATCATCATATCATAATCATCATCCTACCAATAGAGCATCAACATTATCATCCTATCGATGGAGCAACATCATTATATTATCGTCATCTTACCAATGAAGAATCATCATCATTATTTTCATTTGCAAGAACGCAATCAAGAGAGCCACCACATAAAACATCAGTAGCTTCTCTCCTAGAATTTGTTGATCTTTAATTTTTGAGATCTGTTGGATAAGTAGGAAAATGATTTAGTTGTTATTTATAGTGTCTATTAATAATATCAATGTAGTTAGTAGGCATTTCATGATAAGTAAATTTCGTATTTGAACTTTTATTTTTATTTTATTATTTATCCATCTTATAGTTAGTATCCTTGTCTTTGTACATTTGCAGATTAGTCTTAATTGTTTGTCCTAAATTTTTATCTTTCCCCATTTCATATCATTTGTGGTGTAAGATAGAATGAATTCACCGTTAAATAATTCTAATACTCGACTTTAGCACTTCGATGTTTCCTTGTTCTCTGTTGAAGTTTTAATTTTTCAAGTGGAGCTTTGGCTTGTTAAAGCACAAATCTTGTGTGCATAAATAGGTTTAGTATGAACAAGTTTTATGTTAAATTGATTTTATTTGCTATGCCTTTCTTATATCTCTCTGTTCTATGTTTGTAAGTGTTTGGCTAAATTTATATATAAATTCTTTGAATTTAGCTAATTCATCAACTGCTATATATTATTGTTTAAGCATGATTTTATCATATTTGTTTTTACCTTTGAATGATCAACTGATGGCTTCCTTTTTCCTTAGCTCCTTGTTTTTTTCATCATTATGTATAGTTTCAAATCTTGTTAAGATAATTAAAGGCCCGTCCTTTAAGTACGAATTCTAATCTTTATTGTATTTCTTTTGTATGTGCCACCCGCCATGAGTCCACGAGACCCTTCCCTTGCATTACAAGTTGCATTGAAACCAAACTCTGTTATCGAGTCAACGTCATCATTCCAAGAACCGGAAAGTTGTATACACCTAGTGTATATGAAAATTGAGAAGTGGGCCCAAAGGCTCCCAAAATTCCCGAAGTCGTATTTTGGGCCTAAGCCCTTGTCATTTTACTTATTATTATCTTGTCAGAATTTAGGACAGGTGTAAGATGGGCCAAAGGCCCAAAGAAATAAACTTCAAAATTTAGTCTAGGACAGGTACAAAAGGAGGCAAGAATTGGGCCAAAGGCCCAAAACGAAAATAGGTCCAAGTACTGGCCCAGGCAGACAGATCCAGAGTTGGGCCCAAATCTTTTTTCCCTATCTTATTTATTTGTTATTATGTGTCTCATCTGTTATTTAATTTTAAGGTTTCTCTAATCAATGCCCCAAAAGAGAGCCATTTTGAATTAACTAAATATTTTAACTTTCTCTATTTACTCAAGTATTCGTATTTTCTTAAAACTGTTTAGCCAAATAGTTAATTATTGGATAACCGCGTGTTAGCGGGAATTTCAGATGCTTTCAAACCATTCCCAAAATGCTAATATGAACCCCGAACCCCCTTTAAATATTTTCATTAGATTTCTGTTTTAATATTTTGGAAAAAATAGTTTTCTTAATTCTACTTTAAAAATTAAATGGAGACTCTTAAAATCAGTCTAATATTTTTAAAATAAAACAATAATCTCATAATTAAGAAATGAAACTCGTAATAAGAACATAATTCAAATTCCAGAAAAATCATATAACTTTGAATAGAAACTAGATTTAACTCTTACTAATTGAATATAGATGTAGGGTGCAAGGACGAACTTACTCTAACCTTATGAATAACCTTACATACATAGAAAAACAAAGTTCTTGAAGATGTTTAAAGAAGAACTTGATTGGAAGCATTGAAATCCCAATTTTTGTCATCTTTGTGGTTTTCTTTGAGTTGGGGGAGTTGAGAGCGTAAAATAAAAGAAAGAAAAGTACTTGGTGGAATATGTTCTCTTAATTGAAGTTAAATGTCACGCTCCAAGTCCCATTGAGATGGAGAGACACCTGATGCCCTAAAGCCCCAAGAAAACCAACTTATAACTTGTGTTTATCATACATACAACTATGATAATTATAATTTTTTTATGAGTATAGTAAAATACTCTAATAAGGCCCACATAGATAGGCTCAAAATAAATGTACATGACTTGGCTGTTGAGGCCTTGATTACTACAAAACAAGACACAACTATACTTTACCTTGACATTAGTCTACAAAGCCTCTAAAAGATAGACGAGTAGCTTATGATGGGACATGACCCCACTATACCCCTTAACTATAATATAATTTCAAATATGTGCTAGAGACTTGGAAAAGCCCCGAAAATACATGGAGCTCACCAAAGGTCGTCGAGTATTCTATGCTTATATTGAGAGATTCTAATAACTTAAGTACATGTACTTGTTGCATGAAACACAACGTTCATGAGGGATGTCAGTACAAAAGAATGTACTAAATATGTAAAGCATAAATTGATCATATACAAAGTAAAAGCTCAAGTAAAATCAACTACAAAGGTACAAATATTCTATATAGATAACAATAAGAGACCACATTTGCTTATACTGGTGGAATCATGTACATTCCATTCTTTGCTTTAGTTTACTCATCTTTACTTTATAGACATTGTAGCATGTCACACAATGACCAACTTATCAGTGGTAGAAGAGGATGACCCATTCTAGGAATTTTATACCCTGGGATGCAGTCCTCATAAATATACAAATCGGGATCGACCCATGCTAGGATTTTTGCACCTGTGCTGCCACCCATAATTATATAGATTAGGATCGGCTCATGCTAGGTATTACAACCCCTGAGCTGCCAGCCTTAAGTACAGGAATTAGAATCGACCCATTCTAGGTATTTCAACCGCTCAGCTGCCACCCATAATTATTAAGATTCACTTTACCTTGTCTCTTTAATCTTTGAAATTGTTCTTTCGATGTGCTTAGCTCTTTTGAGATATATATAGGATTATATACAAGTGATGTAGATATGTGAACAAATTAAACTAGAAAGAAACAATGATATAGGAATAAAATGTAACATTGTTGAGATACTTAAGATCTTATATAACTCATGAACTTCATTAGGAACAACAAATATTTACATATGATCCATGAAGGTGTGCGAAAAGAAACGATATGTAGTAAATGAGTCATTAAGGTATATAACAACTGAGCAAGAGATTCTTCTTAGAAGATGCTTCATTTTACAATATATTTGGACATTTCACATGAGGGCATACAACCATTTGAGTCACGCCCCGAAGCTACCCACTTGACATACCACGGGGCCTAGGATCACGAATGACCCCAAGCTAACCCTGATCTGGCATATCATAAGCATACTCAAAGATTTACTGAAAATAGAAATATTGTGCGGAAGCTTACACATGATATAAAATAAAATGATCGGGAATACCCATTCTAAGTCTGAATATATAAAAGTTTGAGAGTTCAATAACAACTGAAAGATCAAACTCAAATCTAAAACTAAATCTAACTATGTCTTAATAAAATCCTCTAACTGACTAGAGATGCTGATACATGCCCCTAACTAACTCTAGCAAAACTAAAAACTAAAACAAAGAAAGAGTTAATGGAAAACATGTCACTCGTCCTCAAAGAATGAGGACTCACCACTGATACAACTAAACAGGAGATCGAGAAACGATCTATGCGTGATCTGAATGCTGAGGACCTGAACCTACATCACAAGAAGATGTAGCACAGAGTATGCATCAATACTTGAAAGGTACTGAGTATGCAGGATAGGATAAATATGAACCAACATATATATAACTCAACAAGCAACAAGATCAATAATATAATCTGAACTGAATGTAAATACTAAAATATACTGAATACTGAACTAACTGGATGCAATGACCAAGTACATAACATGTTGAGACTAAATATTAAACTGGTAACTTGGTTAATGCACTAGAGTCTAACTGTGGAAGCTACTATTAACCGACATAAAACCACGAAAGCAATCTGTGAAGTCCGATGTTTACGCCCCATCGAGTTGACCCAATATACCTTGCCAGGGGTATAAAGGCATGACTGGTGTGATCACTAAATACTTTGCCCACATAGGAGACTTAATCTACGAGGGCACGTAGTTCTGGGACTATGAGGGTGACTGACCCTAGTCCATTCGATGTTAGGCCTACTCCCAACTGAATATATAAGTAACACATTATAACTAAATTCTGTAATATTGAATAGCTCAAAATACTAACATGATAACTGAAAATGCATCATTAATATACTGATAATGGAACATTCTTAGCTTGGGGCATGTATATCTTAATAAACTAACCTAGCAAGTGTAATTTATGAACTAAACAAATCTACAAACTTAGGGTTCTGAGTTTCATGCAAGAAGCTAAGCAATAATTCCTCAAAAACATGATAATTTGATTAGGATTAGTCTAACAGCTGAATCACAACATTTTTCTAAAGTTCAAGAAAACCTAGGTCTAAACATGACATAGAGAATCAAGAATCTGACTGAATTCTAGGGACCTACTGGGTGAAAGGAACCCACTACGAAAATCCCACATTCTTAGTGACGAATTTAGGGAGAAATGTTTTGATTTTGGGGCTGGAACTTGAGGAAACTTTATTGTGCTCTTAGAGAGGGTTGGTCAGCTCTTTCTTCTCCTTTTCATTCAAATTGGATGAATTTTGGAGAATGACTTGATTAGGGTGTGTTCTAATTTAGTTACTAGGACAAAGCTGACTAAAAAGATGTAGTTTAAGGTTTAAACGATGTATTTTAGGTGTCCAATGCAAAGGGAAAAGACCAAAATGACCCTGACTTAAAAGCTGTCGGGGTCAACCGACTGACCTTTGACTGACCTACGGTCCATTCTGTCACTCATCAACTAGCTTTAGAGAGGGAATTCTAGGGGACTGATCCACGGATCAGGACTATGACCATGGTCCTACCTACGGTCCGTGGGTCCTGACTTGACTAAAAATAAATCTGGGTTCTGGGAGGGAGCTGTAGATGACTATCCATGGACCCCACCTACGGTCCGTGGTTCAACCTATGGTGCGTAGGTGACACCGTTTGTGGCGCCTGCAACTTCTAAAATCTTCATTTATGGTCTGTCTAGAATAAAGGATGTTACAATTTGTAATAAAGGTCGTAACTCCTAAAATAGAAAGGAAAGGACTGTATAAGATGATACAACAACTAAACACTTAGTAGAGGATGTCAAATTAAGAGCATATAAAGAGATGAACTAATGAATTACCTGACAGAACCCAAATAAGGGTTGTACATTCCATGTAAGGACATATAAAATAAATAATTGGCGTAAGATGTACCTGAGATATAATACTTGTAACATGTATAATTTAGGATCTCATTGACCAAATAAACCTCATATGACTTAGTGGATAACTCATGAAATTTATTGTTTACAGTACCAATGCGAAAATAGTACTTGAAAGAATAAACACACCAATATTTAGAGAGGGGGTTATGGGGTCTTGATCCACGGACCGTGGTCCCACCAACAGTCCGTAGGTCTTGGCGTGGGTCTAGACTTGGCTAAAATTTTTTTTGGGTAATCGGAGGGAATTGCTGGTTACCATCCACGATCAACCTATGGTCCGTAGGTGGCGCCGTTGTGTACCACCCAGAAATTTTATAGGTGAAACTAGAACCTTACATATGAGTTTTAGAGTGTCATGCATAGTTTAGATTTGCATACTTGGAATAAGGATTTTAGGGGTTAAACATAAAGATACGACCCCCCCCCCAAGGACAAACCAAAGGTCCTTGAGGAGGACCCTAAATTAGCCCCCAAATATTTGGTTAAGTACACTGCCACGCGAGGCTTCACGGCAGGTGAAAGGCTTCACTGCCCAAGTAAAGCACTCATGGACTTTGCCTTAGCCCTGTGGGTGAAGGGCATTATTCACGTGAGGCTTCACGGAGCGTGAAAGTCTTCATGCCCATGGAATCCCTCGTGAACCAATGCCTTAGCCGTGTAGGTAAGGAGGCAAGTTCACGTGAGGGTTCAAGAGATGGGAAAGCCTCCACAACCCTTGGACAACCCTCATGGAACCTTGCCTTAGCCGTATAGGCAAAGGGCATGGTCCACATGAGGCTTCACGGAGCGTGAAGGCCGTCAATGGCCTTGCAAGGCCTCGTGGACCAATGCCTTAGTCATTTGGGGCAAGGAGGCAGTTCACGTAAGGATTCATGGAACATGGAGGACTCCATTGCACGTGAAGCACCTCCCGTGAACACTACCTTTGCCGTGTAGGAAAAAGACAAGTTCACGCTTGGGTCCACGGCTCGTGGAAACTTCCACTACACGTGGAGACCCTCGTGGAAACTACCTTAGCTCTAGAAACCAAAGGCATAAGTCATTGTGAGTGACCACGGCACGTGGAGAAGTCCACTGCCCGTGAAAGCCCTCGTTGACTTTGCCTTAGGCGCATGGGCAGTCCACACGTGGGGCAAAAAGGGGTATTTTTGGTAATTCCAATTTCAAGTCCAATTAAAGTGGGTCTATTTTATATTATTTTTAAATAACTATATAAGGTATTTTAATTCAATAAACACCCAAACTAAATCATTTTCACAAACACCCAAATCAAAATCAAAAGTTCATCTTCCTCACAATATTTCTCTCTAAAAACCCAAGAAGAAAAGAGTAAAATTGAAGCTTGGGCTTAAAGAAATCAGGGGTTTTTCATCAAATTCTTTGAAGATTCTTCATCAAGGTATGATAGTTTTCATCCATTGGTAGATTTCACCTATGGAGCCCTTTCAAAACTTGATTTCAAATCTTACAATTTCCCCAAAAGTTAGGGTTTTATTATAATTACATGGGTTCTCTTTAAAAAGATTTTGAATGGTTGAACTATTTTGGTTTATGATTGAATTGATGATTGAAGGTTGATTTATGGTGAAATTATCCCAAGAACCCATGGATTCCCTATATTGCTAAATTATGATCTTAATGTGGATTGATTATAGAATCATGTAAATGGGTTTTGTTTAGGTTAATTGAATCGATTGAATTATGTTATTAACCATACCTAATGTAAAAATTCTAGATGTTGGGTTGAATGTGACTCATGATTCTTGAAGGGTAAATTATGAGAATTGTACATGAATATGAGAATTATGTATGTGCTTCAAGATTTATGTTGAGAATGAAGATTCTATGATTATGGTGTAATTGTGGTATTTCTTGAAAGGTCATTATCCCCTATACCCTTACACATTATTATGCATGAATTAATTATCACTATGATGATCTTGTTGTTTTGAATGAAAGGTTATTCTCATGAACACACTATGAACATGATATGAAAGGTTTACTCACATAGTAATGATTCTGAGGTTGAAAGGATATTCTCACCTATTGAATCTATGAGCTATCATGATACCATGTTGGTCTGAGTGCAAGGGCATTCTTCCATGACCGTGAATTTAAGTAAAGACTTAACATGCATTTAAAAGGTATTATGCTTAGCACCGAGTGGATATGAAAATGTGATGAAAGCTTTTACGTCAGTTAGTACGGGTTTGTAGTAGCAATCTCCTTATTACAAACTATGTTCCCACATAAGTCTTTAGCTAGTGGATCCACCTAAGTTAACAAACATGAGTTCTACCTTTGGCAACTAGGAAACCTCCTTTCGGTGTGGGGGCATGACACCGGATTCCATGTAGCTCACATGGTCTAAGTTGGTTAAGGCTATATTTCCCTATATGACAAGAATATGAACTATGACAAGAACATGAACATGAACTATAACTATGGCTTCTTAAGAAGTTCTACTTAGTATGAGTAGGGGTATGGGACTCCATTTAAGCATTACACAAGTAGACTTTAAGAGTGGTTGTGGTGTGGTTCTCTTATGCTATGAAGACTTATGAATTATGTATATTTTAATATGGAGTGTTGCTATGAGTAGCTTTCCTGTTATGAGTTAATGAACATGAATGTTTCCTTGTCTATAAATGTTGACTATGAATGAGACGAAGCTTGATATGTATGGTGTTGGTGACCTAAAAGTGTTACTTAGTATTAGATAGGATTATGAGATCCTATCTATGAACAAGTATAGCTTGGGGTTGCTTATGAGATGATTTGACTTATGTTTCTTCACAAATGTGCACAATGATTCTTAAACTTGATAAAATGAATGGTTTCAATTAAATGTCCCTTTTAATATGTTTTAAAGGATTTTATGCATGGTTATCATACTTGGTGCAATTTTGTGCTAACCCATATTTTCTACATTTTTCTATAAGTGTAGGTCCCGGTCATTGAGGTGTACTTCTCTCATTGTGCAAAGCTTGGATTGATTATCTCTACGCGTTTGGTGAGTCCTCACGATTCAAGGACGTAAGTTGTTCATTTCTAGTTCTTCTTACATTTCCTTTTGAAACTATTTTGTAAAAGGTTGTGACCCTTATTGATACTCGATTGTATTACATTGTTTATTGAGACAATATCTAGACTTCCATTTGGTTTTATGAAAAGACTTCGATTGTAAAACATTTTAATTTCGCATCATTTCTATTACTTGTGTTTCTGACATGTTAAGGGATTGTATAAGACCCCTTCTGGGTTGAGTACGTCGTGTTACATCTAGGGAGTACCCCTGGGTCGTGACAAACTTGGTAATCAGAGCACAAGGTTTAGAATGATTCTAGGATGATGTCTCATAAACCACGTCTAGTAGAGTCTTGCTCATGAGTGTAAAGCGCGCCACATTTATGAATGAGAGGCTATAAGATGTTTAGGAAATTTCACTTTTTTTATTACTCTTTAGTCGTGCCTTAGAGTTTTAACTCTATGAAGTCCTTTTCCTAAACCTTCTCTTATGTCTTTAGGATATGAATACAAGAAGGGCAAATGCAAGAAGGATGGAAGAGGAGAATGTGAATGAGGGAGTTTCTCCCCAAGGTCCCCAAGATCCTCAAGTTCCTCAAGCTCCTATTGATGCGGGGGATATGACAAATGTGGAAATAAGGTCGGATCTCTAAATATTGACTCAAGCCATGACGGTCTAAGTCAATAGGGATACTAGGACTCATGTGAACCCCAATGTAAGTTCCACCGCTTCAAGGATAAGGGATTTTACTAGAATGAATCCTCTTATGTTCCATGGCTCCAAAGTGGAAGAGGATCCACAAAGGTTTATTGATGAAGTGCGTAAAGTGCTTGATGTTATGAGGTGTCTTCACAAGAGAAGGCAGAATTACTCGCCTATCAATTGAAGGATGCGGCTCAAGTATGGTATGAGAAATGAAAGGGTGAGAGAACCGTAGAAGCAGGCCCGGTAGATTTGGAATTGTTTAAGTCGGTCTTTATTGATAGGTTCTTTCCCTTAGAGTTAAGGGAACGAAAATGCAAGAGTTCATAAATCTTCGACAAGGGGGTTTGAGTGTAAAGGAGTATGCCCTTAAATTCACTCAATTGTCTAAGTATGCTCCAACCTTAGAAGCGGATTCGAGGGCCAAGATGAATAAATTTGTGATGGGGGTATCCAACTTAGTAGTCAATGAATGTCATTCGGCAATGATAATCCCAAGTATGAATATTTCACGTCTCATGGTCCATGTCGAACAAATTGAGGAAGAAAAGCTCAAGCAAGTGAATCGGGAAGTAAAAAGATCAAGGACCGATGATGGGAAATCTTCCAAAGGTAAGTCCGAGGGTCAAGGGAAACCAAGGTTCAAGAGGAGGTTCTCCAACCAAAGCTCCTTTAGTGCTCCAAGGGTCAACAAAGGTAGGGTGTCTAACCCTAAGCCTCAAGGAGGAAATAGTGGTGGATCTTCTATGGCGAGGCCTACTTGTGCCAAGTGTTGCAAGAAACATGATGGTAAGTGCCTAGTTAGCACGGATGGTTGCTATAGTCGTGGGAAGAGTAGTCATATGATGAGAGATTGTCTCATGCTTAAGAATCAAGGAAGAGAGGGCAAGCAAGTCCCTCATAGTGGTTCAAATTCTGATGCTCCTAAGAAAAACCGCTTCTATGCTCTTCAACCCCAAGGTGATAAAGAGAGCTCTCCGGATGTTGTGACTGGTATGTTACAAGTCTTTTCTATTGATGTATATGCATTGTTAGATCCCGGTGCAACTTTGTCCATTGTGACACCTTTAGTAACTATGGAATTCAAAATACTCCCCGAAGTGTTAGTAGAGCCTTTTTCGGTTTCTACCTCGATTGGTGACTTAGTGGTGGCAAAGAGAGTCTATAGGAGTTGTCCTATAAAGTTACCTTTGTGGATTTGGTGGAGTTAGACATGTTAGATTTTGATGTGATTTTCGGTATGGATTAGTTGCATATATGTTATGCCTCTATTGATTGTAGGACTCAGGTAGTAAAGTTTCAATTTCCAAATGAGTCCATTTTAGAGTGGAAGGGGGAAATTCCATCCCTAGAGGTCAATTTGTCCCTTTCCTCAAAGATAGAAAAATGATCTCCAAGGGGTGTATTTACCATATTGTTAGGGTTATGGATGTTGAGTCCGAAATCACTCCTCTAGAGTTGGTTCCGATAATGAATAAGTTTCTGGATGTTTTTCCCAATGAGATTCCCGGTATTCCTCCCAAGTGGGAAATAGACTTTGGCATTGATCTTTTACCAGATACACAACCTATCTCCATTTCTCCTTATAGAATGGCTCCGGCCGAGTTGAAAGAGCAACTTAAGGATTTGCTAGACAAGGGTTTTATTCAACCGAATATCTCTCCATAGGGTGCTCCAGTATTTTTTGTTAGGAAGAAGGATGGGTCTCTTAGAAAGTGTATCGACTATCGTCAATTAAACAAAGTGACCATAAAGAATAAATATCCCCTTCTGAGGATTGACGACTTGTTTGATCAACTTCAAGAGGCTAACCATTTCTCCAAAATAGATCTTCGTTCGGGTTACCATCAACTAAGGGTGAGAGGGGTTGACATTCCCAAGACGGAATTTAGGACCTAGTGTGGTCACTATTAATTTGTGGTTATGTCGTTTGGGTTGACTAATGCCCCGACAGTTTTTATGGACCTTATGAATAGAGTTTTTAGACACTACCTTGATATGTTTGTGATTGTGTTTATTGATGATATTTTGATCTATTCAAGGAGTGAAGATGAACATATGAACCATTTGAGGATTGTATTGCAAGTCCTTAAAGACCAACTATTATATGCGAAGTTTAGTAAATGTGAGTTTTAGCTAAGGTCCGTAGCCTTCCTTGGTCATATTATGTCGAGCAAGGGTATTGAGGCAGATCCAAGAAGACAGATGCGGTCAAGAGTTGGCCTAGACCTCTAACTCCTACCGATATTAGAAGCTTTTTGGGTTTTGGCCGATTATTACAGGAGGTTTGTTGAGGGTTTTTCCTCCATTGACAGCTTTGACTCAAAAGAAAGCTAAGTTTGTGTAGTCGGAGCCTTGTGAAAAAAGCTTTCAAGAGTTGAAAGATAAACTTACTTCCGCTCCGGTGTTAATCTTACCGTAGGGTACCAATGGTTTTGTTGTATATTATGATGCCTCTAGAGTGGGTTTAGGGTGTGTACTCATGCAACACGAGAAAGTAATTGCCTATGCTTCAAGGCAACTTAAGGTACATGAAAAGAATTACCCGACTCATGATCTTGAATTAGCAGCGGTAGTATTTGGTTTGAAAAATGGAGACATTACTTATATGGGGTCCATGTGGATGTTTTCACCGATCACAAGAGTCTCCAATATTTATTTAGCCAAATGGACTTAAATATCCGACAAAGAAGGTGGTTAGAACTTTTAAAAGACTATGACATGAGCGTTATCTATCACCCCGGTAAAGCTAATGTGGTAGCGGATGCCCTTAGTCGATTATGCATGGGGAGTGTGGCTCACATTGAGGATAAGAAGAAAGATTTGGCTCATGTTGTACATAGGTTGGCCCGGTTAGGTGTCCAACTAGTGGATTCCCCTAAGGGTGGAGTCACGGTTCATAATGGGTCTGAATCATCCTTTGTGATGGGTGTTAAGGGCAAGCAAGACCTTAATCCTATAATTGTTGAATTGAAAGAGTCGGTGCTCAACAAGTCCGTTAAGGCTTTCTCCCAAGAGGGAGATAGGGTGCTTAGGTACCAAGGTCAATTATGTGTTCCAAATGTTGATGGCTTGAAAGAGAAAATTCTAGAAGAGGCTCATGGCTCTAGGTATTCTATTCATCTGGGAGACACCAAGACGTACCGTGATCTACGTGAAGTCTACTGGTGGAATGGTATGAAGAAGGATATAGCAAGTTTTGTGGCCAAGTGAGCACCAAAGACCTGGAGGCTTGTCCCAAGATATAGATATCCCCACTTGGAAATGGAAGGATGTAAATATGGATTTTGTTGTGGGATTGGCTTGTACCAGAAGGCAACATGATTCCATTTGGGTCATTATAGACCGGATGACAAAATCAACCCATTTCATTCCTGTCAAGGTTTCTTTTTTGATGGAAGACACCGCCAAAATATATATCAAGGATATAGTGAAGTTACATGGGGTTTCTTTGTCAATTATTTCGGATCGAGATACTCAATTTACTTCACACTTTTGGAAGGTATTCCAAAATGGCTTGGTACTAAGGTTAAGCTTAGCACGGTTTTTCATCCCCAAACCAATGGTCAAGCGGAATGTACCATCCAAACCTTAGAGTATATGTTGAGAGCGTGTGTTATTGACTTCAAGGGTAATTGGGATGACCATCTACCGTTAATAGAGTTTGCCTACAACAATAGTTACCACTCAAGTATTGCCATGGCTTCTTTTGAAGCATTGTAGGGTAGGAGATGTAGGTCTCCGGTTGGTTGGTTTGAAGTATGTAAAATTGCTCTAATCAGTCTCGAGTTAGCTTGTGAGGCCATTGAAAAAGCTTGACTCATTAGAGAGAGGTTGAAGACGGCCCCAAAGTCGGCAAAAGTCTTATGCCAATGTTAGAAGAAGGGATCTGGAATTTGAAGTTAATGATTGGGTCTACTTGAAAATCTCACCTATGAAAGGTGTGATGAGGTTTGGCAAAAAGGGGAAACTTAGTCCCCGGTATGTGGATCCATATCAAATCTTGAAATGTGTTGGGAAAGTTACATATGAGTTAGACTTACCGAATGAGTTGGCTCTAGTTCACTCGGTTTTTCATGTTTCCATGCTTAAGAAGTGCATTGGAGATCAGGTATCCATCATTCCTTTCGAAGGTTTGGGAGTTGATGAGAGTCTTTCTTATGAAGAGATTTCGGTAGAGATTGTAGAATGACAAGTTAAAAGGTTGAGAAACAAGGAAGTAGCTTTCATAAAGGTTTTATGGAGGAATCATTTAGTTGAGGGTGCTACATGGGAGGCCGAGGCCAATATGAAGTCCCACTATCCTCATCTTTTTCCTTCTACTCCTATTCAAGCTTGAGGTAAGTAGTTCCTCTTGAATTTCTAGTTTTAGGAGTCATGTGTGATATATGTGTTCTTCATGATTTTCCTTATGATTATGCATGTTCTTGAGAAAAATTCATGTTTAGTGATGAATGAGTTGTTTTCATGAATTGTGTTCTTCATGTTGTTGTGCATTTGAGTATGATGTTGTATATTTGACTTTATGAGATGAATTGATAAGTATGCTATATTATGTTTTATGAGATGGCATATTGGCTCCATAATGTTGTGTTGAGAATGCTTTTGTTGGAGAAGGTAGTTCCTCCTATGAACATGAGAAATGTTGAATTTCATGCATATTGGGTTGATAGATGTAGTTCCTACTTCGGTTTTGTTGCATTTATTATGTTGAGATGGAGTTGAAGTTTCCTTCTTTAAGTGGTGCATTATTTTGATATTGCATGCATGTTGGGCTGCTATTCTTGAATCTTTATTTCCGTAAGATGTCTAGATGGTCATTTGAGGACGAATGTTCCCAAGGGGAGGTAATGTAACACCCAGAAATTTTATAGGTGAAACTAGAACCTTACGTATAGGTTTTAGAGTTTGATGCGTGGTTTAGATTTGTAAAATGGCTCCCCATACTTAGAATAAGGATTTTAGGGGCTAAACGTCAAGATACGACCCCCAAGGACCAACCAAGGGTCCTTGAGGAGGACCCTAAATTAGCCCCTAAAAATTTGGCTAAGTATACTGCCATGGGAGGCTTCACGGCAGCTGAAAGCCTTCACTGCCCGCGTAATTCACCCGTGGACTTTGCCTTAACCGTATGGGAGAAGGGAATTGTTCACATAAGGCTTCACAGAGCGTGAAAGCATTCACTGCCTATGGAAGCCCTCGTTAACCAATGCCTTAGCCGTGTAGGCAAGAAGGCAAGTTCAAGTGAGGGTTCAAGAGACGTGAAAGCCTCCACCACCCTTGGACAACTCTCGTGGAATCCTTAGCCGTATAGGCAAAGGGCATGGTCCACGTGAGGCTTCATGGAGCATGAAGGCCCTAACTGGCCTTGCAAGGCCTCGTGGACCAATGTGTTAGCCGTTTGGGGCGAGGTGGCAGTTCATGTGAGGATTCACGAAACGTAGAGGACTCCACTACACGTGAAGCACCTCTCGTGAACACTGCCTTTGCCGTGTGGGCAAGAGGCAACTTCACGCTCGGGTCCACGACTCGTGGAATCTTCCACTGCTTGGAGACCCTCGTGGACACTGCCTTAGCTCCACAAACCAAAGGCATAAGTCCAGGAGAGGGACCACAACACGTGGAGCAGTTCACTACCAGTGAAAGCCCTCGTTGACTTTGCCTTAGGCACATGGACAGTCCACACGTGGGGCAAAAAGGGGTATTTTTTGTAATTCCAATTTTAAGTCCAATTAAAGTGGGTCTATTTTATATTATTTATAAATAACTAGATAAGGTATTTTAAGTCAATAAACACCCAAACTAAATCATTTTCACAAACACCCAAATCAAAATCAAAAGTTCATCTTCCTCACAATATTTCTCTCTCTAAAAATCCAAGAAGAAGAAGAAAGGTAAAATTGAAGCTTGGACTTGAAGAAATCAGGGGTTTTTCATCAAATTCTTTGAAGATTCTTCATCAAGGTATGATAGTTTTCATCCAAGGGTAGATTTCACCCATGGAGCCCCTTCAAAACTTGATTTCAAATCTTACAATTTCCCCAAAAGTTAGGGTTTTATTCTAATGACATGGGTTCTCTTTAAAATCGTTTTCAATGGTTGAATTATGTTGGGTTATGATTGAATTGATGATTTAAGGTTGATTTATGGTGAAATTCCCCCAAAAACCCAGGGATTCCCTATATTGGTAAATTGTGATCTTAATGTGGGTTGATTGATTATAAAAGCATGTAAATGGGTTTTGTTTAGATCAATTGAATTGATAGAATTCTGTTATTATCCATACCTAATGTAGAAATTCTAGATGTTGGGTTGAATGTGACTCATGATTCTTGAAGGGTAAATTATGAGAATTGTACATGAGTATGAGAATTATGCCTGTGCTTCAAGATTTATGTTTAGAATGAAGATTATATGATTTTGGTGTAATTGTGGTATTGCTTGAAAGGCCATTCTCCCCTATACCCTTACACATTATTATGCATGAATTAATTATGACTATGATGATCTTGTTGTGTTGAATGAAAAGCTATTCTCATGAACACACTATGAACATGATATGAAAGGTTTACTCACATAGTAATGATTCTAAGGTTGAAAGGCTATTCTCACCTATTGAATCTATAAGCTATCATGATACCATGGTTGTTTGAGTGCTAGAGAATTCTGCCATGACCATGAATTTAAGTAAAGACTTAACATGAGTTTAAAGGGAATTATGCTTAACACCAAGTGGATATGAAAATGAGATGAAAGCTTTTACGTCATTTAGTCTGACTTTCCAAAATAGTTATCTCATGAGATGTAAACCTTTTATGTCAGTTAGTCCGGGTTTCTAGTAGCAATCTCCATATCCCATAACTATGTGTCCACATAGATATTTAGCTAGTAGATCCACCTAAGCTAAAAAAAATTAGTTCTACCTTAGGCAAGTAGGACACCTCTTTTCGGTGTGGGGGCATGACACCGGATTCCATGTAGCTCACACAGTCTATGCCAGTTAAGGCTATATTTCCCTACATGACAAGTATATGAACTATGACAAGAATCTGAACATGAACTATATAACTATGACTTGTTACAAAGTTCTACTTAGTATTAGTGGGGGTATGAGACTCCATTTATGCATTGCACAAGTAGGCTTTAGGAGTGGTTGTGGTGTGGTTCTCTTATGCTATGAAGACTTATGAATTATGTATGTTTAATAGGGATTGTTGCTATGAGTAGCTTCCTTGTTATGAGTTAATGAACATGAATGTTTCCTTGTCTATAAGTGTTGACTATGATGGAGACGAAGCTTGATATGTATGGTGTTGGTGACCTAAAAATGGTACTTAGTATTAGATACTCTACAAAAAATTTGATTATTAGCGATGAATAATTTTGTTAGTTAAAGTTCATACTTTGCCACAAAATTCTTTTTGTGATGAAAAATAAATCGTCAACCATTTGTCCCTAAAGCATGGGTCACTAAATGTATATTGAAACGACTTAGTTCTTTATCACTAAATAGATATGCATTAACTACAAAACTAATTTTCGTCCCCAAATACATAATTTTTATGACAAACTTGATCGTCATAGAATTATATTTTTTTGTAGGTAATGGCATTATTTCGTCACTAAAGAAGTTGTAATACTAACAAGTATGATGGCGTCGCTAATTATTTTTTTGAATTAGTGACGACATAATTTGTCTCTAATCTTCTATGTATTTCGTCATTGAACGAACATTTATTTCGTCACTAAAAATATCGTTTACATACACATTATTTTTTGTCACAAAATGTATAAATTAGTGACGACACTACGTTCTTGTAATTTTGTAGTTAAAAATAATCACGTCATCACTAAAAATGCTATTTTTACCAACAAAATCAATTTGTCTCTAGAAATTGTCATAATTAGCGATGATCACATTTGACATAATATACAAAGTTAATTTGTAGATAATAAATAGGTTGTTTTGGGACAAATTTTATTCTGTCACTAAATGTCATACTTTTATGAAGAAAATGTGATCGTCTTAAAAAGTATAAAAAAATCATTGTAAATGTTAAGCTTTTATAGACAAAATATTTTGTCACTAATAACAAGCATTTAATGACATTTTAATTCATAGTTATATTATTTATAATTTGTATTTAGCTAGTGATGTTTCCGCTAATTTTAAAATTATGAAATCATATAAAAATATATTAAACTTCAATATAAATAGCATTATCCAAATTAAAAATAATAACATACTAAAAGTATAAGATTGCTAAAAAATCTTTGAAAACAAAGTCATCTATTAATTAAGAATAAACCAAAAATGATATTCATTAGATGATATCTCATTACATACGCCTTGAAGAAAAACCAACATTAACTAAATTTCATGCAACTTGAAAGTCTATTGAGATATACTAAACAAATAACAAAATGAAAGTATTAAAATGGAGGTTTCTTCTCACAATATCACTGCAAAAACACTTCTATAGCAACTGGTCTTACTTTACACCTTTCACAACCTGTGGAAAATAATATTCTAAGATTTGATTTCATATGTCGAATAATTTCACAACAATAAGACAAATTTATGATTTACCGAAAGTAAAGAAGAATGGTCATGGTACCACAAGATCAATCAAGGTGCACACCTAAAGACCAACATAATTCTACCAGGGGTTTAAGGAGATTCTAGGTTATAACTCTGGTTAGCGGTGACTATGTACAGTGTTCACAAGGACTAACTCAATAAAGAGGGAATTGGCTACTAAAGAATCGAACATTGTTGATGGACAGGATCTCAAATTTTTCACCACTTGCACTAAATGCAATGAACCAAAAAGGGGAAAGTAAAAAAGATATATGTGGAAATAAATCACAAACACAATGATTAAACAAAATAAATTGTCCTAATGGTGAACATAATTAAGCATCAAAGAAACATATAAATAATTGTAAATTCCTATATTTCAAAACTTCTCACAAAGACCGACAATGATTAACATGTTTTTATGCAATGAGTAGCATGGTTTCTAACAGAAGCAGAGAGGCTTGTACCCATTAGAACACTTATAAACTGCATCTTGTTAGTTTGGTCATTTTTTGATTTATCTTTCCCTGGGTAGAGAAGCTTTGGAGTGAACTTCTCTAATATTCTTGATGCACCCTGTACGAAGAATAACAAGCAGTTAGCAAGGAAACACAACTCATTCAATATCCAACAACAACCAATACAATTATAATAATGAAAAACATCATTTAACCAATGCTATATTAACTTCAAAATCTGGATTGGGAGTTTTGTATCTCGGTTACCAACAAATAGGATACAATAATTGATTCTATACATTCTTCGAGTACCATTTTCCCATAATTTCTCACCCAAACTGATTGTTGTTTTAACAAAGCATATGTCAAAGTGGTAATATAAATCAATATCATCTTTAAGATATTCAATTAATAACATTTGGATTCGTATAATAAAGGTGCAAATTCAACAATGCTCCCTGCTTATGAAAGTGCTTCTTTACTTTTTCTTGACAACTTGACGGATGTCATAGTGTAGATAGCACCAATTACAGCAATTAGAGGAACTACAACATGAGTAACAAGAGCTATTTGCCACACTGGTGTAAATTCCACCACAAATCCAGACAAAAATGTAGCCATATAATGAATGAAATTATCCAACTGTAGTAAAACATACAAAAAACTTTATCAAATCAAAAGAAAGTTCTCATTTTCTTTGGCCACTTCAATTGAAGATCATTCATAGCAATGAAATCAGCCATTTACTCTACAACAATCTGATGGAAAGAAAAGAGAAGAAAACGAAACAAGAATCTAGACATAATGACCAAATCAGATGTTTCATTTTTCCCTTTTCTTACTTGAACTATCACCATCTATGTATCAAAACACACCTCAACAACTCAACCATCAGATTTTCCTTTTCCTACGTGATAGTTGAGGTGTGTTTTAATACATAGATGGTGATAGTTCATGTAGAAAAATGGAAGATTTTATAGTGTTGGGTGTGAAACTCGCGAAAAGGTGGTAATTCAGGCATATTTTTGACTATTAACTATAAAAACTACCATAAAGTCTAAGATTGATTGGTAAGAAACACAGTAAATCACCTAAGCCCCAAGCTTTATAATTTTCTTTGGTGGTACTTCTAGTGGAGTCTCATCAGCTCGAAAAATTTCCAACTTTGATAAGAACCTAAAGGAGTCGAGCAGCATTCTTATTTGACTGCAAGATTCTCAAGGTTCCCGATTGATCTTGGTAAAGTTTTCAAGTCTGCAAAGTTGATTGCAAGATCAAGCTTTTCCATGCAGCAAAACATAATGTTTTAGGTATGTTCTAAACTTCATTGAAGCTAACATCAACTTCCCTGAGTTGAGAAATATTATCCATAGTCGTTGGTAATCTTTTAATTATGTTAATGTGTGGCGTAAGAATCTCTAAGTGTTTGAGCATTCCCATCACCCCAGGGAGTGCTTTAAGTTGATTATAATCCAATCTCAGTCCTACAAGGGAAGAACAAAATCCTATTGTGTAAGAAAGTTCCTCGAGCTTATTGTTTCCACGTTTAGTCACTTCAAGGAGGTTAAGTTCCCAAGGAAATTAGGAAAATGAGGAAACTCGTTTGAACCTGAATCAAGATCAATCAGATTTATTAAGTTCCTGAAAGTAGCTGGCATCGATTTCAACTTGTTTGCGTGAAGGTCGATATCGGTCAAATTGATTAGCTTACCAAATGAATCAGGAAGGTTTATAATTTGGTTGGAGCGAGTATTGAGTTTCGTTAAGGCATTAAGGCTACCAATGGTAGTTAGAAGAGCCATAATTTGGTTGTCGGCAATGTTTAGCTCAGTTACATTCACCAATTTCAAGAGTGACAATGGAAGCCATTCAATCTTGTGTATTAACTTGTGAAGTTCAACATTTTCTTTACTTTTGGCAACATTTTTAATTAGGGTAGCTACTTTCACTAAACTGTACTTCTCTTTGTGCTTAGAGATTTGATTCAGTGAATTTTTTTGACAAAAATCTGGAGGGCTAAAACTCATAAATTGGGCAAGCTCAAAAATGAAATATTTGACAAACACAATAAACATCATACCAAAAGGAAGAAAACGGAGAACCAATAATTGTAAAAATCCCAGAGAAGAAAGGTACTCACCTGTAAAATTCGTGCAAAAGCCGAACTATCAAAGATAGGCGGAAGAACAGGCCTGCACAGAATCCAAAGTGTTGAACATACCGAAAAGAAGATGGATGCTGGAAATCTGGAAAGTTTAGATACTATTGCATTTTAGCAGCTTCAAATCTGCTTCAAGTTCAATGGAGTTGCTACAAGCATTGAAATCAAACTCAAATGTGGGAAGAGGGATTCATATCACGGAAGAAGAAATGTTACGATGGGTCATCTCTTTGGGAAGAACAAAAGTTAAGAAAACTTTTAGAATTAAATCTAGCTAATTTATTTTCTATGCAAGAGGTACAAATATGTAAAGCAAAAAGTAATGTTAGATACCTAAAATACCATTGCAGTACGCCAGTACCTGATTAAGATTGAGGTCAACTTTGATATTTCCTTTAAGAAAATTGGTTTTTATTTTAAGTAAAGGTACTATCTAGAAACATGACTGTACAAGTAAGCATATGCAACACATTAATGAATGTACTCTCTCCATCCCATATTAGTTGATCATTATACAAAATATAGTTGTTTGATATTAGTTGATTATCTTACTAAATATAGTTGTCTCATATTAGTTGATCATCTTACTAAATCAAGAAAACATTAAAAAAAATCTATATTACCCTTGCAATTAATTCTTTTTAAAAATTATTCATATTTATTTGTAAAATTTCTAAGAATTTTTTAAAGAAGTGAATTAGTAAAATTGTCTTCTTATTTATGATTTCTTAATCACCATGCAAAATGAAAAGTGATCAACTAATATGGAACAGAGGGAGTAAGAGTTTGTTTGGCATTGTTGTTTGGATGCCATAAGTGCTCTTTTGATAAAGTAATATTATTTTTTTAAACATCAAGTGTTTGATAAATCCTTAAAACTGTTTTTAAATGGAAGGAGAAACATTTTTTCTACTATTGGGAAGAAGCTAAAAACCTTGCTTCTTAAAAAAAAAAAAAGCAGAAAATTATTTTTAAAGACTATAATATTCCTTCCATATATAAATATTTACCAATATATCCCTTATTAATTAATTAGCATATCGCATAAGTTTGGTTAAGTTTCATTCAAGAAATATTTTTTTATTTTAATGCAATAAAAAAAATTATTTTATATTTGTATATTATTATTTTATATATTATTTTAGGTATTATTTAAAAAATTAGAAATAGAGGTAACAATAATATTGTTGTTGGTTTAAAAATATGAAGGATTTTATTTATTTTTTTGGTGAATTTTTCGTATGTAATGATTTAATTTTTGGAATGGTTTTCAAATGTATTTTTCTTGATATTTATATTTAAACCATCATGTTTATATTATATTAATATTTATTTATTTATTTGTGTATAATATTGATTGAAAATTTGAATATGTACATTTTAATTTAATTAAAAAATTTGTAATAGATATTTGAAATAGTTTCTCTATAAAATAATCTTACATTGATACTTGTCCTTTTTTTGTAATTTGCTTCTCAAAAATACTTTTTTTTAAAAATAGTCAAACATAATTTGTGACTATCTAGTAGAGATATTACTTACTATTTTAGAATAGTAAGTAATTAATATTTGCAATAGTATATTATAACTCATTTATGAGATCTAATTTATGACATTATGTGACTATCTATTAGAGATATTACTTACTATTTTAGAATGAATTTGATTATATATTTCATTTAGATTACTCAAGTTGGGTGAGTTTTCTTATTTTTAGGAATTGAGAATATAAATCATATTTAGAAAAAATATATTCAAATTCTAAATATTCTTTGCAAAAAGTATGGTCGAATACAATCGTACTTCAAAATTTTAAAATAAAGTGAAATTATTCTTTGATTTTTATGGATGGACATCCACACAAATTTTACCAAGATTTTTGCTCTGAACAAAAGGAATAAATTGTGTTTCACCAGAATAAATAAAAATACTAGTTTTTTGTTCTGTTATAATTTTGTTGCAAAAAAAAATTAAAATTATTCAATTACAAATTGTAAATCGTCATTATTTAAATAATGCATATTTTGTGACAAACCTATGTTGTAATTAATTCATAGGTTGATTAGAGACAATAAAATGATCTTCACTAATTGCTTATATTATAAGTGACAAAAACTAAAGTCAGAATTAAATAAAATTTTATGGCTAAAACTTTCATCATTTGACTACAAACTCTAATTTGTCACTATTACAACAACTTTGTTTCATGACAAAACATTTTCGTCTCCAAAATCATAACTAATTTTAAAACAAATAATACGTTGTCACAAATTTAATATATTATTAGCGACAAAATAATGTGTCAATGATAACTTAAAATTTGTTACTAATGATATATAATAAATGGCGCAAAAATATTTTTTGGTGGGAAACTTTAATAGACAAGACTTTGCTACAAAATTACTTATTTTGCCACTAAAGTAAGTTGCATATGCATTTAAATACGAAATATAATTTTTGTCACAAAAAATGAATAATTAGTGACGAATTTTATGTCGTACTTAATAATTTTGTAGCTAAATATCACATTTGTTGTAGTGATAGTATTATGAGATCATATCTATGCATTGCACAAGTATAGCTTAGGGTTGCTTATGAGATGATTTGACTTATGTTTCTTCACAAATGTGCACGATGACTCTTAAACTTGATAAAATGCATGGTTTCAACTAAATGTCCATTTTTAGCATGTTTTCAAGGATTTTATGCATGGCTATCATACTTGGTGCAATTTTGTTATAACCCATATTTTCTATATTTTTCTATAAGTGTAGGTCCCGATTGTTGAGGTGTACTTCTCTCATCGTGCAAAGCTTGGATTGATTCTCTCCACGCTTTTGGTGAGTCCTCACGATTCGAGGACGGAAGTTGTTCATTTCTAGTTCTTCTTACATTTCCTTTTGAGACTAATGTTGTAAAGGGTTGTGACCCTTATTGATACTCGATTGTATTAGATGGTTCATTGAGACGATGTCAAGACTTCCATTTGGTTTTATGAAAAGACTTCGATTGTAAAACGTTTTAATTCCTCACCATTTATGTTACTTATGTTTATGATATGCTAAGGGCTTGTATAAGACCCCTTCGGGGTCGAGTACTCCGCGTTACATCTAGAGGGTATCCTTGGGTCGTGACACGTTGGTGGCACCTGCAACTTCTAAAATATGCATTTCTGGCGTGTCCAGAATACAGGGTTTTACATTATCTCCCCCTTGGGAACATTCATCCTCGAATGAAGACAAAACTAGTTGAATATGTAGGGCAAGAGCTGCAAACCCTACTACTAAGTACTGGAAACTAAAATCTGAATGAACTAAGTTCCATGAACATGCAAATACACTAAAAATGCATGTATAACTGAAGGAACATGATACTAAGACTGAATCTACGCATGAGTAACTGAAAGACTAGAGAGAAATTATTACCTCAAGCTAGAATGTAATCAAAAGGAAAGAGATGAGGATACCTGGCCTTCAGGGATTCTTCTGCTTCCCAAGTAGCTCCCTCTATAGACTAAATCCTCCACAAAACCTTAAGTGAAGCGACTTCTTTGTTTCTCAACATTCGAAGCTGACGATCAAGAATCTCAACTGGCACATCTTCATAAGTGAGACTATCCTTCACAACCACACTTCCCAATGGTACTGTGGATGCTGGATCACCCACACACTTCTTCAACAATGAAATGTGAAAGATCGGATGCACCACTGCTAGTTCTACTAGCAACTCTAACTCATAAGCCACTTTACCAACTCTTTTCAAGATCCTATAAGGCCTACATATTTAGAACTGAGCTTCCCTTTCTTTCCAAACCTTATCACCCCCTTCATAGGTGATAGTTTCAGGAAAACCCAATCATCAGTTTGGAACTCCAAGTCCCTTCTCCTTACATCTGCATAGGACTTTTGGTGAATCTGGGTTGTCTTAAGTCTATCTCTGATGATTCGAACTTTTTCCATAGCATCATGAACTGAATCTGGCCCTATCAAGGCTACTTCACCTAATTCAACCAACCAACTGGAGACCGACATCTACACATATACAATGCCTCATAAGGGGCCATCTGAATATGGGAATGGTAGCTATTATTGTAGGCGAACTCTATAAGTGGTAGCTAATCATCCCAACTACCCTTCAAGTTGATCACACAAGCTCTCAACATGTCCTCTAAGGTATAAATGGTACGCTCTGCCTGACCATCCTTCTGTGGATGGAATGTTTTGCTGAGGTTAACTTGAGTACCAAGACCTTTTTGAAATGACTTTCAGAAATGAGAGGTAAACTAAGGACCTCTATCTGAGATGATAGAAAAAGGAACACCATACAACTTAACATCTCATTAATATAAAGCTTGGCGTATTCCTCCACCGAATCTGTAGTCTTGATAGCCAAAGAGTGAGCGGACTTAATAATTATATCTACTATCACCCAAATAGAGTGATGCTGCCTGTAAGTAGGAGGTAAACTCGTAATGAAGTCCATGTTTATCAATTCCCACTTCCATATAGGAATTTTTATCTCTTGTGTCATACTTCCTGGTTTCTGATGTTCTACCTTCACATACTGGCAATTAGGGCACTAAGCCACAAAATCCGCTATATCCCTTTTCATGTCATTCCACCAAAAGACTTCCCGCATATCACAGTACATCTTAGTGGCACCTGAATGAATAGAATACCTGGAGTTATGGGCTTCTGTAAGGATCTGCTATCTCAACTCACCTACCTTAGGGACACATAAATGACCCTGATAGTGAAGCACACCATCTCTCCCTCGGGAGAAAACCTTAACTTTTTGCTAATGAACTGCACCCTTCAGTTGAAGTAATATAGGATCACTGTCTCGTTTTTCCTTAACCTCTACTACCAATGAAGATTCTGACCCCTTTTGAACAATTACACCACCATCTGATATGCTCATAAGGCAAACTCCCAGGTGAGCAAGCCAGTGAACATCTTTTGCTAGTTCTTTCCTTTCTTCCTCAACATGCACTGCACTACCCATAGTTAGTCTGCTAAGAGCATTAACTACTACATTGGCCTTACCAGGATGGTAAAGCACATTCATGTCATAGTCCTTGAGAAACTCAAGCCATCTCCTCTGGCGAAGATTCAACTCTTTTTAGGTGAACACATATTGAAACCTCTTATGGTCTATGAACACATCTACGTGAATACCATACAAGTAATGTCTCCATATCTTTAGGGCAAATACTCCGTCTGCAAGCTCGAGGTCATGAGTCGAATAGTTCTTCTCATGCACCTTAAGCTATCTAGAGGCATAAGCTATAATCTTACCTCGCTGCATCAACACATAACCTAGGCCGACTCTGGATGCATCACAATAGATCACATTACCATCTGCACCCTCTGGTATAGTCAAAATAGGAGCTATAGTCAACTTAATTTTTAGTTCTGAGAAGCTCTTCTCACACTCATCTGACCACTGAAACTTAACCTTTTTCTGAGTCAACTTGGTCAATGGAGAAGCTATGGATCAAAATCCTTCCATGAAACTTCTATAATAACCAGCTAAACCCAAGAGACTTATGATATCCGTAGGAGAGGTAGGTTTGGGCCATTGTTTCACTGCCTCTATTTTTTGAGAAACCACTTGGCTCCCTTCACTAGACACTATATGTCCAAGGAAAGCAACAGATTGCAACCAAAACTCACATTTTGCTAAACTTAGCAAATAACTAGCGATCTTTGAGAGTTTGTAGAACAACCCCTCAAATGAATCGCATGTTCTTCCTTATCTCTAGAGTAAATGAGGATATCATCAATTAAGACAATAACGAATAATTCGTAATACTGCTTGAACACCCTGTTCATCAAATCCATGAAAGTTGCAGGAGCATTGGTTAGTCTAAATGACATAACTACAAATTCATAATGACCATACCGAGTTCTGAAGGAATTTTTCAGAATGTTACTATCTCTGACTCTGAGCTAATGATAACTGGATTTGAGGTCTATATTTGAAAAATGACTAGCACCCTGAAGTTAGTCGAATAAGTCATCAATCTTGGCGATAGGGTACTTATTCTTGATTGTGACTTTGTTCAACTTCTGATAGTCAATGCACATCCTAAGAGAACCATCTTTCTTTTTCACGAACAACACTGGTGCACCCCATAGGGAAATACTAGGTCAGATAAAGCCCTTATATAAAAGGTCTTGAACTGCTCTTTTAATTCCTTAAGCTCAACTGCAGCCATTCTATAAGGAGGAATAGAAATATGCTGGGTATCTAGAAGGAGATCAATTCCAAAGTTGATTTCCCTTTCGGGAGGAACTCCGAGAAGATCTTCTAGGAACATATTTATTATTGAAAATAACTCAAGAGTTGGGGTTTTGGAGCTTGAATCCTTAACCTGAACTAGATAAGAGAGATAACCATTTGAGATCATCTTTTTTTTTCTTAAGGTAAGAGATAAATTGACCCATAGGCACTGAGCTACTACCCTTCCATTCTAAGATTGGCTCGTCTGGAAACTGAAAAATGAACGATCCTAATTTTACAATCGACTAAGGCATAACTAGAACGTAACCAATCCATGCCTAGAATGACATTAAAGTCTACCATTTCTAACTCTACAAGATCTGCTGAGGTGACTTTCTGGGAGACTGTGACAGGGAAATTTCCATATACCTATCTAGTTATAACTAGGTCACTAACTAGAGTAGAGACTGAGAAGGATTCTGAAAGAGTTTCTGGGCTGACACCAAAGTCTACTGTTATATAAGGAGTTACAAAGGAAAGAGTAGCCCCTGGATCTAACAAAGCATAAACATCTAAATGAAAAACTTGCAATGTATCATTAACAACATCAGGAGAATCTTCTTGATCCTGGTGAGCCTGGAGAGCATACAACCTGTTCTGGCGCTTATCGCAACTTGTACCAAATGAAGTACCCTACTGAGTTGGGTGACTTACTGGTGTTGCTAAAGCTATAGACTAAGTCCTACTAGTGTTACCTTCCTGATCCTATTTAGAAGAAGGGCAATCCCTCAACCTGTGACCAGTCTGACCACACCAAAAACATCCATCATTTCCTGCAAGGCACTTGCCTAGATGGTTCTTACCACACTTCGGACTAGTTGGGTAGGTTATGGTAACTAAAACACTCCCCTGAGACTTAGAGCCTGATGCCCTACCCTTCTGATCCTGTCGAAACCTGGAGGATGGAACACTAGCTGATGAAGGTGCTGGGGCTGAAGACCTTTGCTAAAACTGCGAGCAATTTCCACCATCCGATTTCTACTGAGAGTACTCATAGTTTCCTGTCCTAGCCTTTTTTTAATCCTTAGCCCATTCCCAAGCTTATCTCCCTCAACCTGCTGAGCATGAGTCATGAGCCTAGAGATATTCTAGCGTTTCTGCACTCTGTTTTCACCAAGTCAGACACTCCAAATAGGAACTTACTCATCTACGCCCTTGGATTGGCAACCATATATGGAGCATACCTGGAGAGCTGTGTGAACTTAAGTCTGTACTTTTGGACTATCATAGAACCTTGCCTCAAATTCATGAACTCCTAAGCCTTTGCCATTCTCAACTCTCTTGGAAAGAACCTGTCCAGAAAAGCTCCGGTAAAACACTCCCAAGTCATAGGAGCTGCATTCTTACACCTATTTTTCTTCCATTGAGTGAACCAAATGTCAGCTATATCCTTGAGTTGGTAGGACGCAAACTCTACCCTATCATTTCTAGTCACCTGCATCACTCTAAAGATCTTCTTGACCTCATCAATAAAGTTCTGGGGATCCTCACCAACTTGCGACCCTAGAAACTCAGGTGGATTCATTATAACAAAATCACGGACCCTAGCCACCACTAATCCACCACTAGCATTTGCAGGATCTGAAACCTACTGATTGTTCTGGTTGGCTACACTCTGGCCACAATTAAATGTCATTCCAAAACTCTGCATTCAAAACCTCATGGTTTGGGACAGGGGGAACTATGTTACCGTTGCGGGCATTAGCATACCTTGGGTAAGCTCGACGATGAGGCATGACCTGAAAATGCATAACGTCGATTTAGAAAGGAGATCATACACATGCACGATAAGAAAAACAAGAAAGTGAAGTTTTTCCTAAAACACTTTGTAGCCTCCTCATCATAGGTGTGGCGCGCTTCACACTTATGAAAGAGACTCTACTTAGTGCGTCTTTTAGACATCCTAGGACTCTTGAACCTAGTGTTATGATACCAAGTTTGTCACGCCTCGAGGCTAGCCCATTGACGTAACACGGTACCTAGGATCACGAGTGACCCCAATCTAACCCTCCTCCTCATTGTGTGGAAGCTTAAACATGATATAAAATGAAATGATTGGGAATACCCATTCTATGTCTGAATATGTAAAAGACTAAGATCAATAACAACTGAAAGATCAAACTCAAATCTACAACTGAATCTAACTATGTCTGAATAAAAGCCTCTAACTAACTAGAGATGTTGGGACATCCCCCCAGCTAACTCTAGCAAAACTAAAAACAAAAACAAAGAAAGACTGAATGGAAAACATTTCACTCGTCCTCGAAGAATGAGGACTCACCACTGATACTGCTGAACTGGAGATCAAGAATTGATCTATGCGTGATTTGAATGCTAAGGACCTGAACCTATATCACGAGAAGATGTAGCGGAGAGTATGCGTCAATACTTGAAAGGTACTAAGCATGCATGATAGGATACAACTGAATAAAATATACATAACTCAACAAACAACAGGAGCAATGATATAATAAGAACTGAATGTAAATACTGAAATATACTGAATACTGAACTAACTGGATGCAATGACCACGTACAGAACCTGTTGGGACTGAATATTGAAGTTACAACCTGGTCAATGCACTAGAGTCTGACTGTGGGAGCTACTATTAACCGACATAAAACCACAAGATCTATCCATGGAGTTCGATGTTTATGCCTCATTGAGAGGACCCGATATACCTTGCCAGGGGTATAAATGCATGATTGGCATGATCACTAAATACTTTGCCAACAGAGGAAAAATACTAACATGCTAACTGAAAATCCAACATTAATGTACTGATAACGAAACATTCTTAATTGGGGGCATGTATAGCTGAATAAACTGACCTAGCAAGTGTAATTCATGAACTAAACGAATCTACACAACTAGGGTTCTGAGTTTCATGCAAGAAGCTAAGCAGCAACTCCTCAAAAACATGATAATTTGATTAGGATTAATTAGTCTAACAGCTGAGTCACAACACTTTTCTAAAGTTTAAGAAAACCTATGTCTAAACATGATATAGAGAATAAAGAATCTGACTGAATTCTAGTGACCTGATGGGTGAAAGGAAACCACTAGTGAAATCCCACATACATGGTGACAAATTTCACAGAGAAATCTTTTGATTTCGGGGTTGGAACTGGAGGAAACCTTGTTGCGTTCTTGGAGAGGGTTGGTAGACTCTTTCTTCTCCTTTTCGTTCAAATTGGATGAATTTTGGAGAATGACTTTATTAGGTTAAGTTCTAATTTAGTTACTAGGATAAAGCTGACCAAAATGACGTAGTTAGAGGTTAATAGACGTATTTTAGGTGTCCAATGCATAAGAAAAAGACCAAAACGACCCTGAATTAAAAGCTGTCGGGGCCAACCGATAGACCTGACTGACGGACCGTCTACTGACCTATGGTCCATCCTGTCAATCGCCGACTGGCTTTAGAGGGGGGGTTCTGGGGGTCTTGATCCACGGATCAGGACCATGATCGTGGTACCACCTACGGTCCATAAGTCCTGACATGGCTAAAAAAAATTATGGGTTCTGGGAGGGAGCTGTAGGTGACCATCCACGGACCCCACCAATGGTCCATGGGTCAACCTACGATCCGTAGGTGACACCGTTTGTGGCACTTGCAACTTTTGAAATCTGCATTTCTGGTATGTCTAGAATACGGGATGTTACAATTTGTAATAGAGACCGTAACTCCTAAAATAGAAAGGAAAGGACTGTATAAGATGATACAACACTTAAACACTTAGTAAAGGATGTCAAATTAAGAGTGTATAAAGAGCTGAACTAATGCAGTACATGGCAGAACCCAAATAAGGGTTGTATATTCCATGTAAGGACATATAAAATAAATTATTAACATAATGTGTATCTGAGATATAAATACTTGTAACATGTATAATGTAGGATCTCATTGACCAAATGAACCTCATTTGACTTGGTGGATAACTCATGAAGCTTATTGTTTACAGTACCATTGGCAAAATAGTACTTGGAAGAATAAACACACCGATATTGGATATTAGATCACGTATAGAAGTAGTTTTACAAGTTTTTTGAAAACTTGGATAATATAAGGAAGATAATTAGCTACATCTGAGATTTTACACCCTCACATTGTATCTTTTACCATGAGGATCACTTAGAGATCTCAATTTGTTGGTACATAGAATGTAGGACTTTCTGCCAAAAGATATAGAATCAAATAGTCTTACATACCTCAATTCCTAATTCATAGAGCTTATGATGTGTCATCCTGTTCTTTAACATGATAATCTTCATCTACAAAAAAATGTAATAAAATAAGGATAATATTAGCAGCTAACCTACTAACTCAGAATATTTCTACTCATCAAAATAGTAGTTGGCTGCAAGCCCATAATCCTTCTAATTAAGAATGTTTTTTGGCACTCCCCGGGCTTCATAGTATATATATATATATAGTAGTAACTACATGGGAAAGGTAGTTAGTATGCATACAACTACTTCAACTTTAATGGTGTATTACCACAACCTATGAATCTACCCCGTAACAACTATACCCAATTACTCTTAAGTCTATCCATGAACTCCCATAAATAAATCAATACAATAATACAGTACTCAACATCCTAAAATAACCAAACGACCTTAATTCACGGCTTTCAATCACCGTCCCATAAGTTCTAATAAACAAGTATGCCTAGAATTCTCAAATGAACTAAAAATTAGAGATAGTGACAACACCTTACCTTGGCTGTATTAATATGTTATTCTCCATCAATTACTGTTTTTTAACCTTTTCTAAACTACAAAGTAGGATAGGAGAATCAATATAAGCATCACATGAAAATGAGGGAAAGAACCCGAGCTTATAGCATGTTTACCTTAATATTTGGAAGAGAGTGAAAATACCTTGGTTTCCAACATCTAATGCTCTCTCAAATTCAACCCCCTTGAATAAATCTCCAATTTACATGAAACCATGGATGAGAGAATGTGATCTTGTGGCTGCTTTAGAAGAAACCATATGAAAATTACTTAGAACCCTAAAGGAAATGTTTAGGATGTTGTTTCATCTTGAGATAGTGAAATGTAAGAGTTTAAGTGACTTAAAATTTGGATGAGAGGAAATAATATGTTTTTACCTAGTTTTTTTGTCCGTAATAGGCTCTCCTTTTCCACCTCCCTTGTAGTTCATTTTCACCCACCATTTGTCATTAATTTAAGCCACACATTTAAGTAGGTAATGCACCTACTTTGCCATTCAAATTATTTATTATGGTCTTGGACAGATTGGGTGTTGGATTGCCATTATTTTCATTTATTTTTTTGCCTTTTCTTTCACTTAATATGTGTCTCAAATTTATCACTTAATGTAAGTCTACATATGGCCCATTAGTCAAAGTAGGTGATGCACCTACTTGGTCCATATACCTTAAGTAGGGGGTGCACCTAGTTGTCACCTACTAGCATAATTTAGTCAAGAAAGCACCTAACTTGTTTAACACCATTTTCCCAATCTTAGTTTCTTTACAAGACCTTCATAGTAATAGACACTTGACCACTTTTGACTTTACCATCAAATACCACCTTTACACTCTCGAGTTCAATATTTTTTGTTGAGTTCACTTAGTCGTATATGTGTTGGAAGGTGCAGGCTATTACGTTATTCCCTTTTTGGATCATTGGCCCTCAAATGAGAGGTATTGCTCAAAACAAGGTCAACTGTGAGTATTTTTCAAAAAAATTGCAAAATTTTCATTATAAATCGAGCTACCCAAAACATCTCAGCTCACCAAATTCATGTATAGGCAATCCTAATAGGGCGTTGCAACAAATGTAATACATGTAAGAATAAAATGACAAGTAAGGCTCCTCTTAGCCATATATAATCAAGTAACAATTATGTACAACAAAATTTATTATTCTCTCCATTTCATAACCTAGCCTAACAAATACTTGGAATACAAGAATTGCAAATATTAGAACAAGACAAACTATGAATAATGTAATAGATGCATATGATATAATCGTGTAGGAAATACCATAATATAGGAACATGGATACTTTCTTAGCCATTTTATACAGATAAGTGTTGTGCTAAACTTCAGTAGGTTCCCCACCTTTTCTGGCAAAATCCTTACTTCATCATGGTATGGGAAAGTTTTATCCCAACATGTTTAACACTTAAGTCAATAAGAACATAGGGGTATAACATATTAATACATAAGCCACATGAATCCCATAAACATAAGAAAGAAGACATGTGTAAACAATGAGCCATAAATAAGTAGTTTTAGCATACTAACAAGCGTACATAAGAGGCATACGATACCTATTCATTTGATTTATAGGGACATATGTTGTAAAATTCAGTAATATATAAGGAAGTGAGATATATAGCATGTAATAAAAAGAACTCTAAGATATTTAGCACATGGGAAGATGAATTAGAAAGGTTAGTACATAAGCATGTGGACTACAACATATGCATTTATAAATCACATCAGACTGTGGACTATCACTTGAATAAATATACTTCATGAAATATGAGCAAGTGTGTGACACATGGAAAAATAAATTTTGAGCTCAATAATGCTTAAACAAGTAGGATATGAGTCATGTAACATATAGGTAGATGGTCTATGAAGCATATGAAATGTAGACAAGTGACTTAGGGTACATATGATCCATGAGAAAGTAATTTTTAATGCCTATAGAATATGAGCCATTAATCTATTATGAAAATAAAATATGGACAAGTGATTTGTGGCAAGTCATTGGGAAAATAAGGCAACATCCTATAAAATTTATAACAATAAGAAAGTTTTATTTGTAAGAAGCAGATAACACACACATGTAAGTGTTTTATGACATATGTAACATGTGTGAAAATGATCCATAAAGGGTATATGGAGTACAAATAGTTGGTCTATAGGATATATAGCATATACATTTATATAGGCAACCAGAGCCTTTGAAACCCCGAGATACCCTATAGAAACACTCCACCATTCTTAAGTACAATCATACTACCTTTAGTTCTAATTCATGGGTGTAGTTTCACTTGTTTTTATTTACTCACCTCAAAATATAAGCAATTAATTTTCCATGGTCTTTTAACTCTTGAGAATTTTTCTCACAAGTGTTCCAACCATTAGAATCGAGCAGCTGTCTAAGAAAATTCAAACATTGGGACAAGGATAGGAGAAGTCTTCTATGATCTTCTATAGTAATGGGGTCTGAGACTAATTATGCCTTTGTTACTAGCTGAAAATATATAGTCACACTTGATGTTTGATACCTTGTTAAGGTTTAAATAAGCAGATAAACAAATGAATCTTGAGGGCATCATAATCATTGATATTTTCTCACACGTTACCAATTACACATAATATAAAGTACATGCAAAGTCATATCATGATTTTATAACACATAAGGGTTAACCACTTTGGATCAACAAGTTAGGTATAATCATGATAATTGATTTGCTATTATGGTATAACAAGTGAGTGTCGCCGAGTGGCTCATCAGATAGCCTAAAGTTCCAGTGTGCCAAGCCCTAAGGGAAGAAACCAAGTTGGCAATGAAAAGGAGCAGTCGATGGATCGCCAAGTAATTCCGTGATGCCAAGATAGATCACCCAAATTTACAGACCTTAAGGATGCTGAATGCCAAGGCGAAGGGGCGATGGAAGAGACCAAAGGACAGTTCTCCGAGTGGTTCTGCGATCCAAACTTACTTTGTTGAAGGGCTTTTGTAGCACATTTTTGGCGACTATAAATAGGATTTTGAACATTTAGTTTAGTATCATTTGAACCAATAAAATAATCTTTAGACTTCTGAGACAGTTTTCTAGAGATTTTTCCTTAGCTTTGAAGGATTGAAAAAATTCACTTTTGAGAATTTGGAAGTGGGTCTTTGAGATTCATCAAATTGGACCATTGTAATGACTAAATCTTTTTTACCCAGTTGATGGATAATCGATTCGGTAACTATTTTTATGTTTTTATAATGTCTAGCTAAAACCCCAAATTCTTAGGGTGTGATTATTTGATTATGGGCTGATTTAGCTTATGGGTATTGCTAATTTTTAGTTTAAATGCCATTAAAAAGTGAGTTCAATCATTAATTGTGGTTTAACTTAAGAACTATAGTTCCAAATACAGTTCTATGTTTGTGTACTTGGCTTGCTCGAGAGAGAGGTTTTAGAACTAAGGTTACTGATTGATGATTTATGGGTATTGCATTGATCTGGGTTCAGCTCGAGAGAGTGAATCCTAAACCCAATCCCACACATTCAGCTCGAAAGAGTGAATGGATTAAGGTATGTGTTGCTCTTAATTTGCATGCTTGTTGATGTTTGAGAGAAATCACTTGATTCGGGGTAATTGTTCGAGGGAAAATGACCTCCCTTATAGCCTAGCCTACTCACTAATATCTAGCTATTTACTAATTGTTGCAATTGCCCATATGTGTATATTAGCCTATAATCGATCACATCCCAAGAATTCGTCTCATTATTGTTAATACTTATTGTTTATGATTGTTTGTAGTTGATAATTAAAACCAAAAACCCCATTTGACATTCGTGTCACCTCTTTACTTGATTATGTTTTTAATCGATAATTTATATTCCTATGGCTGATTAAACCACATTCATACTTCCTAATTGAATCTGAAACACGTACCACTCCCTGTGGGATTCGACTCGTAGCTGAGATATCAGAGCACAACTCTGGCAGTGAGAGGGAGTCTCTTGATTCTCTGGTCCCACTTTTCGAGCCTGATGATGACCAATCACTGTAGTCGTGGCTAGTAGAGATTCGTGCACGATCTCTTCAAGATTCATCTAGTATCCTGGAGTCTACCCCTCATGTCACTGACTCTGTGCCAGCCCCAGCACAGATGGTGGTTCCAGCGCCACCAGTTCAGGGTCCTCCTCCCTAACTACTCAACAAGATAAAGGCTGAGGGATTAAGGAAAATTCTTGAAGACAAGAGGTTGTTTATAGATGGTGTGGTGGATAGGTACCCTCTTCTGAAGGACACACTCTAGTACCACAGGTTCAACCTATTCACCAGGTCCCATGGCCCATATATCCCCACCTAGGTCTGTGAGTTCTATACTGCATACGGTGACCTAGTACCCCAGCAGAGGAAGAAGGCCAGCGCCTTCAGATCGGTAGAGTCTATGGTAGTTCGGGGGCAGATAGTGGGATGTAGCAGCGATCATATCAGTGCTGCCCTTGACAAAACTACAGGGTTTGAGTATGAGTAAGAGGGCTTAGCTACAACACAGACCCTGGATGACCTAAATGACTGTCTTTCTCCCTTTATTTCTAACACCACCCTGAGGTGGATTGAGGTAGGAGCTCCCATTGAGAAGAAGGACTTGAACATTGTCGCTCGGTATTGGTTCAGGTTCATCTGTAGTTTTATCATGCCCTCACATAATGAGTCCATCCTCCACCACCCAAAGGCGACCTGTCTCAAATCAATCATCACCATGAAACAGCTAAACATGGGACTCATTATTAAGCAGGAGATGGCCATGAGGGCCAAACAGTGCTACACGTCCCTTTTTTTCCAGTACTGATTACAGATCTATGTCAGCGTGCTAGAGTTTCTCGTGATGAGAAGAGGGACATAGAGGTCACATCCACGTCTTCTATCGATATCTGGCGCATAGAGGCCAAGTACACATAGGATGAGGTGAATAAGAGGAGAGTGGCTCTAATGCATACATCCCCAGAAGTTAATGTTGAGTCTATACCTACAGAGGCATGTTTGCCTTCTCCGGCCTCCGGGCTTTCAGGTATACCCGCATCCACTTCTTCCCAAGCTCTTGGTTTTTCTGTTGCTTCCCAGCCCACTAGGATTACTCAGGCCATGATCCTCAAGATGGGGCACTTAGCCCATTTTGCCGATATGTGGGTTACCTTGTTATAGGCTGAGGTTTCCTGGATGATTGAGAGGGATATTGCAGTTGTGTTGACACCCCTATGGACATCGATTGATGATCTCATAGCGAGAGTAGAGACTAGTGAGAGAGGATAGGGGTTACTTCGAGGTGATGGCTTTGAAAGTTGGGGTTTCCGATTTGAGGAAGGACGTGGACTATCTGAAGTCCACGGACTTCATTTTTTTGCTCGAGACAGCTAAGGCTCAGGGTGTTTCGGGCAGTTCTGATATGCCTCCAGCTACCACCAGAGATGTACCTATGGATGATGTAGTTGCTGCTGAGTTAGAGGCAGAGACAGATGAAGAGCAGCTTGGGGAGCAAGATGCAGCTATTTATGATGATCTAGCCAACTTAGAGGATGTTATGTTTGAGACTGCCCGACAGACCTTTTTGAGAGATTCCATTATGGCTGGGTCGAGTTCAATTACAACTGACATGGCATCGGACATTGATGCACTGACAGATGGAGTGACTGTGTAGATAGGATCTTTCTTTACCTCCCTCTCTATCATTTTTATTGACTTTTGATTATTTTTTGTTGCATTTGAGGACAACTATTTTTTATTTGTGGTGAGGTGAGGTATTTCCATACCTATCTCTTATAACTATATTTTGTATATATATTGAGGTTTTGTGTTTTAAATTGTGTGTTCATTTTATCTTGTGGATGTTTGAGCTTGTGGCTCCTTATTTTGAAGGGAAATGGTTTTTGACCAATTTTGAAAAAAATTGCCAACTCTTGTGTGTTTGATTGTGGCTGTTCTTGTGTAAATTTGAGTATCAGTTATGATCAACATCAATGACTTGAATAGTGCTCTTAATCGAACAAAATCGAATGAGCGGCTACAATAAGGCCAAATGAAGTTGCATACACAATATGTGGACTTTTTGTATCTCGTTGTGACTAGCCGGTTATCGAATGAGTCTCTTATGATGAGCATTGCACACTAGCGAAAGTGTGGAGTCTCATTTGATATTGGTGTCAATTCCTTGTGTGATGACCTTACCTTGAACATTGTGTGTGGTGATACCTAGAATTTGCCCCGTTGGTCTGATTGACTGAGTGATGCAAATTCTTGAAATGATCTTAGGAAACGATTTTGAGGAGTGAAACAATTTGACAATATACCTCTTTTTTGTGGCCAACCTTGTGAGATATGTGAACCTTGCTTAGACCCCATTTGAGCCTTACCCTTTTCTTGGAAGAAACTTGATGCAATTGTGACCCCTCTTTATCCATTCACCCATAATCCTCAAGAAGTGCGGTTTGTTTGAATAGCCAACTTAGGCCAAAAGCCTATGTTGGGAGCGTGGTGAAAATAGAAGGTAAATCAAGAATGTGAAAATTCCCCCTTCTAGCAATGGTCTTGAAAAAGATGGAACCCCTCCACATAGAAAAAAAAGAGAAAGAAAAGAAGAAAGCAAAAGAAAAAGAATGAACAAGTTGTGAAAGTTGCAAAAGAAATGGGGTGTCCGGTATTCCATTGGAAGTTGAATAATGGAGTGAATTTTGAGCATGATTCAAATGTTGAAGAAATGGAAGAAAGTGATGTTCAGACCACATTTCATGAGGGTAGCAACCACTGAGCATAAATGAACATACCTTTACACTCAGCCCCGTTACAAGCCTTGTAAAGACCTTTTTGATCTTGAGTGAGATAAAACGAATGTTCATTGGAAAATAAGGGCAAACATATGGGTGAAGTCATGCATGTGTTCATCTTTGTGAGTGTGAGAGTCGTATGTGATTCCGAAACTATAAATTATTGAAGAATTGTGTGTGAATATGGAATCATCTTTGTTGTGAGGGCATTTGAGTACCTTTGTTGAGTGTGGACTTGCATATGAAGCAAGTATTGTGAACTTGAGTATCTTTGATAATGGTAAGTCAAAACTTGAATCCTTGAGTGCACAATTGATCCTTACATGAGTAAGTTGAGTCTTGTTGTGTGCATTCATGATTGAGTCTTTTGTAGCACTGTTTGAGACATCCGTTTTGAACTGTTAAACCTGAGTTTTACTTGAGGACAAGCAAAAGTTTAAGTTGGGGGTGTTGATGAATCCTTGATTTGGACTCATTTAGGGCTTTGTTTATATAAATTTAGTGTCCTCAAATGCTTAATTTGCACCAACAACTTATGTTAAATCCTTGATTTTCAGGAATATGAATTGAGGAACAAAGCAAGGACACCAACAGACAAAAAAAAAAAAAAAACAGACTGAAGAAATGAAGATGGGCGAGTCTAAGGATTGCCATAAGCACTCGACGTGTTGCCGAGTGGCTTATCAGACCGCTTAAAGTTCCAGTGTGCCAAGCCCTAAGGGAAAAAACCAAGTCAACGACGAAAAGGAGCATTCGGTGGATCGCTGAGTGATTCCACGATGCCAAAATAGATCGCCAAAAGTTGTAGACCTTAAAGATGTTTAATCTCAAGGCGAAGTTATAGACCCTGAGGATGTTGAATGGCAAGGCGAAGGGGCGATGGAAGAGACCAAAGGGCACTTCACCGAGTGGTTTGGCGAGCTTGACCTACTTCATCGAATTGGCTTCCGTAGCACATTTTTGGCGACTATAAATAGGATTTTGAACATTTAGTTTAGTATCTTTTGAACCTATCAAATAATCTTTTGACTTTTGAGACAGTTTTCTAGAGATTTTTCCTTAGCTTTGAAGGATTGAAGAAATTCACTTTTGAGAATTTGGAACTGGGTCTTTGAGATTCATCAAATTGGACCATTGTAAAGATGAAATCACTCTTACCCAGTTGATGGATAATCAATTCGGTAACTATTTTTATCTTTTTATATTGTCTAGCTAAAACCCAAAATTCTTGGGGTGTGATTATTTGATTATGGGCTGATTTAGCTTATGGGTATTGCTAATTATTAGTTTAAATGTTATTTAAAAGTGAGTTCAATCATTAATTGTGGTTTAACTTAAGAATTGTAGTTGCAAATGCAGTTCTATGTTTGTGTTCTTGGCTTGCTCGAGAGAGAGGTTTTAGAACTAAGGTTTCTGATTGATGATTTATGGGTATTGGGTTGATCTGGGTTCAGCTCGAGAGAGTGAATCCGAAACCCAATCCCACACTTTCAGCTCGAAAGAGTGAATGGATTTAAGGTGTGGGCTGCTCTTAATTTGCATGGCTGTTGATGTTCGAGAGAAATCACTTGATTCGGGGTAATTGTTTGAGAGAAAATTACCTCTCTTATAGCCTAGCCTACTCACTAATATCTAGCTATTTACTAATAGTAGCAATTACCCATATGTCCATATTAGCCTATAATCGTTCACATCCCAAAAATCCATCTCATTATTTTTAATTTTTATTGTTTGTGACTATTTGTAGTTAATAACTAAAACCAAAACCCCCATTTGACATTTGTGTCACTCCTTCACTTGATTATATTTTTAATCAATAATTTATATTCCTATGGCTAATTAGACCACATTCATACTTCCTAATTGAATCTAAAACACGTACCGCTGCCTGTGGGATTCGACCCTAACTCATTTAGTTGGGTTTACAATCGTTGAACACCTAGAATTGGATGAGGTGTTCTTGAAACGTTCAAATCATGAGTGTGCTCCGCCCCCCTCCTCCCTTTTCCACGCAAGGGAAGAAAAATAAGAACAACTGGCATATGATCAATTGTCCTCTTCTTTTGTCAAACTATGATTGCAGCTTTATTTAGTTGGCTCTATATATATGCATAATGACCCATCTTTATTTTTGAATGAGTGATGTAGGTGCACCCCAGGGTACAACACTGGTCAATTTACTTTTCTCAATGCAATCTTTTAATTTCCATTTTTATTCTTGTAGCTAATAATATTGGGTACTAAAATTTACATTAATATTAAAATAATTTCTCTGTCTAACGAAATAAAACAATTGCTTAGGGAATTTTTCTACTGTCCTTATCTATCCATCTCTTTTTTTCACTTCACATGCTTAATAAACATCCTCTATAGTAAGGACACAACCTATGTCACCTATTCTTCTAATACTCTATATGTCATTTTCTTGTACTATCACGGATCTGCACTCAACTCATCCCTCCATTCTATGGATGTTCAAATGGCATTCTCCTTTATTTCCTATATAACCAAAAACTCTATTAATGCTTAAATAATGTTACACTCTACTATTAATATTATAATAGTCCACAACTTATATCCAACCCTTCAACATTCAACCTTAATCTTTAGTTACATTTATTTTATAACAAAAACATAGACCATAGTATGAAAAGAAAATACATATAGTTTCATATGAAACAATTGAAGTAATTATCCTGTGATTTATCTAACCACAAAAGGATCACACATTTTAACCTAACTAGGGTTGTCTTATGCACCTATCTTATAATTCCGACTACTAACATACTTGAGATGATGAATAAGAATTAGGGTCCCATCAGTCAATTAAGAATATTTCTAGCCAAAACTATAGTGATACATTCATATACCAAACTATGATTCTACCACATCTTTAAACAAATATAAAACTAAATCAATAACTTCTTTTTTCACTACGTGTATAATACAAAAGATTCAATTTCTATTACTGACAAGGTACATAATTGTAACACCTCGTATCAGAAACAGACCAAAAATACAGATTTTGAGAAGTTTCAGGTGCAACCCACGGTTGCCATCCAAGGACCATAGGTCAGACCACGGCCCGTGCTGGTGGTCCGTGGTTCACCACTGCAGTCCCTCACTAAACCCAGCTCAGAAAATTGGCTAAGTCTCGAGTCACAGCCAGACCCACGGTCCGTAGGTCAGACCACGGTCCATGATTTGTGCCCGTGGATCAAGACTCCTTTACCCAGCCTCTGACACAAACTATGGTCGACCAGCATGGGCCGTCGTTCAATCCACGGTTCGTAGGTCTGACCATAGATAAGGATCAACAGTCAGTTAGGGGATAATTGTTGAGTGGGTCAACTTCAAAAGGTCATAAATTTTGGCACAAAAGGAATTATGTGTCCCATGAACTATGATATGATAGATAATTGAATCCTCTTTCCAACGCCACTGAGTTTGCTAAAATCTAACCTCCAAGTGAAAAGTTGTGCTTGTTTTAGTGAAGCCTTGTCGGGCAGACTTGACCGACGACCCCAATCGACGGACCGTAGATAGAATGACGGCCTGTCAGTCCCGTCCGTCAGTCACTCTGACAGTAGCTAAGTGAGGGGTCTTTTGGTCTTTTTCTATTTCATTTAACCCCTAAGATATGTCGTTTAGACCATAAATCATGAGGTTTTAGTCAGTTTTAGCCTAGAAACATAACTAGAACTTACCTAAGTCAAATCATTAATCAAACTTAGAAAAAAATTAGAACGCTAAGAGGAGAAAAAAGTCAATAACCCTAGTTCAAGAACACAGCAAGTTTTCTTCAGTTCCAGCCCAGAAATCAAAGGATTTCTCTGTGGAATTCGTCACCAGGTATGTGGGATTTCACTAGTGGGTTCCTTTCACCCATTAGGTCCCTAGAATTCAGTCAGTTTCTTGATTCCCTAACTATGAACAGACCTAGGGTTTCTAGAATCTTAACAGATCATCATGAATTAGTTATTTAAATGTTCCATATCAGATTATCATGTTATTTCTTAGTTTATTGCATGAATTTCAGAACCCTAGCTATGTATTTCTTTAGTTCTTGAATTACACGTGCTAGGTCAGATATCTCAGTTATTCAGTTATACATGGCTCAGTTATTAATGCATCATTATCAGATTAATTGTTGCATTCTCAGTTTCCATGTTCAGTTCGAGTTATCCAGTATTAACAGAAATTCAGTCATAACTAGTTAACTACTTAATTCATTGGGAGTAGCATAATACCGAGTTGGACTAGGGTTCAGCGTACCCATATAGTCCCAGAACTACGAGCCACGTAGGTGTAAATCTCCTTTGTGGGTAACATTAGTTTAGTGATCACGCCAGCATGTCTCTATACCTCTAGCAGGGTATATTGGGTCCTCTCGATGGTGCGTATACATCGGACTCCACATTTAGCTCATGTGGTTTTATGTCGATTATTAGTAGCTCCCATAGTTCAGTCAGATTCTATTGCATTGACCATTTATCAGTATAGTCAATATTCAGTTTCAGCATGTTATAAATTGGTCACTGCATTCAGTTAGCTCAGTATTCAATATCTATATCATGTCCATATTATTTCACTATTTTATTGCTTTGTTCAGTTATATTTTATTTCATCTTTACTCTATCATGCATTCTCAGTATCTTTCAAGTACTGACACATACGTACCTTACATCTTCTCGTGATGTAGGTTCAGGTTCTCAGCATCTAGATCATGCTTAGAACGGTTCTCGATCTCCAGTTCAGCAGAATCACTGGTGAGTCCTCATTCTCCAAGGACAATAGTCATGAGTTTCTTTTTAGTATTTTTAGTCTTTAGTTTCAGTTTTGCTAGACCTAGTTGGGGCATGTCCCAACGTCTCTAGTCAATTTAGAGGCTTATTTTAGATATAGTTAGATTCAGCTTAGTATTGAGTTAATATCTTTTTTGTATTAAACTCATTAGTTTTCATTTATCTCATTTATAGTATATGGGTATTCCCCATCTTTTCATTTCATTTATGACTTAGCTTTCGCATCAGTTTATTATCTTTAGTATGCTCATGATCATGCCAGCAGGGTTAGCTTGGGATCATTTGTAGTCCTAGGTCCCGTGTCCACATCTCGGGGGTAGTCTCGGGGCATGACAAACTTCGTATCTGAGTACTAGGTTTAAGAGTCCTAGGATGTCTGAAAAGCCACACTAAGTAAAGTCCTTTTCATGGGTGTGAAGTGCACCACATCTAATGAGAGAAAGGCTATGAAGTGTTTTAGGAAAACTTCACTTTCTTGATATTCTTATCATGCATTGGTATGATCTCCTTTCTAATCCATCGTTATGTGCTTAAGATCATGCCTCCTCGTAGAGATTATGCAAGGAATGCTAGTGCACGCAATACTAACGTAATTCCTTTAGTCCTAGATCAGGAAGTTTCAAATGCAGGGTTTCGAAACACCAATTCAACTTTTGTCTCAGATATGACCAACAAGAACAATTAGCAGGTTCCAGTTCCTACTAATAGAAATGGTGGATCAGTCGCAGCTAGAGTTTGAGATTTTTTTTAAGGATGAATCCGCCTGAGTTTTAGGGTCACAAGTTAGTGAAGACCCACAGAACTTCATTGATATGATTAAGAAAATCTTTGGAGTGATGCAAGTGACTGGTAATGGTAGGGTTGAGTTGGCATCCTACTAGCTTAAGGATGTGGCTCACATATGGTTCACTCAGTGGAAAAACAACAAGGACTACTTTGTCTTTTGTAACTCCTTTCATTACAGTCCAATTCAGTGTTAGTCCAGAAACTCTCTCAGAATCTTTCTCAATCTCTACTCCAGTCGGTGACCCAGTTATAGCTAGATGGGTATAAAGAAATTGACCTATCACAGTCTCTCAAAAAGTCACCTCAACAGATCTTTTAGAGTTAGAAATAGTAGACTTCGATGTCATTCTAGGCATGGATTGGTTACATTCATGTTATGCCTCAGTCAATTGTAAAACTAAGATTGTTCGTTTTTAGTTTCCAAACAAACCAATCCTAGAATGGAAGGGTAGTAGCTTAGCACCTATGGGTTGATTCATTTCTTACCTTAAGGCCAGAAAGATGATCTCTAAGGGTTATCTCTATTATCTAGTTTGGGTTAAGGATTCTAGTTCTGAATCCCCAACTCTTGAGTCAGTCCCTATAGTCAATGAGTTTCCAGAAGTGTTTCCAAATGATCTTCTCGGAGTTCCTCCCGAAAAAGAAATCAACTTTGTGATTGATCTCCTTCCAGATACCTAGCCTATTTCTATTCCTTCTTATAGAATGGCTCCAGCTGAGCTTAAGGAATTGAAAGAACAGTTAAAAGACCTTTTAGATAAGGGCTTCATCAGACCTAGTATTTCGCCATGGGATGCACCAATGTTGTTCGTGAAGAAGAAAGATGGTTCTCTTAGAATGTGCCTTGACTATAGGCAGTTGAACAAGGTCACAATCAAGAATAAGTACCCTGTCCCTAGGATTGATGACCTATTCGACCAACTTCAGGGTGCTAGTCATTTCTCAAAGATAGACCTCAGATCAAGTTATCATCAGCTTAGAGTCAGAGATAGTGACATTCCGAAGACAGCCTTCAGAACTTGGTATGGTCATTACGAATTTGTAGTTATGTCATTTGAACTAACCAATGCTCCTGCAGCTTTCATGGATTTGATGAACAGAGTGTTCAAGCAGTACTTGGACTTGTTCCTTATCGTCTTTATTGATGACATCCTCATTTACTCTAGGAATGAGGAAGAACATCCGAGTCATTTTAGAGTTGTTCTGCAAACTCTCAAAGATCGCCAGTTATTTGCAAAATTTAACAAGTGTGAGTTTTGGTTACAATAAGTTGCCTTCCTTGGGCATATTGTTTCTAGTGAAAGAATTTGAGTAGATTCTCAGAAGATAGAAGCAGTGAAATAAAGGCCCAGACCTACCTCTACAACAAATATCAAAAGTTTCTTAGGTCTAGTGGGCTATTACAGATGGTTCGTAGAAGGATTTTCATCCATAGCCTCACCATTGACTAGGTTGACTCAAAAAAAGGTTAAGTTCTAGTGGTTAGATGATTGTGAGAAAAGCTTTGCAAATCTGAAAACTAGGTTGACAACAACTCCTGTCTTGACTCTACCAGAAGGTTCAGATGGTTATATGATCTATTGTGATGCATCTAGAGTCGACCTAGGTTGTGTGTTGATGTAGCGAGGTAAGGTTATAGCTTATGCTTCTAGACAACTTAAGGTACATGAGAAGAATTATCCGACTCATGACCTTGAGCTTACAACAAGTGGTGTTGCACTCAAGGTTTGGAGGCACTACTTGTATGGTGTTCATGTAGATATGTTCACAGACCATAAAAGGCTTTAGTATGTATTCACCCAGAAAGAGTTGAATCTTTGCCAGAAAAGGTGGCTTGAGTTCCTCAAAGATTATGATATGAGTGTGCATTACCATCCTAGTAAGGCCAATGTAGTAGCAGATGCTCTTAGCAGACTATCTCTGGGTAGTGTAGCATATGTTGATGAAGAAAGAAAAGAGCTAGTGAAGGATGTTCACAGGCTTGCTTGCTTGGGAGTTTGCCTTATGAGCATAGAAGATAGTAGTGTAACAGTTTAGAATGGGTTAGAACCTTCATTGGTAGCGGAGGTTAAGGAAAAGCAAGACAATGATCCAATCTTGCTTCAACTTAAGGGTGTAGCCCACCAATAGAGAGTTGAGGTTTTCTCCAAAGGGGGAGATGGTGTGCTTCACTACCAGGGTCGATTATATGTTCCTTAGGTGGATGAGTAGGCGAAGAATCCTTGATGGGACCAGATTCAGTCCTTGATGCTATGGAGAAAGTACAACTCATTAGAGATAGACTTAAGACTGCCCAGAGTCACCAAAAGTCTTATGCAGATGTGAGAAAAAGGGAACGAGAGTTCTAAGTTGATGATTGGGTTTTCCTGAAAGTGTCACCTATGAAGGGGGTGATGAGATTTGGAAAGAAAGGGAAGCTCAGTCCCAGATATGTAGGCCCTTACCGAATCTTGAAAATGATTGGTAAAGTGGCTTATGAGTTAGAGTTGCCAGCAGACTTAGCAGCAGTGCATCCAATCTTTCACATTTCTCTAAAAGAGAAATGTGTGGGTGATCCAGCATCCAGAGTGCCATTAGAGAGGTGGCCGTGAAAAATAGTCTCTTATATGAGGATGTACCAGTTGAGATTCTCGATCGTCAGGTTAGAAGGTTGAGAAATAAAGAAGTCGCTTCAGTCAAGGTTTTGTGGAGAAGTCAGTCCGTAGAGGGAGCTACTTGGGAAGTAGAAGCAGCCATGGAGTCCAAGTATCCTCACCTCTTTCCAACCAATTCCATTCCAGCTTGAGTAATAGTTCCTCTTCAGTTTTTCAGTCATTTATGCGCAGATTCAATCTTAGTATCATGTTCCTTTAGTTTGTACTTGCATTTTCAGTGTATTTGCATGGTTTTGGAACTAAGTTTAGTCAGAAATTTAGTTCTTAGTGTTTACTGGTAGGGATTGCAGCCCTGTCCCTCCATTTTAGCTAGTTTAGTCTTCATTCGAGGATGAATGGTCCCAAGGGGGAGATAATGTAACACCCCGTATCCAAAACAGACCAAAAATACAGATTTTGAAAAGTTGCAGGTTCAACCCATGGTTTCCATCCACGGACCGTAGGTTAGACCACGGCCCGTGCTGGTGGTCCGTGGTTCACCACTACAGCCCCTCCCTTAACCCAACTCAGAAAATCGGCTAAGTCTCGAGTCACGGACACACCCATGGTCCGTAGGTCAGACCACGGTCCATGGTTTATGTCTGCGGATCAAGACTCCTTTCCACAGCCTCTGACATAAACTATGTTCAACCAGCACAAACTATTGTTTGATCCACGGTTCGTAGGTCTGACCATAGATGAGGGTCAGCAGTCAATTAGGGGATAATTGTTGAGTGGATCAACTTCAGATGGTCATCACTTTTAGCACAAAAGTAATTATGTGTCCCATGAACTATGATATGATAGATAATTGAATCCTCTTTCCAACGCCACCGAGTTTGCTAAAATCCAACCTCCGAGTGAAAAGTTATGCTTGTTTTAGTGAAGCCCTGTCGGGCAGACTTGACCAACAACCCCAATCGATGGACCGTAGATTGAATGACGGCCCGTCAGTCCCGTCCGTCAGTCACTCTGACAACAACTAAGTTAGGGGTCTTTTGGACTTTTCCTATTTCGTTTAACCCCTAAGATATGTCGTTTAGACCCTAAATCTTGAGATTTTAGTCAGTTTTAGCCTAGAAACATTACTAGAACTTACCTAAGTCAAATCATTACTCAAACTTAGAAAAAAATTAGAACATTAAGAGGAGAAACAAGTCAAGAACCCTAGTTCAAGAACGCATCAAGTTTTCTTCAGTTCCAGCCCAGAAATCAAAGGATTTCTCTGTGGAATTCGTCACCAGGTATATGGGATTTCACTAGTGGGTTCCTTTCACCCATTAGGTCCCTAGAATTCAGTCAGTTTCTTGATTCCCTAATTATGAACAGACCTAGGGTTTCTAGAATCTCAACAGATCATCATGAATTAGTTATTTAAATGTTCCAAATCTGATTATCATGTTATTTCTCAGTTTATTGCATGAATTTCAGAACCCTAGCTATGTATTTCTTTAGTTCTTGAATTACACGTGCTAGGTCAGATATCTCAGTTATTCAGTTATACATGGCTCAGTTATTAATGCATCATTATCAGATTAATTGTTGTATTCTCAGTTTTCATGTTCAGTTCGAGTTATCCACTATTTACAGAAATTAAGTCATAACTACTTAATTCATTGGGAGTAGCATAATACCGAGTTGGACTAGGGTTCAGCGTACCCATATAGTCCCAGAACTACGAACCACGTAGGTGTAAGACCCCTCTGTGGGCAACATTAATTTAGTGATTACGCCAGCATGCCTCTATAACTCTAGTAGGGTATATTTGGTCCTCTCGATGGGGCGTATACATTGGACTCCACATTTAGCTCATGTGGTTTTATGTCGGTTATCAGTAGCTCCCATAGTTCAGTCAGATTCTATTGCATTGACCATTTATCAGTATATTCAGTATTCAGTTTCAGCATGTTATAAATTGGTCACTGCATTCAGTTAGCTCAATATTCAGTATCTATAGCATGTCCATATTATTTCATTGTTTTATTGCTTTGTTCAGTTATATTTTATTTCATCTTTACTCTATCATGCATGCTCAGTACCTTTCAAGTACTGACACATACGTGCGCTACATCTTCTCGTGATGTAGGTTCAGGTTCTCAGCATCCAGATCATGCTTAGATCGATTCTCGATCTCCAGTTCAGCAGAATCAGTGGTGAGTCCTCATTCTCCAAGGACAATAGTCATGAGTTTCTTTTCAGTATTTTTAGTCTTTAGTTTCAGTTTTGCTAGACCTAGTTGGGGCATGTCCTAACATCTCTAGTCAGTTTAGAGGCTTATTTCAGACATAGTTAGATTCAGCTTAGTATTGAGTTAATATCTTGTGTGTATTAAACTCATTAGTTTTCATTTATCTCATTTATAGTATATTGGTATTCACCATCTTTTCATTTTATTTATGGCTTAGCTTCCGCATCAGTTTATTATCTTTAGTATGCTCATGATCATGCTAGCAGGGTTAGCTTTGGGATCACTTGTGGTCCTAGGTCCCGTGTCCGCGTCTCAAGGGTAGTCTCGGGGCATGACAATAATTCCCTCTATAGGATTAGATCCTAAAACCACTGCAGGAGTCATGTGTAGGAAATCATGGACTCAAGAACCAGTCATATTCTGCTAAGAAGTTATATACAATTGCAGCCTATCTCCGTGTCTAAGTAACCATTTATTTTGCAACAGTTGAATAACCTTGTTATATCTTTCTTAGATAAACCAAGATAATACAAGGCGTACAAATGCAGTTGTAGATGCAAGTAGCACAAAAACCTTTACAAGCCTTTCTTTGAATTTTGATAACATGAGACCTCTCTTTAAATATTTCCTCTTGAATTTGGTCTTGGCCTTTAGACAAACTTTGACCTTAACTGTGGTAGGCATAATCTTGATGAAATAGATCATAGTATGAGTGAGAATAGAAATCTTACCATGCCTCTATTGCATGATCTACATTATGAAAGGTCACATTTCCTAAATGTCCAAGCAACCCCTTAATTATAAATGTGGCATGCAACATATTCATAAGTAAGACTCTACTACACACGACTTTGTAGACACCCTAGGATGACCTGCTCTAATACCACTTTTGTCACACCCCAAGTCCCATTGAGATGGACAGGCACCCGATGCCCAAAAGACCCGACAGAACCAACTTATAACTTGTGCTTATCATACATGCAACCATGATATTTATAAATAGTTGATGATTATAATAAGATACTCTAATAAAATACCCACATAGAAAGACCCAAAATAAATGTCATGACTTCGCTGTTGAGGCCTTGATAACTAAAAAACTAGACATAACTATGCTTTACTTTGACATTAGTCTACAAAGCCTCTAAAAGATGGACGTGTAGCTTATGATGGGACATGATCCCTCCATACCCCTTAACTATAATATAATTTCAAATCAGTGCTAGAGACTTGGAAAACCCCCGAAGCGACCAGGAGCTCACCAAAGGTCTTTGAGTATCCTATGCTTATATTGAGAGATTGTATTATCTTGACTACATGTACCTACAGCATAAAAAATAATTTTTCCCCCATGAGGGACATCAATACAAAAGAATGTACTAAATATGTAAGACATAAAGTTACCATATGTAAAATAAGATCTCAAATGAAATCAGGTAAAGATGTACAAATATTTCATATAGATAAGGATAAGAGACCACCCTTGCTTATACTTGTGGAATAATGTACATTACATTATTTGCTTTAGTTTACTCATCTTTGTTTTATAGACTTTGTAGCATGTGACACAATTACTAGCTAATCAATTGTAGAAGAGGATGACCCATTCTAGGCATTTTAACCCATGAGATGCGGTCCACATAAATATACAAATCGAGATCGACCCATTTTAACCTGTGGCGTGATCCTAACCCATGCTACCTACGTGGTTTATAGGAAATGTGACTTGTCTAAACTCTTCCTCATATAAATGCTCAATACTACTCCAAATATATATATATATATATATATATATATATATATATATATATAAATCAATGCTCAAGTAAAAGTACTATTTGGTTGAGATAAGTTCTCAAAAAAAGCCTCTTTAAGATCTAACTACCATGTACTCAATCTTCTTGAAAACTATGCAAATGTAACACCTTGAAATTTGGGAAAGGTACGACAGGTTGAACGGGCAGGTCCACAGGCCTAAAACCAACCATGGACCCTCCATGGTTGGTTAAATTGTGCGTTTATGGCATTACTAACCATTTAGGGACTGTGCGTTGGCCGTACAAGGTAACTCTGAAGTGGGTCATCTGTGGCTCCCTATACAGATGGTGGAGAGTTATATGGTCCGTTAGGCTTCCATATAAGTCACCCTTCAGCTTTTTAAGTCAAGGCTATTTTAGTATTTTCCCTATGTGTTTAATACCTAAGCTATGTATTTTTAACCCTTATTATAATCCCTATATAAGTGATTTAAGTCTTAAAACTACCCATTCAAAATCATTCTCCTAAATCATAAATTTCCCTCCAAGTTTAGCTCCAAAATCCCCTCTAAAGCTAAGGAAGAAGAATCTAGGGTTTCACTTCAAGATCTTCAGTTCACCATAGATATTGGGCCTTGATCACTAAGGTATGTTAGTATTTACCTATGGAGTCCTTTCCTCCATAGGGTTTCCAATATCTTCCAATTTTACAAAATCAATTTCCTAAAATCCTTTATTCAATTATCATGGGTTCTTCTCAATTATGATTCAATTTATTATATTCTATGTTTTGATGCTTGAATTGAAGTATTTACATGATTTTGTGTTAAATCCATATGAACTCTATGCATGATCCATGATTTTAGATTATGAACATATGATGAAGCATATGAAGTATGAAATATGATATTTATAAAGATATGAATGTTTTTATGATATGGATGTAAATGAATTGAGGATGCTTTGAGATAAAAGTATCAATGTTGTTATTCTGAAAGGTTTTCTCACATAAGGATGCATAAGGTTAAAATATGTTCTCACCTAAGTTGAATCAAGTTTTAGGTTCTATTCTAAGTAAACTTTAGCTTGGATTGGTTGCTTAATTATGTTTTTCCATGAATGATGATATTAATGACTATTCTATGAAATTTCACTTAGCAACGAGTGATGTTTTGGGATGAAGATTTTCGTTTACCGTCCTTGGACCTTTAGTAGCAATCCCTAAGTCCCAGAACTATGTGCCACCCTAGGATTGTCTCAGATACACACTAGCTAGTGGATCCACTTTAGCTCAGGTTCGTGGTTCTTACCTTGACAAGTAAGGACATCTCTTTTCATTGTGGGATAGACACTAGATTCCATGTTATAAGTCACATGGTCTATGTCGGTTAAATGGTAAACATCCCACAATAATGAACTAAGGTTACTTTCAACGATCTCACAAAGTGTTTTAAATATGTTAAGTTTGAATTGGCCATGATTACGACTTATGTTTTCTAACATTGTATCATATGATTTAGCTTGGTCATTGCATGTCATGTAAAAAAAAATTAGCATGATTTCATAACTCTTATATATTGTCATCATACTTAGTATATTCCATGTATTAATGCATTTTGTGCCTACATTTTCTTATTAATTTAGGGTCTGATGCTCCTACCTCTCATACTTATGGCTAGTTAATCTCTTGGCATTCAAAGATTGGTGAGTACTAATGTTCTGAGGACCGAGATACTTTTATATATTTTCTTTAATTCAGTTTTCAGACATTTTTATGTGGTAAATGAGCTACGTCCCAATCACTTCCTTTTGATGTAATAGATGGCTTGTTGAGACTATGCTAGACTTTTGTTTTGTCAAACTATTTTATGATATGAAAATGCTTCTTTCGAAATATTTATATCTATTATATTGTATGATGTATGCTAAGTGAGTTGTTAGGGCCTTTCAGGGTTCTATACGCCATGTTGCCCTTAGGGTATACTTTGGGTTGTCACAAAAAATCTTTATACCTTTCTGAAAATAGTACTCTTTTTTCAATGTGAAAATAATACCCTCTTTAAATGTAATAAAACGTCTCTTGATCTAAGTGAAATGCTTCTGAAAAACATTTTATATTTTTCATGAAATAATACTTTTTTCTCAATGTAAAATAATACATTTGGATCCATTAACGCTCCCCTTAAAACTTATCAAAAAATAATATGGGAGGTATGTATGGATGTTAAGAATATGAATGTCTTCACTTTTATGTATATTGTTGGTAACCTAAATGTGATACTTAGCATTTGGTAGGGTTATGGGCCTTACCTTTGCATCGCACTAGTGTGGCTTTGGGTTGCTCATATGTTGAATTGGCTTATGTTTCTTTGTAGATGTGCATAATGGTTTCTAAACTTAACTAAATGCATGATTTCAACTAAATGTCCCTTTTATGCATGGTTTAAGGATTTTGTGCATGGCATCCATACTTAGTACAATTCATTATGCTAACCCATATTTTCTACTTTACTATGAGAGTGGTTCCGATCGTTGATACTTACTACTTCCTTCAAGGTGAAGCTTGAGTCGACTATTCCCTAAGCTTGGTGAGTCCTCAAGTTCGGGGACAAGTTGCTATTGATTCTAGTTCTTAGTTTCCTTCTATATTCTAGACTATGTTGTATTTCCCATTGTTGGGAACTTTATTGATGTAAAGGGCTTTAATTTGTCCCTATTTGTACTCTTATGTTTAGATGGTGATTGACACAAGTCTAGTTTCCTATTTTCCTTATATGAAAAAGTTGATTTCTATTGTAAAAGTTTTTAATTTCTCCATATTTTTCTATGTCTTTATGTGATGATGACGCAAAGGGCTTGTATGCGACCCCTTCAGGGTCAATTACCCCATGTCACGCCTAGGGGGTACTCTTGGGTTGTGACACTTACATACCTTGAAGAACAAAGTTCTTGAAGAAATTTGAAGAAGAACTTAATTAGAAGCCTTCAAACCCTAACTATCGTCATCTATGAAGTTTTCTTTGAGTTGGGGGGTGGGGGTGGGGAGGGGTTGAAAGCGTAAAATAAAAGAAACTTGAGTACTTGGTGGAATATATTCCCCCAACTGAAGTTAAAATGTCATGACTTGGGCTTAAGAAAAGTGGGAAAATGCAAAAAGAAATCGTACTTAAAAAGCTTCGAAACCTTCCATAAGGCCATCTATGGTTTGTGGTTTATCCTACGGACCATAGAACCCATCCCTAAAATTCATATTGAAATTTTAAGGATAAAAATTTTACTCTACGAGTCCAAACTATGGTCCGTAAAGGTTTTTACGACCCGTATATGGGTCCGCAAGAATTGGACCCCAAAATTTGACTCTCACTGCTTTTTTGACAAGCCAATAGTATGGGTCGTAACTCTTTCTACAATTTGTAGAAGGGATTCATAGATCACTGACTTAGAAAACTCTTCTGTGGTAGTCTCTGGTGAAATGATAATTAACTTTTTACTTCAAACTCTGAATAAGGCAAACTTGGTGGCATTGGATAGAGGATTCATAGATCTTTAATTAAATAGGTCAGGAGCCAGTTAATTCATTATGTGATGAGAGATATTATTGTTTGAATTTGACCTAAGTAGAATTATATATCAAAACTTAATCTGTAAGGGAGCTTTCAACTTAACTTTGTACTACGGGATTCTTGTGACCTTAATTCATATTCAAATCCATTCCAACACTAAGAATTGACCTTAACACCTAAGAATAATTTAAGAATCACCTGATACAACCTTATACACAAATGAAGAATGGTTCAGATCTTAGTTTAGAAATTTTGGGGTGTTACACCTTTTTCAGCTGTTATTTCCCCCCTAATCCTGGGTAATCTTATTCATCAAAATGACAACTAAAAAATCTTACTATAAATAAATCTTCAATCATAGGTTCCAAATATTTTATAATAGAAGGAGATTCATACCCAACATATATCCCCGACCTTTTTTGGGACCTATCTTTGTACGTTGTAGTGCAATAATTGAAAAAACTATACTGCACATCCAAATATTCTAAACTGGGAAATGTTCGGCTTTTAACCAAAGTCAATTTTAATGGAGAGACTATATGATATCTTATGGGTCTGATTTACACAAAACTTGTTGCATGCAAAACAACATGACCCCATAGTGAAATGGAAAGTTTTATTCTCATAAGCATTGGTCTAGTAATTAATTGGAGACGTTTAATCAATGATTCAGCTAGACCATTTTGAGTATAAATATGAGCAACTAGATACTTAACTATTATCCTAGTTGATATACAATAATCATTAAAATCTTGGGATGTAAATTCTCCAGCATTATGAAGACGAATTTTCTTAATTATATAATCGTCAAATTGTGCTCTCAACTTTATTATTTGAGGAAAGAATCTTGCAAACTCCACATTGCGAGTTGATAATAAGCACACATGCCCATTTCGTAGATGCATCTATTAAAATTATATAATATTTAAATGGTTGACATGATAGGTGAATGGGCCCATCTATATGTTCTAGAAATGTTGGGATTTCAATTCTCACTTTGATTACTGATAGCCTAGTAATCAATTTGTTTTAAGAACATGCAACACAACTGATTTCTTTAAATTGAAGAATCTTTTGATTCTTCGAAGAGTGTCCATATAAACTCTCAATTTTTTGAGCGTCATACAAGAATAGTGATTGGCCCAACCCGTCATGCCAAATAATAAAATCATTTGAGTTAGTAAACATTTGTTTTACTATGGGGTGTGTTTCAACCATGCAAATACTTGTGTAGTATGAGCCGAATGAAAGAACATGTAACTTTTCAAGTATAAACTTCTTACCCGACATCATTGTAGTAATATAAAGCTATTCATTTTTTTCATCATTTGTTATCTCAATATGATAGTTGTCACGCTCCATTTTCTCAAAACGGGTTATGCAATGAAGTCACAACTCTTTACCCATTTGGTTTGAATACAAGTTATGCTGGGATAAGTTATATTGGTATAAATTATGTTGGGATTAGTTATCATGTGATGAGTTATCCTAGCATTATTTCTTATTGATTGTTTGGTCTATTGTAATGAAAATAATATCCATTGCATACTTCCTAAAAATAAGTTACCTAGCATATTTTCTTATTGATTGTTTGGTCTATTGATGTGATGAGTTATCCTAGCATTATTTCTTATTGATTGTTTGGTCTATTGTAATGAAAATAATATCTATCATGTGATGAGTTATCCTAGCATTATTTCTTATTGATTGTTTGGTCTATTGTAATGAAAATAATATCCATTGCATACTTCCTAAAAATAAGTTATTTAAAAAAGATACCCTCTTATTTAGCTTTTTGTGTATATTTTTTTGGTAGAGTTTTAGCTATTCATTCTTAAAAACAAAATTTCTACCTTATTTAGCTTAATTATTTTTATGTATGAATTCTCATGAATTTTCTTTATGTTTAACTATGTGTCAATTTTGGAGGTGCCAATACTCCATGCTAAAGAAAACTTATAATATAATCACAAAACTCTTTTAAATATCACATTTACTATAAAACTGTGTATAAAAAATGAAGTAGCTTGGCTCAAAATTTAGTAGCGAATGATGAGAAATGTAGTAGAGTTCGGCCTCAAAAAATGCCAATCAGTACAACACTAGTTTGCATCCATACGCAATAGTAAATTTGTTTAAAATGTAGCCATAAATTTACTCTAAATACCTAAAAAGTGGAGCAGTTATTCAACCTCAAATTTTCTCCAACACAACAGTCATTTGGATTCGAATGCAACAAATAATACGGCCAACACGTATTTGGTCTCAAATCTTCTAAAGTTATCGTAGATATGTTGCACATCCATGGAAATTCCTAATGTTAATTAGGGGACATTGCACTAGAATTAGTAGCTTGAAATTACAAAACATGAACCTTATCAGCTGCTAGCAAATGGGAGCTTGGATGTAGCTGGAACCTATGTTGCTTGGACTTGCCAAAACTATTGCCACACCTGTGTTGTGTCAGATACTCTAAAAATGCACTACTTTTGAAGAATCCAACACAAACCTCTTGATACTTTTGAAGAGTCATAGCAACATAGGCTAAAACTACATATCAGAGAGCAACACAGTTAAAAATCATTCCAAATACTAGTAATAGTAAGGAATTCCTACTATAGGATGTGCAACAATGGATCATATTAACGGATAATTTCATCAGTTTGACTTCCAGAAAATAGAAGTAATTATAAAAGGAATTTGTTAGCTCATAATTAAATGAAACTATATGAAAGTTAAATTCTTAAAATTTGATGAGTCAAAGTACTTATAGTGAGAACGTGACTCTCTTGTAATTATTAACTGCTTTTAAGGACAAATCTGAACACAATGGCATATTTTAAAGCAGAAAGTTTCTTAGAAAACCAATTAGTATTATCTTGTTAATAAAGAAAGAGGAGAGAATCCTAGATGAACTCAAAGACTAAATCGTAGATGAGCAATAATTACTTGTTTGAAAAAGTGAAGTTGATACGCAAATTAAAACATAAATAAAAGATATATGAACTAGTACTCAACACATGAACCTTACTATTTTCAACCATTTCCTTCACCTTGTTTCTACTAGTTAGTTCTCTATGTGAACTTGTAGCCTCGAATTCAAATTTACTTGCAATAGATTCAGATCAGCAAACATGAGTGTACATGGCTGCTGAAGCTAACTGATTCATCCAGATAAGATTCAATGATACTGAATCTAAGTAAATGCATGTTACCAAGTGAACATTCTTCTAAGGCGCGTCCTTTCTAAAGTAATGGGGCAATCATTACTCGATAACTTGATGTTGACACGTGCAACTGCTAAATCAAACACTCCACTTTTGCTAAATCAATAGTGAATATCGGTGTTTCATCAAGCCACAAGCTCTGTGATTTTATCTGGGGTGATGTTTCGAGATAAATGGCATGGCTACAGAACTTGATATTTCTAAACTTCCAAAAGCTATCGAGTCGGACCTAAAATAGAATAACATAATTAAATGATAATTCTTAATGGGTTAATGATTAAATCAATAAAGAAAATAAGTAAATCTTCTAACCCAAGAAGATTCGCACAACAAGGAAATTACTACCTTAGCTAAGTTATGAGAAACATCATTAAGATATCTACGACAACAACCATGACCACACCTATTTGGCCAAAAAGCATCAGTAATGTCAATTCCGTCTATAAGTTCTAGCTGAGCCATTGTACTAGTAGCGTTTGACAACATGCAACCAATATCAATATAATATCTCCTACAGTATTCTCCTCTCTTGAGAACGAAACTCTATTCTACATTAAATGACAAAATGCAGCAGCAATCAGACCAAATTTTCTCAAATATACAACTCAATTTTAGCCTCAAAGAATTATATGAAATACAACAAATATTTGACCTTTAAGTTGTGACATTTTCTAGCCTTAAAATGCAGCATATTTTGGCTAAAAACTGCAGCCGAATAATCATCAGAAATACCTCGTAAGTTAGTTTGAAGCTTCACTAGATGTACATTGTCCATGGACCTAATTTTGATGCAACATTTATAGGTGGCTCTAGACCTCCTTTCAACTGATGCAGATAAATAGAGGCATCAGCAGGATGTACTTCTATTTGGAGAACCCTCTAATTGTGCAAGTGCTCTAAAAAAATATCTTTGATCAGTAGAAATTCTCTAATAACTATTTCCACTCGTGAAGTAGGAAAACTACTATAGGTAGCCCGACTAATTAGATTTCTGCTCAGAAAGTTTCACTTTTGAAAATAAAGTGCTTCTCATAAAAAATGATTCCATAGCATAGTTTGTATAAATCCAGTTATGAGAGAAGACATGACAAGTTCAATATTAAGCTAGACTAAGGGATATAAGTTACATATTTGTCCCAAATGGGTATGTGCATCACAGTGTCTTCATAGACTCGTACAACATTAAAATTCCCTCTTTGAAACCTCAAGGAATTACTTGTTCACCAATTATAGTAAATCACCATAGCTAACACACAACTAGTGATTCAAGCCAAACCGTTCTTCCTTTTTTCAGCTGGCATATCCATACTAGCTCATCTAGCTAAGGAAAAATGGGCCTGGAATAACAAAAACTTGCATATCCATTCTAGGCCAGAAACTTGACCAAAATTAAAGCAATCCCTACAGCAATCCAACCAAAACTACAACTAAAACAACAACTAAAATGAGAGTAAAATTTTAGTAAATATTTATCACGCTCCGAGTCTACACCCTAGACGTGACTGGTACTCGATGTAACACCCCGCTATTTGAAAGATCTAGAATTAGAAAGAACCATTTTTGTAAATAATGAAAATCTAAAAAATGGCAAGTTATGTTAAGTATGAGTTTTTGGTCAACTTCAAATGACCATAACTCTCAGTACAGGATTAGTTAGGTGTGCCATAAGATATCAAATGAAAGCTCTTTGAATTATCTTTCCAATGCCACCAAGTTTGCTAATTTTCAAGCTCGTATGAGGGAGATATGTCCATTTGAAGTAGGGTTGTTTGAATAAGGAAAGTCACTCGGATTTTAGAGGGGTATTTTGGTCTTTTCCTTATCCAATTAAGTTATTTCGTTTTTAGTAATTAATTAGGGGTCTAAATTGAATTGGTTCTATTTACGCACTCAAATTTCACACGAGGGTTTTTAGAGAAAGAACTCAAGAGAAGAAAGGAGGAGAAAAGGTTAAGATTCATCAAGCTCTTGTGATTTTGGTTGCGGATTTCGCCAAGGATTCGATCCTAAGAGGTATGTGAGTTCACATGGCGTTGGGTTCATTCACCCACGTGTCAATCATGCTAATTTTGGCATATTTTCATCCTAAAAAGTTGAAGATTTGATGTTCTTGAAATTAGCTTTCGTTCTTGAGTTAAGATGATATTGATGAGTTCTTGAGGAAATCATGTCAATTTTAGAGTTGTGTTTGATTAGATTCTTGTGTACATGTATTGGGTAACCGAATCTAAAGAGAAATTGAGAAAAATAATTGAATCTAGAAGAATTAAGGTAAAAAATTGAGAAGAAAAATTCGTCAGAATGTTCTGGGAGGGGCTGGGGTGACGCTCCCCCGATGCACCAGAAAGTCTGGGGTGACACTCCCCCGATGCGCCAGAAGTTCTGGGGTGGCGTGCCAGCAATGCACTTGAAATAGGTCTCTGAACTTTAGGGGTTGGCGCTCGCGCCAGCACTACGCTAGAGTTGCCTGCCCCCACCCATTTTTCGTCGTTTAGCCCATTTGAGTCCTTCTAAAGTGTACTAGCAGTTCCTATCAATTCTAACTACTCTAAATGACTTCTAAACATCTAGAAATCATCCGTAAACATGAACCTTGAATCCATAAATTAAAATTCAAGGAAAGTTAAGAGCCAAGTCCAGAGAGTTCTTAGAGTCTTTTCAAATGTCTTTTACAAATGTTTTTAAACTTGTTTTAAGACTTGAGCATTGAGTTTAGTCAGAGTAAGAGTGAAGTTCATTTTCTTGAAAAGATTATATGGGAACTAAGTATTCCCAAAGAGTAAATGTTTTCACATTTAAACAAGAGAGGAAACACTAGTTCCAAGAGAGCTTTTGAGCTAGTTTTGAGTAATAATCGCAAACCACAGAGAAAGAGTTATGTTTTTAAACAAATGAGTTTAGTATATTTTAGGAGTAGTATTGAGCACCTATATGAGGATGAGTTCATAATAACTCAAGTCTCCATAAACCATGTAGCCAACGTGGATAGAAAGGATCATACGTTTTAGATGATTCCTTAATGCTTTTAAGCATAGCTTAGTGGATCCACTTAATTGAGGCGTTCTATATCCCAAGTTATAGGACAATTTTGACAGCTGACGATTCCACAATTCGGACTCAGTTAGAGCTTTATTTTAATAGATTTAGTGTCCTCAAATGCATATTTTATGCCAATAACTGATGTAAATCCTTAATTTCAGGTATTTGGATTGAGCAACAAAATGGACACTAATGAGCAAAAAGGAACAAGACAACTAAAAGAACGAAGAAAAAAAGGCATGATGATCTCCTAACTCATTGGATGAGTCGCCAAATGGCCATGATCTCACCTAAAGTTCCAGTGCGCCAAACCCTGAAGGAGAAAATCAAGTTGCCGATAGAAAGGACTAGTCGGCGTGTCACCGAACGGGTCCACTATGCAGTGCTAGATTGCCCAAAGTTACATAATTTGAAGATGTTGAAGGCCAAATCGAAAAGCCGATGGAATTGACAAAGGGCGGATTGCTGAGTGGATCGGCGATCCCGACTTACTGCATCGAATGGTCCTTCACGCTATATTTTTGGCGACTATAAATACATTTTTGAATATTTAATTTCGTATCTAATTTTTATTATCAATCAGTTTTCAAGTTTAGAGTTTAGAATTGAGAGTTTGGAGACAATATTTTCCTTAGCTTTGAAGAGTTGAAGTTTACCATTTTCGAAAAATTGGAAGTGGGTCTTTGAGATTCTTCAACCTTGACCTTTGTAAAGACGAAATTAATCTTACCCAGTTGATAGAAATACAATTTGGTAACAATTTTTATCTTTTTATGATATCTAGCTAAAACTCCAATTCTTGGGGTGTGATTATGTTATTATGGGTTGATTTAGCTGCTGGGTATTGCTAATTGATAGTTTAAATGTTGTTTAAAAGTGATTTCAATCAGTAATTGTGGTTTAATTTAAAGGGTTGTAATTGCAAATGCAACTTTACCTTCAAGTTTTTGGCTTGCTCGAGAGAGAGAGAGGTTTTAAAATCAAGATTACTGATTTTATGGTCTGTGGGTATTAAGGTTGTCATGAGTTCAGCTTGAGAGAGTGAATCCTAAACTTTTTTCCACACATTCAGCTCGAGAGAGTGAATGGACTAAACCGTAGAATGTTCTTAATTGTTGCTTATTGTTGTTCAAGAGAAACCAATTCGATTCGGGGTAAATTGTTTGAGAGAAAGTTTATCCCCACTAAAGTCTAGTTTATACATTGATTTACAGCTATTTACTATCAGTTGCAATCACCCATTTGTCTACCTAAGCCTATAATCCAATCACATCCCAAGAACCCGTCTCTTTACTTGTTAATTTGTGTTATTTGTTGCTGTTGTAATTGATAATTACAATCAAACCCCCCCCCCCCAATATTTAACACGTCTATAACCCTTTCATTTGAACTATGTTTTTATTCGTAAATGTTTTTACTTATGTTTGACTTGAACATATTTGTACTTGGCTCTTGAATCTTAAGCATTTATCACTCCCTGTGGAATTCAACCCCAACTCACTTAGTTGGGTTATATTACAGACTAACGATCGTTGGCACTTAGAATTGGAAGAAGTGTCCAGATACGTGAAATCGCAATGGTGCCACTGCCGGGGAGTGGTGTTGCTTAAGATTCTTTAGTTAAGTTGAATTTTATTTTTGTTAGTTATAGTAGAATCTACTTACTTTCAATTTTGGTTTTGTGTTGATTGTTTAAAGCAGCATAAAGGAGCATGACTTGTAGGAATGGTAACCAAATAGACCTCTCTCCTTTGAGAATGATAATTCTTAGGGATAACATCCTAAGTTTTAGGCAAATAGAGGTGAGTCAATCCATGAGTTGTTGCTGAGATTTAAGTCATTATTACTATAATGCCCAGCGCATGGAATCTCAGATAACATGCTATTGGACTACTTCTATAGAGGTCTCGGACCAGAAAATAGAGGAGTGGCTGACCAAATGTCTCCGGGGGGTCTCTCATGACTACCCTATGCAATAGAAGCCCAACTCCTTGATCACATGGCCAAGACCAACAAGGTGACTGAGAAGGACCAGATCTTGGTCGCAATGTTAACTCAGGTGGATCTAATGGCCAAAAAGATCTTGGAATTAGAAGCACCAGACAAAAAGAAAGACCGATACATTCCCCCTCACGGGCGTATAAAGCCCAAGGTGTACGAGGGTGCACAAATAGAAGAGATACTCTCTCTCATTCTTCACAAAGTCTAAGAGCACGACAAAGCGTTGAATGAGATAAAAAGAGAATGTCTCATTGCTGAATGAGATGACTACTTCCCATTCCATATATGTTCAACTGCTGAAGGGCCAAATGGGTCATGTGTTGTCTCGTCTCTACCCCGCAAATAAAAATTGAGTGGGAAAGTTGTGCCACGACATTACCTAAGGCACTTCTTGGGAGGCAACCCAAGTGTTTATCACTTTATTTTTGTTTTATAAATAATGGTGTGTTGACTGTACAGGTTGAAGTGTAAAAAGTGTTAGAAAGGTAGAGATTGGCGAGCTAAAAGTCTAGTCGGCGCATCGCCAAAGAGGTCAGCGAGCCCGACCTAGACCGTCATTGGACTCAAGATAATTTTAAATTGGAGTCTATAAAATTCGACGAGCTCATGAGCAACTTGGTGAATAGCCGACCAAGTCGGCGATCACGATCTAGTCCGTCGTTTGGACCCTCATATTAACTGGAGGTCCTGTAAAACTCGGCGAGGTAAGTGCCCACTTGGCGTGTCGCCGAGTGGGTCGACGAGAAAAACTAATGTCGTCGAATGGGCAAGAACTAGACAGTTTTTAAAGGCCTAAGGTTTAAACTTCCAACTCTTTCACTATCCCTCACTTTTGAACTTCCCAAAAATCTCACCCGCAAAGTATTTTCTATATTTATTGCATTTTTTTCATATTTGAGTCATTGATTGTGTGTTCGGAGTGGATTTCTTTGTCGCCTAGCATTTCAACTTGTTTAATCGGCATCTAAGGTTAGTTTTCCAAACCCCGAATCCTACTTTTAGCAATTTTTACTCTTATGCAATTAATTTTGTCTTAGTGATGTGTGTTGGGCCTCTCTGATCGTAATTGTATATGTGTGTGCCTGTGTTAATTGAAATATTTTGCCTGTAATGTCTATAATGTTGAATTCCTAATTTTTTGTGCCTTAAAATTGATTAAAAATTGTGGGGTTGTGCTTACATGTTGTTGGGTTTAGTCAGGTGAATTCTTAGTAGCCTGCATTTGTACCAAATGATGTATTTTCCCAATGATGGAGCGCTTGACGTCATTCTTAAGGGCAAAAGTTGTCATATTTTGATTTTGTTTTCGGGGGCTGCGAGGTTGAATTTGGGAAGTTGGATTGAAAGTAGGCACGTTGGATCATTTGGTGAGCTGGGTCGAGCTCGTCGAACCACTCGGCGACTGGCCAAAGTTCCCCAGCTCGCCTTTAATTTCATGCTAATGTGAAGTTTGGTTCTATAACTTTTGACGAGAACCCTGATGCGTCCGAAGGCACTCGGTGACTCCCCCAATGGGTTTCTTGATCGCCCTTTGTTTGTGTCCCTGACCCTTAATTGCACTGTAACTTTTGGTGGGCAAATTCTTGCTCGCCGAATGCTATTGGCGATTCTCCGAAAGGCCTTTCTATTGCCGACTTGCCAAATTTTCCTGAGATTTTTGAGTCAATCCTTTCGGTGATCCCGATCTAGCTTGCCAAAGAGATTCGGCAACTCACCGACCTGTTCGATGAGTCTGTCTACAACTACTTTCTTGTGCTTTTGTGTGAGTTGTTTCTCACTCTTTTCTGATGTTTTTCAGATATGGCAAGGACAAATCTTCACATGTCGCCCGGAAAAAGAGCACGGAGCAGTACTATAAACGAAGAAGAAGTTAATCCTCCCAAGAAGGGAAGGCAAGAGCCTCCAACGGGAGGTCAGAGCAAAGGTAAGAGGCCCACATCTGAGAGAGTGTCTGCTGACTCCTAGGATGCATCATCTGAGCCTGAGGATGATCATCCCTTATAGTCTCGACAGGCTGAGATCTGTGCTAGATCTCACCTTGACTCAGCTAGAATCCCTTCGGTTTCCACCCCAGCAGATTCAGTGCCAGCTTTAGTACCTCATATGGTTCCTGTGCCACCAATCGTCCCTCTTCCCAAGTTTCTCAATAGGTTAAAAGGTGATGGATTGCGAACTATTCTCGAGGAGAAGTTGTTGTCCACAAAAGGCCTAGAGGGAAGATACTTCAATGTGAGGGAAATACTACACTGGCACAGATTTCAGTCTTTCACTAGGCTCCGAGGCCCCTATATTCCTTTATGGGTCCAGAAATTCTATACAGCATATGGTGACTTGGTTTCGAAGAGCAAGAAGAAGGCCAGCAAGTTCAGACCGATTAAGTCGGTCATGGTTCGAGGTGTGGAAGTTGGATGCTGCAATGATATCATAAACGCTACCCTTGAGAGAGCCACAGGGTTCAAGCATGATTATGAGGGTTTGGCAATAGCTCAGTCCCTGGATGAATTGAAGGGGCTTTCTCGCCTTCTCTCTGATGTCACTTCGAGGTGGATAGAGGCGGGAGTCCAGATCGAAAAGAAGAATTTCAATGTAGCTGCCCGGTATTGGTTTGGATTCATCAGCAGCTCCATCATGCCTTCACAGAACGTATCTATCCGACATGCAAAGACAGCTTGTTTAGGGTCTATCTTAGCGAAGAGACGACTCAACTTGGGATTTATCATTGAGCAAGAGATGGCCATGAAAGCCAAGAAAAGGCAGACTTCTCTACCATTCCCGGTCCTGATCACTGAGTTGTGCAGGTGTGCTGAAGTACCCCAGGATGATGCGAGAGATACTGAGGTTACCCCTTCATCCTCCACTGATATTTGGCACATTAAGGATGAGTACACTCGAGAGAAGGATGATAGGAGAAGGGTAGCTCCGATGGATACATCCCCGGAGGTAAATATTGATTTGATACCTGCAGAGGCATCTTTACCTACTCCAACCTCCGAGCCTTCAGGTACATCTGCCCCTTCTTCTTCTTCACAGGCTTTGGGTGCCTATACCTCTACCCAGCCCACCAGAATCACTTAGGCTATGATCTTGAAGATGGGGCACCTAGCCCATTTAGCTGATGTGAGGGCGACCCAACTTGAGAGATCCATCCCATGGATGATTGAGAGTGTCATCCTTGCTGCACTGACCCCGCTCCAGACGTCCATTGACACACTTACTACGAGAGTTGAGGCTTGCGAGAGAAGATATGGGGAGACCTCTGAGGTTACGACTTTGAAAGATGAAGTAGCAGACCTGAGAAAGGATGTAGACTATCTAAAGTCTACTAACTTCACTTCACTACTGGAGGTTGCGGTTGACGTGGACTCCCTTGAGACTTCAGAGATTCCTTCGGCTACCACCGGAGAGGTACATAGGGATGGCACAGCAAATGATGAGTCAAAGGTAGAGATCGACGAGGAGCAAATCGATATACGTGATGCGGAGGTTTATGATGATCTACCTGACCTCGAGGATACCTTGTTTGAGACTGCGCGCCAGACATCTTTGAAAGACACCACCATGGGTGGGTTCAATGGAGCTGGTCCTTCTAAGGTGACTCTGGACACTGATGCCCAAGTTCTAAGCACTACACCGAGCATTGATACCCTGACAAATGGAGCAACTGTTTAGACAGGATCCCTCTTTACCTCCATCTCTGTCTTATTTTTATTGACTTGTGGATATTATTTTGCTTGCATTTGAGGACAAATGGTTTTTATTTGTGGTGGGGTGAGGCCCACCTTTTGTGACTATTGTTATGTCTATATATTTAGGTTTTGGAGCTATAAATTATGTTAGTACTATTTTGTGTGGATGATTGTGTTAATTGTAAATGATTTTTGGACCCTTCTAAAAAAATTTGTGCCACCTCTTATTTGTGTTTGAATGTGGTTGTTCTCTTGCAAATTTGAGTATCGGTCTTGATCAATACCGATGACTTGAATAGTGTTCATAATCGAACAAAAATGAATGTGCAGCTACAATGAGGCCAAATGAAGTTTCATAGACAATATGTGAACTTTTTGCATCTTGTTGTGACTAACCAATTATCAAATTAAGTCTCTTGTGATGAACATTGCACACTAGCGAAAGTGTGGAGTCTTGTTTGACATTGGTGTCAATGCCTTGTGTGATGAACTTACCGTGAACCATATGTGATGACACCTAGAATTTGCACTGTTGGTTCGGTTGACTAAGTGATGCAATCTCTTGAAATGATCTTAGGAAACTTTGAAGAGTGTGAAACAAATTGACATTATACCTCTTTTTGTGACCTACCTTGTGAGTGTGTGAACCTCGCTTGAGCACCCTTTGAGCCTTAACCTTTTCTTGGAAGGAACTTGATGAAATTGTGACCTTTCTTTATCCATTACCCATAATCCTCATAATGTGTGGTTTGTTTGAATAGCCAACTTAGGCCAAAAGCCTAAGTTGGGGGTGTGGTGAAAAGAGAAGGTAAGTCAAGAAGTACGAAGAAGTCCCCTTTGACCTATGGTTTTGAGAAAGATGGAACCCCTCCATGCAAAAAAAATGAGAGAAAAGAAGAAAATAATGAAAAAGAAAAAGAATGAAAAAGTTGTGGAATAAAGTTATGAAAATGCAAAAAGAAATGGGGTGTCCAATAATCCATTGAAGATGAATAATGGAGTGACTTGGGAGCACGAATAAGAATGATAAAGAAAAGGAAAGAAAGTGTTGTTCACACCACATTTCATGGGGATCGAAGTCACTGAGTCTAAATGACCATATCTTTACACTCAGCCCTGTTACAAACCTTGAAAAGACCTTTTTGATCTTGAGTGAGCTGATACAAGTGTTGATTGAAAAATACGGGCAAACCTATGGATGAAGTCATGCTTTATGTTCATCTTTGTGAGTGTGAGTGTTGCATTTGATTCCGGAGCTTTGAATTGTTGAACCATTGTGTGTGAATATGAAATCATTCTTTGTGTGAGGGCATTTGAGTATTCGTTGAGCTTGAACTTGCATTTGAAACAAGTATTGTGAACTTGAGAATCTTTGATAATGGTGAGTTAGCACTTGAATCTTTAAATACACAATTGATCCTTGAATGAGTAAGTTGAGTGTTTTTGTGTGCATTCATGATTGAGTCTTGTGTAGCACTGTTTGAGACATCCTTTTTGAACTGTTGAACTTGAGTTTTACTTGAGAACAAGCAAAAGTTTAAGTTAGGGGTGTTGATGAGTCCACGATTCTGACTCATTTAGGGCTTTATTTTAATAGATTTAGTGTCCTCAAATGCATATTTTGTGCCAATAACTAATGTAAATCCTTAATTTCAAGTATTTGGAGTGCGTAACAAAGCATGGAAACTAATGAGCAAAAAGGAACAAGACAGCTGAAAGAACGAAGAAAGGAAGGCATGATGATTGCCTAGCTCATTGGGCGAGTCGCCGAATGGCCATGATCTCGCCTAAAGTTCTAGTGTGCCAAACCTTGAAGGAGAAAATCAAGTCGGCGTGTCGCCAAACGGTTCCGCGATGCAGTGCTAGATCGCCCTAAGTTACAGAACTTGAAGATGTTGAAGGCCAAAGAAAAAAGGCGATGGAATTGACCAAAGGGCGGATTGCCGAGTGGATCAGTAATCTTGACTTACTGCGCCGAATGGTCCTTCGCAGCATATTTTTGGCGACTATAAATACATTTTTGAATATTTAGTTTAGTATGTTTTTTTTATTATCAATCAGTTTTCAAGTTTAGAGTTTAGAACTGAGATTTTGGAGACAATATTTTCCTTAGCTATGAGGAATTGAAATTTTCCATTTTCGAGAAATTGGAAGTGGGTCTTTGAAATTCTTCAACCTTGACCTTTGTAAAGACGAAATTAATCTTACCCAGTTGATGGAAACACAATTTGGTAATGATTTTAATCTTTTTATTATGTCTAGCTAAAACCCCAATTCTTGGGGTGTGATTATGTGATTATGGGTTGATTTAGCTGCTAGGTATTGCTATTTGATAGTTTAAATGTTGTTTAAAAGTGATTTCAATCAGTAATTGTGGTTTAATTTAAAGGGTTGTAGTTGCAAATGCAACTCTACCTTTGTGTTATTGTCTTGCTCGAGAAAGAGGTTTTAAAACCAAGATTACTGATTTGATGGTCTGTGGGTATTGGGTTGTCATGGGTTCAGCTCGAGAGAGTGAATCCTAAACCTTTTTCCACACATTCAGCTCGAGAGAGTGAATGGACTAAAGTGTAGGTTGTTCTTAATTGCTGCTTATTGGTGTTTGAGAGAAACCAATTTGATTCGGGGTAAATTGTTCGAAAGAAAGTTTATCCCCACTAAATTGTAGCTTATTCACTGATTTACAACTAGTTACTATCAGTTGCAATCGCCTATTTGTCTACATTTGCCTATAATCCAATCACATCCCAAGAACCCGTCTCTTTACTTGTTAATTTGTGTTATTTGATGCTGTTGTAGTTAATAATTACAATCAAACCCCACCCCCCACTCCCATATTTGACACTTGTGTCACCCTTTAATTTGAACTATTCTTTTATGAGTAAATGTTTTTACCTATGATTGACTTGTACATATTTGTACTTAGATCTTGATTCTTAAGCACGTACCACTCCCTGTGAGATTCGACCCCAACTCACTTAGTTGGACTAACGATCGTTGGCACTTAGAATTGGAAGAAGTTCCCTGATACGTGAAATCAATGGCGTGGCCGAGACGTTGTATCATCACATAGCTCATAGTGATGGTTGTTGGTTAGAGAATCTCCCAAATATAGTTTATTTTTGTATTCTTATATACAACAGAGATAATATTGTATTTTCCAATACTTTGAGATGTTATCTATTGTTTTAAATGCTTTATATAAACTGCATCTTTACTGTTGTTTATTTCTGCATTGAGTTGAGTATCCATGAGTTGAATAAAGTTGAGGTAAGAGTTTCTTTCATATTCTAGTTCAAGGTTATGTGTTGTTTAGATTTCCCCTCATATGCTCGTGCATTCAATGTACTGACTCCATTTAGCTTGCATCATTTTATGATGCAGATTTGGGTAACCAGGATCAGCATCCAGTGCTTCGTTGATCCAGTCAAGCACTCAAAGTCTTTTGGTGAGCCTCTTTGCTTTCCGGAGGATCCCTTTTTATATTGTTTTAGTACTTCAGTTGCCAGGATGATCGGGGGTCTTGTCCCAACATCCCTAATAGTATTAGAGGCTTCATAGAGAGATAGCTATAATTCTTTAGTCTTTGCATTTCAGTTGTTTTGTTATAAGACTTGAGTTGTCACTTTAGCTAGTTGGATATTTAATTATAAAACATTCTGTAAGTTCTATTGAGACAGTTGAGAAAAGTTGCATTTGTTTTATTTTATTAATGCTTAAAGTCTTCCACTGAGAGTCTAGCCAGGCCAAGGGTTCGCTTGGAGCCAACAATGGTTCTCGAGTGCCAGTCCCGCCTAAGGTGTAGGCTCGGGGAGTGACACTCAAGAACCATTGGTGGTCCCCAAGCAAACTCTTCACCAGACTAACTACTTGGCGGAAGACTTACTCAAAGCGATAAAAGGCTTAAAATCAAAGTTATTCAACATTTAAACTCAAAGTAAATACCCAACTCAAATTGTTTGTAAAATATTCAATAACATTAGTATAATAGTTTGCAAAATCATTTCAAGGAAAAGTAAATACTGAACGACTCTTCAACTCTATCTATCTATGAAGCCTCTAATGTTAAAGATAGGTGTCGGGACAAGACCCATGATGCATCAAAACAAGTAAACTAGAAGTAATGTGAAGTCCTCCAGAATGCGAGGAGGCTCACCAAAACTATTTGTAGTGTATAGAGAGTGATCTCAACGGAGCGCCTGTTGATGATCATAAACACCTGTATTTCCATCATAAAAAGATACAGCTCAAATGACATTAATATATTTAAATGTACAAGTAAGTTATATAGTGAAGGCGAAATAATTGAATGAAAGAACTACAATAGATAAAAATATACTCAATCTGAATGTAAAGAAATATAGGAGTTAAACCATTTAAAGGTTTACAAAAGACTATCTCATTTATAAACTCAACATAATAAGTGATATATAAAAAAAAAAATTAACTCTATTGGGAGATTCTTCAACCGACAACCATCATTATGAGCTAAGTAATGATACAACATCTCACACACGTTGCCAGAACTGTCTTAAACCTTGTTAGGGCATAGAACCTCTCACCTAAGTGCAACCAATAAGCAAAAAAGATTCATCTTAAAAGTATGATCCTGTACCCATGTTGACAAGACATGATTTATGGAGGTTGTGAGTTTTATAAACTTCCTCCATATTGGTGCTCAATACTACTCTCAATAATGTATATACTCATACTCAAATGTATAAAACATATTATTTCTCTGGTTTGAGATAATTTCTCAAACTATCATCTTAAAAGAAGTAACTGCTATGAAATATCTCTCAACTCCTTGCTAATTTAAAAAATAATGTTTCTTTTTGCTCAATGTAAAAGTACTTTTTCTGGGTTGAGATTATAACTCAAAAAGGCTTCTTTAAGAGGTAACTTCACTGTGCTCAATCTTTCTGAAAACTCTTTTACTTTTCTCAAAATAATATTCTCTTTCTTCATGTACAAATGAAACATTTGAGAAATATTCAGTTCCCTTATACACTTGCTCAAATCTTTGTTAAAACTCTTTCTCAAACTCCTCTTTAGTTTCTCAAAAACTCAGTTTAAACAAAACTGTTGGATTTAAAATATTCTTAAAATTTATAACTCAAAAAAGGTTCGTGCTGAAATATAGACATGAACAACTCAACTCAAGGATCGCAATAACAATATAGAATAACTCAATACTCAAAACTCACGATACTACTTATCTCAAGAATACTCAATTCATAGGGTTCATGCTGAAATATAGACATGAAAAAATCAACTCAAGAATCTCAATGCATAACATATAGTAATTCAATAATTAGGAACAAAATTTCAAAAAGAATCAAGAACTCGGATCTTAACATCAACTCATCTCAAGAATACTCAAATCTAAGGATAGAATTCTAGATTACTTTTTTACTAGTTTGAGAATAGATGTAAAGTGTGAGGAAGAACTAGTCCAACACTATGATGGTCTTATAAACCTGGAAGAATTAAGTTTTTGGCAAAATCGACGATGCTCGAAGAACGCTCCAAACCCTAGCTTTTATCCTCTTGGAACCTTTCTCTAATTACTTGAAGTGTTAATGAACAAAGAAGAACTTATTAACACTTTCTAAGCCCTTAACTAGGTGAAAACATCGTTGTTTAGGCTTAGAATAGGAGTTAAAACGACGTAGTTGAAGTACCAAACACATAGAGGAAAGACCAAAATGACCCCAGCTTAAAAAACTAACAGAGTGCCTTCAAAGATGGCTTCACGGACTATTTAAGGCTCCACAGTCCGTGAAACACAACATGGGCCATATAGCCGTCAGTGAAGAAACTTTGTGGTGTTGGAAAGAGGACTCAAAGACCTTTAATCATTATCTGCTAAGACATATGGTAGTTTGAATTTGACCTTAAACTTAAAAGTTGATGGGTGACCTGTAGGGACCCTTAAACGGGTCGTACAAGCCACCACAGACTGTATGGGGTCACATCCAAGTGACTCACCCCTTGGAAGTCTTGGACGGTTTGACACCTTTCTCTAAACAGGTCGTGGACCCCTGAACGGACTATTCAGGGTTCCGTGAAGGGTCCATGGTCCATTTTAGATTCGTGGACTTACATGTTAGTCCTCTTTAGCCTTTCTAAAGTTTGAGGTGTTACACGAACGATTCACATTTTAAGATTAGAGTTGCGAGGTATTATAGAATGATTCGGGTCTTAGCTTAAAAAAATTTGGGGTGTTACAATATTCACCAAAACCTATGTTAAACTTGGAACAAAAACTTTGTATCAAAGCAACAGAAAAAACTAGATCAAAAACTGGTCTAACATAGCAAAATAATGAGACGACATGTTAGATCATTATAAGAACTAAAATTATTTTGACTCCTCCCATATGAATTTAAATGGTAATTTTAAACTATTCATTTATCTACGGTTATTTAGTTAGCAGGTATTTATTAAATAATTAAGATTTAGTTGATCGTAAATGAGTCAAGTCTAAAATTTATTTAACACCCTATGTCACTTGGCCCATATGTAGAAACAAAAATAATAAAATTTAGAAATTTTAGTTCATAAGTATTTTAGAGAAAATAAAATAGGGGAGAAGACATACCTATACAACAATGAAAAGTGGTCAATTGCATTAGGTAAGAATTCAATATATGCATTTCAAAAGTAAATGTCTTATTATTATCATTATCATTATGATAATTATGATCATTATGATCATCATTATCATTATGATCATTATGATCATTATCATCATTATGATCATCATTATCATCATTATCATTATGATCATCATCATCATCATCATCATCATCATTATGATCATCATTAGCATCATTATCATCATTATCATTATGATCATCATTATCATTATGATCATCATCATCATCATTATTATTATTATTATGGCAGTTGTGAAAGTAAGAAGGGAAATTTAGTGGTCGCATGAGGTGAATCAGCAAAAGCGTAAATACAATTGCTTTTTTTGGACTTAAGGACATGGCTAATCATTGGGTAATGATGTGATGATTACCCAATTAGGAGTTAATCATGAAAATGGAATGAATTTGATAATATGGTTAAAGTTTTATATGTTATTCTATAGTAAGGTTATGGATTATGCCCTGGATTTTGAGTATGCAATTTTCTAATGGTTATATATTATGATTCAACTTTTGATATATATTTTTAGATAATTAAATAATAATTTGGTGTATTTTATTATATGATTTCTATTAGAGTTACGTTATTTGGAGAAATTTTGACTTGACCCTAGGCTTGAAATTTGAAAAAAAAATACGAGAATTGACATATTAATGGTATCAAGATTAGGAACTTGATTATATAATTGAGTGTGTTTACTTAAAAATTATGTATACTTGATAGATTGAAAATGTTCTGAGGCATTGAGAAAAGGAAAAACATTGGAAAATTAGCTTGCTTAGCTTTGATTCTTCGGTGGAGGTAGGTTATGGTTTGTTCTATGTGATATAGAGAGTCTTAATAGTAATTCATAGCCATTGAGTAATATATTTTTGATGTACTTAGTTGTTGTGGTTCTGATAATTTGTATGTTACTGTGATTGATATGTAATCTCAAGATTGTGAAATACATAATCTTGAACTTGCTCTAAAAAAGTGACGCCTCGAATAAAGAAGACTTGATGAAATATTGTCAATGAAGTTGAAGTGATGATAAAACATGAGGAATTAAATATATTATTGGATCGGATTCCACGGACCAACACAATATATTTGGATCGAGTGTCATAAGCCGACACAATATTATTTGATTGGGTGTCACGTTCCGGCACAATAACATTAAAGGAAAATATATTCAAATAGCTTAATATGCACAATCTCAAAGAACCCATTTCCCAAAAGAGAGTAGTGTGGAGACCTGAGTCCTCATGTGTGTTCCTTATATTGTTGAGTAATTATGTACTTGCTTCATTGTTATTGTCACTTGTACATTTTGCTTGTTTTTTTGCCGCCTGCTAAGAGCTATAGTTGATTTCATGTTATTACTTTATGCATATTAAGTTTCTAGTTTGAGTCAGTCGATGATATCTACTCAGTATATATTGCCTTCTACTAACCCTTACATATATTGTTCTTCATTTTCCTTTCTTGGAGTGCAACTAGTGCACCAGCTACTTCGACTCACCCTCAGCTCTAGCCAGTCTCCACTACATGAGGTTCCAGGGAAGGGGCGGAGTTACAACTAATGAAGGGTGTGCAAGTAAACACCCTTCGTATGTAGGTCAAATTTATGAAATTATTAATATATACTTAAGTTTGCACACTCTTGATATAATTAGAGCCCTTGACTTAGTGGTAGAGTGTGTGTTGATAGCTTCAAGGCGGGAGGTCGGGTGTTCGATCTGGGTTCCTTCAAGTGTTTTAAGGTCATTTTTTACTAGTCAAAATTCACATCAGATAACAATTTTATTAGTCAAAATTCGCATCAAATCAATTTCAAAGAGTTTTTTTGTAAGTCCTTCAAAAACTTTTTTTTTAGTAATTCTTTTACATGTTCTTTTTGGGTCCTTCAATAACTTTTTTTTCAACTCTTTTACCTGTCTCTCTATGGGACTATTTAATTATTTTACATAGTTAAGTTAATTTTTTTTTAAATTACAGATAACATTCATCTTGTTGATAAACTAAAAAAAGTATGTAATATAAATCATGACAGAATGAATTTGGAAAGCGATACCCTTAGACATGAAATTTGAGGATTAGATGTCTTTGATGTGATGGCTTTTAGAATTTAGGAAGCGATATTTAATGAACTTTAGCTGATTTTATTTCTTACTTTAATAAGATTTTAGTTTCTACATTATTGACATATTTCATAAGTTGAATAGCTAATATAAATTGGGGTGACATTTGTTGGTTCACCCACCTAGAAGGTAAAGCGTAGGTGCCACTCATGACCCATTTCGAGTCATGACAAAAAATGAGACCAAAACTATAGCGAAACAACATAAATAATTGCACAAAAATTGATAACCAACAACAAATTTAGAACAAAGGTAACTTTTACTTGATAGTTAATCTATTTAATAGATATTATATATACAAAAGATGCTATCATCCTCGTAATCTTCATTAGTCATAGACAAAAGATTATGCACATAACCAAAGGATAAAAAATTGGCACTCAAATCAAATTTTGAAATTCTTAGTTCAGAAAAACTGTCACACTAGTACCACCACTTCTATACACAAGTTTATCATACGTCAAAGTTTATCATTGACGATCATGAACATCATTGTCTAGCGCGCTTTTGGGTTCAAAGTAGATCTACAAAAGGAAAAGAAAGTTGATGAAACTATTGATAAATACATAGCAAGACTTGTTGTCATAGGCTTTAGACAATAAGAAAGCCTTGATTATTTTGACACATAATAGCCACTAACTAGGATTACATTAATTCAGATGTTAATTGCTCTAGTTGCGGTATATAACCTTCAAATTCGTCAAAATGGATTTGAAAACATTTTTTAAAAAATGGAGAATTGGATGAAGAAATCTACATGGAACAACACGAGGGCTTTGTGGTTCCTAGTAAAGAAAAGAAAGTTTTGAAAACTTGTTAAGTCACTTTGTGGACTAAAAACAAGCACCCAAATAATGACATGCAAAGTTTGACCAAACATTGTTGATAAATTAATTCAAGATTAATGAATGTGATAAATATTTTTACATTAAAGACACTCCAAATCACAAAGTCATTGTTCTTTTTTATCTTGATGACATATTGATCATCAAAAGAGACATTTCTGACATAAATGCTACTAAGCATATGCTAGACATAACTTTGATATGAAATACATTGAAGTTATTGATGTCAGTGAAAAGGTACTTGACAAGTTCAAGTATTTGGATTTCAATACTGTCAAAACTTCAATAAATGTGAGCTTTGTACTTCAAAAGAATGAAGGGAAAAGTGACTCACAATTGGATTATGCTAGAGTATTGAGAATTATGATATATATCATGAAGTGTACGCGATCAGATGTAGCATGTGCTATTAGTAAACTGAGTCGATTCACAAGTAATCTCAATCAAACTTATTGGATGACAATGAAAAGAGTTTTGGAGTATTTAAAAATTACTTAAAAACTATTTTGGCATTATAACTAATATTCAACAATATTGGAGGAATATAGTGATGCACATTAAATCACCATGTCAATTGAAGTAAATTCCACGAGTGGATGTGTATTTACTCTTTCTGGAGGAGAAATCTCTTGGAAATTTTCCAAACAAAAATGTATCACTCACTCTACTATAAAATCTGAGTTTATCACTCTAGACAAGGTTGGTGAAAAAGTTGAATGACTCCGAAATTTCTTGAAATTTTTTTGGCCCAAACCTTTAGCTCATGTATGCATACACTGTGAAAGTTAATTTGCAATGGGTAGGGCATGGAGCATGATGTATAACGAAAATTCTCATCATATATGACGTAGACATAATATCGTTAGAGAACTATTCTCTAGTGGTATTATTATAATTGACTATGTAAAGTCAAAGGATAATGTGTTGGATCCACTTACAAAAGGCCTAACTAGAGAGGGAGTTGATAGATTATCAAAGAGAATGGGACTATGGCCAAGGACAAGTCATTGTGGCGGTAACTCTACCTAGAAGACTGGAGATCCCAAGATCTAGGTTCAAGGTGATCAAACAAAGTCATTGATGACGGTTAAACATTGTCAAAATATTTTTTATGGTCCATTCTCATGATAAGACAATGTTCAGTAACAAAGATAAAGGCAGTAGGACTTTTTAATGGTTTCTAAGTTTGATACAGGCTATATCAAATGGTGTATCTACGGGATAACACATTTAGAAATCACCTATGTAGGTGTGAAGTATAAGCCGCTTCAAGGAGAATTTGGTAAGGCCGTTTCTCTACGCATTTATAAACCAAGATGTGTTCATGGTTGAAACGAACAAAAGAATGAGAACCAAAAATAATCCAAGGGTTGATTGTGTGACTTATGTTGTCTAGGTATAGACCAAAGTTTTACGGTTCAAAGATATAAAATCTACCAATTGACCGAGTATATCCGATATATGTTCACTATGGAAAGCTCAAAGAGAAATCCACTTATCTAGATGCAATCAATCCTTTCTTACGAATCACACAGTTTTCATGCATATGTTTTAACAATAGTCATTCCCTATTCATGTGGGGGATTGTTGGATTTTAAAGGTGTAAACATGAAATGAAGGGTTGTGATTATCTTGAAGGGTTGTGACTTTCCTGAAGGGTTGTGACCTTTATGAATGGTCGTGTCTTTTCTAAACGGTTGTGACCATTTGAAAGGTTATGCCTTTTTCAAAGAGTTGTGACATTTCTGAAAGGTTGTCTTTTTTCCAAAGTGTTGTGACCTTTACCCTTTGTTGGCTATAAATAGAGACGATTTCTCTCATTTTTCTTCATCAAATTCTTCCCTTCTCTTGCGTACATTTCTTACAAAACAAAATCTCGATTGTGTTCGTATGTGTGATTCGTTTCTGACATTTTGAGTTCGTTGAAATTATCTAAGTTTGAGGTACCGCTACTTCTTTAATGGTTAATCCATTTTATCTTGGGAGGAATTAATCTGCAACCTCGGGTACCTGATGGGATTAAATTTCTTAAGGACACACAGTGGGTTCTGTGTACTCGGATAGTTCTTTTCTTTTTCTTTTCATCTTTTATTATTTCTGGTTTGCTAATCTGAATAAAGGAGATAACAAATATCACGAATAACCATGAAAAGAAAAATAAATATAACAAGAAATTGTTGGCACAAGATCTCCTCATGGATGATGAAACATTCAATATCGAACTTTAGTTGACGATCCATAAGAAAATCTATCTAAATTTTCATAAAAATGAAAAGAGTTAATCCAAAAAATAAACAATTAGAAAGAATCAACAAGGATAACTTGAAATTGCTTACAAACATTTCAAGCACATAAAGAGAATAAACTTTTTTTCAAAAAATGTTTGGGAAAAGGTTAAAACTAAAGTCTTTTGTATAGAGTTGGTACTATTTCACAAATTTCATCTCGATCGTGCATATTTATATACTAAACAAAATTTATAAAAACCCTAAAACATAACATTCAGAAAATAATTTTGATTTCTGTCATTCAGTAGAAAAGATGAGGGTATCTAAATTATTATGCAACAGATAAAAAAATTATAAATGATGACAAAGAAAGAAAAAGAAATAAATTTTGATAAATAATAAATTAAACTTGCTTGAAAGCTACTGGTAAAAAGTTCTTCAATCACCCATTTGTAGCTTCAACTGAAATGAAAAGTTGAGTGTACCCAAATGGAATCGAGTGCTTCTTACTGCAATGAAAAGAAGAAACCTTCACGAGCATAAGTGGCGCTTGTGAAAAGTGATAATGAAAGGGTTTCTCGATAATCCATTCACCCCGGAGCCACCATGATGTACTGTGACTTGCGGGAGGTCTATTGGTGGAATGGGATGAAGAAGGATCTTGCGGAATTTGCAGATAATTGTCCTAATTATTAAGATAATTTTGTCATTTAATAAGTTTATTCCATGACAAATTATAACGGAATTATTATACCACCCTTTGCGAGGGATAACTTATTTTGGTACTATTTATTAATCCCCAGATAAGTTATCCCAAACTTACCAACCATACACTTAACAAAGTGCCACTAAACAATATTATCCGAGGACTATATGTGTTTATCCTTTATACCAAACGATCCCTTAGAATTTTAAAGGAGAAGAATTGTCACTTAACGAATTAAAATGCATTAGGACACCATTCTATGCTAAGCAAGTAAATTGGCTTTAAAAGGGTCTACAAAACTAATGATCGGATAAGGGATCAAATCATCTCAAAAGAAAGGTGTTAAGCACCTTTCCGGATCCACAAATGTGGTCTCAACCAAATCTTATATAATTATGTGGGGGTTAAACGTGGCAAATAAAATTCTCTATTTATTATTAAAATAAAAACTAAGTGATGAAATATATGAAATAAAAATAATATTAACACAAAATAAGTAAAAGAGTAGCAACCAAATATTAACTAACATAAAACATGAATACAAATAGACAAGCCAGGAAACAAAGTTATATAAATAAATATAGAAGAATTAAAATACCCCAAGTAATACATGCAATTATAAAAATGAAAAAGAAAAAGAAAAAATATTTCTAAACTTAAATTTATCCTACTCAGATCAGTGCTTGACTTATTATTAACATAAGATAAATTCAGAGTTGGTCATTTTTCTTCTCAGGTCAACTTACATCATTTTCTATTGGCCTATCTATCCCTACCCCTACCCCTACTAAATTCATTTATTATTAACCTAAATGCAATCTAAAAGAAATAAACAATAACATCCTAAAAGGTGTCTCACGACCCAACTTAATGTCTAAGAGATATTGAACTTATTAAGAATAAGTTCTAGACTAAAAAAAATATCAAGGCTCCTAGTTAAACTCTACGTCAGACAAAACTAACAGGACGGACAATTAGCACATAAATTCTCAAATATACCTCTAAATTGATTATTAGCATGCTTGAAAATATAAACAAATTGTGAAGTATCATGGAAGAATTACGTGTGTGGGCACAGACCAGTGTGCAAACAGACATTATAACAACATATTAAATAATTTTAAAAGAGGCAAAGATTGTAATTATGATACAATAATTATCAAACTATGAGCCGAAGTTAATTAGAAAGTATATCAATTTTTAATCTTTTAACTATATTTCTTATTAGCATATTGAATCTGATAATACCGCATTAAATATTGTGCACATATTTAGAAGATACAGACATGCTTAAAGTATTAGACATATGATATCTGAATATTCTAATGAGATGCTAAGATTTAAATAGTTATATATGATCATGTTGAAATGTTTATTAGAATCTTATAGACATGGTTTCTTCATAAATGAGCACGCTAAATTTTTTATTAAACCCTATAGACATGAATTCTATGTGAATGACATGCTAAAAAATTATTAGAAAATCTATATGCATGATTTCTAAATCAAATAACATAATGAAAACTCTAAATATCACAGACATGGTTTCCTTTATGGATTCATATGATGAAAGTTATTTAATAAAGACCTATGATATGATACGTAATAAGTTTACATGCTGAAATTATTGTATAAATTCTAAACGCGGTATCTAATTCATGTATATGCTAAAAAATTATTTATAAGGGTCTATGAACAAGATCTATAAATGGCTTAACATACTGAAATTGCTACTTACATATGAAACATGATTTCTATGTGAAAGATATGCTGAAAAATATTTAATAGGGGCATATAGACATAATATCTAATCAGTTAATTATCCTAACATTATTACATATTTCCTATGGACATAATATCTAGAACTATTACTTAAATATGCTATGATGGGAATAAATCTAGGAAGGAAAGCCACTCAATATTATACCTCAATAGAAATGAAGATCCTAAATCATAATATCCAATAAAGAACATACTATAATACTGATTGACTATCATTTTTGTAATCTTTATTAACATAATGATAATTGATCTTCACTAAAACTGAGAAAAGCATGATTTATTATCTTACTGACAGTTTAGTAGAGAAAAACAAGAGCGGTTATTAAATAAGTCATATCATAGATATATAAGATAATCTTAGGCCCGCCTACGTGGTGCCATCACAAATCAGATTTTTCTTTTAATTTATTTATTTACAAAACTAGCCTTCCCCTTTCATGAAAAGTTGTGAAATTTATGAAAAGTTGTGACCTTTATGAAGAGTTGCGACTTTAATGAAGAGTTGCGACTTTTATAAAAAGTTGTGACTTTTATGAAAAGTTGCAACTTTAATGAAGAGTTGCAACTTTTATGAAAAATTGTGACTATTATGAAAGGGTGTGACCTTTTCCGAAGGGTTGCAACTTTTTCAAATAGTTGTAACCTTTCCAATAAGGCACAATAAACATTTGTTCACACTACCCTTTGTTAGCTATAAATAGAGGAATTTTCTCTCATTTTAAAGCAACGAAAATTCTGAACCTCTTCTTCTTCTTCTTCTTCTTCTTTCTTCTTCACAATTAAATATTTGTGTACTTTGCTCCTGTTGAGTGGCTCACTAACACCATTGCTTATGTTACAGATCCTGACATGTATTTTTACAATCATTAATTTATGTTTATGTTATTAAGGATAAATGATAAGATGTAATAATTTTTATTTTCCTTTACATTATTAATGTTTGTTACTACGTAATCTTGTATGTAAGATAATATAGTGTTTTAGTTTGAATGACTTATAGGTTTTAAGTATTATTTTATAAATTCCATGATATTAAATTTCCGCGCAAAGCGCGGCTAATTTTACTAGTTAATTAATGTACTCCAATAGGTAATAAAAAATTATTGTATAAATTCTAAACCCGGTATCTAATTCGTGTAGTAGGCTAAAAATTATTTATAAAGGCCTATGAACAAGATCTCTAAATAGCTTAACATACTGAAATTGTTAATTATATATGTCACGATCCAGACCATCGCGATTGGCACCCACACTAACCCTCCGGTGGGAGAACCATTACTACAACCCAACTAACCATAAAACTACACAACCAAATCAAAACTAAGGCATTTAAAGTTACAGGAGCAGGTTTAAATGCTAAGGAAAAGAAATAGGAAGTTCCCATAAAGTCCAAACAAAAGTCTAACGACCAAAACAAATGTGGAATAATACCTAAAACCTGAAAGTCAATGTACAAAAACATCTAAAGTTCAACACATCTAAGAAAAAGGGTAAAGCCCCAAACTAACACGAGGAATCTAAAGCACTAGTCTAATTCCTAAAAGGTGGACATAAATAAAAGAGAACACATGGCAGCCCCGAAGAACTGCTGACCCTTGAATTCGATGACGTTCATTGATCTTCTAAACGAGGTCTGTCAGTAGCCGCTTGACAATGCCCTATACTCAACAAAGAAAGAGCAAGTGCAGTATCAGTACACAACCACAGTGTACTGGTAGAATCACGCGGCTATCCCACTAAGTGCAACATACATAAGCCATTACAACATAATAATAACATGCATACATCGAACATATACAATATCAATATCATTTATGAACAGCGAATAATTTCACGTTTCTCAAGATATACAGTGTGTCAAGTCAATGGTCCTCTTATGGAACCCACACCCAAACTGTTAGTGTACCAGTACGTGGTACCCGTTCCAAGTTAGCGTGTTGGATCGTGACACCTGTTCTAATATTTATGTTGGTACGTGGCTATCGATCCCAGTAAGTGTGTCGGAACACAACACCCAATCCATTTAACTAGCCACAATCACAATCACAAGTATATTCTCATTATCATACAATTAAGTCATAATTCATGGCATTCAATCATTCAACTATCCTCATTTACGATTTGTGTGATCAATAGTGTAACATTCGCATACATACATGTATTATAATGAAGCAAGAACAAATATACATCACACAACATGAAATCACAATCATCACCTACCTCCAACAAAGCTTGAATCCCCTAAGAAACTTGAGTCTTCCCTTTTCGGATTCGTTCCGCTTGCTCTTGGTCTACAAACAATTAAGATAACACGGGAATCAGTAAACAATGTCTAATTACCAGGATTTCAATCAACTCTATCAACCCTAGATCAAACTCAAGATCCCAATATCCAAATTAGGGCTTTTCCCACCATCCAAAATAGTTCCAAAACCCTTCCCCAGCAATAATTACCCACGAAACTAAGTTCTACGGATCAAAAAATAGATTAGGGAGTGAAAACCTTACCTATAGCCTCAAGAATGGTGGAAAACTGTCAAGAAAACACATGGGGTCGTTCCTTAGCTCTCAAAGTTGAAAAGTGCAAAATAAAACATTTTGGGGTTTATTTTCGACATAAGTCGCGATTGTCCCGCCATAGCGATCCTCACCCCGCTACAGCAGCCCCGCCCTAGCGGGAAAATCCCGCCTTAGCGGCTTGCATGGAAACAGTGAGAAAATTCAAGAATTCCAAAACTCCCATTTCATAACACACCTTCAACCAATGACACTCAAAAACTACCCCTTCACGCTAAGATCAATTTCGGGAGCTCTACTTACCCGAATTCAATCTCGTAAAATCGTACAGGTTCCTTAACGTCTTAGTATCTACTCATGTGATCAGAATAATAATTAGATCACCCAATTGTTACCAAATTTCCCTAGACTTTACTGACTCTGATTTCGTCCAAATCTGGACTAGGTTGGGAAATTTCAAGTTACTAAGAAAAAGTTTTTCGGCCAAAAAAGTTTCCCTGTTGTCTTTTCTATAACGACGGGAATCGGTCATTACAATAGACACCAATTTACCCATCACTCGTCCCCGAGTGACAAACTTAAGAAAAACAAGCTAAAGAAAGAATGAAGTAGTACCTGAATCGACGAACAACTGGCATACTTGGCTTGCATGTCCTTCTCAGTTTCCCAAGTAGCTTCCTCAATTGGGCGATACTTCTATTGAACTTTCACGAACCTAATCGCCTTGGTCCTCAACTTCCGGACATCACGATCAAGAATTGCAATCGATTCCTCCTCATACAGAAGGTCTTTGTCTAACACAACTAAGTCTCATTTTATGATGTAATCCTCGTCACCATGATATCTCTTTAACATGGACACATGAAATAGGTTAGGGGGTAAAGCCAATCTATAAGCCACTGGCCCTACACATTCAAGAACCTCAAAGAGACCAATGTATCGCGGACTTAACTTGCCCTTCTTGCCAAATTTCATCACCCTTTTAATGGGTGATACCTTAAGAAGTACATTATCACCAGTTTGAAATGTCATGTCTCTTACCTTATGGTCTACATACTTCTTCTGCCTACTCTGGGCTGCTACAAGCTTAGGTTGAATACTCTTCACCTTATCTTGAGCAATATCCTTCACTAAATCAACCCCAAAAAGTTTCACATCTCCAGCCTCGAACCATCATATGGGTGATCTACATCCCCTCCCATAAAGTGCCTCAAACAGTGCTATATCAATGCTGGAGTGGTAACTATTATTATAGGAGAATTCGTATAAAGGTAAGAACTTATCCCAATGTCCCCCAAAGTCAATCACACATGCCCTCAACATGTCTTCTAACACTTGAATAGTCCTCTCTGACTGCACGTCCGTCTGTAGATGGAAAGTTGTAGTTGCGTGCCCAATTCATCATGTAATTTCCTCCAAAACTTAGTGGTAAATTGCGTACCATGTTCTAAGATGATAGAAAGGGGCACCCCATGCAACCTCAGTATCTCTTTCACATACACCTTAGCCAATTGTTTAGCATTAAAATCTATTCTTACCAGCATAAAATGGGCTAACTTAGTCAATCTATCAACCACTACCAAATGGAATCTAACTTCCACAAAGTCTTGGGAAGACCAACCACGAAATCCATGGCTATCATTTCCCACTTCTATTTCGGAATTGACATTCTCTGATGCAAACATGCATGCCTTTGGTGTTCATACTTACTTGTTGCAATTTTGACACTTAGAGCCACAAACTCCGTTATATCCTTCTTTATGCCCGGCCACCAATAAATTCGCTTCAAATCTCAGTATATCTTGGTCACACCCGGATGAATGGAATATCCCAAACTATGGGATTCTATCAACAATTTCTAAATCAAGTCATCAACTCGAGGAACACAAATCTTTTTTTTAAAACTGAGCACACCTTCCGTATCAAGAGTCGTCTCTTGTTGAAACGACCCCAAAAATGCCCGAAAATGTGCTTTGAAAACACCTTTAATTGTAATTTCCATATATCTCAAAATTCGCGCATAATTTCAGAGATTTGACTTCATATTCTTATTCAGGGGGTCAAATTGAGTGGGGAATGGGTTTAACCCAAATTTTAGAGCAAACGTATCAAAATTTGAAAATTGCAAAAAATGCGATTTTGAGAGTCAACTTTAAAGGGGCATATCTCTTAGCACACAAGGAACTGGAAGGAGATCAAACTATAAAAATTAAAGCTCTTCGAGTTAGCTTCCCAACGCACTTAGTTTCACCTCATTCCGAGTTAGGATGAAGGAGTTATGACCATTTTCGTAATACCTGTCTATGCAGACCCGAAAATTCCAGTGAGCTGTTTTTCTTTTTTCAGCCTCATTTTTTAGGCTAAGTGTTGGGGATGTTTTTATAAAAAGGGGACATATCCCATACTTAGTCATTTAACTTCAAAACACTCTCTAAACCCTTTCCAAAAATTCCACCAATATCCTCAACCAAATTCAAAGATCTCGAGCTCTAATTCCGGATTCAAGACTCAATCTCAAGCTTCAATTCTCCATTCCAATCTTCATCAAGAATTCTCCAAAGTTGAGGTATGTGGGTTTGATTGTGGAAACCTTCCTTTCCACAAGTCCAACCATTTATCCTCTATTACTACTTCAAGTTTATGGGTCCTTATGGTTATTTATGAACTCTTGAGTATAGAATTACTACTACACACCCTATTAATGTCTATTTTGCATATTATCATGAAATGGAATTATTATGTGATGTTTATGATTTTCATGCTTTCATGATCAAATTATGAAGGTTGATATATATATATATATATATATATATATATATATATATGTTGTTGGTGGGCTGATTTATATGGATTTTGGAATTGTTTGGACTTAGTACTCTTGAAACACATGATTTTATTTACATGAACAACTAGCCCACCATATATTTGATAAAATGTCATTTATAGAATTTTTAGGAAATGGAAGGTCCAATGTATGTCCTATGAGTCGATGGTTATATAATTATTGAAATGATGATGAAATTGATACATATATATGATTTTCTCTATATAGTGTAGTGAGTCGACCAAGCCTAGCTCGGGGGGTTGTAGACCCGGGTAACCGTATCGAGGGGTTGGTACCTTGGTTGCCTAGTACGGGGGGTAGTAGGCCCGTATAATCATATCAAGAGGTTTGTACCTTGGTCCCTAGCTCGGGGGGTGGTAGGCCCGGGTAACCACATTAAGGGGTTTGTACCTCTTTCGCCTCTCCAAGGGGGTGGTAGGCCTTGGAAATACTATATTGATGGTCACTCACTACACATGTATTATGCCCTACTAAATATGATTTTTATATAAGCATCATTATACATATCATTTCATTAATATGCTATCTATCGGGTACGATTATGCATTTTGCTTATGATGTTCATATATTGTTGCATTGCATTGCATCCCATATACTTAGTACATTCAAACGTACTAATGCATACTCTATGCCTATATGAAGTCACCATGTAGGGACCGAAGCACCGTCTGACCATCCTCCTCCGCGTGGCTAATACGATTTTCTATCGAGCTTATTGGTGAGTCCTCCATTCCGGGGATGTTGCTTATGATCTCTTGCTATGTATAAGACTTTTCCTTTTTAATTATGTATTGACTATGAGGGTGAGCCCGGTAGTTTGTCTCGGCCCCCGTTAAGTATCCATGTTTAGAGGTGGTGTTGGACAAGTTGTGTATTTTGCTTGAGCTTAACTCATCTATGGTATTTATGTATTATTCTCCTTTTTTTTTCTTCTTATTCCCTTAGTCCCGATTTCCCCTTGATTAAGCTTATCGCTTATGGTCCTTTTAATTGTTTCCGCGACCAAGAATGTGTAATGATATGCTATGAGGCTTGTTTAGGGTTCCTTCGGGTTCCCCATTCGCCGGTCACGTCTAGGACCTAGGCTTGGGTCGTGACAAACTTGGTATCAGAGCACTAGGTTGATAGATCCTCGGAGTCCAATACACCGCGTTGATTAGAGTCCGATTCATGGTTGTGTTGTGCACCACAATTATGAGTAAGAGGCTATGAGACGTTTTAGGAAATGTTTCCCTTCTTCATCTTCTAAGTCGTGCGGTAAAGTTGAATGAAGTTTTTTTTCCCCTAACGGTTGTTCTTTGCTATGCTAGATTATGCCCAATACAAGAGGAAGACGAGCCCGCGCACCCGAGGAACAACCAACCAATGGGGATCTTCGAGATGTCCTTACTTTATTTGCACAAGCTATGGCTAATCAAGCCAACCACGGGGCCCAAGCCCCTCAGGCTCCTACCCCGGCATCTCAGGTGAGAGACTTCGTGCGGATGAATCCCCCAGAATTCTATGGGTCTAAGTTAGATGAAGACCCTAAAGAGTTCATTGATGAAGTCTACAAGATATTAGCTATCATGGGCATGAGGTCAGAAGATAAGGCGGAGTTGGCGGCCTACCAACTAAAAGGGGTGGCCCAAATATGGTACAACCAATGGAAGGAAGAGAAGGGGGCAAACTATGTGGTGCATTGGGAAGAGTTCAAAATGGCTTTTCTTAATCGATTCTTTCCTCTTGATCTTAGGGAAGTCAAATTGGTGGAGTTCATGAATTTAAAACAAGGGTCTATGAGTATGAGGGAGTATGCCCTCAAGTTTAACCAACTTTCAAGATATGCTCCACACTTGGTTGCCGACTCACGGTCTAGAATGAACAAATTTGTGATGGGTGTGTCCGACCTAGTGAGTGAAGAATGCCGGTCCGCAGTGTTTATTAGTGACATGGACTTGTCCCGCTTGATGGTCTACGCCGAGCAAATGGAGGAGGAGAAGTTGAGGAAGAGGAGGGGTCATGAGGCCAAGAGGGCCCGTTTTGAGGGCAAGTTCCAAAGTCGAAGGGGAGGCCGGTTTCATCAAGGCCAAGGGTCTTCTCATGCGCCCCATAGGGGGTTTGCCAATGACGTTCCAAGGTCCCAAGGTGTTGGTGGTATGGGTCCTAGTGATGTATGTCCAAAGTGTGGTAAGGGCCATGGTGGCCCGTGCTTGAGAAATACCGGTGCTTGCTATAGTTGTGGGAAAATGGGGCACAAGGCAATAGATTATCCTCGGAATCGCAATAAGGGTAAGGAGGTCCGTCCACAAGGTGCCAATATGGTTCCTTTGGGGAGAGGGGGCCGACAAGATGGTGCCCCAAGGCACAATCGATTTTATGTTTTACATGGGAGGCAAGGGGTCGATGAAGTCTCCGACGTTATTATCGATATATTGAAAATCTTTGACTTTGATGTATATGCATTAATTGATCTGGGTGCCTCTCTTTCTTTTGTCACCCCCTTTGTTGCCAAAAAGTTTCATGTTGAGCCCTACTTGTTGCATGAGTCATATAAGGTGTCTACTCCTATTGGTGCATATATGGTTGCTAGGAAGGTCTACAGAAATTGTCCTATTTGCATCTTGCATAAAATATTGCCTTGTGATCTTGTTGAGTTGAACATGGTCGATTTTGATGTTGTTCTTGGGATGGATTAGTTACATGCAGATTATGCTTCCATTGATTGTAGAACCCGTAGGGTCAAGTTCCAATTCTCAAGTGAACCCATTCTTGAGTGGGAGAGCCAAAATGTGGTAGTCAAGGGTAGGTTCATCTCTTGCATTAAAGCCCGTAAGTTGATCTCTAAGGGGTGTCTCTATCACCTTGTGAGGGTTAGGGATGTGGAGTCCAAAACCCTTCTTATAGAGGCAGTTCCGATCGTAAATGAATTCCTTGATGTCTTTCCTAATGACATTCTCGGTGTTCCTCCCAAAATGGAAATAGATTTTGGCATAGACCTCCTCCCCGATACTCAATCCATTTCTATTCCCCCTTATCGTATGGCCCCGGCGGAGTTAAAGGAGTTGAAAGAACAATTGAGGGACTTGTTGGAGAAGGGTTTTATTAGGCCTAGCCAATCACTATGGGTGCACCGGTGTTGTTTGTGAAGAAGAAAGATGGGTCCCTTAGGATGTGTATTAATTACCGGCAACTCAATAAGGTCACCGTCAAGAATAAATATCCTCTTCCTAGGATTGATGACTTGTTCGACCAATTGCAAGGGACTAGCCACTTCTCTAAGATTGATCTTCGGTCCGGGTATCATCAAGTAAAGGTGAGGGAGTGTGACATTCCTAAGACAGCCTTCCGGACTAGGTATGGGCATTATGATTTGTGGTCATGTCCTTTGGGTTGACCAATACACCGGCTATCTTTATGGACCTAATGAATAGGGTCTTTAAACCCTACCTTGATTCCTTTGTTGTGGTCTTCATTGATGATATTCTAATCTATTCGCATCGTGAGGAAGAACATATGGGTCACTTGAGGGTTGTGTTGTAAAGATTGAGAGAGGAAAAGTTGTATGCCAAGTATGAAAAGTGTGAATTTTGGTTGAGGGAGGTTGCCTTCCTAGGTCATGTGGTGTCGGGGGATGGTATTAAGGTGGACCCTAAGAAGATCGATGTGATTAGAAATTGGCCTAGACCATTGACCCCGTCGGATATTAGGAGCTTCTTGGGCTTAGCGGGTTAGTACCGGAGATTTGTGAATGGGTTTTCTTCTATTGTTTCTCCCATGACTAAGTTGACACAAAAGAAGGCCAAGTTTGAGTGGACTGACGAGTGCGAAAGGAGTTTTCAAACCTTGAAAGATAAACTTGTGTCCGCTCCTATATTGTCACTACCGGATGGGCTTGAGGGATTTGTTATGTATTGTGATGCTTCTAGAGTTGGTTTGGGTTGTGTTCTAATGCAAAATGGTAAGGTGATAGCCTATGCTTCTAGACAACTCAAAGTGCATGAAAAGAACTATCCTACACGTGATCTTGAATTAGCCGCGGTGGCGTTTGCTTTAAAGATTTGGCGTCATTACTTGTATGGGGTACATGTTGATGTGTTCACCGATCATATGAGCCTCCAATATGTCTTCACCCAAAAAGATCTCAACTTGAGACAAAGAAGGTGGCTAGAATTTCTTAAAGATTATGATATGAGTGTGCATTATCATCCCGGTAAAGCTAATGTGGTGGCGGATGCTTTGAGTAGGGTGTCTATGGATAGCCTAGCTCATGTTGCTATTGGTGATAGGGAAATGGCTAGGGAGGTGCATCGGTTGGCTAGGTTGGGGGTTAGGTTGGTAATGGTGGTATGGTCGTTGTTGATGGTGTTAGGTCTTCCTTGGTTGATGAGGTGATAGCAAAACAAGATCTTGATTCTTCCTTGTTAGAATTGAAGGCCTTGGTGAAAGAGGGCAATGTGGAAGTTTTCTCCCAAGGGGGAGATGGTGCCCTTAGGTACCAAGGTAGGTTGTGTGTGCCTTGTGTTGATGGTTTGAGGGAGAAAATTCTTGAGGAGGCTCATAATTCTTCTTACATCATCCACCCCGGTTCCACCAAAATGTATACAGATTTGAGGGATGTGTATTGGTGGGGAGGCATGAAGAAGGACATTGCCAAATTCGTCTCCGGTTGTCATAGTTGCCAACAAGTCAAGGCCGAACAGCAAAGGCCGGGTGGCCTAACCCAAGACATAGAGATTCCTACTTGGAAGTGGAAAGAAATTAATATGGATTTTGTAGTTGGTTTACCCAAGACTAGAAAAGGTTTTGATTCTATTTGGGTGGTGGTTGATAGGATGACGAAATCGGCTCATTTTCTACCGGTAAAGACAACATATGGGACGGAAGATTATGCAAGATTATATATTCATGACTTGGTAAGGTTGCATGGGACTCCTCTATCCATCATATCGGACCGTGGTACTCAATTTACTTCACACTTTTGGAAGTCCTTTCAAAGGGGTCTAGGTACGAGAGTTAAGCTTACTACGGCCTTTCACCCGCAAACAGATGGACAAGCTGAAAGGACTATCCAAACACTTGAGGATATGCTTAGGGCTTGTGTATTGGAGCTTAAGGGTAGTTGGGATGATCATCTTCCATTGATTGAGTTTGCCTATAACAATAGTTATCATTCTAGCATCGGTATAGCTCCTTTTGAGGCTCTTTATGGGAGGCGTTATAGATCACCGGTTGGGTGGTTTAAGGTTGGTGAGGTGGCCTTGTTAGGACCAGATCTAGTTATGGAGGCTCTTGAGAAGGTTAGGATGATTAGAGAAAGGTTGAAGACGGCCCAAAAGTCGCCAAAAGTCGCCAAAAGTCCTATGCTGATGTGAGGAGAAGGGCTCTTGAATTTTGAGTTGGTGATTGGGTCTATTTGAAGGTGTCACCCATGAAGGGTGTGGTTCATTTTGGTAAGAAGAGCAAGTTGAGCCCAAGATACGTGGGTCCTTATAAGGTGATGAGGAGAATTGGCAAGGTAGCTTATGAGTTGGAATTGCCTAGCGAAATGGATTTGGTTCATCCGGTATTTCATGTGTCTATGTTGAGGAAGTGTGTGGGTAATCCGAATGCCATTGTGCCTCTTGATGTTGTGGGTGTTGTTGAAGATAATTTCACCTATGAAGAGGTTCCGATCCAGATTTTAGATAGACAAGTGAAGAGGTTGAGAAACAAAGATATGGCTTCCGTTAAAGTTCTTTGGAGAAATCAACAAGTTGAAAGTGCTACTTGGGAGGCCGAAGCGGACATGCAAAGGCGATATCCTTATCTTTTCCACTCCACTCAAGCCTAAGGTATTGATCTAAGCCCTTTATAAAATCTCAGGTCTTAAGTTCAGCCCCCATGTCATTGCATACATTCATGTTTAAGTTAACAACTTCATTGTGGTTTTACAACTATGTTGAGGTTTTTGAAATGAGGTGTAAGTGCATTGTTGCATCCTTATGTGGGCTAAATTTGCCAAGTTTGTGTCTCTCATGTACGTTTCTTTGACATTCGGGGACGAATGTTCCCAAGGGGGAGATATTGAAATGACCCCAAAAATGCCCGAAAATGTGCTTTGAAAACACCTATAATTGTAATTTCCATATATCTCAAAATCCGTATATGATTTCAGAAATTCGACTTCATATTCTTATTCAGGGGGTCAAAATGAGTGGGGAATGGGTCTAACCCGAATTTTAGAGCAACCGTATCAAAATTCAAAAATCTCAAAAAATGCAATTTTGAGGGTCAACTTTAAAGGGGCATATCTCTTAGCACACAAGGAATTGGAAGGAGATCAAACTATAAAAATTAAAGCTCTTCGAGTTAGCTTCCCAACGCACTTGTTTTCACCTCATTCCGAGTTAGGATGAAGGAGTTATGACCATTTTCGTAATACCTGTCTATGCAGACCCGAAAATTCCAGTGAGCTGTTTTTTTTATTTTTCAGCCTCATTTTTTAGGCTAAGTGTTGGGGACGCTTTTATAAAAAGGGGACATATCCCATACTTAGTCATTTAACTTCAAAACACTCTCTAAACCCTCTCCAAAAATTCCACCAATATCCTCAACCAAATTCAAAGATCTCGAGCTCTAATTCCGGATTCAAGACTCAATCTCAAGCTTCAATTCTCCATTCCAATCTTCATCAAGAATTCTCCAAAGTTGAGGTATGTGGGTTTGATTGTGGAAACCTTCCTTTCCACAAGTCCAACCATTTATCCTCTATTACTACTTCAAGTTTATGGGTCCTTATGGTTATTTATGAACTCTTGAGTATAGAATTACTACTACACACCCTATTAATGTCTATTTTGCATATTATCATGAAATGGAATTATTATGTGATGTTTATGATTTTCATGCTTTCATGATCAAATTATGAAGGTTGATATATATATATATATATATATATGTTGTTGGTGGGCTGATTTATATGGATTTTGGAATTGTTTGGACTTAGTACTCTTGAAACACATGATTTTATTTACATGAACAACTAGCCCACCATATATTTGATAAAATGTCATTTATAGAATTTTTAGGAAATGGAAGGTCCAATGTATGTCCTATGAGTCAGATGGTTATATAATTATTGAAATGATGATGAAATTGATACATATATATGATTTTCTCTATATAGTGTAGTGAGTCGACCAAGCCTAGCTCGGGGGGTTGTAGACCCGGGTAACCGTATCGAGGGGTTGGTACCTTGGTTGCCTAGTACGGGGGGTAGTAGGCCCGTATAATCATATCAAGAGGTTTGTACCTTGGTCCCTAGCTCGGGGCTCCTAGGCCCGGGTAACCACATTAAGGGGTTTGTACCTCTTTCGCCTCTCCAAGGGGGTGGTAGGCCTTGGAAATACTATATTGATGGTCACTCACTACACATGTATTATGCCCTACTAAATATGACTTTTATATAAGCATCATTATACATATCATCTTATTAATATGCTATCTATCGGGTACGATTATGCATTTTGCTTATGATGTCCATCTATTATTGCATTGCACTGCATCCCATATACTTAGTACATTCAAACGTACTAATGCATACTCTATGCCTACATGATGTCACCATGTAGGGACCGGAGCACCGTCTGACCATCCTCCTCCGCGTGGCTAATACGATTTTCTATCGAGCTTATTGGTGAGTCCTCCATTCCGGGGACGTTGCTTATGATCTCTTGCTATGTATAAGACTTTTCCTTTTTAATTATGTATTGACTATGAGGGTGAGCCCGGTAGTTTGTCTCGGCCCCCGCTAAGTATCCATGTTTAGAGGTGGTGTTGGACAAGTTGTGTATTTTGCTTGAGCTTGACTCATCTATGGTATTTATGTATTATTCTCCTCTTTTTTTTTTCTTGTTCCCTTAGTCCTGATTTCCCCTTGATTAAGTTTATCGCTTATGGTCCTTTTAATTGCTTCCATGACCAAGGATGTGTAATGATATGCTATGAGACTTGTTTTGGGTTCCTTCGGGTTCCCCATTCGCCGGTCACATCTAGGCCCTAGGCTTGGGTCGTGACACTTGTGCCTTCTAAATCACAGTCTTCTTTCTAAGCTCATTCAAATTTTCATCCTCAAATTGTTTGGCCTTGATCTCCTCAATGGACGTAGCCCTAACCTCAATGTTAGGTAACACCACACTTTTTTCTGAGATGCCCAACTGCATGAATTTAGACTCCAGGGTCTGGATTTCCTTAGCCAAAGGTCGTTTAGTTACACTCAAGCAAGCCAAACTACCCATACTCACCGCCTTTTGACTTAGTGCGTATGCCACTACATTAGCCTTACTCGGATGGTATTGAATAGTGACATCATAATTCTTAAGTATATCCATCCACCTTCTCTGTCTCAAATTTAGATCCTTTTGAGTGAACACATGCTCAAACTATGATGATCAGTAAACACTTCACACTTGACACCATAGAGGTAATGTCGACATATCTTAAGAGCAAACACTACCGCTGCCAACTCCAAATCATGTGTTGGATACTTCCTCTCATGCACCTTCAATTGTCATGATGTATAAGCTATAACATTCTTATTCTGCATTAACACAACAGCCAAACCCAAATGTGAAGCATCACAATAAATAATAAAAATCTTTACCATCCACCAGTAGTGCTAGGATAGGTGATGTGGTCAAGAGAGTCTTGAGCTTTTGAAAGCTCTCCTCACATTTTTCAGTCCATTCAAAGGGTACCTCCTTTTTGGTCAAATTTGTCATGTGAGTGGCAATAGAAGCAAAGTTCTTCACAAATCGATGATAGTAGCTAGCGAGCCTCACAAAACTCCTAACTTCCATCACGGAGCTAGGCCAAACCCAATTCTTAACCACCTCAATCTTTTAGGGATCTACCATTACCCCTTCTTTTGAAACTACATGCCCTAAAAATGCAACCGAAGTCAATCTAAATTCACACTTAGAAAATTTTGCATACAACTTTTGTTTCCCAAGAACACCTAGAACAACACGAAGGTGGTCGACATACTCTTCCTCACTTTTCGAATAGACCAAAATGTCATCAATAAAGACTACAGAAATGTATCCATAAATGGCTTGAATACCCCATTCATTAAACTCATCAAAGTTGCGGTTTCATTGGTCAACCCAAACGACATAACTAGAAACTCGTAGTGCCCATAGTGGGTTCTAAACGCTGTCTTGGTCACATCCTCAGGCCTAATTTTCAACTGATGGTAACCAGATCTTAGATCAATCTTAGAGAAGACTGATACACTTTGCAATTGGTCAAAAAGATCATATATTCGAGGTAATGGGTATTTGTTTCGAACGGTTAGTAATCTATACATATCCTCATACTACCATTCTTTTTCTTAACAAATAAGACAGGAGCACCCCACGGGGAAGCACTACGATGGATGAATCCTTTATCAAGAAGTTCTTGGATTTGAGACTTAAGCTCTCTCAATTCTACCAGAGCCATGCAATATGGAGGGACAGACATGGGACGAGTACCAGGTTCTAAATCGATGCAAAAACCTATATCTCTATCCGGAGGCATACTAGGCAAATCTGTAGGAAACACATCTCTAAATTTTGACACCAATGGAATAGACTCAATAGATAGAGACTCAACTTCAACATCTCGAATATGAGCCAAATAAGTCAAACAACCCTGCCCCACTAATTTTCTAGCCCAAATAGAGGATATGATCTTAGCTTGCTTAGGTTGTACACCCCTTCCCACTCTAATTTTTCCCTTCTCGGAATTTCTAGAGTCACAGACTTAGTATTACAATTAAGCACAACATAATAGGGGGTCAACCAAGTCATGCCTAAGATTATGTCAAAGTCAGTCATATCCAAAATCACCAAATCAACCCAAATTTGAAAACCCATAAATAAAATAGGACAAGCATGATAGACATGGCTGACTATGACAGGCTCTCCAACTGGGGTAGAAACATGGATAGGGGCATCAGGTATATCACAAATCATAGAAAATTCTGAGGCAAATCACATGGACACATAAAAAAAGTAGAACCCGAATCAAATAACACGTTTGACATCCGGTCACAAATAAGAATAGTACATGTGACCATTGTGTCAGACGCCTCCACCTCGGTGACGGGCGAATTCCCTACCTGGCTGCACTGTACCTCTACCTGCGTTACCATTTCCCCTACCTACGCAGCCTCGCTGATTTCCTCATCACCCACCTTGTGGATGCCCTCGATCGTTATTACTCTTTCCCGCGGGTACCACTGCTCTAGTCTGCTGATGTGCGGAATCCATCATGCGCGAGTGGGGACAATCTCTCCTCATATGCACATGTTCTTCGTAGTTATAGCAAGTACAATCAAAAGATGGTCTCTTGCCCGTCAAAGGTGCGGTTCCCTGGCTATCTTGAATCAAATTATGAGGTGGAGTTCTGGAGTAATTACTTGTAGAAGCGGGCATAACAGACTGAATTGGCCGGGCTGCAAGTGTTGGCCTTCCTGAACCTCTTGAGTAAGAACCCTGAAAGTTGCCTGAATTCTTGGCTTTCTTAGCCAACGCCTTAGCCTGACCGTCTCGCCTCACCCCCTCCACTTTCTTCACAAAATTTGTTACCTCATTGAAGTCTTTTCCTACAGAGGTCATATGAACGGACAATACCTGTAACTCAGAATTTAGCCCCTTAACAAATAAACGGACCCTCTCTTCCTCAATAGTCACCAATTGCGTAGCATATCTAGACAAAGCATGGAACTTGGCCTCATAAGCAGCCACAGACATACCACCTTGATCCAAAGTCATGAACACATCCTTCTTACAATCTCTCAAAGTCCGAGGTGCATACTTCTCTAAAAACAGAGCTTGAAACTAGGTCCAAGTAAGTGGGGCTAAAACTGAAGATTTGCATTCCACATAAGCTCTCCACCACTGCTTAGCCTCACCTTCAAGCTGAAAAGTCACAAACTCAACTCCATGCTGATGGACAATTCCCAACTTATGAATCCTCTCATAGCAATCTAGGATGAACTCATAGGCGTCTTCACTCACCGAACCATAGACCACAGGTGGTTTCAACTTCAAGAACTTAGTCAACATCTCATGCTCATTATCAGTCATAACGAGACCCAGCAAAAGAAAGAAGAAAACATGATTACCTACAGTTCCACCCGCCTTGGGGACAATGATAGCAATTGGGGGATTGGCGGGAGCTTGAGTTGCTTGAGCAGAGGAAAGCACTCCAAGACCAACCAATCCTTTCAAGAATGACATAATTTGTTGAGTTAACACTAGGTCTAAAGGAGGAATACATGTAGTCTCAAGATGCACCTCTTCTTCATGTCCAACATTTTCCTCATTCTCAACCTCAATATTTTTCTCTACCTCTTCATGATGTGCATGAGGGGCCTTATTTTTGGGAGTATTTTCAGCTGGTGCTCCATCCCTAGTAGGCGCCCCTCTTCTTCGGCCTCTACCCCTAGCTCTTCATGTACTCCTGCCTCGACCACGACCTCTCGCTATAGATTCCTGAGCTGGAGCATTGACGGGAGCTACGGCCAAACGTCATTGAACCTAGTGTTATCCATCTGCGGACAGAGGAGTGAAGAAGGTTAGATACAAATTTGAATCGACAGATACTAATTGGAATCAAGTTATAGCACGAAACGAGACAAGAGAAAATAGAGAGATTTCCTAAAGTCCTATAGCCTCTCAAAGAAAAGTACAAACATCTCTGTACTATTTCGCCAGACTCTACTAGACTCGTTTTGGTACATCGAGATCAATGAACCTAGGCTCTGATACCAACTTTGTCACGATCCAGACCATTGTGATTGACACTCACACTAACCCTCCGGTGGGAGAACCATTACTACAACCCCACTAACCAAATAACTACACAACTGAATCAAAACTAAGGCATTTAAAGTTACGAAAGTAGGTTTAAATGCTAAGGAAAAGAAATAGGGAGTTCTCATAAACTCCAAACAAAAGTCTAACAACCAAAACAGATGCGAAATAATACATAGAACCTAAAAGTCAATGTACCAAAACATCTAAAGTTCAACAAGTCTTAGAAAAATGGTACAACCCTAAACTAACACAAGGAATCTAAAGCACTAGTCTAAGTCCAAAAAGGTGGACATAAACAAAAGAGAACTCATGGGAGCCCGGAAGAACAAGCTCACCCTTGAATTCAATAACGATCACTGATCTTCTAAACGAGGTCTGTCAGTAGCCGCTTGAAGATGTCTTGTACTCAACAAAGAAATAGCAAGTGCAGTATCAGTACACAACCACAGTGTACTAGTAGGATCAAGCGGTTATCCCACTAAGTGAAACATACATAAGCAATTACAACATAATAATAACATGCATATACCGAATATATACAATATCAATATCATTTACGAGCAGCGAACAATTTCACATTTCTCAAGATATACAGTTATGTCAAGTCAATGGTCCTATCATGGAACCCACACTCAAACTGTTAGTGTACCAGTACGTGGTACCCGTTCCAAGTTAGCGTGTCAGATCGTGAAACCCGTTCCAATATTTATGTTTGTGCGTGGCAATTGATCCCAGTTAGTGTGTCGGAACGCAACACCCAATCCATTCAACAAGCCACAATCACAAGTATATTTTCATAATCATATAATCAAGTCATGGTTCATGACATTCAATCATTCCACTATCCTCATTTACGATTAGTGTGATCAATAATGCAACATTCGTATACATACATGTATTATAATAAAGCAAGAACAAACATACATCACACAACATGAAATCACAACCATCACTTACCTCAAACAAAGCTTGAATCCCCTAAGAAACCTGATTCTTCCCTTTCCGGATTCGTTTCTCTTGTTCTTTGTCTACAAACAATTAAGATAACACAGTAATCAATAAACAATGTCTGATTACCTGAATTACAATCAACTCTATCAACCCTAAATGAAACCCATGATCCCAATATTTAAATTAGGGCTTTTCCCACCATCCAAACAGTTCTAAAACCCTTCCCCAACAATAATTACCCACGAAACTAAGTTTTTCGGATCGAAAATAGGATTCGGGGAGTGGAAACCTTACCTTTAGCCTCAAGAATGGTCGAAAACTGTCAAGAAAACACTTGGGATCGTTCCTTAGTTCTCAAAGTTGAAAAGTGCAGAATAAAACATTTTTGGGATTTATTTTCGACTTAAGTCACGACTGTCTCGCCACATCGATCCTCACCCCGCTACAACGTCCCCGCCCTGGCGGGAAAATCCTGCCTTAGCGGCTTGCACGGAAACAATGAGCAAATTTAAGAATTTCAAGACCCCCATTTGACAACAAACCTTCAACCAATGACACTCAAAAACTACTCGTTCACGCTAAGATCAGTTATGGGAGTTCTACTCACCCGAATTCAATTCTGTAAAGTTGGACAGGTTCCTTTACTAACTCCGATTTCGTTCAAATCTGGATTAGGTTGAAAAATTCCAAGTTACTACGGAAAAAAATTCTAGCCCAAAATTTTTCTCCCTTGGCTTTTCTATAACAAAACAAACAAAATGCTGACAATCCAAAACATACAACAATCATGTAACTCTCACATCAATGAACAAACAGAGAAGATAATAACATGTTCATACTTAAGAAAATAATAAAGTAAACATACATGTAGTTAGGAGTGGAGACTAACATGAATGTTTCTTTTTGAATATTATAAAGTATGCAAAATATTATAATACACTAACACTCTGTTTGGATCATTGTTACCCATTGTATTGTATTGTATCGTTACTATACCTACAATGTTTGTTTTGATTGTTACTTAAAATGTATTGTATTGTATTGTTAAATTTTGTTGTTACGTAACAATGAAAACCCCCATTTTATGGAACAACCAATTTGGTGTGTTTCCATCGTTACTTAATTTCTTTTTCCAATTATATGTTTACATTATATTTCATAATACTATTTTACCCTTTACCTTATATTATTTAATTCTAGTCAAACCTCCTACCCTAAAATAATTAAGGATATTTTAGTAAATTTATAAAGTACAATACAATACAATACAGTCAAACCAAACAATAAAAATGTTATTAAACAACAAACAATACAGTCTAGCCAAACATTGTACCTACCATACAATAGAATATAATAGAGTACAATACAATATAATACATTATGAAACAATGGATAACAATGATCCAAACAGAGTGTAATATAACTCATATGAGAGAGAAAACATAGAAGAAGATAAACATGTGCATTAAAGAAAAAATAATAAAGCAGACACATACATAGTGAGGGATAGAGACCAACCCAGACACTTCCTTTTCATAAACTTAAAGAAAATAAATAAAGAATGCAAGAATAAAAAATAATGCTAGTAAGGATTACTAACTGGTTAAGCAGATAATTATTTTAACAAACAAAACTTAATTTTCCAATTCAACTCAATACAGCAGCCCAGAACAGAACTTTGAAAGTATTATGCTAAGAGAATTCTTATATTTTTTTAGAGTACGTTTGTGTTGTGCTAATAAAAACGTATGTAAACAACGAAATAAGAGTCTTGTTATAGTAAATAAGAGGGAACATTAGTAAGGAAAAAAATATTAATTTAGAGCAAAATCTGAAATATTGTTTTCCTTAAACAAACAAGGAGGGAAAAATTAGAAAACTTGTTTTACAAAAAACGAGTAAAGCCTTGTCAAAATTAAACATGTAAGAATTTGTCTAAATTTTATCTAGGACAAGAAAGATCAATTATGAGCAGCCCATAAGTTAATATTATGTAAAATCAGGCAAAAAGAAATAATTATGTTAAATAAAGAAAAGAAATAAGTATGCAACCCAAATCAAGTGTCAAAATTTACACGTTATAATAATTTTTACCATAACCAAAGCAAGTAAGTAAAAAAAATCTGGTAAAATTTATATAAGGTTAAATGAATCAATTTAAAGCATTAGTAATGTAAACTTAGTCATGCAAAAGAATTAGTCTATATTAAAACAATTTGTAATAACTTAAATGCAAGACTAAATCAAGGCTCAGTCAGTAAGGAGAATTGTTCAAATTGATTAGAAAACAAATAATCAAATTGGAAAAAATTGAATCAAATCTTTCCGTCAAGATTCACCAAGTCAAAATCAAGAATCATGAAACTAGTGTAATCATTTAAATTTATTTAATATAAACTCATAAAATGATTCAAATTATATTAAATTCCTGAATATATCAATTCAAATAAATGTTATGGATTAATATAATTGGGTTAATTATTTAAATTCAATAAATATGGATTTAATTAGAGTCCGCTCTATAAAGTCCATATGTCATGTCACTTAAATTTGATTGGCCGAAAGGAATCGTGTTCCTATCACAACTACTATATTCTAAAACTATAAATAGGGGTCCTCATAATCCAGAAAAGGAACCAATAATTCTAACAAGAAGCTAGAGAAAGCTCATGGATCAAAAGCTGCAGATTTCTCTACAAGCTCACGAATTCAAGAATTCAAGAACGGTCAAGTTCAAGAACGATCAAGTTCAAGAATGATCAAGATCAAGAACGATCAAGATCAAGACCATCGATTTCAAGAACAAGCTCGAAGCCCTTGAATTCATGTAAAAGTCAAGATCAAGATAAAGTTCAAGTTCATCAAAGATTCAAAACAAGCTCCAAAGCCCTTGAATCCAAGATCAAGATCATCAAGTCAAGTCCATATCAAGTTCATAAAATCCACAAATCAAGATCAAGATTCAAGATCAAGCTTGAAGTCCTTGAATTCAAGTATAAATTCAAGATCAAGATCAAGTTCAAGTTCATCAAAGATTCAAGAACAAGCTCCAAAGTCCTTGAATCCAAAATCATCAAGTTCAAGTCCATATCAAGTTCATCAAATCCACAAATCAAGATCAAGAATATAAACACTACAACATTTTATGTGTTTAACCACCCCAGAAAAGTGTAGCCAAAATTATGAAAACGTGTGGTCTTTGATCAAACGCCACACTTTTCGACATTAGGCTACACTTTTGTAGGGATGGCCTAAACTTGTGTAACCCGTGCCCTAAGGCCACATTTTTCAAGTGTTGCTTTAGAAAACAGTTCGTAAGCGTTGCCTTAGGCCAACAAGGGCCACGCTTGTCACCCATACTATGACAACAATTTTCATGATCTCAAACTACACTTTTAAAGTGTGCCTTTTCTATCTTATAGGCAACAATTTAAAAGTGTGGCCTTTTTTATCCCCTCTATAACAAACATTTGTGAAATGTTGCCACAATTTTATTTTGCATATATTCCGTAACCATAAAATATAATATTATCCTATTTAGATGGTCTTAAGCATTAAACTATCTAATAAACAACTCAAAATAATTTTAAATGTATAGATTTGCAATAATCTTCAATAAACAGCACAAGTAGTATAATACACATATTGAAATAACATTTCAAAATATGCATTTGCAATGAACTGAAAATAATAATAATTTGTATTTAAACATTATTATTCAAAAAGTCTTTCATTGATATATCATTGACTTTGAGGTCACCATCTCAAATTGGATCTTCCGCATTTTCCTACATATTCATAATATGAAATTTAAAATCACAAAGAAATCAATTAATAGTATGTATTCATATAGTATCATCAAATAATACAATGCCATGAATTTAAAAAAGAATTAATCATGAAGAATTAAAGGAATATCATTAAAACTTAAATGGAAAATGAATAGTGTTTGATGCAAAAAAGTGAAGAGCGCTAAACAATTTCTTGGACTTTGTAAAAGTTTGCTTCAATGATAACTCAATGAATTCATACACCTCAAAAAAGAAAGCATTGGTCAGCGATTTAGCTAGAAGAGGAAAACTATGAGTAATTTCAACTTATAAGTAAGCAAATGAAACCTACATTTTACACCAAACTTCTAAAATAAAACTAAAATATATTTAAGAGGTTTCAGATGAGAGAAAATCCTTAAGAAATCAACACCACCACATCATATGGCAAGTGAAAACCTTTAGATGTTTCCGAACGTGGAATACAGTTCAAATTCACTAAACCTAAAGCTACTTCAAAACGCACATCCAATTCGACAAGCAATAATCTAGACGTTTAGTAAATTAGGGGTACTGCAACAAGAGCGCTGCATCACTATATTTTTTCTCCCTTTGTCTCTTTTAATAGCTAGAATTCTAATGACTATAGCTTAGACTTACATATTGTAGCATATTTTTGCTGTTACTCTAAAAGGAAGTAATGTTCTTGATATTTCCATACATGCAAAGCCATGAAACTGAAATAGTGAACCAAAAATTGCACTATGATATAAGTAAATAAGATACTTATTTGTAAGGGGAAATAAAGGTAATTTTTTTGCCTACCAATTTACTTGGATCCATGTAAACATGCAAAAGAGATTTCATTACGGGATACTTCTTCCATATGGCAATGTCAAGTCATGGATGAACCTTGAGAATAGCCACCAATGCTTTCAACTTGCAAGAGACAAACAAATAATAATGTAGGAATCACCATTATACTAACATTGAAGATACCAATATAGTTATACGCTTGTAAAAATTGATAGTCTATCAAAATTTTAAGAGATTGTTATAAAATATTATAGTGTGGATGTCCACTACACCAAGAAGTTACTCTCACCCATTATCTCCATTACTTACCTCAATTATGAAGATAACCATAACCTCCATAACCTCCAACTTTATAACCATTATTCTTGTAACCTTTCACTTCCATAACCTCCTCCATTATATGCATGTTAATTTCATGTTTATGACTAACCTTTTGTATGCATCTATGTTACACTATAAATAGATGCATAAGGGTTCATATTTTAGACACTTGATTGTTTAGAAGAATAAGAAAAGCTCTCATCTCTTGTCTTCCTATTTCTATTATCATCTTCAATATTTCTTGTCTTATTTTGTTTTAGTTTTACAACACGTTACCAGCACGATTGTTCTACTATTGAAGGATTGAAGCAAAGTATTTATAAAGAAGATAAAAATATTTGTGTTTATTTTTCTCTCGGAAACAAGGTAAATTACTATATAATCTATTTTATATTTTACTTTTGATTATGCATCATTAGTTTTCTTACCATCTAAAAATCATATGAGTCCAACAAGTTGCTTTTACTTTGAGCAAACTTTTAATTTGATCACTTATATATTTAAAACGTAAAATTAGTTTTGTAAGTTAATAATTTGTAAAGAAATTGTTCTTGATGATCTTGTTTTATTAAAAGATAAGTTGTTGAGTTATGCGGCATATACATATTGATTGGATTATCATTATTGATTACTTTTGTACCACTTTATTTTTCTTTATCTAAACATTTACTTGTTGAGTTATTAATATATTGTTTTTACTAACAAAGTTTGTTTTGTGGTTATTTTAAAATAGTTAGTAAATTATGTTAAATCTTCATAACAATATTGAGAAGGTATGTTAAAAAGGTTTAATTCATTTTAACTTGGGACTTTTACATGATTCCAGCATGTTGTTCTAATTAATTGATTTTGTTCATTTTTCTTATGATTTAAGTCAAATTCAGATTATATTTGTGAGTTTTGATATTTATTTTTTTGGTAACGATGTGATTTATTAAGACAATGATTGAGTGTAAGATGATGAATTCAAGTTTCATCGCACCAAGTGTGTAAGACATCGAGTTAAAGTCTCGGTGCGTCATGATAATAATATGCTGGGTTCAAGTCCCATTGATTTATGGGCTAAGGCTTCTTTATATGGATAAGACAATGGATTTAAGTCCTAATGCACTATAGTGATAACATGATGATGACTAAGGCAAAATGATGAACTTTTGGTGAAAAGTCATAAAATCCACCCAATTGATTTGCTCCATTCTCTTATGTAAATGTGGTAGCAGTGTATAATATGTCTGAAAGATGACAAGTGATTTAATGTATGAATATAGGTGTGGTAAAATGTTAATGATCATCATTATGGTAATTAAAAGGAAGAACAATATGGATTCTTAAGATGATCCTTCAAAATGTGAAGGTAATTTTTATTCATTAAAGTGGTATGAAAAGTTATTGGCCACATTATTGTTGGTGCAACCCAATTTGAAAAGTTTTGTAAATCCTCCATCAAAATAAAGGAATACAAAGTGATAGTATATTTGGTACATTTAACCTCTTAAAGTGATGTTGAGGTGAGTCACATAAATTTGATAAATGTGAAAGCATGATAATGAGTTTCTAATAAAAACTTATGGAGCATGTTCAAATGGTTATGGTCCATTTCTTAAAGAAAATGTGACTTGTGTTCTTATGGATGAGAAAATGTTCATACATTGTTGGATAAATGTCACATCTCACCTCTACGGGAGGTTTGAGAGATTGAAAAGAAATATTATGGCATAAATGGTCATTTAGTCATATAATTTAAGTACTACACAAATATTGTGGTATGTTAAATTATGAACTATTGAAGGACAAAAGAAAAGAAAGAATAATTCTTTCTTATAAAGGTTGTGGCCATGACCAAAATAAATATTGTTGTGTGATAACACAAATTTGTCATTGATTGTCAAGAAATAAGTCTTGCATTTTATAATTCTAACCATGACAATAATAATAATTTTCTCCTTGAAGGAGATGGTCACCATAAGAATGGCGTTGTGAAATTTGTGGTAGTACACAAAATTAATTGAGAGTTCGAAAAGGGCTAATTTGTTACTATCCGTAGGAATGAAATTGTTCATAATATTGGGGTTGTAGTAAGTCTCAAAAGAAACTTTTAAGTTTCGGAAGAATTGAAAAGAAAAAAATATTATATTGACTATAAATTATGGGAAGATTTAATATCTTCAAATTACTACAATCAAAGTGGGTTATAAATATTTACGTATAATATTACCCATTTTTTTCTCATTGTTTGTTGTATACAAATGTGACATGATGATGGAATCACATGCAAAAGTAAACTAGAAGTTTACTAGAATAAATATTAGTTGGCATAATTGATTGGCCATTCCGATTCAAATGTGATGCAAAAGAAATTGAGAATTCATGTGACTATATGTTTGAAGAAATAAAAGATTCTTCAAGAATTCTCTTGTGTTGCTTGTTCTAATGATAAAATGATCACTGTACCAGCTAAGGTTGGGATTGTATCCCTTGAAATTATTTGGAACATATAAAAAGGTGAATATGGGCCCGTTCACCTGTCATGTGGAGCGCTTACTATTATGATTTAATAGATGCATCTAGGGCATGGTCACATGTGCATTTGTATCAACTTACAAATTGGTTTTGTAAGATTATTTGCTCAAATTGTTAAATTAAAAGCACAGTTCCAAACTATAAAATTATGTTGATAACACTAGTTGGTTTAACAGAAATTGTTTGCCTCCAATTATAGATAGACCACTGATTATGAGAAGAAATCTCTCAAATAAAATTTGGTACGAGATGAGTTTATTTAACATGTATGCATCAAGCCAACAAGGTTCTCCATCACAATTAGTTCAGGGTCAGGAACCAAATAATTTCCATCTAAAAAATTTGATGTGCGCACATATGATTTTATTGCTCCACCACGCACAAAGATGGATCCCCAAATGAGGTTGGGGGTAAATGTTAGATTTCCTAACACTAGGGGGATATATGTTTAATAGCTGAAAATTATTTGTGGGGTGAATTATGTAGATCCTCGTTAAAAAAATGTGAACTTGAAGTTCAAGAGATAATTCATCTGTAAAATGTTACAAATAAATTACCAGATGTATTTGCTGACTCAATATTTTAATTAACCTGCAAATGCTCCAATAAATAGTCCTTGAAGGGCAGAGTCTACAGAGTCTGTGATATGCCAGAAGCGTGATAGACTAATCGATTCCAAACGTAAAACTCCTTGCGGAAGGAGAGGAGCAAATAACAAAATGGTCATGATGATGAGGTAAGTGCGTTGAAAGAGAACTATGACATAACACTTCATAAAACCTTGACAAAGGTTCAGGTACCTGAAAATGATGAAAAATGAAGAGATCTCGATAAGTTATATCGTATTGGAATCGATATCAAAATGACTGTCGACGGTATCTTTGATATGAAGTAGCACTCAATGCTATAAATGGTTACAAGGATCTTAAATTTGAATCTGTCATATAGTGTGGACAGATAAATGATTGACACTATTCAAGTATATTTTGTTTCACTTAAAAAAGTGATGTTTTTTATCTTATAGTTCATGGATCAAAATATAATGTCAGTGTGGTACAAATAAATTATTGTGCGAATGTATAACCGTAAGATATAAAGTGCGGTTTGTGCCTCGGGGTATAAATAGTTTTCGCAAAAATCTCGACATTATTAAGTGGAGATATATTCTCCGATAGTGGATGCAGTGAGACTTGTTTCAATCTGACAATAGAGGAAATACTTGAATATGCATAATGAATGATTATTATGTCTAACTAGATGATGAAGGTTATATGAAAATCTTGAAGGATTTAAAAGGTCTTAAAGCAATTCCATTAAGTACCCAATGGTTTTGAGACTACTTAACACAGAGAAAAAAATCTTTTTGATCTCATGAAAATGATTTAAAATATCACGTATTAGTGCAATTGGTGCACTTATAGATTGATGGTTATACAATGCTAGAAGATTGTTTGATATACATAACGAAAGTTATGTGAAAGGATCGTCATATTATCATTCAAGTTATGACTGAAAACTAACAAAGCAAGTGACTTAACACATAGAAGATGTGTGATTTTCTTTCACAGAAAAGACGAGCTTCAATAAATTGAAATGATCAATCCTGAGTCAGAAATGATTTGATTATGTAGATGCAGAATATTTATTTGATCTGCATAAAGCTCGATCGCAAATGGAATATTTATTTACATATGGAGACACAACAATATCTTGGAAATTCAAAGAATCACATTAGTAACCACTTCTTCAAATCATGCAAAAATAATATTGATCGATGAATTAAGTCGGGAGTGTGTTTGGTTGGAATCATGATCTATCATATTCAGAAAATATGTGATTTTCTTTTGAAAAGGATATTTCAGCCACTATATACAAAAACAATATATAGCTCAATTGAAGGGAGGATACAATCAAAGGAGATCGAACAAAGCATATTTCACCAAAAGTATTTTTCACACATGATCTTCAACAAAATGATGAAATTGACATTCAAAGACCCATTCAAGTGATAATCTTGTAAACTTATTCACTAAGGATTGCCAACATCAATATTTGAGAAGTTGTGATATAAGATTGGAATGCATCGTCTCCGATATATCAACTAAAGTTTTTATAGGGGGGAGAAAACTATGTGTTGTACTCTTTTTCTTAACCATGATTTTATCCCAATTGGGTTTTCCTGGTAAGGTTTTTAACGAGGCAACTTTCAAAGCGTATTAAAATATGTGTACTCTTTTTCCTTCACTAGGATTTTTTCCTACATGGTTTTTTCCTAATAAGGTTTTAACGAGGCATATTATTTATGGACATCCAAAGGGGAGTGTTATAAAATATTATAGTGTGGATGTCCACTACACCAAGAAGTTACTCTCACTCATTATCTCTATTACTTTCCTCCATTATGAAGATAACCATAACCTCCATAACCTCCAACTTTATAACCATTATTCTTGTAATCTTTCACTTCCATAACCTACTCCATTATATTCATGTTAATGTCATGTTTATGACTAACCTTTTGTATGCATCTATGTTACACTATAAATAGATGCATAAGGGTTCATATTGTAGACACTTGATTATTTGGAAGAATAAGAAAAGCTCTCATCTCTTGTCTTCTTATTTCTATTATCATCTTCAATATTTCTTGTCTTATTTTGCTTTAGTTTTACAACAAAGATAAAGTAATTTACTTTTACCATTGTACAAACAATAAACCATTTGGAAACTATAGATCAAGTAGAAGTCCCACAGTACAATAGAAACTTGTCAAGGCAAAACTTGATAAATTTGGATCAAAACTTAAACAGACTTGTTGCAGTCAAATTGAGCTTTGAGAACGTGCAATACAGTTGAAATATTGAGCATTCCAATTACGTTTGTAATAATTGTCTGCAAAATGCCAACAAATCATAAATGTGCTTTCAAGGAATCTCACTTCAAAGAAAAGTAAAAATTACTGGGATACTTTTGCAATTAATAAAACTTAGCAATATTATACCATAAAAAATAGGGGAAGCAGGGCAAGCGAGGTGAAAAATCTGATCAACTTCAATCAAAAATGGGTCAGCAATATTTGCATCAACAATGGCTCAGTAACATATGCATAAGAAGAGATCGACACAAGAATACAAACATGAGGATTCCTGCAAAATCAGAGTGATAAGCACTATGCTTTTAAAGAGAGCGTCAACAACAATTTTGAGCATCATTGTATTATACTACAATCTCATCAGCTTGGTAATCTTCATTGTTGTTATCATGCATACAAACACCACCTTTATATATTTCAAACATCACTTCCCTAAAGACAAAATGCATCTGGGAAAAGCACAAACTAACAAATAGAACAAAGAATGTATGAAGAGACTTGTTTCGGTATCGCAATACCTGCCCCCTTGGCGTTTGATAGCAATGCAAGAACTCTAAGACTTGGGATCAAGTATAGAATATAGATAATCGTCAACTTTTAGTTCTTTTTATCTGATCCTTTAAGGTTAAGGTTGAACCATCGTTTCTTTGATGACTTGTCTTTGGAGTCTGAGCTTCCATCTTCCCCTGGACTATCAGTTTTATAATCTTTGCCAAGGACTTTACTGCTACTTCCATTACTGAAATGCTCGCTCCCACTGCCACTTAGATTAGCAATTGACCTTGAAACTGTGAATGAAGAGTGGATGTTGTCTCTTTGTTTCAGCATCTCATCAACCTTTACAAACAACAATATTTAATCAGTGCAAAGGAACAATCAGGTAATAGAAGGAACTAAGCATCTAAACAATAAAGAGATGCATTAATGATAGTTCTAAATTCTAATTAACTATTCTTGAGTCGCTAATTTTTTCATGAGAAATAAACTTGAAGAACTTCGAGGGGAATTAACATCTCAATACGAGCACATTTATGAAAATGATATTTAGACGATGAGACTAGCAGCAGAAACTCAGACAACTTCTCTTGGTTGTATATGTTGGTTACTTCCTGGAAGTATGCCAATGCATATTAACATCACATGGAAAATAGTACAATGAGCATATCTGAAACAATCGATCACCGATGATAAATATTGTCCAGAAGTAAACCTTTCTATATTCAATTTCAAACCGCCGAAGCTCATTTCTCTTCCTCAAAATCTGAGCCTCGATTTCCTTGAGCTTAACAGTAGTATCCTCATATTACTCGGCACATAGAGCCTCAATTATATAAGTAGCTGGCTTAAAGAAACTATCTCCTGCAGAAATCAGATCAAAATTCAGCCTTGAGGATTTAGCATTGGACAATCAATCAGGAATTAGAAGGTGTTTTGCAGCAACAAAAAACAATTATTCAGCAATATAAGTAGCTTCAACCATAAACAGCGAATATGTGAGTGCCATCTTTTAGTTCTGAGACCTCACAAGGTTGAAGGCCCTCCAGCTTCTTAAAGAAAGCAACCTCAGGGTCCTTAGCCATTGCTAACTACAATATTTCAAATTATTTATTAGTTGAACTCAAACAGATCTGCCAAAAATTGATAAATCAAAATTAGTGTTTTTCAATCGCGAAATCGACAAACCAAATCCGTGCTTTACCATGGAGAAATGGACAAACCGAAAGAAGTGATTTCATTGAAGATACCCTTTAGATGCGTGATAAAATTGATGAATAGTTGAGAGGCACCGTGAGAAACCCGTATGAAAGAAAAAATGCCAGAACAAAATTAGGGCACTCTTGCTTTTTAGAAATCGGGGGAAAAATAGATATATAAGGGGAATATATTTTTTTAGGTAAAAAATTTTTTAGACTTAATAGGGCACACTTGTAAAGTGTTGTTTTTAGAGTTTCAAATATAGCACACTTAAAAGTGTGATCATATATATAAATAAGTGTTGCCAATTATTTTATTATTTGAGAACGCTTATAACGTGTAGTCAATAATTACAAAGAGCACACTTTAAATTTATCAAAGATTCAAGAACAAGCTCCAAAGGCCTTTGAATCAAAGATTAAATCCAAGAACAAATTAAAAATTCAAGATCAAGTTCAAGAGCCCTTGATTTTATCCGAAAAGGTGAATTCACAAGAATTATAGAAATTATAACACTCGTACTTTGAAATAATAAATACGATTATTGCGGTACTTTTCTGTTCTTGATTATCATTTTTTCAGATCCATTTGGAACTTGATTTTGTCGGTTCATTGTAGCAGTAACATACTTCTTGTTGACAAGGTAGTGAAGATGGAGATTACATTGGCATCTCGCTGGCGATGATGATAAGGCAGAGAGAGAGAGATAGAGAGGAGGTTCGCCGATAGTCTTTTGCACTCACTGGTGGCGTTGTGTAGTACTACTGCTGAACGGAGTTATCTAGTGCGTGCGCTAATCATTTTGCCCTCACCGATGGAGTGGTGCAGCAACAATGCTCTTTTCAATGATGTCCTTCAACCTTGACGGAGAATAGAAGAAGAGAGAGGATGATGAGATACACAACAGTCTTAGTAGTCTAACTTGAGTGACGTCGTGAGGGATATGGGTACATCGGTGGTGGTTATACATTGCATGATGGTTTCATCCGCTGGAGATGGCAAGACAGTGGTGTTTATGGTGGTCCGCTGGCCATCACAATGATTTTGGGTAGTGAAAGGAAAAGAAAGGGAAGAGTTCGATGCTGGTCTTTTTGAAAATGGAGAAATAATGAAGTTATTACGGTTAGGGTGTATTGGTTTAAAATTGGAAAGAAATGGGTTAACAAATCTGGACCATTGCATCATTAAGATGAACGACTGAGGCTGAGTCTTGGATATTGATAAAGATGTGATAGACGGTTGTGATTAAAGATGGGATTTCAGATATGAAATTTATTGGGTCATAAATAATAAAATGAGCTATAATTGACACATAATTGATGGGCAAAGGCGTTGACTAAGTAGCTAATTTTCTCTGACTAACGGAAAGGTGTCGCTAGGACCAAATGAAATGATGTGAAGTTGTGAAAATGGTGTGACCGAGACTTTGATTTTAAGTCGCCTACATATCTCTGATTTTATGAAAATCAAATCGTGTCTAATTTTTAGATTTAGAAATGAATGAAATTTCTAAAAATGAGAGAATGGTACAAGATTCAAATAAAAGGGATAGCCGCTTGAATAGATAACATTAGAGCATAAGATGGTATGACTAGTGAAAAAGGATAATATGATTCTTATTGTGGCAGATGTATAAGTATGGAAGTGGTATATGAGAGTGAGAGTGATTTTGCTTGTAATTTGTCACGCTTTGCTGCCTGTAACACATGATATAACTAAATGAAATGATTAGAGTATATATATGTATGAGATAATGATAGAATAAATTATAAACAAGATACAAATTTTCATTTAGATCATGATATTGTAATGATCCGGAAAATTATTTTTGAAAATTATCATAAAGATTACCCTTCCAATAGTTGCCTGAGTCAATTTTGATTCGTTGATGAAGTTGGTTTGAAATTTTTTGAAGCTATTTGTTAATTACAATTGTTTAAGTTGACGGGTGATTTTAAATAATTAATTTTAGTTTGTGACTAATGAACTAAGTCCGTAATTATTTATTAAAATAAGTTAGTAGAGTTTGTCAGTTTAGTAGTACATAATTATTTTAGAAGGAAAAAGGAAAAAGGTCGGGGGAATACTCACCGCCGTCGCACAAATGCACTTCATTCAGGTAATGATCATAACTTAATATCGATGCAATTGTTCATTCTTTTCTAATTAACGAGCAGCAATGATTGTTAGAATTAATATTATATTGGTTATGAAAGATAATTAAGGAAGGTAGGTTGACTAAACTCAATATATATATAATTGAACTATGAGTGGGAAAAATGGGTTAAGGTTGCAATCATTGAATAATGATTAGTTGGTAATCATTGGACAGTGAGTGATCTTTGGGAAATTTAAGTGAGGAATAGTGATAGTTAATTAGTAAACGTACAAGTTGATGCTGGACGCATATTTTACCTTTGTGCTTTCTGTTGTAATTTAGAAATATGATATGACATTATTATTAAAGTTATGATATATTGATAGACCTAATTAAATATTAGGTTATTATGTTATATGAATATCATTAGATTTATGATATTGGGGAATTACGACTTAATCTTAGGCTTGAAATTTTAAGAAATATGAGACTTGACATATTACTTGGGATCAAGACTTATGAACTTGAATATAAATTTTGGTGAATTTCGGGTCTAGACTAGACACACAGTAGTATGAGTGTTGTTAGTTTTGAAATCTTATTGTGATTGTTTATTCCAATAGATTGTATTGATTTGGAAGTTCAACAAAAGGGGGAGGCTCAAGTCCCGAAGTGATCGTTCCATTATTTGAGGCAAGTGGATTTCTAAACCCTTGTTAAGTGTATGGAATTCGTGTATTTCCTTGTAATATGTGTTTGGGGGTAATGAGACTTGGTGATGGGTTGACTTGTCCACATTGATTAATTCTAATGATGAAAAAGGGGTAATAAAAGTCAATGTGATTAATTGTTTGTGTGTGATGTGTTGAGAATTGTTTGGAAGACTTCGTTGAAGGACATTTTTCTAATAAAAAAATTAAAATTGGAATAGACCATGGATAAGGGCGAAGGGTGGAGGTCTCGTACCAATAGTGTGGTTGGAATTGGTACGAGTACCGGTGTTATAAAGGAAAAGTTTATTACTATAGAATGCAGATTGTAATCCGAGAATGTCAAAGCATATGGACATTAGATGGTATATTATTGACTTGATTTATTATGTGTGATTGTGATCTTTATTGAACCCGTATACTTGTGATAGCTGAGGTGATTGCATATCATATTGATATTTGATTGAGATGCATCATCTCTTTTATTGAAATCATATTGTGCACATACATTGAGACGAGATTGAGTATAAGATGGGCACGTGGAGATCGTCCGTGTTGGGGATGGTGAGATGTTAAGATTATAATTTAGGCACGTGGAGATCGTTTGTGCGGAATTTGTTTGATTTATGATAGTGCATTGAGATTGTCCGCACAGACACGTGGAGATCATTCGGGTCAGTAAATGGACCTCAGGAGTGCCCCCTGAGTCATGAACTCTCGATGTATTTCTGAGGAGTGTCGTGTATATACGATTGAGATAGTACTTGGTATTGTGAGGCATATCATTTCATGGTGTCATATTGCATTGCATCCCATGACATCCTTCATTCTTGATGATTTTGTGTTTTATTGATGGTTGGAAAGTACTTGATATTTGATTACCTCTATTTGATGAACTTGTTCTTGTGTGTTGCTGATATTGTGAGTGCCTTTTGTTTGTGGAAGTTGTGATTGATGAATATTGAATTTGTTGTTGAGGATATGAAATTTGTTAAAACGATTGTTGTTGAGCTGGGTGCTATGTAAATTGTGAACTGTTAGGTTGGGCTGGTTTTATGCAGGTTGTAGCTGTGGAGGTTCGGTGGGTGTGTAAGTAGTACCCGTATTTTATTCCCTTAGCTTGTGTTTAGAAGTTTACTTGCTGAGTATCGTGTGGTTTGGTACTCACCCCTTGCTTCTACATTTTTGTAGGTTACTATCCCGGACCTTTGTGATATTTTCTTTTCTCCTTGTCTGAGGCTTTTTATGAAGGTTTGTGAGGTAGTTGCTTGTCATTTTAGCGGACCGTCTTACTTCTATTTATGATCTTGTTTTATTCTAAAAACAATGTCATTTGAGACTTGTGTTTTTCTTTTGAATCAATTGTAATACTTTAGAGGCTTATACACATGACAACTAGATTTTGGGAGGTATTTTTGAGTTTATTATAAAATTTTCGCATTTTATTGTAATGGTTGAGTTTTAGGCTGACTTTTCTTATTGGGATAAGACGAGTGCCATCACGTCCATTTTTGGATCGTGACAGATATTTGCCTTAAGACGGTAAGGATGACGTCTTAGGCCATGATGTCTTAGGGACATGATATGTAAAATTTGAATCCTTAGGTCATAAAATGATGTATATAGACCATGAAATGATGTATATATGCCATGGAATGATGAGATGATGACACCTTCATAACATTATAAGCATAAATTAAATCCTTATGTCATGAAATGATGTCTTTAGACGATGACACCTTTGAAACATGATAAGCAGTAATTAAATCATTAGGTCATGAAATGATGTCCGCAAGCCATGAAAAATGACGCCTCTAGACGATGAAAACATCGTAACATGATAAGCAGAAGTTAAATTCGTAGGTCATGAAAATGACACCTTTAGATGATGACCTTCAAAATAATAAATAATAATTAAAAAGAGAGTATATATGTTCTTCAATGCAATTCGGATATTTAGTTAATGCGATTCTTGGACAAAATACAAATCTCGGGAATATTGCCATTTCTTAGACACAATATGATTCTTGGGCTCAATGTAAATGCAATTATTGGGCTCAATGGAGATGCAATTCTTGGGCTCAGTGCAAATAAAATTCTCAGGCATAATGCAATTCTCGGCCACAATGTAATTTTTTGAGTGCATGCAATTTATTGAGCACATGTAATTTCTCGAACACAATGTGTTGTGATTCTCAAGCTCAATGTAATTTTGGGGCATATTGCAAGTTTCTCAGGCACACTATATGTTACACCCCAAAAAATTCTAAGTTAAGATCTGAACTATTCTTCATTTACATATAAGGTCATGTCGGATGATTCTTAAATTATGATTAGGTGTTAAGGTCGATTCTTTAGTATGAGAATAAATTTGAAGATGAATTAAGGTCTTAAGAATCCCCTAACACAAAGTTGAGTTGAAAACTTCCTTATCAATTAAGTTTTGATATAAGATTCTATTTGGGTCAACTTCAAACGACCACATCTCTCAGAATATAAAAATTTATGTGGCTCATAACCGATCATATTAAAGGTATTTGACTATTCTTTCTAATGCCACCAATTATGCGTCAATCCGAGTTCTGAGTAAATAGGTATGATCATTTTACTTATCTGATACAGTGCAGTGACGAATTAGCCGATGGAAAAAAAAAAACTAAAATGATCATTTTTGTCCTTTTGTCCCTAGTAAAACCCAAAACGGATTTCTTGACTCATAAAAGACCCGGAAAAAAAAAGATTTGCATTCTCTTCTCTCTCAAACCCTAAGACAACATCCTAAGAAAAATCAAGGCATAAGATTTTCAAGCAAGCTTGTTTCAATTCTTTTTCAAGGTCAGTCCTTCTCCAAAAAAATTCATTCTTCCAACTCAAATTCCTTCATACAATTATGAATCATTAATAGATAGCTTAATTCTTGGCCATAAGGTTTTTAAGAAAACTAATTCAAGAATCTCAAAAAAAGTTTTCTTGATTGTTTTCCTTCAAGCAAGGTTTCAAGGCTACCAATCAAGTTCTTCAAGATTCTTCAACAACCTTGTTCTTCCAAGAATGTAAGGCTATTCATAGTGTTGGACTAATTCTTCCTCACGCCCTACATCTAAATTCAGTCAGTAAGAGTTAAATCTAGTTTCTATTTAAAGTTCAAATTTTTCCCTGAATTCAAATTGTATTCTTATTCAGAGTTCTGATTTCTTAATCATAAGATTATGATATTTATGCATTGAGATTACTGGTTGTCGTTCATGATTTTATTTCACATAAATCCTAGTTGATGATATTTTGTTGAAAATCTTTGTCTATTTATTTCCATGCATTGATTTTTTAAATTTTAAACCGAGTTCAAGAGTATTTTAGAGTATCTTTTTAGAAGAATTTAAGGGAACACAAATATTTTCATATTCACAAAAGAACTATGATTCATGATTAGTATGACATCCGAGTATGCCATCAATATTTAAGTTGTATGACATCCAGATATGTCATCAATGTTTAAGTTGTATGACATCTAGTTATGTCATCAATGTTTATGCAGTATGACTTCTCGAGTCATCAATGATCAGATCACAATATTCATGACTACAACCTAAAGACATGTTTTTTCAAGAGTTTTAAGAGAACTTTAATGGTTCCGAGTGTATCATTTTACGGGAATAAAAGCACTATTTTTAGAAAAGTATAAAGAGTTTTCAGTTCTTATAAATCAATTTCCTCCTTGAAAGATAAGTCCATAAGTGAACGTTTTAAATGCAAGTTTTGAAAAAGAATCTTTAAAGGAAGAATCAAATAATCTCATATGTACTATTTGACAGTTGAGAAAGAGAAAGAGTATAATTGATGCTTCAGAAAAGTACTTGGTAAAGCAAAGTGAAAAGTAAAGTTATAGTCCCTTTCTTTATACAATGTGATTGAGCATAACAAATATTGAATGTTTGGGAGTAGTATCGAGCACCAAATTGAGTAAGAGTCTATTTTAACTTAAGTCCCATAAAAATACATAACCAACGTAGGATAGGATCATGCTGATTCATTGTGTGACTCCTAACTACCTCTGAGAAGGCCTATTAGAGTATCCATAGTTACAGTAGCATCCTATACCCCGACAAGGTATATAATGGCCCTTGTAACGTGGGCCAAATGTTGTGTCATTGCTAGACTCATAGTAATGATTGTCGGTTAGAGAAATTTGCCACAAAATAAAGTATATAATTTTCATATTGCTTTTATTGCATATATTATTGTAAGTCTTAAATGATTTTAACTTCATATTCATGTATTGATCCAGTTGAGTTGCTTTCAATCCTTCTGTTTGGGAAGAAGATTTGAAAACGGGTATGGAATTTCGTTGACAAATGGGTAAAATTTCATTGACAAACAACTTTGGAGAAGGAATTCTCAACTGAAACTTCGATATAATCGGTGAAATACAAAATTGATCAGGTATACATGACCCTATCAACATAACTATATTGTATTCCACAAAAATTAAATACAAAATCATCCATAAATAAAGATTCACATTCACATAACAGAAAGGTATTCATGATTGAGTTATGTATGTATTTTACTTTCATAGTGACAACTAAAAATAGTATTTTAGTGATCAAAATTGTATTACATGATGGGAAAATATATATTTCTTTTATTTGTATTACAAAAATATTACTGATTGTATCAAAATATAATCTTATCATTACATATGAATACGATTTAAGAAATGATACAAGATTCTGAAAAAAACAAAATAGCATACATAGTGAAAATAATACAATCTGTTCAGGGAGGATACAATATTCTAAAAAAAATACAAATTGACTGTGAAAGAAATAGGACACATCTATGCTTAAGAAGTACAAATCCATTTGGCATACTTATTAGAATGACTACAAATTAAAAAAAATATTATGATGTTCTTAACAAAAATACAAATGCTCAGTAAAAGAAGAATAGATGAAAAATAAAAATTAATATGAATACAATTTTTGCAACCTTCTTCTCTGAGTCTCTCTTTCTTCTTCGTCGTCTGATATGTTCCTTTAAAACCTTACATAGATCCGAATTTACAACATTTTTCCGATTGAATGAAACAATGGGTCAGACATTATAGTGACAATCACATGTTTTCCCAAAACCTAAAACCCTATAAGCAAAATTTGAAATTATTATATATGAATGTATAAAAAATCAAACAATATATGATATATGAATGCTAATGTAGATTACTACAATCTACTATATCTTGAATATGTAAACAAAATCATTAAAAAATTAAACATTACGGTTTAAAAGACGAAAAATCTAAACTACATAAAAGAGGGAAATCTCAAAAGATACTTGGTGACAATGTATTTATCTTTGTCAATGAGTGAAATCTTTTGAATTAATTGTGAGATTTCTCGAACAAAGTGGAGAAAATTCGAAGAGGTGATTTTCTTAGACAAGAAAAGGAGAGAACAGTGGTGAAAAGCACAAGAGAGAAAGGAGGGATTTTGGGTAAAAACCTAGAAAGAGGGGAAAGTGGGTAATGAGGATCCCCCCCCTCCCTTTTCACCATATAGTGGAGTAAAATTTAGTTCAATGTGGGCATGATTTGAGAAATAAAAGGAAAGAAAATTAATTATACTAGTATACGTGTCCGTGCGTTGCGCAGAGTTTCTAAAATATAATATTTTTTTAATTTAAAAATAACTAATATGAATTATTATTGAGTAACAGAAGTACTGTATGTGTGTGTATAATGAAGACACCAAATATTATTCTAACAACTTCTCATTTTCCTAGTATAATGAAGATTAATAGCATATAAGATGTGTGTTGAATTGATATTTGTGCTAATTAATTAAAATTTAAGTTCATAAATCAATCTAACATAGTATTAAAAATATTGACTCTACTTTTAGCAAAAATATGAATATAATTTGTTAAGCATGTTGCAACCTTTTTAGCACACTCCTCTCTCGTTCTGTCCTACAAATTAAGACTATATTCATATCAAATTTAATTTCATAAAATAAGAATTCACAAAAAAAAGAATTTCAATAATTAATTAAAAAACACTATAATCAAATTAATATTATACCACATAAAAATAAACTATTTTTAGTGCAAAATAAAAATTTAAGAGATGAAAAAAAAAGGTTAATCTTCTATTAAGTCTTTTAGTTTATTTTATAAACTTTTGGATTTGTTTAGCCTTTTTCAAATATGTTGTAGATTTTATTCTTTAGAAATACGTATAACTTAATACTGACAAATAATATTCGAATTTAGTTTTAAATTTTTTAAAGTAATTCTATGTAAATAATTTTTTAATATTTTAATTAGATAAAGTTGAAAAGTTATAAGCACAACCAACATACTAATATGAGTACAATGTGAAAATATATATGACAATTCATTTTAAATAAATTCTAATTCAAAATTTTGAAAGTAATGACATCAATTATTATCTTAAATTTAAATATATGTGGAAAGATTTTATGTGATGATACAATGAAAATTAAAAAATAAATAAAAATAAAGTGATAAAAATGACCATATGAAAATATCATTATCGTCTCTCCTATTATATAGGTATCGATTAAAATATAATAGTTGAATTTTGAGAAATTAGGGTTGATTTAGGCTGCGGGATGGAATAAATATTTTTAAAGTTTATTTGGTTGTAAATACATCATAACTAATTATAATAATATTTTTACTTAAATTAGGATGAAACACTTTAAGAAACAATAAAAATGGGAATGACAAAATGAATAGAAATATTTGATGATTATAATAATTATTAGTGATGAATAATAAATTCATCGTTATTAATCATAGTAATTTTTTGTTGCTTAATATCGTGTGAGCAAACTTTAAATATTATCAATTTTTTGATTTTTGCATATTGTTGTTAAATTATTTATTATTTCATTTTTTTAAATATTACTACTTTATATGTATGTAATGATCCGGGAGCACCCCCTAGTCGTTACCGACGTACTAGAACCTCTCAGAGGTCTTATACAAGTCCTTATCATTCATCATTGCATATATCTTTAGAAAAATAGCGAAAAAATTAAAACTTTTACTTTGGAAGTTCAACTTCCCTTCATATATGAAAAATAGAAACTAACTTTGTCTCAACATACAATCTAGACATAGGAGTAAAAAAATTGGGACTTGGCCATTACACCAATAGGAAGTCTAGAATAGGAAAATACAACAATGTCTTTCAATATTAGCAAAAGACTAAAAAAGCTAGAACATAGGGGTCTTGGCCTCGAACTTGAGGACTCACACACTTGGAGAAGCAAATCCAAGTATCTTGAGAAATAGCCTTGAATCTCGTCAAAGGCCCGAACCTACATTGTTTGGGAAAAGGGAAGAAAATATGGGTTAGTACAACACACGTACTAAGTATGACTACTATGCATAAAAACCATTAAAGCATGCATAAAAGGACATTTTAGTTAAAGACATGCTTTTGTCAAGTAAAAACCCATTATGCACATAAGGTAAACTTCATAAGCCAAACTAACATACTATCATCCCTACATGTAAACAACCCAAGCAATACTAGTGCAATGCAAAGGATAGGATCCCATAACCCTATCAAAAGCCAAGTATCACATTAAGCAACCTACTTCATGCATACATTCATAAGATCATATTTCATCATAACTTACCATATTCATAATGATCATACATAACATAGCTTCAACATACCTAAAACAATGTGAATAACTTGTTATCATTATTATATTTTTAAGGTGAGAAACAAGTAGTAGTGCTTTAAAGATATTTGCAATTTCCTTTCTGATTTATGGGACCCTTCTATAGTGGGGGGCAAGCTTTAAAGCCAATCATGCCAATGGTTGGCATTTCAGCTGTAAACTTTTTAGAAATTAGACATTATACAGAATAGATGGCAACTAGGTTGCATTCGTAGTGCATTTAAATTAGTGGGTTGATTTTAATTTATTTAATTATCAAATTAAGATTCAAGTTTTGATATATTGAGTTGTGTGATTAAATATTACGTGCATTGTATTATATGAATACAATTAAATTCATATATTTAGAGGAATAGAGACATAACTCAAGGCTTAAAATTTAGGAATATGAGACTTGGCATATTTAGTTGGCACAAAGATTTATGAATTTAATTATAGACTAGGGTGAGTTTTGGATCTAGGCTAGGCCTATAATAATATGGGTGTCTATGGACTGACTTAGATATTACATATTTGATAGATTGGGAACATTCTAAAGTTTTACGAAAGGGAAAGGTAAAATCTTGAGGATTCATGACACGTTTTCAACATTCAAGGTATGTTAAGACTTTCAAACTTCATTAAAGAACATTTTTCTAATTAAAGATTAAAAATAGAATAGACAATAGGTAAGGGCGAAAGATGGGGGTCTCGAATCAATGGTGTGATAGGAATTGATATGAGTACAAGTGTTATAAAGGGAAAATTTATTACTATAGAATGACAGGCTGTAATCCGAGAATGTCAAAACATATGGGCATTAACTGATGTATTATTGACTTAATTTCTTTGTGTGATTTTTTTTGCTTATCGAACCCGTATATTTGTGATAGTTGAGGTGATTATATATCATACCAATATTTGATTGATTGAGATGCATCATCATCTCCTTTGATTGAAATCATATTATGCACATGCATTGACATGAGATTGAGTATATATTGGGCTCGTAGAGATCGTCTGTGATGGGGATTATGAGATGTTATGATTTTAAGTTGGGAACATGGAGATCATTCATGTTGGGATTGTTTGATTTTATGATAATGTGTTGAGATCGTCTACACATACACATGGAAATTGTTTGTTTCAGTATATGGACCTCGCAAGTCCCCCATGGGTAATGAACTCTCAATATATTTTTGAGAAGTATCATGTATATATAGTTGAAAGAGTACGTGGCATCTGAGGCATATTCTTTCATGGTGTTGCATTTCATTGCATCTTATTACATCTTTTATTTGTATTTGATTATATGCTTATTGGGTGATTGCACATTACGTGATATGTGATTATCCCTATTTGATGAAATTTGACCGATAAGTATAATATAGACCTGTAAAATTAAAGAATGATTTTCTTATTTACTCATGTCACTATTTTTTCGTTGCCGGTTTATGAGACATATTGGGTACACGTAGTTTCGTACTCATACTACACTTGTTTCACTCTTTTGTAGTGCATATTCAATTCTGAATACGAGCACATCTTGTGCAATATTTCTTTAGTCTGAGTTTGGAGTATCTTGGAGTTGTGATGAGCTATTTAGTAGTTCTGCAGCCCACACCTCCCTCTATCTAATTATTTATTATGTTGTTCTAGTATTCAGACAGGATTCCTCTTACATTTAGACTTGTACTGTATTTAGAAGCTCTTATGCTTATGACACCAAAATCTTGGGTGGTATTTTAGCTTTCCATATTTGTACTTATGAATAACTTAGTGTTTGAGATATTCTACTTGTCATTTATCTTTCCACCTTAATTATTTAGTTAAATTTGTAAAACTAGAGGATTGGCTTATCTACCAGTTAGGAACATATGTGTTGTTACGACATGTGAATATTGGGTCGTGATAATTTAATATCAGAGCCCTAGGTTCATCGGCCTCACTAGTACAAGAGCAATGTCTAGTAGAGTCTTGTGGATCGGTATAATAACGTTCATACTTATCTTCAAGAGGTTATTGACATATTGAAAACTTCTATTCTTTCATTCTTTATCGTTTGCACTTCAATTTCTTGTAATCTTATTCTTGTTCTCTCACTCTCTCACAAATAACGAGGACCCATGCTTTTGTGATCAAAGATTAGGAGATTGTACCTGCCCCACATTCACACCCACTACTAGGGTTTAATGAATGAGGTATATGCAGGGAGTGAGGTCAAGTTAGAGATTGTGTTGCACCACATTTGGCTAATAGGTATGTCATGATTAATAATGAGTAAAACATGTTCAGAATGATGAATCCTTCAACCTATAATGGTGAGTTGAATGAGGATGTGTATGAGTTTATAGTCTAGCTGTTGTGAAAGGTTGCACAATCTTGAATTAATGGCGTCCTATGGATACACTGTGTTTCAAGTGATTGACCCTACCAAACAATGATGGAAATATTACATTAATAGTAGGACAATTGAATCACCTCCACTATCATGGACTTAGTTTACTTAGGTGTTTCTGGATAAGTTATTCCATGCAGTGAGAGGAGTGCAAGAGGGCAGAGTTCGAGGGTTTGCAGCAAGATGGTATGTTATTCACATAGTATAAGGTTAAATTCCCTGCCTTTCCTAGGCACTCTTTGATGATATCTCCCACCGAGGCTGAGATAGTTAGAAGGTTTGTTAAGGGGTGATTAATTTGATTCGTATGGGGTTTCTCAAGTTTCTACTTCTGGTGTTTCATTTAAGAAAGTTGTAGATATTTCCAAGGAGTTAGAGATGATTTGATGTGTGAGATCTAAGTAGTGTGAGGGCAAGAAGGTTGTCATTCGAGTTGTACATGGCATGTGAGTAGCTTGATTTTCTTGTATATATTTTTACATTTATTAGAGAATTCATAATGGTAAATTGAGTATATCGATCATGTTTCATTACTTTGATGGGATATGATACTCAAGTGCATTTGAAATACTTATATGTGATGGACTTTTTATGTTATTCTTGGAATGAATTGATTATCTCCTTATCATCCAATTTTGAATTTTCATGCTAGGACAATTACATTAGTTATGCCTGATATTCCTAAAGTAGAGTAGACAAATTTTCTTAGTCACAGTTCAAAAAGGGTAATATCATTTATTAAGGCATGTCGCTTAGTGGAGAAAGAATATTTGTCTTACTTGGCGCGTATTTGAGAAACGAGTGTGAAGACTCCTATGATAGCGTCTATTCCACTGGTGAGTGAGTTTTCAGAGGTCTTTCCAACAGAGCTACCAGATCTTCCACCTGATCATGATAGTGATTTTTGTATTGACTTAGAAACAGACACTCATCCTATTTCCATTCTTCTTTATCGTATGACACATCTTAATTAAAGAAATTGAAAGAGAAGTTGCAGGATTTGTATAGCAAGGGGTTATTAGGCCGAGTGTATCTCTCTGATGTACTCCAGTGTTATTTGTGAAGAATGCTTGATGGATATATGTTTATGCGTATTGACTATCGATAGCTGAACAAGGCTAGCTGTACGAGTAGTGAAGAAGTATAGATTTAGTTGGTTGTTGACCTACAGACAGAAGAGATTTCTAAGACATCTTTTCAGACACATTATGACCATAATGAGTTTTAGATTATGGATTTTGGGTTGACTAATGCCCCAATAACTTTTACGGACTTGATGAATGGGGTGTTAAGACCGTACTTGGAATCCTTTGTTGTTGTCTTCATAGATGATGTATTCTCGTAGTAGTAGGATCACGAGCATCATTTGAGGATTGTGCTTGAAATTTTGAAGGAGAAGAAGCTCTATGCAAATTTTTCAAAGTGTGAGATTTGGCTTAGTTAGGTAGCATTTTTATGACATATAGTGTCCAAAGAGGGTATTATGGTGGATCCTAAAATGATTGAGACATTTTGATTGGGTCAGATCTTCTTTAGTTATTGAAATTCATAGTTTCTTAAGCCTTGCGGGTTATTATCGGTTATTTGTGGAGGGGTTCTCATCCATTGCATTCCCATTAACTAGATAGATCCAGAAGGAAGTGGTTTTCTAGTTTTTTGATGAGTGAGAGGTGAGTTTTCAAAAACTCAATACTTTATTGGTTACTACTCTAATTTTTACTCTACTGATGGAGGGAGTGGATTTTATCAGATATTGTGATTATTCTTGGATTGATCTTGATTCTGTCTTGATGTAGAAGGGGATGGTAATAACTTATGCTTCGAGACAGCTGGATCTGGTTCACGAGAAGAATTATCCTATTGATGACTTGGAGTTGGCAATTGTAGTATTCACATTGAGGATTTGAGGTATTACTTTTATGGTGTGTATTGTGAGGTGTTCAAGGATCATAGTAGTCTCTAATATATTTTCAATTAGAGAAATATCAATTTGGGGTAGCGAACATAATTTTGAGTTGCCCAAGGACTATGACATCAATATTTCTTATCATCTGAATAAGGCGAATGTGGTTGTAGATTCGTGAAGGAGACAGATAGTAGGTATAGGGAATTTAGCTTTGTTATAGGTGGGTGAGCTTTCTTGGGCTATGGATATCCAGTCCTTAGCCAATAGCTTTGAGAGACTTGATACTTTGAAATTTGGTAGAGTTGTATCTTACATAGAGGTGGGGTCGTCCTTATTGGATTCGAGCTTCACAGTTTGATGATGGAGATTTATGTTATATTTGAGACAAGGTGTTACATGGAGAAGCCAAGGAGACAATTCTTGATGGTGAAGGAGTTTTGAGGATAAAAGATCGTATTTATGTTCTTTGGACAGGTGAGTTGACTAGAATGATCATGGAGTATGCACATAGTTTAAGGTATATAATTCATCCGAGGTCTACTAAGATGTATAGTTTATCAGCAAATGATGAATGAACACCGAAAGCATTGAGGTGCTACTTAAAGGAAACCCATACTAGAGTGGAAGTGAGAAATGATTCTATGGACTTTGTGGTAGGGTTGCGACGAACCTTAGGTAAGGGTTGATGTTATTTGGGTCATTGTGGATTGTTTGAGAAAGTCTACATATTTGGTGCCGATTCTGGCTAATTATAATTTGGAGAAGTTAGTCCAGTTTAATGTTCAGGAGATAGTTTGATTATATGGGGTGCCTAGATCTATTATTTTATATTGAGGCACATAATTTATATCTCATTTTTGGCGGTCTATGAAGAAGGAGTTGGGACTCGGATGGATCATAGTACATCCTTACAAACACAAACTGATAGTTAGTTTGAACGGACTATTGAGGTCCTTGAGAACATGATGTTGGTGTGTGTGATCACTTTGGTGGTTATTGGGAATACATATTTGCTTTTAGTGGAGTTGCATACAACAAGATTTATCATTCGAGTATTGAATTTGTACCATTTGAGGCATTGTATGCTAGGAGATGTGGATCTCTAGTTAGTTGGCTTGATGCATTTGAGGTTAGGATGTGGGTCACATATCTGGTTAGGGAGTCCTTGGATAAGGTTAAGTTGATTGGGGATAGGCTTATCATGGCTCAGAGTAGGCAAAAGATTTATACAGATCGAAAGATTCATGATATAGAGTTAATGATGGGAGAGCGGGTTCTATTGAAGGTTACACCTATGAAAATTGTGATAAAATTTGAAAAGTAGAACGATTTATGCCTGAGATATATTGTCCTTGTTGAGATTGATCAACGTATTGGTGAGGTGGCTAAAAGTTTGCTTTGTTTTGAGCACTAGCACTATTTTGACTCTTTCCGTAAGATTTAAAATGAAAATTTTGAACTATTCGGTAACTACGAGTATTTAGTTGACATACGTTTATTAAATAATTAATATATTTGAATAGTTAATGGGTCAAGTCCAAAATTTAATCAATACCCTTTTACACATGGACCATGTGTTGAAATAGGTTAGAGGGGTTACATTTTGTTATATCATAACTTGAGAAAATGGAATAGGAATAGTTGATCAAATGCCTCGGTGTCCAAGAAGAAACCATGAATTGCTCATGTAAAAAGATTCATTTCTTATCAAGCTTTTGAATTCCACATTAAATACGTTCACAACCTAAAGTAGTGTGACTGATTTGCTATCATTATTATATTGTTGAGGTGAGAAACAAGTAGTAGATCAGTTCAATTGCTTTAAAGAAATTTGTAATTTCCTTTATGATTTATTTTCATGACCCAAAGTACATCCTAGACGTGACATGTCGTATAAGACCCCGAGAGTCCATACACAAACCACTTAGCATACATCATACAAGATAATAGAAGCAAGTGATTTAAAAGTAGTATTTCAAATAAAAGAGTTGAACAAAAGTAGTGGAAGTCTAACATAAGTCTCAAAGTCATCTATTATTTCAAAGGAGTGATTGAGACATAACCCATACACATACAAAACCCGAAAATAAAATACATGAAAGCAATAAAAGAATTTCAGTCCTCGAAACACGAGGACTCATCAATTTTCAATCTCTATATGGGATCACTAGCCACGAGTATGAGAGGTAGGAGCGTGGGACCCTACATTAGTAAAACAATATAGGAAAAGTATGTGTTAGTACATGAAATGTACCACGTATGATAGAAATGCATAAGAGTTATGAAATATGCTAAAAGGGACTTTATATGACGTGCAATGACAAAGCTAAATCATAAAATTACATCTTATAAACATAAGTCATAAACATGGTCAATGCAAGATAAACATCTTTAAAGTATAGTTGGGATACTCTTAGAAAGTAACCTTCGTTCATTATTGTTGGAGATTTTCCTTTAATAGACATATAACATGTGACCTATAACATGGAATCCGGTGTCTCTCCTACACAGAAAAGAGATGTCCTTACTTTCCAAGGTAAGAACCATGAAAACTGAAAAGTTTAGGTGGATCCACTAGCTAATGTCTATCTAAGACAATCATCCAATAGTGGCACATGATTTATAGGACATGGGTAATCGTCACTTGTCCCCTTGGTTCTAAGCATATATCCCACAGAATAGTCATTAATATTAACTTGCCTTATAATTAGAGGAAATGGGTAATCGCCACTTGTCTTATCATCCATGGAAGGGCACATAAAGTAGCCAATCCAAGCCAAATTTCATTAGAATAACTCCTTACATCTTGATTCATCTTAGGCGAGGAAACCTTTCAACCTTATGAATTCTTTATGTAAAAAAATATTTTCACAATAACAACAACAACATCGCAACTTTACTCTCAAAGCAACCTTAAATCATTTTCATCAATTTCATAAAGAAACATACATATTTCATAAATTTAACTTTCATAGTTCAAAGCTTTACCATATGATCAAAATCTAGAAATCATGGATCATGCATGGGTTTTTGTGAATTCAACTTAAAAACATGTAATTATCTCAATTCATGTATAAAAAGACATAAAAAAATCAATTAGATAATAATTGAAAAGAACCCATGAGATTGTAAAATTGGAGAATTAAGGAACCCTATGGAGGAAAGGACTCCATAGGTGAATACTATCATAACTTGATGCAAAAAAATTGCAATAAATGGGGAATTTGAAAACTTGATCTTGAAACCCTAACATTCTTCTTCAAGCTTCTAGAGAGATAAAATATTGGGGAAGAACTTGGAGGGATTTGGGGGAATTTTAAGAATGACTTAGTGTAATTAGATTTTAGGCTTAAATGACTTGTATAGGGTCTGTGATTAGGATTTAAAACGGCGTAGTATTGGGCTACAATGATTAGGGAAAAGATCAAAATGCCCTTAAAATACTTGTTGAGCCCTCACCGACGGATCAGACCTACGTTTGTAGGTCCTACTACGGACCGTCTTGGTCGACCATAAGGGTTCAGAGACTTGAATTTAGACCTTCAAATGATGAGACTTGTGTACGATCCGTAGGTCAACTTACGAAACATGCATACCAACCATAAGTCCCAACTTTGACCCTAAAAATTTCACTAAGTTTGAGACTCACCTACGAGACCTGTCTACGACTCGTACATTAAATGACGGACCATCCTAGTGAACTGTAAAAGGGTCTTGGGACTTGACATTTTAAAATTATTAAAGGTTTCAACCTACGGTTCCCACCTACGGCTTGTAAGTCAACCTACGATCCATCGGTGCAGACACCAGTTTTAGAAAACCTGTAATTTTCCTTGTTTTCAAATCCAAGGTGTTATAACATCTCCCCCTTGTGAACATTCGTCATTGAATGGGACTCAAGACATCATAAGTAGGGTAGGAACTAGATCTAACAGCCCAACATGAATGCAATCACATAAATGTACATGTTCGATGAGGAAAATCAACTTCTAGTCGAAGCATATTCAAAACGTCATTCCATAAGGCCTATATGCAACTCATACTCAAATGCACATAAACATGTAGAAATCAATCAAGTCAACTCATATTCTAAAAATCAAGTTTTCATGAGTATGCATGCATGAGCAAATATGAGAATGACTAAGACATAAGGATGGACCATGAGGAACTAAATACCTCAAGCTAGAGTGGGGTCAGAGAGAAAGAGATGAGGATAACGTGACATCATATCGTCCTTGACCTCCCAAGTTGCACCCTCAACTAACTCCTTCATCCAAAGAACCTTAACAAAAGCAACTTCCTTATTTCTCAACTTCTTAACTTGTCTGTCCAAATTCTCAACTGGAACCTCTTCGTCAAAAAGATTCTCATTAACTCCTAAACCTCCCAAAGGAACTATAGACGTCGCATGTCTAATACATTTCTTCAACAATGAGACATGAAAAGCCGAATTTATTGATGCCAAATCATTAGGAAAATCAAGTTCATAAGTAGCTTTACCAAAATGCCTCAAAATCTGATATGGGCCCACATAACGGGAACTAAGCTCCCCTTTCTTTCCAAAGCTCATCACACCCTTCATAGGTGAGATTTTCAAGTAGACCCAATCACAAACATTAAACTCAAGTGAAACGACCCAAAAAGTTCCTAAAAATGTGCTTCGAAAGTTACCGGAAACTTGTTTTAGCTATATCTAAAAATCCGTTTCGTTTTTCAAAAATCCAACTTCATATTCTTGTTTAAGGGATCAAATTGAGTGGGAGATGGGTCTAACCCAAATTTTAGAGCAACCGTATCAAAATCCAAAATTTTCAAGTGAAGCCTTTTTCGAGGGTCTACTTTGGAGGGTCATATCTCCTAGCACACAAATAATTGGGTGGCCCATAACATATCCATGGAAAGACCTTTGAGTTAGCTACCCAACGCACTTCGTTTCACCTCATTCGGAGTTTGGACGAAGAAGTTATGCCCATTTTCGTAAAATTCATCCGTGTAGGAAATGCAATTTCCAGAGAGCGAATTTACTATTCATAAGCCTCATTTTTTTTTTCTAAGTGTTGGACCCGTTTTTTTTTTCTCCAAGGACATATTTTATTTCCTATATAGTATTAATTCAATTTCCATCTCTAAAAAAATTTCCCAAAATATCTCTCCCATACTTAGACACATTTCCTCTCAAGAACCCTAATCCAAAACCTTCCTCAAGATTGAAGAGATTCTTGCTCCAAGTTCCAAGCTTCCATTGAAGACACTCTCAAGACCTTCATAAAAACTCAAGGTATGTGGTGTTGAACTCATGGGTCCTTCCACCCATAGTGCCTAGACTCTATTCTACTCACTAATTCATGGTTTAAGTTGAGATTCATAAATTAGTCTTGTTCCTTGTATAAATTTTCCTGACAGTGAATTCTAGCATGAAAAGTAGTTGTTTTGAGCATGTTGTGACTCTAGAACTTGAATCTAAACTTGGAATTGATGTGGAGATTTTTCATGTGGTCTTGTGGGTGTTAAAAGGTGTTGTTGCAGGTTGTTCACTGGTTTTGCTGCATAATTACTACCCTATTTTCCATGCTCTTTGACCCCATTACATGCCTTCAAGGTGTTTGACAAAATGTCCAATTATGGAGAATTGATGAATTGATGCTTTAAGGCTTGAGTTATGAGATGTATGGCATTCCAGAGATGTGTTGATGACAAACTAAGCTTGTGTATATGTTCATTCCATACATGAGATTGCATTAGAGCTTAATGTGAATTTCCTATATAAAGTGTTGCATGACCATGCCTGGTCCAGGGGAAAAGAACCGAATAACCATGTGAGGGGTTTATACCTCACCACCTAGGATGCTTGGGGTGTGACCAACATCAACCATGTGAGGGGTTTATACCTTGCCACCAGGGTGTCCGGATGTGAACGGCATCCCCAATCCTATGTTGGGGTTATAGATTGGTTAGATTATACACACACATATGATATCTACTATTAGTATAGATTTACTTAAACATGTTTTGAGTTCACTTTGATCATGCATTCTCATATTGTTATTCATTATGCCTATGGAACTATTTCTTGCATTTCGATTGTGTCCTTGTTTATTGTTGTATTGCACCCCGCATACTTAGTACATTTCAAAGTACTAACGCATATTTTGCCTACATGATGTCACCATGTAGGGACCGAAGCTACTCTTGATCCTTCTCTCCATCCACGTGGCTAGTACGGTGCTTATCCGAGTTTGTTGGTGAGTCCTCAATGATTCGAGGGCTATGTTATGTTTCCTACTCCTATGTTTTGAGACTTTAGCTTGCAATTGTATTTTGACTATGAGGGGAGCCGGTAGTATGTCATGGCCCCCGTCCTGTCTATGTATGTAGAGGTGTGCGTTGGACAAGTATTTTGTAAATGAGCTTGACTCTTATTCTATGATGTTATTTTGAAATGGTTTGCCCTTAGTCCCTAATTCTCGTTATTTAATGTTGAATGTACTTCCGCGACCGATGAAGTGTGATGACAAGTTTGAGAGGCTTGTTTGGGGTTCCTCCGGGTTCCTCATTCGCCATGTCACGTCTAGGCCTTAGGTTTGGGTCGTGACATTAAGGTCTCTTCTTCAAACATCTGCATAGTACTTTTGCTGACTTTGAGTTGTTGTTAACCTTTCTCTAATAAGCTGAACTTTCTTCATAGCCTCATGTACCAACTCAGGACCTATCAAAGCAGCTTCTCCAACTTCAAACAAACCTATAGAAGACCTACATCCCCTACCTTGTAGAGCCACAAATGGAGACATGCTAATGCTTGAATGATAGATATTATTATACGCAAACTCAATCAAAGAGAAATGGTCATCCCAATTACCTTTAAAATCAATCACACAAGCTCTTAACATATCCTCCAAAGTTTGGATAGTACGCCATGCTTGCCCATCAGTTTGCAGATAAAAGGTCGTACTAAGCTTAACATGAGTACCAAGACCCCTTTGAAAAGATTTCCAAAACTGAGAGGTAAATTAGGTATCACAATTGGAGATAATGGATAAGGGCACTCCATGCAGCTTAACCATTTCTCTCAAGTACAACTTAGCATAGTCCTCTGTCGAATAAGAAACCTTGACTGGAATGAAATGAGCTAATTTTTTCATTTGATCCACAATAACTTAAATCGAGTCATGTTGTTGCCGAGTGTGGGGTAAACCAACGATGAAGTCCATATTAAAATCTTCCCACTTCCAAGTAGTAATAATATTATCTTGAGACAAACCACCAGCCTTTCGATGTTCAAATTTCAGTTGTTGACAATTTGGACACTTAGCCATAAATTATGCAATATCCTTCTTCATCCCATTCCACAAATAGACTTCCCATAAGTCATGGTTCATCTTGGTGGCTTCCGGGTGAATGGAATATCGAGAACTATGGGCTTCTGATAGAATTTTCTCCCTCAAATCATCAACATTGGGATCACACGAATGACCTTGATACATCACACCATTTCCCAATTGGTAAAAGACATCAACAGACTTCTCAAGCACCGCTTCCTTCAATTCAACCAAAGTTGGATCAAGATCTTGATTGGCTTTCATATCTGACACGAAAGATGATTTTGAACCATCATGGACCATCACACCGCCTTTGGTGGAGTCAACCAACCGAACACACAACCGGGCTAATCTATGAACATCTCTAACCAGTTCATTCTAACCATCGTCAATATAAGCAATATTACCTATTGATAACCAACTAAGAGCATCGGTCACCACATTTGCCTTACCAGGGTGACAGAGGACACTTATGTCATAATTCTTTAGTAACTCAAGCCACTTCCTTTAGTGAATATTTAGATCTTTCTACTTAAACACATATTGCAAACTGTTGTGGTAGGTAAGCACATCAACATGGATGCCATACATGTATGCCTTCAAATCTATAAGGCAAAAACAACCACCGCCAATTATAAATCGTGGGTAGGATAGTTCTTTTCATGAATATTAAGTTGTCGTGATGAATAAGCAATAACTTTCTAATTTTGTATCAGGACAAACCCTAGTCCAACCCTTGAAACATCACAATAAATAACAAATCCATTGAATCCTTCTGGTAAAGTCAACACCGGAGCAGAGGTAAGTCTATCTTTCAATTTTTGGAAACTCTTCTTACATGCTTCAAACCATATGAACTTAACCTTATTTTGGGTCAACGTCGTCAATAGAGAAGCAATCTAAGTAAATCCTTGAACAAAACTTTTATAGTAACCAGCCAAAACCAAGAAATTTCTAATATCCAAAGGGGATTGAGGTCTAGGCCAACTCTTAACCACATCCGTCTTCTTAGGATCTACCTCAATACCCTTACCAGAAACAATATGACCAAGAAAAGCCACAGATCTTATCCAACACTCACATTTGTTAAACTTTGCAAAGGGTTTTTTGTCCTTCAGAACATGCAATACAATCTTTAAATGGTCGGTATGCTCATCCTAACTCCTTGAGTAAATCAAGATATCGTCGATAAACACAATCACAAACACATCCACGTATTTTCTAAACATTCTATTAATCAAATCCATAAATGCAAGGGGAGCATTAGTCAAGCCAAAGGACATTACAAAAAAATAATAATGACCTACCGAGTTTGGAAAGCTGTCTTTGGAATGTCATCTTCCTTCACCCTCAATTGGTTGTAACCCGATCAGAGGTCGATCTTAAAAAAGTAACTTATTCCTTATAATTGATCAAACAAATTATCTATCCTTGGAAGAGGATACTTGTTCTTAATGATAGCCTTATTCAATTACTGGTAGTCAATACACATCATGAAGTGAACCATATTTTTTCGAACAAACAAAACTGGAGCACCACATGAAGAGAAACTTGGCCGGATGAAACTCTTATCCAACAAATATTTCAGTTGCTCCTTTAACTCCTTGAGTTATGTTGGAGCCATACAATAAGAAATAATAAAGATAGGTTGTGTATCTGGGAGAAGGTCAATACCAAAGTCTATTTACCTTATGAGAGGAACACGAGGTAAATCATCCGGAAACACTTCTAGAAACTCATTAACAATGGGGACAAACTCGATAGTAGGGGTTTTTAAATCCATATCCTTCACCCGAACAAGTTGATTAATGCAACTCTGAGAAATTATTTTTCTAGCTTTAAGACAAGAAACAAATTGACTCATAGGCATAAAATTGCCCCCTTTACACTCTAGGATGAGTTCATTTGGAAACTGAAACTTGACTACTGATTGAATAATGCTATCAAAGACACTTCATCCAATTCTAAGTGTCAACGATCGTTAATTAGTATATAACCCAACTAAATGAGTTGGGGTCAAATCCCATAGGGAGCGGTTTGTGTTTAAGATTCAATAGTAAAGTGTGAACATGGTCAAATCAGTCATATGAATAGAAATTATCAAATAAAGATATCATTCAAATCAGGGGGTAACACTAATGTCAAATAAGGGGGTTTTGGTTTGAAATTGTCAACTACAAACAGTGGTGAACAACACGAAATAGCAATAATGAGACAGGTTCTTGGGATGTGATTCGATTATAGGCTAATATAGACAAATGGGCAATTGCAACTATTAGAAAATAGCTAGCTATTAGTGAGTAAGCTAGAATATAGAGGAGGTAAACTTTCTCTCAAACAATTTACCCCGAATCAAGTCGATTTCTCTCGAACATCGACAAACATGCAAAATAAGAGCAACCCACACCTTAGTCCATTCATTCTCTCGAGCTAAATATGTAGAATTGGGTTTAGGATTCACTTTCTCGAGATGAACCCATGACAACTTAATGCCCACAAATCATCAATCAATAATCTTAGTTTTAAAACATCTCTTTTGGGCAAGCCAAAAACACAAGGGTAGAACTGCATTTGCAACTACAATTCTTAAATTAAACCACAATTAATGATTGAAGTCACTTCTAAATATCATTTAAACTAACAATTAGCAATACCCATAAACTAAATCAGCCCATAATCACATAATCACACCCCCAAGAATCGGGGTTTTAGCTAGACATTATAAAAAGATAAAAATCATTGCCAAATTGAATTTCCATCAACTGGGTAAGATTGATTTTTTCTTTACAATGGTCCAATTCGAAGAATCTCAAAGACCCACTTCTAATTTCTCAAAAGTGAAAAACTTTAATTCTTCAAAGCTAAGGAAAACTAGAGAAAACTTGTCTCACGGTTCAAAACTTAACGATAGACTTAAGATATTATGATATTAGATAATAAATTGAATGTTCAAAAATGTATTTATAGTCGCCAAAAATGTGTTGCGAAGAGTCACTCGGCGAAGTAAGTTGGGCTCGCCAAACCACTCGGTGATCCTCCCTTTGGTCATTTCCATCGACCTTCTGTCTTAGCCTTCAGCATCCTCAAGGTTTGTAACTTTGGGTGATCCAACACTGTATCACGGAACCACTCGGTGATCCGCTGACTGCTCCTTTCTTTTGCCAACTTGGCTCTTTCCTTCAGGGCTTGGCACAATAGAACTTTAGGCGGTCAAGTAGCCGTTCGGCGACTCGCCAAATGGACTTGGCAATCACCAGGTTTGCTTTTCTTCATTCTTTCAGTTTGTTTCGTTCCTTTTTGCAAATTAGTGTCCTTGCTTTGTTCCTCAATCCATATAGGGCAAAGTAAGTTGGGCTCACCGAACCACTCGGCGATCCTCCCTTTGGTTATTTCTATCACCCTTTTGGTTGGCCTTCAACATCCTCAAGGTCTATAACTTTGGGCAATCCAACACTGTATCGCGGAACCACTCGGTGATCTACCGACTACTCCTTTCTCTCGCCAACTTGGTTCTTTCCTTCAGGGCTTGGCACATTAGAACTTTAGGTGGTCAAGTATCCATTCGGCAACTCGCCAAGTGGACTTGGTGATCACCAGGTTTGCTTTTCTTCATTCTTTCGGCTCGCTTCATTCCTTTTTGCAAATTAGTGTCCTTGCTTTGTTCCTCAATCCGTATACCTGGAAATCAAGGGTTTTACATAAGTTATTGGCACAAAATAAGCATTTGAGGACACCAAATCTATATTAATAAAGTCCTAAATGAGTCCAAATCTCTGACTCATCAACTACTCGGTTTCTACAATCAATAGAAGTATAACATGAATAAAGTCAATCCACACCAAGAATAACAACAAAATCTAACATATCAAGCTCTAGAAGATCAACATGATAGACTCTATAGGACAAGGAGACAAGACACTTTCTATGGGCTCTCTTAGCCACAATAGATTCACCAATAGGTGTAGAGATAAAAAAGAAAGGATATAACAACATATTCAGAAGAATATCAAACCTCATAGCCACATATGGTGTCACAAAGGACAAAGTAACATCGGGATCAAGCAAAGAATTAACATCAAGATGAATGACTTTCAACATACCAGTAACCAGATCAGGAAAACCCTCTTGCTTATGGCGAGTCTAGAGTGCTTAAAATTTATTTTGCTTCTGACTCCCACTAAAATCTGATGAAGAGTAAGGTTGAGCTCATCGACGAATATCTCCTTTATTCTTAGCAACTGAGGGACAATCCCTTATCTTATGATCCGTCTTGCCACAACTAAAGCATGCATTAGAACCAGCTAGACATTTATCCTCATGCTTTCTTCCACACTTAGCACAGGTAGACAATGAAGATCCACCACCATTTCCTCTTTGAGGTTCAGAGTTAGACACCCTATCGTTGTTGAATTTAAGAGTCGGAGCATTGTAAGAACCATGACTAAAAAACTTTGTTGAAACTTAGAATGACCCTGTCCATCAGACCTCGAATGCAAAAACTCACCATCCCCAATCTTATCCCTCTTTGCCTCCCCAGACCTTTCCTTAAGTTTCTCCTCTTTAATTTGTTGAGAATGAACTATAAGACAATAAATGTCCATATCATTGATAAGCATGGTGGTACGACATTCCTTAACCATTATTTCAGGCACTTCCGAAACAAACTTACTAATCCTTTCCCTAGGATTGACAACTATAGTAGGAGCATATTGAAACAATTGTGTAATCTTCAAAGCATACTCCTCAACACTCATGTTTCCTTGATGAAGAATGATGAATTTAAGTACCTTTGCCTCCCTCATCTTAAGCGAAAATACTGGAAAATTTTTGTTGAAACTTGGATTGACCATGTCCATCAGACCTCGAATGCAAAAACTCACCATTCCCAATCTTATCCCTCTTTGCCTCCCTAGACCTTTCCTTAAGTTTCTCCTCTTCAATTTGTTGAGCATGAACTATAAGACAATAAATGTCCATATCATTGATAAGAATGGTGGTACGACATTCCTTAACCATCATTTCAGGCACTTCCGAAACAAACTTACTTATTCTTTCCCTAGGATTGACAACTATAATAGGAGAATATTGAGACAATTCTGTAAACTTCAAAGCATACTCCTCCACACTCATGTTTCCTTGATGAAGATTGATAAATTTAAGTACCTTTGCCCCCTCATCTCAAGAGTAAATAACCTATCAAAGAAAGAAACCTTAAACTTTTCCCAATCAAGAGGAAACACATCAACAGTCCTCTCTTCCTTCCATTGGTTGAACCAAATTTGAGCAACACCCTTAAGTTGATAAGCGGTCAATTTCACCTTTTCCACTGGTATCACTCCCATGATAATCAACACCTTATACAGCTCATCAATGAACTCTTGAGGACCTTCCTCAACCTTGGAACCATGAAACTCTGGAAATTTCATTCTAGTGAAGTCTCTCACTCTAGTTGCCACCATACCCACATTTGGGTTCACGGGGACCACAACCTCTCTATTGGATTAAGCCATCATGGATTGAGCCAACACTTGAAAAGAAACCCTAAACTCTATATTAGTAACTTGCTCAGTCAAAGGTCCGGTCAGAACTTGAGGAGCTTGAAGAGTTTCTCATTCCACATTCTCTCCCGCATTCCTTCTAGCATATACCTTTCGAGTGGCCATATCCTAAAAAGCATCAGATAGGGATAAAGAGAGAGACATATAGAGTTAAACTATACCACATGACTTTACAGTAATGAATGAAGTGAAGTTTCCTAAACATCTTATAGTCTCTCATTCATAAATGTAGCGCGGTTCACACTCATGAACTAGACACTACTAGTCATGGCTTATGAGACATCCTAGGACCTTTTAAACCTTGTGCTCTAAATACCAAATTTATCACGACCCAAAGTACACAATAGGAGTGACATAACGTATATGACCCTGAGAGGCCCTATACAAGCTACTTCGCATACATTATACAAGATAATAGAAACAAGATATCTTAAAAGTAGTATTTCAAATTAAAGAGTTTGACAAATGTAGTGAAAGTCTACCATAAGTATCAAAGTCATCTGTTATATCAAAGGATTGATTGGGACATAACACATACATCAAATACAATATCCGAAAAGAAAATACATGAAAGGAATAAAAGAATCTCAGTCCTCAAAACATGAGGACTCAGTATGGAAGGTAGAAGCGCCAGTCCCTACATTAGTAAAACAATGTAGTTAAAAGTATGTGTTAGTACATGGAATGTACCAAGCGTGATAACAATGCATAAGAGTTATGAAATCACACTAAAAGGAACTTTACATGACGTGCAATGACCAAGCTAAATCATAAAATAACATGTTAGAAAACATAAGTCATAACTATGGTCAATGCAAGATAAACATCTTTAAAATACATTTGGGATACTCTTAAAAAGTAACCTTGGTTCATTATTGTGGGACATTTACCCTAACCGACATAGATCATGTGAGCGACATGGAATTCAGTGTTTGTCCCACACTGAAAAAGAGATGTCCTTACTTTCCAAGGTAAGAACCATAAACTTCTAGCTTATATGGATCCACTAACTAATGTCTATCTAAGAAAATCATCCTATGGTGGCACATAGTTTATGGGACATGGGTAATTGCCACTTGTCCACTCGGTGCTAAACATAAATCCCACAGAATAGTCATTAATCTTAACTTGCCTTATAATTAGAGGACATGGGTAATCGTTGCTTGTCTTATCATCCATGGAAGTGCATTAAGTAGCTAATCTGAGCTAAATTTCATTACAATAGCTCCTTACATCTTGATTCATCTTAGGAGAGAAAACCTTTCAACCTCATAAAACTTTTACGTAATCATTTTCATCAATGCTTTACTCTCAAAGCAACCTTAAATCATTTTCATCAATTTCATAAAGAAAAATGCATATCTTCGTAAATTTATCTTTCATAGTTTAAAGCTTCACCATATGATCAAAATCTAAAAATCATGAATCATGCATGGGTTCATGTGAATTCAACTTAAAAACATGCAATTATCTCAATTCAGGCATAAAAATCATAAAACAATCAATTAGATCATAATTGAAAAGAACCATGAGATTGAACAAAATCATAATTTCAATTGGAGATTCTAACATGTAAAATTGGAGAACTTAGGAACCCTATGGAGGAAAGGAATCCATAGGTGAATATTATCATACCTTTATGCCAAAACCTTGCAATAAATGGTGAATTTGGAGACTTGATGTTGAAACCCTAGCCTTCTTCTTTAAGCTTATGGAGAGAGAAATATTGGGGAAGAACTTGGAGGGAGTTTGGGAAATTTGAAGAATGACATAGAGTAGTTAGATTTTAGGCTTAAAAGACTTGGATAGGGTCTGGGATTAAGATTTAAAACGATGTAGTATTGGGCTACAACGATCTGGGACAAGACCAAAAAGTCCTTAAAAATAATTGTTGAGCCCTCACCGATGGATTAAACCTACATTCTGTAGGTCCTACTACAGACTGTCCTAGTCGACCGTAGGGGGGTTCAAAGACTTGAAGTTGGAACTTCAAACTATGAGACCCATGTACAGTCCGTAGGTCCACTTACGGACCGTGCATACTAATTGTAAGTCCCAATTTTGACCCCCTAAATTTCACTAAGTCTCAGAATCACCTATGAGACCTATCTACGACTCGTACATTGAATGACGGACCGTCCTGGTGAACCATAAAAAGTACTGGACTTGACATTTTAAAATTATTAAAGGGTCCCGCCTATGGTTCCCACCTATGACCCATAAGTCAGATAACGGTCCATTGGTGGTTCAATTTGTCATGCCCCGAGGCTACCCCTTTGACGTAACACGGGACCTAGGATCACAAGTGACCCCAAGCTAACCCTGTGGCTGGCATATATCAAACATATTAAGAATAACTTAATAAGACATGTACTATGCGGAATCTAAAACAATGGATAACTGAAAGTGGGGAAAAACCAAACTAGTCTAAAGATATAAAACATACTAAGAGTTTAGTAATAACTAAAAGATAAACTTACCAACTCAATTTGATTCTACTACTATGTCTGAAAAACCTCTAACTGATGTTGAGTTGTTGGGACATGCCCCCTAGCTAACCCTAACCAAACTGAAAACTGAATATAAAGACTAAAATGAAAAGCATGTCTATTGTCCTCTAAGTATGAGGACTCACTACTGAAGTTGCTGAATGTGGACCAAGAACCGATCTGAGCGCGATCTGGATGCTAAATACCTAAACCTACATCATGAAAGGATGTAGCGTAGAGTATGCACTAGTACTTGGAATGTACTGACCATGCAGGATATACATACTAAGCTGAACAAAGCATAATCGAGCAATGACATATACTGAGCAAGAATGTAAATACTAAAAACATAACTGAAAAGCTAAATTGAATGCAATGATCAAGTGCTAATCATGAACATGAAATGCTAAATTGAATACTAAAGTATATACTGAAAACCTGGTCAAATGCACTAGGAGTCTGACTGTTGGAGCTACTATTAACCGACATAAATCACATGAGCTAAACGTGGAGTCCGATTTATACGCCCTATCGAGAGGACCCAATATACCTTTCCAGGGGTATAAATGCTTAACTGGCGTGATCACTAAATCAAATGCCCAACATAGGGGACTTATACTCCTATGGGGGCACGTAGTTCTGGGATTATAAGGGTATGTTGAACCCTAGTCCACTCGGTGCTAAGTCTACTCCCTAATGAATATGTATATGACACAAATGTAACTGAATAGCTCAAAATACTGACATGCAATATGAGAATGCAACTTTTATATACTGATAATGTAACATTCAAAATCTGGAGCATGATTATCTATTTAATTGACATAGCAAGTATAATTCGTGAACTAAGAGAATTTATACAAACTAGGGTTCTGAGTTTCATAAAAGAAATTAAGAAAACTTTCCAAGAAACAAGATATTTTGATTTAGGATACTACAATAGCTAAATCATAGTAAATATCTAAGGTTTTAGAAACCCTAGGTCTAAACAAGATATAGAGAATCAAGGAACTAACTGAATTCTAGGGACCTAGTGGATGAAAGGAACCCACTAGTGAAATCCCACATAGCTGGTGATGAAATTTACAAAGAAATCCTTCGAATTTTGGTTCTGAAACTTGAAGAACATAGCTGGTTGTTCTTGAAAGAAACTGGCGCCTTTTTCTCTTCTTTTCGTTCTAAATTGGATGACTTTTGGAGAATGAGGGTTCTGGGTATGTTTGACTAGGTTATCAGGATTAGACTGAGTAAAATGACGTAGTTTAGGCATCAAACGACGTAGTTTAAGTGCCCAATGCATAGAGGAAAGGACCAAAATTACCCTTACTTAAAACTGACGAGTGCCATTTACTACATGATTGATGGGCCGTCGTTTGAACTACCAACCGTCGTTTGGGGTCATCGTTCATGCTCTTCTCGATAGTGCATCACTAAAATGAGCATAACTTTTTACTCTGAGCTTGATTTTATCAAACTTGGTGGTGTTGGAAAGAGGATTCAATTATCTTTAATTTGATAGGTCATGGGCCACCTAATTCATTTTGTGCTAAAATATATGACCTTTTGAAGTTGACCCAACACCCATTTTCCTCCAATTGGCTATTGACCCTCACCTACGGTCCGTAGGTCTAACCACAGACCGTACTGGTCGACCGTGGGTGGGATCAGAGACCATCAAAATTTAGACCTTAATGACAGAACCCTACCTATGGTCCGTGGTTCTACCTACGGTTCATTGGTGGTTTCGTTGGTATTTGCACCAGCTTTTCAAAAAACTAGGATTTTCTTCATTTTGAGATTCGAGGTGTTACACCATCGGTGCAAACACTAGTGTTAGAAAACTTGCAATTTTCCTTCTTTTCAAATTCTTGGTGTTACATTTATGAAACCCTCCTATAGTGGGGGAAAACTTTAAATCCAATCACTGGACAATCATGCCATGGTTGGCATTTGAGCTTTAGATTATTTAGAAATTAGACATTATACAGAATAGATGGCAATCGGGTCGTGTTCGCAGTGAATTTAAATTAGTGGGTTGATTTTAATTTATTTGATTATCAAATGAATTTTGAAGTTTTAACATATTGAGTTGTATAATTAATTATTAGGTGTATTGTATTATATGAATACAATAATCATGATATTTAGAGGAATTAATACTTAACTCTAGGCTTAAAATTTAGGAATGTCAGGCTTCACATATTTAGTTGGCACAAAGATTTATGAATTTAATTATAGATTAGAGTAAGTTTTGGATCTAGGCCAGGCCTATAGTAATATGGGTGTCTATGGACTCACTTGCTTACTGATATTACATATTTGATAGATTTAGAACAGTCTGAAGTTTTACGAAAGGGAAAGGTAAAATCTTGAGGATTCGTGACACATTTTCAGTATTCAAGGTATGTTAAGACTTTCAGACTTCGTTGAAGGACGTTTTACTAATTAAAGATTAAAAATGGAATAGACAATGGGTAAGGGAAAAATATGGGGGTCTCGTACCAATGGTGTAACATGCATTGGTATGAGTACTAGTGTTATAAAGGGAAGGTTTATTACTATAAAATGACAGATTTTAATCCAAGAATGCCAAAATATGGGCATAAGCTGATGTATTATTGACTTGAATTCTTTCTGTGCTTATGTTTATTTATCAAACCCGTACATTGATACGCTTAAGTTACACCTCCCCCTAAAGAAGCATAAGTGATTGTTATCAAGTAAAGAACCCAACTTGTAGGTTGGGATCGATCCCACGAGAAATATGATTTAGACTTAAACTTAACTCACAATTATATCTTTTTAGTTAAACTATTTCCGAGAAAAGTAAATAGGGGGTTTTGTAACTAAAGTAACAAATTGTTGATTTGAATCAATAAGTAACAAGTAAGCAAGATTCATACTTTGAGATATCAATATAAGATGGAAACTAGGGTATATGTGTTCCCCATAATCTCTTAATGCAGTAATCCTAATAATAGTAATTTTATCCTAGTGTTTGACATGCAAAGTCGATAAGTTATGTATCCCTACGTGATTGGTAACCTTAGTAGGAACTTTCACTTGCGACATGGTAAATCTACGAGTGCGTACTTTACTAACCCTTACCTTCACCCAGATTTGTCATCGTGTCAACTTAGTTGGGTATTCACCCTCACGTCAATTGATTAAAGTCAAACTATTAGATAACAACAAATCCTTAACTAAATCTATGTTGTTTAAACCTTTTCTCATTCGTTACCCCCTTGGTAAGGCAAGTAGAAACGAGGCGTGTTCTAACATTGTACATCGCTATAAAGACTTCTAAACGAAAAGATTAACAATACATGCGTAAACATTTTTCAAGAACTACTTATTTATTGTTCATACATTGTTAATTGCTGATGGTTCCCACAACCCTAGTTGTGGATTTAGCTACTCATGCTTGAGAGTTCACAATTCATAATTAGGTTACAAGAAATCATGAATTTACAATTAGAATAGATGAAAGCCGAAATATTGAATTCAAATTCAAAGTGCAATTGCATAAACCAACTTCCGGAAATTAAATTGCTAAGAGTTTGCAAAATAATTCCAAAAGACCAAAAACAAAAGACTGCAATAATGTCTAAGTCCAGAAAATGGAAATTACAACCCATATTTATAGAGTTTAAATCCTAAACCAACTAGGAAAGGAAAATAAGGAAAATTATTCCAGGACGCGGTTTCGACTTACGGCAGGACCTACGGTCTGTGGGTCGCCTCCGTGGTTTAGGTAGTAAAACTCCATATCTCTGATCAGATCAACGGATGTGCAGGACGATCCGTCACTCGACCTACGGTCCTTCATTGCTTATGTGGCTCCACACTTGGTCAGAATTCCTTGAAATTCACCTACGGTCCGTGGTTGGCTTCGTTGGTTGTTGTTGCTGCCAATTTAGTCCCATTTTCTCTCAACTACTTCCGAACCAATTTCCTACAAAAGTTACATAAAAAACATTACATCTACTAAAAAAATAGACCAAGATACACACAAACTCTAAGTTAAATGCATCAACAGTATCGTAAATTCACGGTATATCAACACCCTCAACTTAAATGTGTTCATTGTCCTCAAGCGACACACTAAAACTCTAAACGACACTTGTGTAGAAGCAAACATACAAACTCAAGCAATCACATGGCTTTGTCAACCAATTTCATCCCTTAGAGCAAATCTTTTCATTTAGACTCAACAAGCTAACTTATGCGGATCAAATCATGACATAGACCGACAAATAGACATCACCACATACACTTTCAACAACCACCAAGGTACCAACTTTCCAACAATGTAACTAGTGCCCTCACTTCAAAGAAATCCTCATTCAGACAACAATTATGATTTTTAAGTTGAAGGATTTAGTCAACGCTCACAATCAAAAGTGAACTCAAATACAGTTAGTGCTCAATACCATATGCTTGCCCTTATTTTCACTGCATAGACTGTCCAGGCTAGTCACTAGGATCACCATAGGATTTTCTTAGCTTGTAACGTACGCTCAGGGTCATGTAGGATACATTTGGGTAGTTTTAGTTACTTTTATGCCCTCCTTGGCATTACATTGGCTATATACCTCTTTTCTCAACCAATTCTGACATATTTTTTTCTTCTCTTTTCCTTGACTTTCTTCATCACATATGTGACTTTGCCTTTTTCATTCTTCTTTTTCACTTTTCTTTTTTCAGTTTTCTGTTTCACTTTTCTTTTTCTATTATTCAGCCTCATTATCACTTTTTCTTTGTTTCTTTTGAACTCAGTCACATCTTTTTCTATCCTTTTTCTTCTTCTACACACAACTCTTTCCATACCCCTTTTTTAGTTTTCTTTTTCATATCCATCCTCAACTTCTGTATTTTGCATGAGTTGGGGTGCACAATGGCCATGGTCGGACCAGGGGCGAGATATAGGTAACTTCTAAATTAGCCACCCTTAACTTAGGATTTTGGCCAAAGTCAAGGTGCACATGTCCAAGGAGGGACTAGGGCCAAAACAGTCTTTTAGGGAAGGGGAGTTAGGTGTATTGAAAGAAGTGGTCAACATTAGGCTCAAACATTTGGATTAAAGAGAGAATTTATTTCTTTTGGTTGGATCCTTTTAGGCTTAAGTGGACTTATTTGAACAAGGGCTTATGATCATTTCCCAATTCCTAGCCATAATTGTCTTAACAGGACCAATGGGGCAAGTTCTAGATTGACACATACTGCATCAACATATACAATCATCTCACATACTATTGGCACATTGTTTCACTATTGAATTATTAAAGCACCTAGTTCAAGTTTTACTGTCACGGCCCAAGCCTAGGGCCTAGACATGACATGGCGAATGAGGAACCCGAAGGAACCCCAAACAAACCTCTCAAACTTGTCATCACACTTCATCGATCGCGGAAGTATATTCAACATTAAATAACGGAAAATAGGGACTAAGGGGAAACCATTTCAAAATAACATCATAGAATAAGAGCCAAGCTCATTTACAAAATACTTGTCCAACGCACACCTCTACATACATAGATAGGACGGGGGCCATGACATACTACCGGCTCCCCTCATAGTCAAAATACAATTGCAGGCTAAAGTCTCAAAACATAGGAGTAGGAAACATAACATAGCCCTCGAATCATTGAGGACTCACCAACAAACTCGGATAAGCACCGTACTAGCCACGTGGATGGAGAGAAGGATCAAGAGTAGCTCCGGTCCCTACGTGGTGACATCATATAGGCAAAATATACGTTAGTACTTTGGAATGTACTAAGTATGCGGGGTGCAATACAACAATAGACAAGGACACAATCGAAATGCAAGAAATAGTTCCATAGGCATAATGAATAACAATATGAGGATGCATGATCAAAGTGAAGTCAAAACATGTTTAAGTAAATCTATACTAATAGTAGATATCATATGTGTGTGCATAAACCAACCAATCTATAACCCCAACTTAGGATGGGGGATGCCGTTCACACCCGGACACCCTGGTGGCAAGGTATAAACCCCTCACATGGTTGATGTTGGTCACACCCCAAGCATCCAAGGTGGTGAGATATAAACCTCTCACATGGTTGATGTTGGTCACACCCTAAGCATCCTAGGTGGTGAGATATAAACCTCTCACATGGTTGATGTTGGTCACACCCCAAACATTCTAGGTGGTGAGATATAAACTTCTCACATGGTTGATGTTGGTCACACCAAGCATCCTAGGTGGTGAGATATAAACCTCTCATATGGTTATCCGGTTCTTTTCCCCCGGATCGGGCATGGTCATGCAACACTTTATATAGGAAATTCCCATTAGGCTCTAATGCAATCTCATGTATGGAATGAACATATACACAAGCTTAGTTTGTCATCAACACATCTACGGAATGCCACACATCTCATAACTCAAGCCCTAAAGCATCAATTCATCAATTCTCCATAATTGGACATTTTGTCAAACACCTTGAAGGCATGTAATGGGATCAAAGAGCATGGAAAATAGGGTAGTAATTATGCAGCCAAACCAGTGAACAACCTACAACAACGCCTTTTAACACCCACAAGACCACATGAAAATTCTCCACATCCATTCCAAATTTAGATTCGAGTTCTAGAGTCACAACATGCTCAAAACAATCACTTTTCATGTTTAAAATTCACTGTGCAGGAAATTTGTACAAGGAACAAGACTAATTTATGAATCTCAACTTAAACCATGAATTAATGAGTAGAATAGAGTTTAGGCACTATGGGTGGAAGGACCCATGAGTTCAACACCACATACCTTGAGTTTTTATGAAGGTCTTGAGAGTGTCTTCAATGGAAGCTTGGAACTTGGAGCAAGAGTCTCTTCAATCCTGAGGAAGATTTTGGATTAGGGTTCTTGAGAGAAAAATGTGTCTAAGTATGGGAGAGGTGTTTTGGGAAATGTTTTAGAGATGGGAATTGAATTAATGCTATATAGGAAATAACATATGCCCTTTGGAAAAACGGGTCCAACACTTAGATATAGCTAAAACAAGTTTTCGGTAACTTCCGAAGCACATTTGTAGGAACTTTTTGGGTCGTTTCAATATCTCCCCCTTGGGAACATTCGTCCCCGAATATGGAAGAGACGTACAAGGCAAGACTTAGTAAGAACATATCAGCCCCAACATGAATGCAAAATTTTTATTTAAACATCACTTCAAGATTTCAAAACTTAGTGTAAAGCATCCATAACTCATCAATTTAAACATATATGCACATGAATGATCTAGGGGCTGAAATGTAAGACTCAATGGAGTACAAAGGACTTGATTTAATACCTTAGGCTTGAGTGGAGTTGAATAGATAAGGATAACGTCTTTGCATGTCCGCTTCGGCCTCCCAAGTAGCACTCTCCACTTGTTGATTTCTCCAAAGCACCTTAACGGAGGCCACTTCTTTGTTCCTCAACCTCTTAACTTGTCTATCTAAGATCTGAACTGGGACTTCTTCATACGTCAAATTATCTTCTACAATACCCACAACCTCAAGAGGTACAATAGCGTTAGGATCACCAACACATTTCCTCAACATCGATACATGGAATACCGGATGAACTAATTCCATCTCCTTGGGCAACCCCAACTCATAGGCTACTTTACCAACCCTTCTTATTACCTCATAAGGACCGACATACCTAGGACTTAACTTCCCCTTCTTACCAAAATGAACCACACCTTTCATTGGAGAAACTTTCAAATAAACCCAATCACCCACTTTGAATTCAAGATCCCTTCTCCTCACATCGGCATAAGACTTTTGACGACTTTGGGCTGTTTTCAACCTCTCCCTAATCATCCTTACCTTCTCAAGAGCATCCATGACCAGATCCGGACCCAACAAGGCCACCTCTCCAACTTCAAACCACCCAACCGGTGACCTACACCGTCTACCATAAAGTGCCTCAAAAGGAGCCATACCGATACTAGAATGATATCTATTGTTGTATGCAAATTCAATCAAAGGAAGATGATCATCCCAACTACCTTTCAACTCCAAGACACAAGCTCTAAGCATATCCTCCAAGGTTTGAATTATTCTTTCGACTTGGACATCTGTTTGAGGGTGGAAGGCCGTGCTAAGCTTTATCTTTGTACCAAGACCCCTTTGGAAAGATTTCCAAAAGTGAGAAGTGAATTGGGCACTACGATCCGAGATGATAGACAAAGGAATCCCATGCAACCTTACCAATTCATGAATATACAACTTGGCATACTCTTTAGCCCCGTAAGTAGTTTTAACCGGTAGGAAATGAGCCGACTTTGTCATCCGATCAACCACCACCCAAACCGAATCAAAACCTCTTCTTGTCTTGGGCAAGCCCACTACAAAATCCATGTTGATTTCTTCCCACTTCCAAGTAGGTATCTCAATGTCTTGAGTTAGGCCACCCGGCCTTTGATGTTCGGCCTTGACTTGTTGACAACTATGGCAACCCGAAACAAATTTTGCAATGTTCTTCTTCATACCGCCCCACCAATACACATCCCTTAAGTCTCTATACATCTTTGTTGACCCCGGATGAATAGAATAAAAAGAATTATGAGCCTCATCAAGGATTCTTTCCCTCACACCATCCACACAAGGAACACATAATTTACCTTGGTACCTAAGGGCACCATCTCCCCCTTGGGAGAAAACCTCCACCTTACCACTACTCACCGAAGCCTTTAATTCCACCAAAGAAGGAACAAGATCTTGTTTGGCTATCACCTCATCAACCAAGGAAGACCTTGAACCATCAACAACAACTACTCCTTCACTATCCACCCCTTCTAACCTAACTCCCAATTTGGCCAACCGATGGACCTCCTTAGCCAACTCTTTACTACCTTCCTCCACATGAGCCAAGCTACCCATGGACACTCTACTCAATGCATCTGCCACCACATTAGCTTTCCCCGGATGATAGTGAACACTCATATCATAATCCTTAAGGAACTCTACCCACCTCCTTTGTCTCAAGTTAAGATCTTTTTGCATGAACACATATTGGAGACTCTTATGGTCGGTGAAGATATCAACATGCACCCCATACAAATAGTGACGCCAAATCTTTAAAGCAAAAACCACGGCGGCCAATTCAAGATCATGGGTTGGGTAATTCTTTTCATGAACCTTAAGTTGCCTAGAAGCATAAGCTATAACCTTACCACTTTGCATCAACACACAACCCAAACCAATACGGGAAGCATCACAATAAACAACAAAACCTTCTAACCCATCCGGAAGTGACAAAATAGGAGCGGACACAAGCCTTTCTTTCAAAGTTTGGAAGCTTTCCTCCCACTCATCCGACCACACAAATTTAGCCTTCTTTTGAGTCAACTTAGTCATGGGAGAAACAAGAGAAGAAAACCCTTCCACAAATCTCCTATAATAACCCGCTAAACCCAAGAAACTCCTTATATCCGACGGGGTCAAAGGTCTAGGCCAATTCCTAATAACATCGGTCTTCTTAGGATCCACCTTAATACCATCCCCGGACACCACATGGCCTAAGAAAGCAACTTCCTTCAACCAAAACTCACACTTTTCATATTTAGCGTACAAGTTCTCTTCCCTCAATCTTTGGAGTACAACCCTCAAGTGACCCATGTGCTCTTCCTCACCCCGAGAATAGATCAAGATGTCATCTATAAACACCACCACAAAAGAATCAAGGTGGGGTTTGAAGACCCTATTCATCAAATCCATAAAGATAGACAGAGCATTAGTCAACCCGAAAGACATCACCACAAACTCATAGTGCCCATACCTAGTACGAAAGGCCGTCTTAGGAATATCACACTCCCTCACCTTCACTTAATGATACCCGGACCGAAGATCAATCCTAGAGAAGTGACTAGCCCCATGCAATTGGTCAAATAAATCGTCAATCCTTGGAAGAGGATACCTATTCTTGACGGTGACCCTATTAAGTTGTCGATAATCAATACACATTCTAAGAGACCCATCTTTCTTCTTCACAAACAAAACCGGAGCACCCCATGGTGAATGACTAGGTCTAATAAACCTCTTCTCTAATAAATCTTTTAATTGCTCTTTCAACTCTTTCAACTCCGCCGGGGCCATACGGTAAGGGGGAATAGAAATAGGTTGAGTATCGGGAAGGAGGTCTATACCAAAACTTATCTCCCTTTCGGGAGGGACACCGGGAAGGTCTTTTGGGAAGACATCTAGAAACTCATTAACAACCGGAATAGACTCAATAGAAGGGACTTTAGACTCCACATCATTGACTCTCACAATATAGTACAAGAACCCTTTGGAAATCAACCTATGGGCTTTAATGCAAGAAATGAATTTCCCCTTCACCACAACATCCCGACTCTCCCACTCAAGGACGAGTTCGTTAGGAAATCGAAACTTGACTTTACGAGTCCTACAATCAATAGAAGTATAATATGCATGCAACCAATCCATCCCAAGAATAACATCAAAATCCACCATGTTCAACTCAACAAGATCACAAGGCAACAACTTATTCAATATGCAAATCGGACAATTTCTATACACTTTTCTAGCAACAATAGAGACACCAATGGGAGTAGATACTTCATATGACTCATGCAACAATTCTGACTCGACATGAAATTTTCTAGCAACTAAGGGGGTAACAAAGGAAAGGGTGGCACCCGGATCAATCAAAGTATAAACATCAAGATCAAAGATTTGCAACATACCGATCACCACCTCGGGAGTCTCATTAACACCTTGTCTACCATGCAAAGCATAAAATCAATTGTGCCTTGGGGCACCACTTTGAGAAGCACCTCTACCCAAAGGAGTAGTGTTAGTATTTCGGACCTTGTTGCGGATCTTGGGACACTCAAACCTCTTGTGACCCACTTCTCCACATTCAAAGCAAGCACCCGAACCCTTCATGCAAGGACCACCATGCTTCCTCTCACACTTAGGGCATACATCTATAGAACCCACTTCACCTCCCCCTTGAGGTCTAGGAACATTGATAGCAAATCCCCGATTGACATGAGGGTTTCCTCGGCCTTGATGAAATCTAGCACCCTTAGGGAACCTATTCTCCAATCGGGCCCTCTTGGCCTCGTGCCCCCTTCTTTTCCTCAATTTCTCCTCCTCCATTTGCTCAGCATAAGTCATCAACTGAGACAAATCCATATCTCCAATGAGCATAGCGGACCGACACTCCTCACTAACCAAGTCGGATACACCCATCACAAATTTGTTCATCCTTGACCTAGAGTCGGCCACCAAGTGAGGTACATACTTGGAGAGTTGGACAAATTTGAGGGCATACTCCCTCACACTCATAGCTCCTTGCTTCAAGTTCATGAACTCCACCAACTTTGCCTTTCTAAGCTCAAGAGGGAAGAACCTATTAAGGAAAGCAAGTTTAAACTCCTCCCACAACACCACATGGCCATTACCTTTCTCAGCCTTCCATTGATCAAACCAAATTTGAGCAACTCCCTTGAGTTGGTAGGCCGCCAACTCCGCCTTCTCACAAGCACCAACATCCATAATGGTCAAGATTTTGCATACCTCATCGATGAACTCTTGCGGGTCCTCATCCACCTTTGAACCATGGAAGACCGGAGGGTTCATCCTCATGAAATCTCTTACCCTTTCCCCCGGGGTGGTAGCTCGAGGAGCTTGGGCTCCTTGTTGCACTTGGTTAAATACCACTTGTGCAAGCATGGTGAGTGCATCACGGAGCTCACCATTGGTGGGTGGCTCTTCCGGTGATCGGGCCCGTCTTCCCCTCATGTTTGGCATGATGATCTAGCAATCCAAAGAACAAGCGTTAGGGGGAATCACCTTATTACACTCTAAGCACGACATAGAACATGAAAAAGGGAAACCTTTCCTAAAACGTTTTGTAGCCTCCCATTCATAGTCGTGGCGCGCTTCACAACCATGATTAGGACTCTACTCAACGCGATGTGTTGGAATTCGAGGATTTAACAACCTAGTGCTCTGATACCAAGCTTGTCACGACCCAAGCCTAGGGCCTAGACTTGACATGGCGAATGAGGAACCCGAAGGAACCCCAAACAAGCCTCTCAAACTTGTCATCACACTTCATCGGTCGCGGAAGTACATTCAACATTAAATAACGAAAAATAGGGACTAAGGGGAAACCATTTCAAAATAACATCATAGAATAAGAGCCAAGCTCATTTACAAAATACTTGTTCAACGCACACCTCTACATACATAGATAGGACGGGGGCCATGACATACTACCGGCTCCCCTCATAGTCAAAATACAATTGCAGGCTAAAGTCTCAAAACATAGGAGTAGGAAACATAGCATAGCCCTCGAATCATTGAGGACTCACCAACAAACTCGGATAAGCACCGTACTAGCCACGTGGATGGAGAGAAGGATCAACAGTAGCTCCGGTCCCTACGTGGTGACATCATGTAGACAAAATATGCGTTAGTACTTTGGAATGTACTAAGTATGCGGGGTGCAATACAACAATAGACAAGGACACAATCGAAATGCAAGAAATAGTTCCATAGGCATAATGAATAACAATATGAGGATGCATGATCAAAGTGAAGTCAAAACACGTTTAAGTAAATCTATACTAATAGTAGATATCATATGTGTGTGCATAAACCAACCAATCTATAACCCCAACTTAGGATGGGGGATGCCGTTCACACCCGGACACCTTGGTGGCAAGGTATAAACCCCTCACATGGTTGATGTTGGTCACACCCCAAGCATCCAAGGTGGTGAGATATAAACCTCTCACATGGTTCATGTTGGTCACACCCCAAGCATCCTAGGTGGTGAGATATAAACCTCTCACATGGTTGATGTTGATCACACCCCAAGCATTCTAGGTGGTGAGATATAAACCTCTCACATGGTTGATGTTGGTCACACCCCAAGCATCCTAGGTGGTGAGATATAAACCTCTCATATGGTTATCCGGTTCTTTTCCCCCGGACCGGGCATGGTCATGCAACACTTTATATAGGAAATTCCCATTAGGCTCTAATGCAATCTCATGTATGGAATGAACATATACACAAGCTTAGTTTGTCATCAACACATCTCTGAATGCCACACATCTCATAACTCAAGCCCTAAAGCATCAATTCATCAATTCTCCATAATTGGACATTTTGTCAAACACCTTGAAGGCATGTAATGGGATCAAAAAGCATGGAAAATAGGGTAGTAATTATGCAGCCAAACCAGTGAACAACCTACAACAACGCTCTTAACACCCACAAGACCACATGAAAATTCTTCACATCCATTCCAAATTTAGATTCGAGTTCTAGAGTCACAACATGCTCAAAACAATCACTTTTCATGTTTAAAATTCACTGTGTAGGAAATTTGTACAAGAAACAAGACTAATTTATGAATCTCAACTTAAACTATGAATTAGTGAGTAGAATAGAGTTTAGGCACTATGGGTGAAAGGACCCATGAGTTCAACACCACATACCTTGAGTTTTTATGAAGGTCTTAAGAGTGTCTTCAATGGAAGCTTGGAACTTGGAGCAAGAGTCTCTTCAATCTTGAGGAAGATTTTGGATTAGGGTTCTTGAGAGAAAAATGTGTTTAAGTTTGGGAGAGGTGTTTTGGGAAATGTTTTAGAGATGGGAATTGAATTAATGCTATATAGGAAATAACATATGCCCTTTGGAAAAACGGGTCCAACACTTAGAAAAAAAAATGAGGCGGATGAACAGTAACTTTGCTCTCTGGAAATTGCATTTCCTGCACGGACAGATTTTACGAAAATGGGCATAACTTTTTCGTCCGAACTCCGAATGAGGTGAAGCGAAGTGCGTTGGGTAGCTAACTCAAAGGGCTTTCCATGGATATATTATGGACCACCCAATTATTTGTTTCCTAGGATATATGCCCCTCCAAAGTAGACCCTCGAAAAAAGCTTCACTTGAAAATTTCGAATTTTGATACGGTTGCTCTAAAATTTGGGTTAGACCCATTTTTCACTCAATTTGACCCCCTAAACAAGAATATGAAGTCGGATTTTTGAAAAACGAAACGAATTTTTAGATATAGCTAAAACAAGTTTCCAGTAACTTCCGAAGCACATTTTTAGGAACTTTTTGGGTCATTTCATTTACCTTAAGCATGTTATCATACAGGTTCCTATCATGTCATATGAAGATCTAACACATTCAGACTATAGATCTAGCACATTTTGAAAAAAAAAATAGAACATGTATCAATTTTTATGCTTCTTATTCCATCATGCTTTCATTCTTTCTATCTACTTTACAATCCTACACATGCTAGTTCAACAGAAAAGTAAAATAGTCCCTTGAGGAAAAATAATATAGGCAAGTAAACCCCAAGGGAGGGTTATGAGTTGGGTTACTCAGACTTCACCCTATCACTCATAACCCATTTACCCCACCCCTACGAAAAATTGGAGCACTCAATGCACAAAAATGAAAAATAAAACATAGGGTGAAGCAAACTTATGGCACATAAGCGCCAATGACCCATCAAGAAGCGGGTGGGTACGGTTTCCTAGAACACGCTGGATCAGCAATTGGAATGCCATCAGTAGCGCCCTCATCAACATTGGGAACACCCTCAATAGTACTCCTTGAACCTGATGGACTAACACCTATCTCACGGGTCCTATTCTATCTACATCTAGCCAACGCTAAACTAAAAATTAATAAACAACTATCTAGAAAACTGCAAATTTAAGAAAAACTCCCTATATCGAAAGGTAAATTCCTATAGTTGGTTGGATTATACATCTTGCGTTGCCTCCCAAGCAGGGTTTGATTTAACATCGCGGCACGACGCAGACCCCTTGGTTACTCAGACTTTACCAAGACTCCATTCCTATATTACCTCATTTACACTCTCAGCTTGCCCCAAATAAACTTTTATCCTCTGGCTGTTCACCTTGAACTTTGTTCCTTCCTTGTTCTTGAGTTCAACCACTCCATGTGGAAATACATGGGTTACTCTGAATGGCCCGGTCCACTTGGTCTTGAGTTTTCCAAGAAACAAGCGCAACCTTGAGTTAAATAACAACACCAGATCATGGTACTTTGTCATCTTCTCCTTGTATAAGGCTGAACTCTTATATTCTTTTAGGTGAAACTCATCGAGCTCATTCATCTCATTCAGTATTTGACTTGAAGCGGCACCCCAATCTAAATTTAACTTCTTGAGTGCCCACATTGCTTTATGCTCCAGCTCTACAGGAAAATGACATGACTTCCCAAGTACAAGTTGGTAGGGGGACATACCTATGGGAGTCTTGAATGTAGTGCGATAAGCCTATAGAGCATCATCAAGCCTTCTTGACCAATTAATTAAGTTGGCGTTCACAGTCTTTGCAAGAATTTTCTTTATCTCTCTATTCGACACCTCAATTTTCCCACTATACTGCGGATGATAAGGAGTGGCTACATTACGACGAACACCATATTTTTCTAGCAACGCCTTGAACAACTTGATACAAAAGTGAGAACCTCCATCGCTGATAATTTCCCTAGGTGTACTAAATCTGGAGAAGATACTCTTTTTCAGGAATGCGGTGACGCTCTTTCCCTCATTGTTTGAAAGTGCAATTGCTTCTACCCATTTTGATACATAGTCAACCGCAACAAGAATATACTTCATCACGTGTGAACTCACAAACAAACCCATGAAGTCAAGGTCCCACACATCGAATAACTCAATCACCATTATCGGTTTCATAGGTAGTTCTTGTTTTTTTGAAATTCCTACTTCTCGTTGGCAACAATCACAAGACTTGGCGAAATCATGAGCATCTTGGTGGATGGTAGGCTAGTAATATGCACACTACAAGATCTTATGAGCAGTCAGAATACCACTATGGTTCCCACCAACACGTGATGAATGGCATGCCTTGAGTATACTCATCATCTCAACCTTAGGCATACAACAACGAATAATCCCATCAGCACAAACATGTAACAAGTAAGGCTCTTCCTAAAAAAAATTCTCCACATCAGACATGAACTTTTTTCTTTGGTGAAATGACATATCCGAAGGCACCAAATCACTCCTAATAATTAGCAAAATCTACGAACCATGGAATAAGGTCATAAGAAGCAACCAATAGCTTCTCATCAGGGAATGCATCATTAATCTCAGCCCCATCTCCTAACTTAAGCATAGATTCCTCCTCCAATCTGGACAAATGATCAGCGACTTTGATTTTTTGTTCCCTTTCTATCCTTACCTCAAAATCGAACTCTAGTAACAAAAGCACCCATCTAATCAACCTTGGTTTTGCATCTTTTTTAGCCATCAGATACCTCAATGCAGAATGGTCAGTATACAGTATGACCTTAGTACCAAGCAAGTAGGATCTAAATTTCTCAGATGCAAAAACCACATAAAGGAGTTCCTTTTCAGTCACACTATAGTTCTTTTGAGCCACATTCAGAGCTTTGCTGGCATAGTAAATCGGATGAAGAATCTTCTCTCGCCTCTGTCCTAATACCACACCAAGCGCCACTCCACTCGCATCACACATCACTTCAAATGATTGTCCCCAATCCGGTGAAATAATGATAGGTGCCGAAGTTAACTTTTCTTTTAACTCTCCAAATGCTCTCATACAAGCATCATCAAAATCAAACTTACACTTCTTTTTTAGTATCTTGCACAATGGGTGTGCAATTTTAAGGAGAAATCTTTTATGAACCTCCGGCAGAAACCTGCATGCCCAAGAAAACTTCGAACACCTTTTACAGATTTGGGTGGTGGAAGCCTTTCTATTACCTAAACTTTGGCTCTATCAACCTCAATACCTTTCTGTAAAATTTGATGACCCAGAACTATACTCTCTTTTACCATGAAGTGACACTTTTTTCCAGTTGAGCACAAGATTGCACTCTTCACACTATTTTAGTACCTCAGTTAAATATTTCAAACTATCATCAAACGATTCACCTATCACAGAGAAACCATTCATAAATACCTCTATCGTGCCTTCCACCGTATCTAAAAATATCGACATCATACAACGTTGGAAAGTTGCCGGAGCATTACATAACCCAAATGGCATCCGTTTGAAGGAGAAAGTCCCATAAGGACAAGGGAAGGTGGTCTTTTCTTGGTCTTCCAAAGCTATGGAGATTTGATAATAGCACAAATACCCATCTAGAAAACAATATCAGCCCCTTGCCAGCGAGACGATCCAGTATCTGGTCCATAAAAGGCATCGAAAAGTGATCTATTTTTGTCGATGCATTTAGCTTGCGGTAGTCCATACATACTCTCCACCCAGTCACTGGACTCATTAGAACAAGTTTGTTTTTAGCACTAGGAACCACAATAATCCTTTATTTCTTAGCTACACACTGAATAAAGCAGACCCAACCGCTTTTAGTAATGGGGTATATGTCCAGCATCCAACCATTTACTAATCTCCTTTTTCACAACCTCTTGCATAGGGGGATTTAGTCTCCTTTGAGGCTCAATACTTGGCTTATTGTCTGGCATGAGTTGGATTTTGTGAGAGCAAATGGCCAGGGAAATCCCAATAATGTCCTCAATAGTCCATCCAATAGCCCTCTTAAACCACTTCAGTACTGATACCAAGGCCTCTATTTGCCCTTTACTCAAGTCAGCAACAATGATTACAAGCAACATGCTATTCTGTCCCAAGAATATGTACCGCAAGTGGGATGGAAGAACCTTAGGTTCCAGTTTTTTAGGCTCATCGACAGATGGTTTTGCAGGTGGTGTGTCACGATTCTTTATAGCTAATTCCAACCGTTTTGGCTTGAAATGAAACTCGAACCTATCAAGTGCAACAACTAGCTCATCAGACTCATATATACCATCACTGTCAAAATTCATCATCGCCGCTGCTAGAGAATCAACCCCTAACCTTTCCTTAATGGATACCTCAGATTCTTTCCACATAATGTGATTCACCACGGATATCGATTTAAGATCACGTTCATACTTCATAGATCTACAGATGTTAAAAGTTACCTCCTCATTGCTTAATCATAACTTCATCTATCCTCTCTCCATATCGACCAAGGCACACCCTGTAACAAGAAATGGACTTCCTAAAATGATGGGAACCTCAAAATTAACCTTAAAATCTAATATCACAAAGTCCACCGAAAAGATGAATGACTCTAATTTCAAAAGAACATCTTGCAACACTCTAATGGGCCTCTTCACAATTCTATCAGCCATAAGTAAACACATCACATCGGTTTTGGAGCTTTTAAACCCAAATTCTTATAAATTGACAGTGGCATCAAATTAATGTTGGCACCCAAATCACACAGGGCCTTAGCAAAGTGCAACATACCAATGGTACAAGGAATAGTGAAAGATCCAAGATCCTCTTTCTTATGCACAAGTGACCTAGTAGCAATAACACTACAATGTTGTAACTTTTCTTCATCCTCAAAAATGACAACCCTCTTTTTGGTCACCAAGTCCTTCATGAATTTTGCATACCCAGGCATTTGCTCCAAAGCTTCTATCAACGGGACATTTATGGAAGTTGTTTCAACATTGCTATAAACCTGTGGTATTTTCCTTCTTCAGTCTTTTTCACCAACCTCTGTGGAAAAGGAGGTGATGGTCTAGGCATGGGAACAACTTTTTGGGTCACCTCAACTTCCTTTTCTATAGCATCTTTCGAATCTCCAGTAACCTTAATCTCATCAGCATCTTTCTCTACCACTCCTTCAACCTCAGACGATATGGGGGGGATCAATAGTCTATTTTCCTCTACGAGTAGTGACTGCCATACAATGCCCATCATTTTTTGGATTTTGGATGGTGTTGCTAGAATGTGTGCCAGGCTGACGTGGGTTCATAGTAGTGGACAACTGACTAAACTGTTGCCCAAGTTGCTTGATCGACACTACATGGGCATCAACTTTCTGACCAATCCTAGACAAATCATTATGCATCTCCTTCACATTTTCATCAGTTGTATCAAACCTCTTTATCATCTTTTGCATTATATCTTCAATGAGATTCATACTAGTACCACCCTCTTTATTACCAAATTCTCTATTACCAGGTGGAACATAAGGCCCAACTTTCTCATTCATGTTGTCATATATGTTTCGATTGTAGTTGTTATCACGATTAACGTTCCCATCCCAAACATAATTCCCCTCTTGGTTGTAGTTGCCCTAGTTCCGACCTTAGTTTTCTTGACCTTGGTGCCAATTATCAAATTGGAACCTTGGGCGTTGATTTGGAAACCCCCATCTGATCATTAACCAAATTCGCATCCTCCTCATAGTAACATTCCTCAACTTGCGGTGATGGAGTTCTAGTTAGATAATTTACCACATTCACTTGTTATGCACTCCCACTCACATGCTTCAGGACTAATCCAATTTCTGTCCTTATTTGAGCCATCACTTCACAAATGTCATCATTTGATTGACTTGGTGCAGTTTGGACAACAAACGTGCTCCTACCAATATTTGCCTTTCTGGTGCTCCATGCCTTATTTTTTTGTGAAATCCTTTCAAGTTTTTCAGCGATCTCCTCAAAAGTGCACTCACCATATGATTCTCCAACAATGGTATCTAACACAACCCTTCTATTATCATCCTGTCCTGTGTAGAAGTACTCCTTCAATGACTCATCATTTATGTGGTGATTCAGAACACTCCTCATGAACCCAGTGAACCTATCCCAAGAACTGCTTACCGACTCTCTGGGTAGTGCCATGAAGTTATTCAATTTATCCTTAAGATTTAATTTCTGGGACACCGGAAAATACCTTTCTATGAACACCTTATACAGTCGGTCCCATGTATAGATCAAATTATATGAAAGCTTAAAAAGCCATACAATAGCATCACCAATCAACGACAGTGGGAATACTCTCAAACCTATAACATCCATATCCAACTCTGGTCATCCTACACAAATCTTACAAATAGTTGACAATTTATCCATGTGAGCATATGGATCTTTCGAAGCCAACCTAGCAAACAACCCTCTTATCGTAAGCATTTGTATAAGACTGCTGGTCACCACAAATGTATGTCTTATAGGTAGAAGAGGGAGAACAATAGGCCCATCTTATCAAACTAAATAATAGACAACCTTGTAGTTATCATGAAACCTTGGTACTGGCGAATTCTGCACCCTTTCTTCATGTTTGATTAGATTACCACCATGAACCTGAGCAGGCACATTAACAACTCTAGGAGGCTACAATTCAACTCCATCTCCTTGACCCTCCACGATTGGATTATTGTGTACCTCTAGATTTGCCATTTTTCTCAAAAAAAATTCTTAGTTCAGGATCGTAGTGGGTCAAGGGTTTGCCTTGACTCTATGTACTTGGCATACACTAGAGTATAAACCTGTAGGAAACAAAAACAAAAAAAAATGTAAAATCAGGAAATACTTGACTAAAATTCAACAATGTAGTTTGTTTAATCTAAAAGTCGTATTCCCCGGCAGCGACGCCGAAACTTGATACGCTCAAATTACACCTCCCTAAAGAAGCATAAGTGATCGTTAGGTGAAATGATCTAATGGACCCGTGTACTTGTATGTTTTTGCATTGTGGATCCTTCTACTTAACTCCTCACCAAATAAACCCTTAAAGTCAATCAAAAGATGATTTTTAAACCCTTTATATCATGTGTGTAGTCCACTATCCCTTAAATAGATGACATGTCAAATCCATATCACATAAACTAATAACACATCTTAGTTATCTTTATTAACTATTTTTAAAAATTATTAATCAAATATGAAATAAAAGGTAAAATAATTCTTTAAACTAAATTCTTATTTCTGTCACCTTCCCCCAATTTCTGCCCACCTCTCCCGACTAACAACCACCATCACTACCACCACTTACACCCTCATAGTATCTTTTTCATCCATTTGAACTTGTCTTCATACAAAAAAAGATGGTTTCTTCCATGTAACTTGTCTTCATACAAAAAAAGAGGGACATTGAAAATGAAAGTATTGAAAAGAAAATCTTGAATCTTAAATTAGATCTAAATTAATCTCTATTTGTTTCCTTTTCTTTTCCTTCCTTTGTAAGCCTTTTGTATTTGAAAATTTTACTCTTTAATTGTGGTATTTAGTGAAACTAAAATGATTTTTTTTTTGAAAAAAATAAAAAATAATTGGGTCTACTAATGGGGTGGGGTGGCTGAAAAAGTGAGTTGAGGCAAAGATGGAGTAAGGGAAAGTTGAAGCGTTAAAGAGGGAGTTGAGGCGGATATGGGGTTGGAGATGACCGAAAAAGGGGGTTAGGGCAGATATGGGAGGTGAGGGATGACTGAAAAGAGGGATTAGGGTGGAGGGTGGGCTGAAAAGGAAGGTTGGGGTAGGGATAGGGGTGGGGGATGACTGAAGAAGGTAAGCTGAGGGGAAGAAGAAGACTTTTTTTTATAAAAAAAAATTATTATTTTATATTTTTGAAATTTAAATATGTTCTTCACTTGCCTTTACATGCGTGTTACACTCTCTCGCCAACTCATTCATTTTAATGCCACATAAGCATGGTCAATGGTCAGAAGGTTTTGATATACTGTGTTTTAATGAGTTAAAGGGTTCAAATAATAATTGGTTGAGTAGAAGGGTCCATAATACAAAAGCATACAAGTAGAGAGGTCCATGAGTTCATTTCACCCCGATCGTTATCAAGTAAAGAACCCAATTTGAGGGTTGAGGTCGATCCCAGGAGGGATATAGTTTAGACTTAAACTTAACTAACAATTATCTCATTTTAGTCAAACTATTTTCGAGAAAAGTAAACAGGGAGTTTTGTAACTAAAGTAACAGATTGTTAATTTGAATCAATAAGTAACAAGTAAGGAAGATTCATAGTTTGAGATATCAATATAAGATGGAAACTAGGGTATATGTGTTCCCCACGAGCTCTTAACGCAGTAATCCTAATAATAGTAATCATATCCTAGTGTTTGACATGCAAGGCCGATAAGTTATGTATCCCTACGTGATTGGTAATCTTAGTAGGAACTTTCACTCACGACTTGGTAAATCTATGAGTGTGTGCTTTACTAACCCTTACCTTCACCCCAGATTAGTCATTATGTCAACTTAGTTGGGTATTCACCCTCAAGTCAATTGATTAAAGTCAGACTATTAGATAGCAGCAAATCCTTAACTAAATCTATGTTGTTTAATACTTTTCTCATTCCTTACCCCCTTGGTCAGGTAAGTTGGAACGAGGCGAGTTTTAGCGGTGTACACCGCTAGAAAGACTTCTAAACGAAAAGATTAACAATACATGCATAAACACTATTCAAAAACTACTTAGTTATTAATCATACATTGTTAATTGCTCATGGTTCCCAAAACCCTAGTTGTGGATTTAGATACTAATGCTTGAGAGTTCACAATTCGTAATTAGGTTAAAAGAAATCATGAACTTATAATTAGAATAGATGAAAGCCGAAATCTTGAATTGAAAATTCAACTTGCAATTACATAAATCAACTTCCGGAAATTAAATTGCTAAGAGTTTGCAAAATAATACCTAAAGAACAAAAAAAAAAGTCTACAATAATGTCTAACTCCAAAAAATAGAAATTACAACCCATATTTATAGAGTTTAAATACTAAACCAACTAGGAAAGAAAAATTAGTCTAGGACACAGTTTTTACTAACGAAAGGATCTACGGACCGTGGTTTGACCTACGGTCTGTGGGTCGCCTCCGTGGTTCAGGTACTGGAACTCCATATCTCTTATTAGATCGACAGATATGCAAGATGATCCGTCACTCGACCTACGATATATTATTGCTTATGTGGTTCCACACTTGGTTAGAATTCCCTGAACTTCACCTACGGGCCGTCACTAGACCTACGGTCCGTGGTTGGCTTCATTGGTTGTTGCTGCTGCCAATTTAGTCCTGTTTTCTCTCAACCGCTTCCGAACCAATTTCCTGCAAAATATTACATAAAAACATTATATCTACTAACAAAATAGCCCAAGACATACACAAACTCTAAGTGAAATGCATCAAAAATACCATAAACTCACGATATATCATATATTAGTGATAGTTGAGGTAATTATACATGCTAGAATTGCATTTTCAATTACAATTCATCAATTAAACCTCAACTACTAATTGAACCCTTTCAAATCAACAATTAAATCAGTAAATACTAACACTCATAAGTTAATTTAAGCATTCAATCACATAATCACACCCCCAAGAATGGGGGTTTTAACTACACATAGTAAAGAGCAAGAAATAGTTACCAAGTTTTCCATTAGTTTGGGTAACAATCTACAAGTCTTCCAAGTTCTTGAATTAAGTTCCAAAATAATAAAATCCTAAATATCTACTTAAAGACTTAAAGAACAGTGTTAGGGATCAAAAACCCAATGTAGGGACTCTCAAAAATTCAGAACTATCACTCAAAACTTCAGATCTCTGCAACTCTCTTTTCAAAATTGCATTTATACTATTTCAGATTTTTAGTTTCTGAGCCATTCAATGAAATAAGTCGGGCATCGCCGACCTAGTCGGCGATGCTCTAAATGTTCCTTCCATCGCTTTCTTGGCCTGACATTTCACCCTCTATTTGTTGTAACTTTAGGCGATCGAGGTCAAGCTTGCCGACCTGTTCGGTGCTGCGCCAAGTGCTCCTTCTTCTTATCTTTTGACTTGCCTTTTTGCCAGTCACTCTATAACTTTAGGCGACCAGAACGTCCTTCGCTAATCCAGTCGGTGATTCACTGATTTACCCTTTCAATCGCTGAGTTGTCTTTGTCAAAGGGCTAGCCTGCTGGAACTTTTAGTGATCATCAGTCTTTATTTTCTTTAGCTTTTTCGCTCTTTTTTTGTCCGGTAATGTCCTTGCCTCGCTCTTTTGACTTCATTGCTGAAAAATAGCATTTAAACATAAGTTTAGATCATAAATAGGCATTTAGGACGTTAAAACTCTAGATATTAAGCCTTAAATGAGTCAAAATCCCCGACTCATCAATATATCATACCAATAGTTGATCGATTAAGATGCGTCATCATCCCCTTTTATCGAAATCATATTGTGCACATGCATTGACATGAGAATGTGTATAAGTTGGTCACATGGAAATTGTTTGGGCTGAGATTGTGAGATGTTATGATTATAAGTTGGGCACACGGAGATTGTCCATGCTATGGATTGTTTGATTTTATGATAGTGCTTTGAGATCATCTACACAGACACATAGAGATCGTCTGTGTCGGTATATGGACCTCGCGAGTCTCTCATGGGTCATGAACTCTTGATGTATTTCCAAGAAGTATTATGTATATACGGTTGAGAGAGTACTTGGTATCTGAGGTATATCATTGCATTGCATCTCATTACATCTTTTATTTGTATTTTCTTATATATTTATTGGGTGATTGGACATTACATGATATTTGATTACCCCTATTTGATGAAATTTGAATGATAAGTATAATGTAGACTTATAAAATTAAAGGATGATTTTCTTAAATATTATTTTTACTTTTTTTTTAACTGTCGGTCTATGAGACATATTGTGTACACGTGGTTTCATACTCATACTACACTTGTTGCACACTTTTGTGCTTCATATTCAATTCTGCATACGAGCACATCTTGTGCAACTTTTCTTTAGTCTGAGTTTGGAGTATCTTGGAGTTGTGGTAAGTTGTATGACTGTTTCGCAAGTCACACCTCCCTCTATCTTATTATTTATTTTGTTGTTTTAGTATTCAGATAGGATTCCTCTTATGTTTATACTTGTCATTTTAGTTTCAGACTTGTACCATATTTTAGAAGCTCTTTTGTTTATGACACCAAAGTCTTGGGTAGTATTTTACCTTTCCGCATTTCGTACTTATTAAAAAACTTAGTGTTTGAGATGTTCTACTTGTTGTTTATCCTTTAACCTTAATTATTTAGTTAAAAGTAGTAGGCTGGCTTACCTATCGGTTGAGAACATAGGTGTCATCACGACATGTGAATTTTGGGTCGTGACAGAAGGGGATAAAAATGAAATTTTCTTTGTGCAAGAATTTTGGACATGATAAGAAAGGATGTCCAATTGCTGTAAGTTTTGCTTTATATTTTTCAATTTTATTAGTGAAATTTATTTTGTCAATACTTCTGAATTCAATTTGGAATATTATGTATGTAGACAAATGGCTATAATACTGGAACTTCAACTACAAGAATTGCTACAACACCTGTTAGTAGAGTTGACACTACTTTAGAAGCTTATACATGTGTAACTATTGGTGTAACTACTTCAACAGCTGCTCGAAGTGCACGATGTAATGGTGGAAGTGTTGGTGCAACTACTAGAAGACCAACCACTACTTCAACAACTACTTAAAGGGCAACAACTACTGGTGAAAATGTTGGTGAAACTACTAAAAGACTAACTACTACTTCAGCAACGGCTGAAAGGGAAATAACTACGGGTGGAAGTGCTACAAATATTTCTGTAAATTTTGCAAATGTTACTCAACCAACAAGTCAATTTATTACTCAACAGTCAACTACTGGTACTAGTGACTCAAAGAGGAGTAGTAAAGTTAAAAGAGGTGGTGCAAATCCTGGATATAAGAGTCCAAGAACAACTGGTAGTGTCATAAAGAGCGTAAGTATTTTAATTTAAGGACCTTTAGTTTGATTCTATAGAATCTCTAACTGATATTATTATTGTCCTTTAACAGTTTGGAACTACTGATACATTGTTACATAGTGCTATATTGAAGATTTCAGCGCCTACCAATATTGATCTTGGTTACAAACCCAATGGGCTAAGGTGGAAGGGTGGAACTGCAGTTACTCAAAGGCAACTACAAGAACAAAGTTACAAACGAGCCAACTCTTCTACACGCACTCATGCCACTACAAGCACCCAATCCAAAAGAACTCACGTCACACCAGTCATGCAGTCCACACCAAGCACTCATGACACATAGTATTTCATAGTAAAGACTCATGTTTTGTCTAGCTTAATTCTCAATGGCATTGTCTATGATATTTTTCAGTTGTAATGTTAAACTTTTTTTTATTTTAGTTTACTTTTCATCTATTGTGTTAACTTGCTATGACAAACAAGTTATATTTGTTTATGAATTTGTGGATAGATAGCCATAAGCCTTAAACTGGATATTTTTATTACATTATATTTCATTACCATAGTACTCAAATGAAAAAAAATCATCAAGACATCTTAAATACAAAAGATAGAAACCAAATGACAACAATCACAACAACATTGATATCAATACTAAAGCTTGATCTCCCCTGTCTCTCTTGCCTTCCATGTCTTTCCTTCTTGCCTACCTTCCATGATCAACATTTGTTGATGGATTCTTCATGTAGTATTATTTTTGGTATGTAGGATCATTCATATCAGCCTATCGGAAAAAATCACATCTATTACCATTTCAGTATTATTGATAGCCCCTAAACATTCTTCCTAAATTAGTTGATGTTTTTGACATCTTAGGTTCAACATGAAGCCTATGATGTTAAAAATGAAAAGTCATTGTGAAGAACAAGAAAATTGAACGAGTAAAAAAATAAAGTAAAAGATCGACTAGGCTTGATCGATTGTGGATAACAAGAAGAAATTTAGAGAGAGATAAATGAGTGAGAGATAACAAATTTGGGGAGTTTGAAGAGGAAGATGTGTAACGACCCTAAAAATGAACAAGTGAAACTAGAGCCTAACGTGTTTGTGTTTGTCATGAGGGTTGATGTTGTTGTATGTTGTCCTGAGCTTTGGTTGAGGAGTTTAGGGGTCCAACGTCAAGGTACGACTCCCCAAGGACCACCCTAGGGGTCCTTGAGAAAGACCCTTAGTCTAACCCCCAAGCACCTAAAGAATCACAAAAGTTGGCCAAAGTTTCATGACCTACGGATAGGGTTCACGACCCATAGGTTTATCCACGCCCCGTGGATGGCCTCCATAGGTCATCACCCCCAAAACCATGACACATCCCTATATCACGGACCAACAACATGGTCCGTGAATGGATTCACGGTCCGTGAGTCCAGGGCTCGTGAATGGTACTTGTAATCTATCAAGGGAGACGACCAACTTAGGGGGGGGGTGAAGTGGTAAATTCACCCCAAGTCCTAATTAGTATGTGGACGGTTATTTTAAGGTATTTTAAGAGTATTAAAACACTTACTTAGATTTCATCTCTCAAATCAAAACCCTTTCCTCCTAAAAAGTTCTCTCTAGAAACTCTATTAGAGATCAAGATCAAGTTCAAGATAAGGTTGGGGATTTCAAGGTGATTCTTCTTCAATTTCGTGGGATTATTCAAGTATAAAGTATGGTGATCCTTCTTATAGGGTTAGCTTTCACCCTAGAGTCAATTTCAAAGAAGTTTCAAAGTTTTCAAGTTCATGAAAAACCCTAGGTTTTTACTCAATCTCATGGGTTCTTGCATCAATAGTTTTCAAATGACAAGTTATGATTATATAGATGTTTAATTGATGATTTAAGATGAAAAACTCTATGAACCCATGGTTTCTTTCAAATCCTAAATTGTGACTTATGAAGTGGGTTTGTTGATCATGAATGAATGTTAATGGATTTATACTTAGATTGATTTAGATTGTTGAATTGTATCATCATCTAAGCCTAATTATGGTGAATTGTTGGTGAATTGAGGATTGGTGATCATATCCTTGAAAGGGCAAGTTTGACCTAATTTCATGTTAATGTAGAATTGTGCTTCAATTGTTGATCCACTTGAAAGATGGAGGTGTTTACTTACTATGTACATTGTGATCATGGCCTTGAAGGCATAGTGTGATGAATTGAAGTATTATCATGATGTTGTATAATGTGAAGGATTTACATGTGATTCAATGATAGAATGATGATCTTGTATTCAATGTATTTGTGTTAGTATTTCTCAATTTGACACTCATGAATGAAAATGATGGAATGTGAAGGGTTCCTATAATGTGAATGTTGATTCTAGAATTGGTAGGAATTTATGCATTCCTTTCATACATGAGTGATGAATGTGTCTTGATTTGATGGCTAAGAATTAATAGGCTTTATGCATTCTTTTCATAAATGATCTAATGTAACGAAAACTCTAGAATCAATAGGCTAGTGGCATTACTTTTAGGAGTATAAGAATGTAATGAGGGACCATGAATCGATAGGCTTATAGAATTCCTTCTTTGCTAATGATGTATCATGGGTCGATAGGCCTATGGCATTCCTCTCTAATACACTAATGTAATGTGAATTAAATAATCTACGGGAATGTAGGCTAAGCATCGAGTGGATTTGGTTAGATGGAAACTCTCCCAATGTTAGGTTAAAGTTCCAATGAACATCTTCCTATCCCATAACTATGTGCCCACATATGATATTAGCTAGCGGATTCCATCCGATCTAATGTTAACCGGTTTACCTTAGGCAAATAGACCAACCCTTACGATGTGGGATAGTACATCGGATTCCATGATCTAGCTCTCATAGTCTATGTCGGTTAAACGCTTATTCCCATCATGTGAGATGTGCACTCTAGTTACTTGATAGGTACTACAAAGTGTAGGTAGTAGTTTGGGATGCTATTTATACATTGCGCAAGTAGGCTTTGAAGGGTCTATAGTGAGTTCTCTAAGTCTTAATGACTAAATTTATGAAAGTCCTCTAAATTTATGAATGTGTCCTAAATGAACCTAATGAAGAATGTTGGTTTAAATGCTTAAATGTAAAAATGCATGCGATACTTGGATCATATTATGAGTTACTTCCTTGTCATGTCTATTGTATATGAATGTGCCTTGTCTAGGGTGACTTCAAAGAAGTACTTAGTGTGAGTAGTAGTATGGGATGCTACTTGAACATTGCACAAGTATAACTTAGAGTTGTCTTAGATGTTGGTCTTAATGTGATGATGTGATTCATGTAATATTTGTGTCTCTTAAATGCTTTGTTGTGTAAAGGTGGAACAGATGAATGGTAAGTTCACTTTTGGTGACTTTGAGGTGGTGCCTTAGTGTGGGTGGTGGTTTGGGACGCTATCCATACATTGCACAAGGTATAGCTTGAGGGTTACTTGAGGTAGAGGTTCAAGGTGAAGGTAAAGGGTTATATGTGATTTTGCTCAAATGTGAATTGTGTGACTTTGTATGTTGGTGGTGACTTATATTATGCCTCTCTTGTATCAATGTTCATGAAATTTTACAAAAATGGCATAAAGCATGACTTTCAACAAAATGCCCCTTTTAAAGCATATTTTTGCGTGGTCATCATACTTAGTGCATTTATGTGTGCTAACCCATATTTCTTTACTCTTATGAAGTGTAGGGATTGACACTCGATTTGATTTTCTATAGTGAAGCTTTTGATTAGAGTTCTCGCAGGACCTCTTTTGGTATTTCCTCATATGTCTAGGACAAGGACTCTATGTTTCTAGTTTTTTTTTTTATGTTTTAAGACTTTTGTCTATACTTCAATTGTAAAGGGTCGTGACCCTATATTGTTAAAGTTGTCTAAGATGGCCATATGAGACTTAGTATTCCGATGATTTATAATTGAGTTTTTGATAGTTTGGTTTTGAATAAAGTTTTTATTCCGCACTATTTCTATTTGTCAAATGCAATGAATGAGCTAAGTGACTTGTATTAGACCCCTTCGGGGTCAAGTACGTCGTGTTATGACTAGGGGGTGCTCTCGGGTCGTGACAAGATGACTGATGTAATAGCCAAAAATGACTGTTATTAGCTTTTTAAAAGCCTATCACACTTTTAAAGTGAGTGTAATTCACGCACTTGAGTTGTTTTTGCCACATATGATGACAAGTTAGAAAAAAAGGGGTTTAAAATGTCATGTTTCAGTGGGTTTGAGGGTTCAGTTGACAAAGTCGTGAATAAAAGGATGGCAGGCGACAAATGGAGCCAAGTATAGGAGCCTCCTAGACCATTCCGCCTTTATAAAATACGTTTGTCTTTAAAACAACATGTAGCTTATGAGATTTAAAAAAATTATTAATGCATTGCTTGATTATATTGGATTTATAAGATACTATATAATTTTTGTCTTTAGAGATAAAGGCTAGATCAGGAACTTAAAGTTAACATGAAGTAATAGAAAAATTAGTTACTCCCTTCATCCATTTTTATTTGTCATGTTGTGTTTTTTGAAAGTCAGTTTGACTAATTTTCAAAGTTAAATTAGATTAAATTAATTTAATATTTTAAATAAAAAAAATTAGATATTCAAAAACTATAAAAAGAGTACTATAAATTACTTTTTTTTTTTTGCATATTACTATGATAAAAAAATACATCATAAAATATTAATGAAAATTGTTTTTATAGTTTTACCCTAAAAAAAGGAAACTATGACAATCATATCATATATAATATATTTATATAAAAGAGAACCTAGGTCCGCCTACGTGGCGCCACCACAAGCAATAATTTCCTTTTAAATTTATTTATCTCCAAAAATACCCTTCCCCTTTCATGAAAAGATGTGACTTTTATGAAAAGTTGTGACTTTTATGAACATTTGCGACTTTTATGAAGAGTTGCGACTTTTATTCCAAAGAGTTGTGACATTTTCGATAAGGCACAAAAAATATTTGTTCACACTGCCCTTTATGTCTATAAATAGAGGGATTTCCTCTCATTTTAAAACAACGAAAATTCTGAACTTCTTCTTCTTCTTCTTTTGCACAATTAAATATTTGTGTACTTTGCTCCTGTTGAGTGGCTCACTAACACCATTGTTTCTGTATCAATACACTTGTGAATAGAATCGTTCCATCCTGAGAGGATCTATTCCTTCAAACCTCGGGTACTAGAGGGGAATAATTTTCTTAAGGGGACATTGTCCATTCAGCGGGCTCATTTTTTCCTTTCTGTTTCATTCTATTGTTATAGATCCTGGTATATTTTTAACAATCATTAATTTGTGCTTATGATATTAATTGTTATTTTTGAGTACATGTTTTAAACGTTGTTATTTATGTTTCCGTAAAGTTATTGGTATAATCGTTAGTATAAATAAAGATTATAGAAAATTTAATATCACATGTTGATGTTCATCTAATTTCCCAAAAATATCAAATAGTAACACTTTCTAGAGGCAAATGATAAATTATAAAATCAAATTAAAGATGATTGATTGAAATAAATGATAAGATGTTATAATTATCATTTTCCTTTATATTATTAATGTTCTTTACTACGTAATCAGACAACATAATGTTTTAGCTTTAATGACTGATATGTTTTAAGTATTATTTTATAAATTTTGTAATATCAAATTTTCGTGTGAAGCGCGGGTAGTTTTACTAGTATATATATATATATATATATATATATATAGAACCTTATGTCCGCGTACGTGGTGCCACTACAAACCAGAATTCCCTTTTAATTTATTTATTTCCAAAATTAGTCTTCCCTTTTTATGAAAAGTTGTGACTTTAATGAAGAGTAGCAACTTTTATGAAGAGTTGCAACTTTTATGAAAAGTTGTGACTTTTATGAAAAGTTGCGACTTTTATGAAAATTGCAACTTTTATGAAAGGTTGTGACTTTTTCGAAGGGTTGCAACTTTTTCAAATAATTGTAACATTTCCAATAAGGCATAATAAATATTTGTTCACATTATCCTTTGTTGTCTATAAATAGAGGAATTTCCTCTCATTTTAAAACTACAAAATTTTTGAACCTCCTCCTCTTCTTCTTTACAATTAAATATTTGTATACTTTGATCTTGTTGAGTGACTCACTGACCATTGTTTATGTTACAGATTTTGGTATGTATTTTTATCGTCATTAATTAATACTTATGCTATTAAGAATAAATGATAAGATGTAATGATTTTCATTTTCCTTTACATTATTAATGTTTGTTACTATGAAATCTTGTATGTTAGATAATATAGTGTTTTAGTTTTAATGACTAAAACACTAATTTTAGTAGTTAAAAATGAAAGGAAGTAGTATATGAATTATCTAATTGAAGGACGCCTGCAATTATGTAATAATCCAAATATAAGAAGAAAAATTGAACGACGCCAACAAATAGCAATTATCTGATCCATGGAGCTGAGTGGAACAAACGGACTCCGTAACAGCATTTGCGAAAACTGAGAATTACGTCAAATCACATACGCTATTTATTCATCATCAAGTTCAAGCCGCCGTGACATTAGGGAACAAAATTAAATGCCTTGAACGAGGTATCATCTGTAATTCAATGCAAAATCATTTTCGATAACACCACAGCACTATTCTCTAGATGAATTCTCCGGCGACTCTCCGATATCTCAGCCCTAGTTCGAGCTTTAGGAAACCTAATTCCTTTGGTAAACAGTTAGTATTCAACATCAAGTTGCCTTCAAACTGCAAATTTCCGCCCAATCACAACTGTTGTTTCAAATTGATAACTGCTAACACTTCCTTCAAAACCGAGGTTCCGGTTCGGAGTAATCGAATACGAGCTTCTTCCAATGATTCTCAATCTCAATCAGTACAGCGACAAGGGAGCTTTGTGGAGTTCATCACTTCGGAGAGAGTAAAAGTTGTGGCAATGTTAGCCTTGTCTTTGGCTTTATGTAACGCAGATCGAGTTGTCATGTCAGTCGCTATAGTTCCCCTATCTCTTTCTCATGGTTGGCGTCAATCTTTTGCTGGCGTTGTTCAGGTACTTTCATTAATTTTTTTCTACTCCACACCCTATTTCTTCACCAATTCAATCAATTACATTCTGAAATATTCTAGTAAATAAATTTGGAAATTGCTCACATGGATGGTTGTGGATTTAATAAGAGTAAATATACATATTTTTATGAATATAGGTTAAAAAGTTTATCTCTTATATCTTACGTCAAACTTAGTAGAACATCATATCTTAAATTCATGACCGCTCCAAGTGTGGATACGTTAGAGTGCTTGTATATAAACTTGCAAGTTCAAAATTTTGGCTTGGAAAATGAAGTCCACAAGTTCATTGGCCAAGTTGAAGAAGCATTCTCTTGACTAAAAGAAAGAAAGAAATAAGTCAACTAGGATGATTCTGTCTACATTGGCTAGTGTCAAAGCTGACTTTCTTTGATTTTCATCAGCAATGCGAGTCAATCAACCTTTTCTCCTTTTACTTAACATGGTTTTTCGTCTCCTTGATTGCTTGAAGAGATCCAAGCTTAAAATGAATTATTATGTGACCTTTTCGATGATATCAAGTCACTAATCTTTTATGTTGCTAACTTTTTATTTGAAATATTATAGGGTGGATCTGCTGTAAGAAAAGTTCGCTTTGATACATAAATTCAATTTTTACCTCAGATCCTAGGCGTCTACCTAGTTAGGATTCAAGTCAGAGCTCTTGTAAAAGTATCGTCAAGGTGTAAAGAAGAGGGAGGGTTTATATGAAGTAGATCAGTTAGTAGATTTCCTAGGGTCTTTGTATTCATGACTTCTTGCCTTGTAATTTTTGTTTGGTTGCGAGCATTCCCTCATTGCAGATGAATACCACTTTACCATTTTCAAAAGTAAAATAAAATATCATCAAGGTTTGGAAATGCTTGTCTTATATGAGAATCTGATTTCATTAATTTTAGTTCCAAAGTTAATTTTCTAAAAGGAAAAAAGGTCATGTCCTCTGTTTTAGTCTAGGTTTATCAAAACCGTCGTAATAGATTTTCATCTAACATTTTATGCTTTCTGTTCACTTCTTTCCTTTCTTTTCTTCTGGGTGGGGTGGGGGTGTGAATGGGAGGAATTAAATGTGACAAAATCTAAGGGCACAAATCTGATATTCACATGATCTGTTTTAACAATCTATGAAAGCTAACAACTCATAAATCAAATTCAAACGAGCACCTTCCCCATGTCCCACCACACCATATAAAATCCGTGGAGGGTGTGGGGGAGAGCTTTCTTAATTTCCTTCTCAAGGTCCAATGGCTCACATGCAGCGGCACCTCACATTGGGCAACCAACATATGGTAAATGCCAAAAACTTTTCATAGACTTATATTGAACACTTTCAACGTATGCGCTATAAGTGCTAAAAAACTTCTCATAAACTTTTAGGTAGAGAAGGGCAATAAATCCCAACCAATCGAACTCATTTGGATTGGACAGTTGCTGAAAATTGTTATTTCTTTCGGTGCTCTTATTTTCTGATGTGAAAATTTGAAAACTAAACTATTCTCTCCCAAAAACCTGATGTTGGACATCTAAATGCAGTTTGAATTTGATTGTGTGAGTCTTTTATGGTAAAGCATTTTCCTGATAAATATGCATTTCTTGAATTGAGCCAAAGAACTAGATTTTCAAGGTACTGACCAATTTCTGAATTCATGTGTTACTATAGTAGCTATAATAACATATGAAAAAAAATCTTTGACTTGAAATGAAAGAAATCGACTAACAAATCATGTTTCCACTTCTGTTCTGACCTTGCATTTGATATTCAGTGTTCTGATTGATAAATAGTTACTAATGGCAGTCATCATTTCTCTGGGGATACCTGATCTCGCCAGTAGCCGGGGGGACTCTGGTGGATTACTACGGAGGTAAGTTAGTGATGGCATGGGGTGTGGCTTTATGGTCCATGGCGACACTTCTAACTCCTTGGGCAGCAGAAGCATCATTATGGGCATTACTTGCCATAAGGATGCTGCTAGGAATTGCCGAAGGGGTTGCTCTTCCTTGCATGAATAATATGATTGCAAGGTATTGAAGTCAAGAAACTTTTGAATTTATAATATGGTCTCTATACTAAATAGTTGTGATAGTAGTCTGTAGAACTGAAAGATCTGGTTTAACATGTTGCTTTAAAACTGGTGCTTTTCCCTGTAGATGGTTTCCTCCTACTGAGCGCTCAAGGGCTGTCGGACTTGCCATGGCTGGTTTTCAGCTTGGAAGTGCTATTGGACTTACCTTTTCTCCTATACTTATGTCACAAGGTGGCCTATTCGGACCATTTGTGATATTTGGCTTGTCCGGATTCCTATGGGTTTTAGTGTGGGTTTCTGCTACCTCTAGTACTCCTGAACATAGTCAGCAAATATCCATTCATGAATTGAGGTATATACAGAACAAGGGGCAGATACACACTATTGTTGAGGGTAAATCAAAAACAAGTAAAGGGATCCCTCCTTTCAGGCGTTTACTCTCCAAACTACCGACATGGTCTATAATTGTTGCAAATGCCATGCATAGCTGGGTACGCATATATATCTCTAATAGTATAATTATAACTCTATGAATGCAAAACTGTCTACTTCTGTGCTAGCTTGCTTAATTTTATAGAGGTGCTAGTCTACAGTTCCTTATCTTAGTCCATATCTTATTGGATCAAGAATTTGTAAAGCACCATCATATTAGGTGTAAATATTACAAGTTATTGATATCCTGAAGGAAATTCACTTTGTTTCAAATTATCGAGTTTCATAACATGCTGAAGGTACTTATATGTCTCCTCTTAGTGCAATACATATTTACAATAGATCCTTGCGGTCAAGCCTATCCCCGGACACCACGCATAGCTAGAGCTTTAGTGAACTGAGCTGCCTCTTCTATTTCTAAATATCTGTCGACGTCTTTTGGTTTGCTAAATTTTAAAAATTGTGAGCAAGTCTCATGCCTCTAGCCTAGACACTAGGCGGCACCAACACTCGATGCCTTCGCTGGCCCGAACGAACCCATATCATGGCATAAACATAGAACATACATCTAGACATGAGCAGAATGCATAATTTAAAAGAACTTGAGGGATTCGTTTAACATAAGGGAATAAGTCTTGTAAATAAAGTATTTTTCATAAATTATTGTTTAAGTTTGTGAAGTAGCACGTAGGTCAAAACTGGAATATAGGTCATAAGAGTATACTAACTGACCATCTATAAAGCCTCTAACATGACTGAATAAACTCTTTATCGGGACAAGGCTCCCTGCCTAGCCATACGCTTAACCAACCGAATGGACTTACTATATAGTCTAAGAACTAATGGAACGCACCAAGAGCTGAAACATAAAACTTAACATTCTGCTCGACCATCTTGAATACCTGATTCTACATCATTTAATATGCAACGCCCTCGACAATAGGTAAGTACATATGGAATTGAACTGTATGTAAGATGGCTTAATGAAACATGATGTGAACTGCATAATTGAAGATCATGAGTAAAACATAGAGTAAACGGATCATAACTCAAAAAGAGGTCTTTTCTTATCATAATGTACTCTACTTCTTAGGTTAACCCGACATAACCACCATGGAAACACATGGAGTCTGATCTCGGCCTGATTAACTAAGTTGCCTCATACCTTGTTGGATATGAGACGTACATAAATGATTTGCTAGCAAACGATCCATACATGCTCTTCGGAAAACATGAGGATTTACCCAAATCAATGAAATGATCCTAAACGTACCGCGGCAAATGTAGTTCCGGGCATTCATTATTTGAACTCATCCTTCTCAATGTTAACCATTACTCCAAAAACTTGCCTTGAATAGCTTTAAGCTCATATATCATAATTTGGTGTAATGCCCATGAAAAAAATGTGTAGCTTGGAAACCCCATAAGTCATGACGTGAATCATGTGTATATATTGTAGAGGTTATGAGAGATACATGTTTGGCCTAAAATCCCATAAGCCATAGTTCATAAATCATATTGTTGAGCCTCGGCTTAAATCATAGTTCATAAATCATATTGTTGGAGCCTTGGCTCAAATCATAGTTCATAAATCATATTGTTGGAGCCTTGGCTCAAATCATAGTTCATAAATCATATTGTGAAGACTTGGGTCAAATCGTATAGGTTTTTCTTTTATAAGCAAGTTCTTGAAAGAAATTATGAGAAATCTGAAGAAAATATTATTGATTGTGAATTTTCATTATTATATAGAGAACCCTATTTATAAACACTATAATACAATTCTTTACCAAGTAGGAGATTATAAACTATTCCTATTCTGTGTAAGATTGTGTAAACCTTTCTCATTCTAACAGAAATCATTAAAATAATCTTTGAAGGAAAAAAACATATTTTTCAATTTTCATAAACCATACTTTGTATCAAAATTGTGGAGCTCATTGAATCGAATAATTATGAGCATATACATATAATTCATACATGAGTTCAAATTAAATCTACATGAACGAACATCACTGAATTCATAGGATATCCCTAATTGGTTCATGAATGGAAATTCATGGAAAACATGGTTTTTTGTACATAACTTAATAGTTCATGAATGCAATTACATAGACATGGCAAAAACGGATTGTAGGGAGGAACAATGATGCTCCCACACTTAGAGTTAGCCTTACACACCTTAGATCACTCCAATTGAAATCCTAATGTTGAAGAAGAGCCCCAAAAGTCTATTCTTGAACCTTGAGATGTGTTCTCTTAGAAACCCTAGAATTTGATGATAGGTTCTTGCTTGGGATACATAAGTATGTGGATGCTTAGTGAGCTGTTATGACAGCGAAATAGATGATGTATGGGTTCTCTATGGAAGAAAAATTAGGAGAAAAGAGAAGAAATTCAGTGGTTCACTCGCCTACATCGTAGTAAGAGCTAGTGATTGTGCCACATTTGCATGAGGTGCTTATAATATATATTTTGTATTATGTTAGGTGTCATATAGATTACAGGCTTTGTAAAAGTGTCTAACTGAAAATTCTGTGACAACTTAAAGGAGCTGTCTATGTATTTCGCCTATCTTATACTTAGTTTCTAAATTATTCAGTCTTAGTAGGTAATTCTTTGTTCTTGATGCAGGGATTCTTTGTTATATTATCATGGATGCCCATTTACTTCAAAACAGTGAGTAACTATTGCAGATGGGTGTCGTTATTACATCCTCTAAGGGACTTCAATATATTTTTTGTGATGATTGTAGTGATATAGCTGTATCTGTCCTTTTAGATATATCATGTTGATCTTAGACAAGCAGCATGGTTTAGTGCTGTTCCGTGGAGTATGATGGCGTTGACTGGCTATTTTGCTGGGGTTCTGTCAGACTTGATGATCCAAAGAGGCATAAGTGTGACCCTAACCCGGAAAGTTATGCAGGTAAATTTTCTCCATATCCCTTGTTTTTTTGTTGTCCTCTGGATCATTGTTTTGATAACTGATCATGTTCAATCCTTCCCCTCGACTTGAAGAGTAGTAAGGTCATATGAAATATATAAAGCCGACGAGGTTGGGGTCATCCCATGGGAGAGAAGTGTAGGTGAGAATTCACTTTCTTAAAGTAATCCTTGAAACAAAGTTGGCTTTGCAATTACTTCTAGGGATTATAGCTCAAGAAACCTAGAGCTTGACTAGGGAATTTAAACAAACACTTGGTATGCAATTTACTAGAGAATGTAGTAAGAAGAAGAGAATGGCACTAGGATTGCTCCTCCTTCCTGTATGCTATATTATGGGTATAAGGGTGTCCAATTCTTTTCATGTGACATCAATATCACAAATAATCTTGTCTTTCAACTCCTTCGTTTGAGATTTTGTCAAGGGCCTCATTGGAACTTCCAAAGCTTCACAGTTGTCCTTCAAGGAGTAGAGCTTCTATGGATGCTATCGCATGTGGAGCTTAAGTTTCGCAGGGACTGACATCTTTCTAGGTGGAGCATCACCTTCTATTTTCCCGTACATGCTTTACCTTGGGTTGTATGCCCTATATACCCAAAAAGGTTCATGCATGCTTTATGGCTTATGATGAGTGTCCCTTACACTATGAGCCAATTGCTTTTTAGTTTTTTTAAATGTATTTGATTAGAATTTTGAATAATATGTTTTTTCACTCTTAACGTAGGATTTGTAGCTTAGTATTTAGTAAGTTGTATTAGACCTCACTTGTGGGATTTCTCTTGTTGTATTTAGTAAGTTGTATCCATTTTATACTACATATACTTATAAATTAACTTTATACTACATATACTTATACTTTTGGCTTTTGAATTTTATCCAATTTTTAATGTATTCCATATTTTTTTCATAGTTTATATCCTTTTTAAATTTAATTCTATTAATAAAGCTAAATTTACATTAAATGTTGCCTACATTTCATCTTGGGGATGTCCAGCCCCAATGTTTGGGAAAATGGCATTTCCCTTGTATCTCTGCCTGTAAACACGGACTATCGCAGTTGTAACAAGCCACATCTCTTTACGTGTTAAAAGTTGAATATTTTCTAATAGCATGTGGTAGAGATGGGTTGTCATCAGAAGCCACTGGTTCTACGGGATAGTCTGGTCAAAGTACAATCTTAAAGCAGCCTTATTCAGTAGTGGAACTGTTAATCTAATTTCTTTCAAATTATTTTTGTTCAATGCTCAGTTAAATCTTGTTGAATATTATTGATATACGGGAATATTTAATTATTGTTACTTCTTTTTCTGGTCTTTGTTTTGTTTTTTTGTGCCACACTCGGTAAGACTAGTATCAAACACAACTTATTTGTTCCTTTTGCAGTCAGTTGGTTTTTTTGGCCCCGGTTTTGCTCTCATTGGTTTAACCACAGCACCAAGTCCATCCATAGCATCTGCCTGGCTTACTTTAGCTGTAGGACTGAAAGCATTTAGTCATTGTGGCTTCCTTGTCAACCTTCAGGTTAGCATTTAAAGATATATACTTCATGAAACAGTGAAGCAAAAGTTTTCATTTGTGGAACTGATCTTCCATTTATATATATTGACAGGAGATTGCCCCGCAGTATTCTGGCGTTCTCCATGGTAATTCTTGTCCATTTTCTCGAACTTTTTCCACTTGTTGGAATAGGCTAGTCCTGATCCTGATGTTAGCTACTTGTTCCCATGTCTCTATTTATCTGGCAAACATGAAACAGCATTTTGTTGTTATTGTTTAATGTTAGTTTATTTTGTTGAGAGGCTGCTCCATATTTTCTGTCTGTCTGCATCCACTTCTCATTTGATAGATACTGAAAGAAAGGGATACATTTTTGAAGTGGTTACTAGAAAATAAGTAAGAAAACAGGCCCCAATATCTTCAGAACTTCTTTTTCTTGGTCACCGTGCACAAAGTATTCTCAAAGGAGACTACCAACAACATCCTCATAATAGTTTCTTTCTGCTCTCAATTTTTTATTTTTTGGATTATTTGTATTTTGCCCATTAAAGGCTATAAGCCGCACGACCATTCAAGAGTTCACGGCACCACTGCCAATGCTGCTGTGATCTTTTTACTCCTCTTTTTCAGGCTTTCTTTTTTGTATATCTTTTTACTGGGTTAACTTTGAACAACTTATAAGCAGATAAGTCTACATTGTATGAGGAACTCTGATTTGATTTTATCATCTCAATTCATATAAAAGTTTAACTTGCTTCCTTGGCATTATCTGTACAACAGCTAATGTATTGCTTCTCAATTATCAAAAAATAAATAAAAATACCATCTTATATGGCATTGTTTCCTTTTTGGTTCAAAAAGTCTGAACATCTTTTTATATTTGAGAACTCTTCGATCCAAAATTTCCATTTTCCCCTAAAGACATGCTCTTTCATAAATTGACATGGCATGTTGAACCACTAGCTATTTAGGACACTTTTGGTAGTTACATATTTGGATATATCTTTAAAATTCCTACTATTCCTCTCCGTCCACACTATCCACTAAATGCAATGTGGAATCAAATTCCACCAGATCTTCTGTCTCTTGCTACCTCCTCTCCTGATCCAACAACTAAGTAAATCAGTTGCATGTTCTAGCATAGTCCATTTCACTTCTGAAAAGTTGAGAAACATGGACCATATTTTTGCTGTGAAAGTATAATGTAAGAATAGGTGATTGTTAGTTTCCCCTGTCTTCCCACGTAAAAAGCGCCAAGGAAGTAGGATCTTTCTTTTCTTCCTCAAGACTTCATGTGTCAAGCATGCCTTTCTAATGACCCACCAAGTAAAGCACTTAACTTTTGTTGGTGCTGCAGCCCTCTAGATATTTTTCCATGAATTCCGGTAATCTGCTACTTTGCGAGTTGCACTCCTTTTTATATGCCTTGCCAACTGTGAAGATACCATCCTTACTGTGAGACAATCTAACAATATCATTGACAGTATTGGTGCCTGCAAAATCCCCCACTTCCTCCAACAATTTGGCTACTCTCTCTATTTCCCAATCATTTAGTGGTCTTCTGAAATAGAGATTCCAACCTTGTTCTGTCCAGCAATCACTAATCATTGCCTCAGAATTGGTGCACAAAATAAATAGGTCAGGAAACATGTCTTTTAGGGGGGGTTTGTTTGATCCATACATCCCACCAGAATCTAGGTCTCCTTCCATCCCCCACCTTGATATGTAAATTTGCTTCTAACTTGGGACATAAGTTTCTAATAGCTCCTCAAACCCCCGCTCCATAAGCATCCGTGCTTATGTTACTACAGCAGAATCCATCCTCCCCATATTTACATTTAATCAAATCTTTCCACAAAGCTTGCTTCTCATCAGTGTATCTCCACAACCATTTCATCAAAAGACTGTTGTTATGCTTCCTCAAATCTCTGATGCCCAAGCCACCTTTATCTTTTCTATGCAAAACTATCACCCACTTGACCAAATTGCATCCTTTGTTCTCTTTGCATCTATGCCAAAGGAAATATCTCCTAAGTTTGTCCAATTTCTTAGCGACTTTTGCCGGTATAGTGAAAAGAGCCATAACATATATTGGGAGAGAATCTAGAATAGAGTTGATAAGGATGTGTCTACCACCAAAAGAAATGTATTGAGCCTTCCATATGACTAGTCTTTTTTCAGTCTTCTCGACGATGTTGTCCCATATCTCCAAATCTTTGTGTTTTATTACCTGAAGGCATACCCAAATAGGTTGTGGGCAATTTCTCCACTCTGCAGCCCAAAATGTCAGCTAGCCTTTGGATGTTTGTCACATCCTTAATAGGATATAAACTGTTCTTTCCCCAATTAACTTTCAAACCTGTACAAGCTTCAAAAACAACAAAATTAGTTTGATGAGTCTGAATTGCTCCTCATGTGGCTCATAGAGAATCACGGTGTCATCTGCATAAAGTAGATGGCAAATCTCTTTAATATCACCATTGTTTCCACTAATCTGGAAACCTCTGATCCACTTCTTTTGAGTAGCAATCCTTATCAAACTATAAAATCCCTCCATTACCAGGATAAACAACCCCCCCGCGATTCTCCATTTACAAGAATGGAGAATCTCACCGTGCTTATACAAAATTTTATCCATCCCACCCATATTTCTCCAAAACCCATTAGTCTCGAGGTATTTAGTAGGAAACCCCAATTTACATGATCATATGCTTTTTCAATGTCCAGCTTGCACATTACCCCAGAAATGTTTCAACCTGGAGTCAACACACTCACTTGCAATGAGAGTTGCATCCATTATTTGTCTTCCTTTAATAAAGGCCATTTGATTTTTGTTGACAAGCTTATCAATCACTCTTTTCAGCCTTTTTGCCAGTAGTTTTGCTATCACCTTGTAAACTCCAGTAATCGGACTTATTGGCCTGAAATCTTTAAGTTCAGCAACACTGGCTTTATTGGGGATGAGTGCTACAAAAGTAGCATTAAAGCTCTTCTCAGTAATCTGTCTAGCATGGAATTCTTGCATAGCCTTTATAATATCCTCTTTTAGGATCTCCTAGAAAGACAAGTAAAAGGACATGGGAAAACCATTAGGTCTAGGTGCTTTCTCCATAGCACAGAGCTTTGAGCAGCCTAAGATCTCTTCCTCCTCAAAAGGACCCTCTAGTTCTATCTGCTCCTCCACACTAATGGTTGTGATCCCATGTAATTGTAGCCCAGGCCTCCACTCCTCTGATTCTTTGTACAAATTTTGGTAGAAGCTTTTGATGGTCTCTTTAATGATAGAAGGGTCATTAGTATTGCATCCATCCACCATCAGAGACTCAATGGAATTGCACCTCTTATGGGAAGTAGCTATTCTGTGAAAAAACATAGTATTTTCAATAATTAGGACTCTTCTCTAAAGATCCATATTGGGTGAAATCAAGATTATATTTTTAGATCTTTTGGAAGCTTAAATTTATGTGTTTTCAAGTATTTTGCGCCCCCGAATTTTTTGTCCGAATTCTGAATATTTTAATCAAAATTTAAGATGGTCCTATTTTCCTATTCTTTTTCTATGTGAATTAAACTGGATTATAAAAACCTATATGCCAATCACCCAAGTCATTGTCCATCTATTTTGTCAAGAAAAGTAAATGGTTGTAACTTATCACCAACTGGCTCAACCCCTTCTATAAATCACTCCTGCTGAAGCACCCTTTTTGCACCTTTATCAAAACTAATTCATTCTAAAACCGCCATATATGATTCCTAATTCTTTCTTCCTTTGTTTCTTTCCTTGTTTTTTCCTTACTCGGACTCAGATGTGGGTGTCCAGTACGGGTGTAAATCTAGAGTCGGATTGTTCATGATCTAAATTTTAAGGCCTGGGAGTACGGATCTAGGTCTGGATACAAATGCGGGGATTCGGTTAAAATAATTCAAATATCTAAAATTAGAGTTATAAGAATGTGCCTAAACTATGGTGGACTATATTGAAAGAAAGGAATGTACCAATTTATGAGAGTATTTTTGAATTTGGAATTATTTCCAAGTATAGTTGCATCTTTTTTTTGTTGGTGTGTAGCATGGCTATTTCTAATGATATCGAGGTCATGATAGAGTTCTTGAGTTCATTGCACTTTGGTAGTGATGTTGACTTGTTAATATCTTTAAAGCGACTTCTGGTTACCAAATATTTTATATAAATATCTTTTAATGTGAAAAAAATCATATGCCTAAATTATGATTTCACTCTAACTTTTGTTTGCCCGACAAAGAGGCAATCAAGAAAGCTACATAAGTGGATATATAACCTACAGAAAGTAAGCTAATCCAACCAATCTTGCTTGTACAATGAAAAAGGTCATTGACTTATCTCTCCGGCGAATTAAATTGGCCAAATTTGTGCATTCATGAACCATGCTAAAGTTTCAATCAATTCCTGACAATATCCACACCGAGAAATTAACATAAATCCAATAGTCCAAAGTCCAAACAAGATGTTCAAATAAGAACATGTCTTTTCTTCACCAGATCGATACTAACTTACTTACTCTTGCTCGTACTAGATCTAAGAGGACGAGGCATGATTCCCAGACCCATAACTCATTCCTTCCTAACTCAGAAATCATTGTATGTGTTTCGGGTTTCTCTATCGATTTTGGGCAAAGTACCCAAAATCATTGACCATATTCGGTATGGATTTCACACTTACACCCACGTCGTGTCAACATGAATGTGACATTGAAAGTGAAGAGTCCGAGCAACTTAGCCAATATCACAATCACCCAAGTCATTGTCAGTCTATTTTATCAGGAAAAGCACAATGGCCCAACCCCTCTAAAAAATACTTCTATTGAAGCACCTTCTTGCACCTTCATAAAAATCTCTTCTAAAACCACCATAACATAATTTCCTATTTCCTTCCTTTGTTTCTTTCCTTGTTTTTTCCCTTCTGCTTTCGTCATGTGCAAATATTTTTTGGGAGCCTTATATTTATAGTTGGGGTTGGTGTGGCGGTGGAACTGCACCTATATGCAAATTAATACACCTCAGTAGTGCAATGTAAGTCATTGCTAAAGTGATCACATCTACTACATACTTTAGAAATTGAAAAATCAGCACAAAGCATTCAAATTTGATAGGCAATGTACATTTCACAAGGAGATGAAGGAACATATCATTTATAAGTACTACTTTTGCTTTCCTCGGGCCATTTTATCTATTCGTTCCTTCATTCATTTTTATGTAGAAATTGATTTTGGGCTTAACTTAACCCAAAAAATTAGTTTAGGAAGGAGAATACCTAAGTCCATATAACTATAAGAAGATCATAACTCATTCCCTTAATCCATATGGAACATGACACTCCCCTATGCCCAGGACTGTAACTGGAGTATGGATAACAGAACATGGGCCCAACATTGAAACAAACCAATAAGGATTAATGAGTCTTGCTTTGATACCAATTGAAAAAATGAATTGGGGCCTAACTAGGGATGGGAATGGGGTGGGTTTAGTCAAACCCACAAAATTCTCAACCTGCCTTGCCCCACATACTTTTTTTTCCCTATTTTTAACCTGCTCCGCCCCGCATAAACCCGCCCCACTTACGTTATTACTGCATTATGCATAGAGTAAGTAATTGTCGGTAAATTCACTGTTGCAACTTTTCTTCTTCTTTATGTTATGTATGTATACAAATAAAATTCATAAGGCTTGTATCTCAAAATAAAGACAACTCTGATTTTGGCTCTGGTACTTTTATTTCATATGACTTTTTTTTTGGTCTTCTGCAAATGATTTGAAAATAGAGTTGTAGCCTAGAAAAAGATCGTATTATCACATTTCTATTCACTTTTTTTTAATCTCACATATGATATCAAAAAAACAAGTACTCTTGAACATTAACCATATGTTCTACTCAGCAACTTTTTAAGTCAAACACATGTAAAAGAGAAGAACCAATTCTATTATTGATGATGATTCCTTGTCCTTTTAAGTCAAACACATGTAAAAAGGAAGAAGCGTTTCTATTGTCATTGAAAAAAAAAACTCAAATAAATTTACCTTGATATTTTGACTATGATTCCTCATTTCCTTGTTCTACTTTATTTTTCCTCCGCCCTCGGTTGCCCATTGTTTTTCACCCGTGTGCACAATTTAAAAAAACTAAGGTTTTGATCCGCCCCACACCATCCCGCACTGCCCCGCACCCACATTGCCCCATTGCTATCCCTAGGCCTAACTCAACTCCTAAAGTTAGCTCATTAGGGGAGGATTGTCAAAGTCTATACAAGAAAATCACAACATTTAGCTCATGAGGGGAAGTTTACTAGGGATGGCAATGGGGCGGGGCGGGGCGGGGCAGGGGCGGCTTAAGCTTAACCCGTAAAATTTTTAATCTACCTCGACCCGCCTAACATTTATTTTCATTTTCAACTTGCCCGCCCCGCTTCGCATAGACCCGCTCCGCATGATCCTGCCCTGCATACTTTTTTTAATATTTTATTTTTCTAGTTAAGTTTGACACTAAAAATAAAAATTCATTTTTTCATTAAGTTTTATTAATTTAATAGGATTGTGACTTAAAATTTTATTTTTTAGAGGTAAATTGGGAAACATGTAAGAAATTGATTTTTTTTTATTAAACCATTTTCATTTACTATTTTGAATATTTTAGTGTAGTTGCTTTAAAGAAATTATCTTAATAAATACTGATCTATCACTCTTATAACATGTAAAAATTAAGTTAAATTTAAACCCACATAAAATCACAGATACCCCCAACCCGCCCTGCCCCGTATTAGTTTTAAAAAAATCCACTTCAACCCGCCCCACATCACCTTAAACCCACCCTGTCTCGCATAGCCTTAAACCCGCCCTACCTCGCATCCGTCCGCCCCATTGCCATCCCTAAGGATTACCCAAGTCTACATAAGGAAATCACAACATGTTTTATATTAGTTTAATAACTCTTTTAGTAATTCAAGTGCCAATAGTTTGGCAACCCTTTCTTCCAAATAACTTGGAAAACCAATGAGAAAAGAAAAGCTATCATTGTTTTGAAGATGTTAATCGTGGAGGTTAGAGGGCTCTTTTTGGGCTTGACGTTAGGTCTTTGAGATAGTGCATTACTGAATTAATTAATACTCAACCTGGTGGTATTGGTCAGAGGCCCGATATGTTATTTAGGGCATTATTTTAAAGTAAGTTGGCCTAGTTTGTGTTGTATTGCACTTGTGTTAGTATAACATTTTGGGTTTCGATATGTTCTTACATGCATGCTTTCCCATGAAAGCAATTTGTATTATAGAAAATTGCATGGTGTGTTAGCAGCTCAATTTGTATTCATATTATTGATGTTGTTTCAGTGAGCTAACTGAATAACTTATTCTTTGTGTATAGGTATATCGAACACTGCTGGTACTTTGGCTGCGATAATTGGAACTGTTGGTGCTGGATTCTTTGTTGAACTGGTGGGATCTTTCAAGGGATTTTTGGTGCTTACATCAGTCTTGTATTTTGCTGCTGCTGTCTTCTGGAATGTATTTTCCACCGGGGAGAGAGTAAAGTTTGATGATTCCACTTAGATTAATTTTTTGATGGTTTATTTTCCTGTTTACTTCATCAGTCCAGAAGGATGGATAGGTGTATTATAGCCTTAAAGTTTCTTTTTCAAAAGAGGAATGGAAGGACCCATAGTCCTTGTTCTCCATTATAACGATGTAACTATAGTCAAGTTCTATGAGATATCTGATGATTGTGTTGTTTTTATTTTTACAAGTTGGGAATGCACACAGATTCACCACTAAACTTGCCTGAAAATGTTTAATATCACGGCCAATTCATTATTCCCCAATTTCATTTGAAGTAAAATTAGTACCCCTGTGATGATGATGTGGTGAAAAAGGTTAAATCAATCCTATTATTGCATCTGGAAGTGAAAATAGAGTTGAAGAGTCCAAATGACATTTTCTAATTGGATGTTAGAGATCAATCTATTAACATCAAAAATAATTTTAGATTGTTGAAGAATAAAAACCCTTGAATTTGTTATTGAAAGTGGTGTCACTTATCCTAGCATAGCTTCACAAAATGTTTGCAGGATTATTCTGGAGCAACCTCATTAGGGAACTCAAAAAACATTGGTCCACTCCCTCCTTATTTCACCCACACGAAGAAAGAAGAATGGGATTTGAAAATCTACATGACATATCAAAAGCTTTGTTTGTAAAGATTTGGTGGAACTTAAGAACTAAGTAATTTTTGTGGGAGGAACTATTTAAGCAACAAATACCAAAAGAAACATCATGCAGTAGCAGGAACATATATCCTGAAGAAGATGGTAAAATGCAGGGAGAAAATTGAAAGAGACCTATGGTAGCTAGCCAAAAAGGGTAACTTATACTTGTTGTGGCTAGACAATTGGATAGAAGTAAAGGCTCTGGGTCATATCATTCCCGTATGTTTTGATTATGACAAGACAATTGTACTAGTTAAGGAAATAGTTGAAGAAGGGTAGTGGCATAAATTGACTCTGAGAAGAATTTTTCCTCAATAATTAGCAAAACAAACTCTAGGAAAGATTAACCCACCTAAAAAAGAGGATGAGCCTAACAGACCATACTAGAAACAGGAACCAAGGGAACAATTCATAGTGGGATCTGCATTTCAATTGGTAAGACAAAAACAAGAGAGCAATAAGGTGCACAAGCTAATGTGGATCAAAGGTATTTTAATCAAAATCTCATTTTTCACATGAAGATTATGAAAACCCGAACTACCTCTGGGTGACATTCTAAACAAGTGTGCAATACAATTTCCATCAAGATGCTATTGTTGTGAGGATCCTAAAGTAGAATGTAACTTCTCAGAAGTGAATAAAGTTAGTTGGAAGTTGGGATGAGAAAATACAGTTGAAATCCGTGAAAAATATTCTAAGGCAAGGGTCTACAGACGAGTTCACTGACGGTGGAGGGGTCCACAGTCAGTGAAGTCATCCTTGGACCTGAACCTTATGAAAAATATTCTAAGACAAGGGTCTATGGACGAGTTCACGGATGGTGGAAGGTCCACGGTCAGTGCCGCCATCCTTGGACCTGAACTATGTGAAAAATATTCTAAGGCAGGGGTCTACGGACGGGTTCACGGACATTAGAAGATTCCACAATCATTTAAGTCATCCTTGGACCTGAACCCTGTGAAAAATATTCTAATCCAAGAGTCTACGGGCTGGTTTACGGACGGTGAAATGATTAATGGTTCGTGGAAGGCCTTCCTTATAGGGTATTTCAGCAATTTTAAGTTAGGACTATTTGAGTCTTTTCCCAATCTTTTAACCCTTATACTATGTCATTTTTACCTATTCTAAATAGTATAAGTGATTTCTAAAGACCCCAATCCACTTATTCCCTCTCATTCACTCACAATCCCAAAAATTCTCCAATATTCTTCTCTACGTTTTCTTTGAAGGCTTCAAGAGATTCATGGGATCTTCAAGCTCCAAGTCTCCTCGTTCAATTCTAAAGCTAGATTTTTTCAACGTATATGGGAACTTCACCAATGGATCCCTTTCATCCATTAGGTTCCAAGAGAAAACTCAAATTCTCCTTTGAATTCTACCCAATTTTCTAGGGTTTTCATGTGTTTCTCCATGGGTTCAATTTATTTTGATTCAGTTATTATTACTTGATCTCATTATTGATTAACGTTTCAAAGACACTTCATCCAATTCTAAGTGTCAGCGATCGTAAATCAGTATAAACCCAACTACATGAGTTGGGGTCCATCCACATAGAGTAGCTTTCTTTTGAATTTAAATATGAAAATATGACAGTGACCTTTTTAGCTGAACAAGCACCACACTCGAGAGTTTAGGATTCAAATTACAAGTTGTAGTTACTAACCCACTTCAACAATCAAAATGAAACAATCAAATAACGAGGAAACACTTGGGGGGTTGACTAACCAACTATTGCATTCAACTCAATGGGTGAACATTATTACCAACAATGTCAATTTGTTGTGGGTAGAATAGGCTATAAGTAAAATGATTTTCTCTTGAACAATTACCTTATTTATGATGAATTCTCTCGAACTTCAACACTAGCCATAAGATGCTCAACCCACTTTCTCATCAAGTCTACTCTTTCGAGCTAGACACAAAGGTTGAATCTTGAGTTTCACTTTCTCAAGCTGAAATCACAATGACCCATTACTAAGGATGTCAAATTACCATGTTGGTTCTATACTTCTCTCTCTCGAGCAAGCACAAAACTCTGAACTATATTGCACTAAGCATGAAATAATGAATTTAAACCACGATAATAATTCAGAACCACTTCAAATTAACACCACAATTTGCTAATTGATGACACCCACTTAGTCAAATGCAACAATTTGTCACATTGTCAAACCCCCAAGGCTAGGGTTTTAGCCAACCATGGTAAAAAGATGAAATTCCATACCTGCCACGTTTTCCATAACTGGGTAAATGAAATTCAAAAGTTAAAATTAACTAAAATCTTCTCTATTACAAAACTCAAATGATAAACCTTGCTAAAATCACTTGAAATCCACAATGGTAGTGTTTTTGCGCTCAATCTTTTGTTGCTCACGTTTTTGAATGCTTTCTCTCTCTTGCAAAAATCAATTTATACAAGGCTGATTGAGGCTTTTTGGGACTAATTGGTGACGAAAGTTGGGTTTCGCTGACCATTCCGCGACTCGTCGATTGTCCTTTTTCTCGCCTTAATTCTTCTTATCTTCTTAGTTCAGCCACTGCAAATTTAGACGAACCAGATCGGGATCGTCGTTTCATTCCACGATTCACATTTTTGCCTTTTAACTTGCCCATCAACACTTATCTGGATTTCCATTAGGACTTTTGGCGATGAGGTCATCCTTCACCGGTGTTTGGCGACATGCCGAATGGAACTGCTGCTCGCCGAAATTACCCCCAATTCAGTCTCAGTGTTTTGTAACTTTAGGCGATAGATGAGCAACTAGGTGACTCGCCGAGTGATCTGGACGATCACTAGGCTTGCTTTACTTTATTCTTTCAGCTTGCTTCTTTCCTCTTTGCCAATTAGTGTTCTTGCTTTGTTCCTCAATCCATATACCTGGAAATCAACGGTTTTACATTAGTTATTAGTACAAACTAAGCATTTGAGGACACTAAATCATTATAAATAAAGCCCTAAATGAGTCAAAATCTCAGACTCATCAACACCCCCAGCTTAAACTTTTGCTTGTCCTCAAGTAAAACTCAAGTTCAGCAGTTCAAAATAGATGTCTTAAATAGTGCCACACAAGACTCAATCATGAATGCACACAACAAGACTCAACCTACTCATGCAAGGATCAATTGTGCACTAAAAGATTCAAGTTGCGACTCACCATTATCAAAGATTCTCAAGTTCACAATACTTGCTTCAAATGGGAGTTCAAGCACAACAAAGGTACTAAAATGCCCTTACATAGAGATGATTTCATATTCACACACAATTTTTCAACAATTTATAGCTTCAGAATCACATACAACTCTCACACTCACAAAGATGAACATATGTATAACTTCACCGATAGGTTTACCCTTATTTTCCAATCAACATTTGTTTCAGCTCACTCAAGATCAAAAAGGTCTTTTCAAGGCTTGTAACGGGGCTGAGTGTAAATGTACGATCATTTAGGCTCAGTGGCTACTATTCTCATGAAATGTGGTATCAACAACACTTTCTTTCCTTTTCTTTAACATTTTCACTCATGCTCAAAAGTCACCCCATTATTCGCTTCTTATGGAATACCGGACACCACATTTCTTTTGCACTTTCACAACTTTATTTCAAAACTTTTTCATTCCTTTTCTTTTTCATTCTTCTTTTATTTTTTTTTTTTTGTATGGAGGGGTTCCATCTTTTTTCACAACCATGGATCAAAGGGGACTTCTTTGCACTTCTTGATTTACCTTCTCCTTTCACCACACCCCCAACTTAGGCTTTTGGCCTAAGTTTGCTATTCAAACAAACCACACTTCATGAGGATTATGGGTGAATGGATAAAGTGAGGTCTCATTTGCTCAAGTTTCTTCCAAGAAAAGATAAGGCTCAAAAGGGAGTTCAAGCAAGGTTCACACACTCACAAGGTTGGCCACAAAAGAGGTATAATGTCAAATTGTTTCACTCTTTAAAATTGTTGCCAAAGATCATTTCACTTTTATGCATCACTTAGTCAACCAGACCAATGGAGAAAATTCTAGGTGTCATCACACATGGTTCACGGTAAGCTTATCACACAAGGCATTGACACCAATATCAAACAAGACTCCACACTTTCGCTAGTGTGCAATGTTCATCACAAGACTCAATTCAAAAATCGGCTAGTCACAATAAGATGCAAAAGTTCACATATTGACTATGCAACTTCAATTGGTCTCATCGCAGCTGAGCACTATTCAAGTCATCGGTATTGATCATAACTGATACTCAAATAAATAACTTTTTCCAAACGAACAAGGGACTCACTAACCAAACACACACCCCTACCAAAAGCATTCAACATTGTCCTCAATGTGATTAGAGAACAAACACTACAAAAATGACAAATAAAAACAAACTACTGATAGGTAAACACGCAAATCAAGGTGACAAGGAATCTTCACTAGGCGCCTATTTGGTGAGAAGTTTTACTGAACTACTCGATGACTTGCCCAATGATTAGGATATTACCGTTATTTCCAGTGTACACCACATTCAGGAAGGGGGAAAGGGGTGGAGTTGAAAGAGTTCACCGAACCAGTCGTCACTTTGCATAATGGACTTGCATCCTCTCCGAATGATCCATTGGGTTAGGCCATTAGAACTGGGGAAAAAAGGGCGGAGAAATTTGGATCGCCTAATCACTTCAGTGAATCGCCAAGTGATGAAGTTTCCCGCTTAAAGTTCCAGTATCGTAGTTCCATTTTCAAAGCCCAGAAGGCGGACTAGGTTCGATTCACCAAACCGATCAGCGATCCGCCAATGGTGTTTTCACCTCGCACAATTTCTTACACCTGAAAAATTAGCGCACATTATTTGAAATACTAACACTTGGGCTGCCTCCCAAGAAGCACGTTATCTAACGTCGTGGCACGATGTGGAAATGCTCTCAAGCATATTTCAGATACACCACTTCAATCAGAGAAATCTCTTGGCATTCACCAAAATACAACTTCAAGCGTTGCCCATTCACTTTGAATGCAGGCCCCTCTTTACCTTTGACTTCAATGGCACCAATTGTGAACACCCGTGTTACTCTGAATGGACCTGACCATTTGTATTTGAGCTTTCTCGGAAAGAGTCCTGAGTCGAGAATTATATAGAAAAACCCAATCTCCTACTCTGAACTCCCTCTTAAGGATTCTAGAATCATTCCACTTCTCCATTTTTTCCTTGTAAAGAGCTGAACTTTCATACGCCCTGAACCTGAATTTGTCCAGATCATTTAGCTGATCTACTCTCTCATTTGAAGTCTTTGTCCAGTCCATATTTAGAGCTTTCAATTCCCATAATGCTTTGTGTGCCAATTCAACTAGTAAATGGCAAGATTTTCTGAAAACTAGCTGATACAGTGACATACCAATTGGTGTTTTGTATGTAGTGCGATACGCCCATAGATGATGTGCTGTAAAATCTTGGCACATTTGATGCTCGAAAACTAAGGATTAACACTAGAATTGAGTGTATTTTTGTATGCTTTGATGTGTTTGTTGAATGTGTAGACAGATTCTTGCTTGCGTGGAAACTTGAAAAAAAAGAAACAGGAAATGATGGTGACCAAGTGAAGACCAAGAGCACCTAGACGGGGTCGTGGTCCTTGTCACGAACCATGGTGCTGGTCGTGAAGCTGAACCAGTGAATGGGCAAGGAAAAGTTGAAGAAGGAACTAAAACAAGTGAAGACCACAGACGACTTCATGAGTCGTGGTCCTCACAACGGCCCGTGGTGTATGTCGTGGTAATAATGCAATGAAGGGGCTTTGGAAAGTTGAAGAGAGAAGTTACCAAGTAAAGACCACGAACAACTACATGGTCCGTGGTCATTGTCACAGCCCATGGTGTATGTCATGGTAATTATATAGTGAAGGGGCTTTGGAAAGTTGAAGAGAGAAGTTACCAAGTGAAGACCATGGACAACTACACCGCCCGTGGTCATTGTCACGACCCGTGGTGCATGTCGTGGTGATGACATAGTGTACAGGTCTTGAAGAACCTACTTTGAGGGAATCCAAGTGAAGCCCTTGATGGGCCGTAGAAGTGGGCGTGAAGGGCCCGACATTCCAATCCTACTTCGAGTAGGACACTTTTTTAAAACACTTATTTGAGTTAATTAGGTCGGTTTTTTTAGTTTTATCTTATCTTTCATTGAACGATGAATGAGTTTCCATAATTCATAGCTTTTGGTTTTTAATTTTTGATATTGAATTAAGTTTGAAGTTCGGTTTTCCGGTTCTTGAATTATCAAAGTGGTTATTGATTACCTATTCTCGTAAGTACTTTCTAACATGTTTTAATTCGATATTTCTAAACATTTATGTGAAATCATGCGTGGCTAAACACCACAACTTGGGTTGTGGGATCCATGACATAATTCTAATTGTGATTTTGTAAAATGAGTCAATTTGTGGTTACAAACTATAGTTTAGTTTTCGTTATTCATGTATTCTGATGAGTGCACGCATTAGGATGAGCCTGTATCTGCCATTTGTTAGAGAGAAAAATGATAGTTATGAAAAAGCTAAACTAATATAACTAAATGGAGTCAAAGTTTGAGTTCGAGAGAAAAGAACCTTAACACCATTATAGGCGAGGGTAAATCTTTTAACACTCTAGGACCGCGAGGACTTGAGTGAAGATTATCTGAGTAGAATGAGAAGTGTCAGATATAGCTAACTCGCATGTAGTTTGTAGACGTAAGTTGCATGAAACTCAATTTACGTAAGAAAATTAGACGCAACGTTATGGGGAACACAATCCTAGTTTCAGTAATTATTGAAACAACTTCAAAACAGATATTTTGTTCATTGTTGAATTAGAATTTACTTTACAATTTTGGTTACTAAAGCGTTAACACTAAACCCAATTTTACTTTCAACAATTATTTATTTAGGAAATAATAACGACATTAGAGTAAAACGCGACAGTGAAATAATTTCTATAAAGAAATTCTCAGTGGGATCGACCTCAATTCACGTTGAGTTCTGTAAATTGACTTTGACCATTTATATCTCTTAATTGAGGTGTAAGTTTGGACGTATCAAATTTTGGCACCGCTGTCGGGGATTTTCAATTCAGAAGTGTTTTTACTAGCTTTTATTCTAAGTGTAGTTAGATTTATGAATTTTATGTCTTGTTCTGTGTTTGTGTCTCTGTCAAGTAAGTTCGACTGTGCATGCCAAATACCAGAAGTACGGGAGCTCCATTAGTTCGGTACAATCCTAAACTCAGGAAGATAATTCGTAAGATGGTGAACACTCAAGAACTTGAGGCACAGAGACTTAGATTTGGTTTGAAAGTTGAAACCGTTGCAAGAGGTATTCAGCCAAATACTGTGAACAATCAACCTAGAGCAGTGAACGAAAACATAGCAGTGGATGGAATCATTTCTCCCTACCGCCAACCAATAGCTCCAAAGGATAGAGCACAACATCCAACTCACATGATGTATGAGGAGGATGACTTAGATTTGGATGGAGCTGGAGCCACTGGAGCGATAGTGTTACCTGCACTACCTCCAGGTGTTAAATTCACAATCACCAGCACTATGATTCAACTGCGGAATTTGAAAGGTATGTTCAGGGGTGCAGCAGGTGATGATGCTAACCAACATTTGATGAACTTTGTGGTGATTTGCAAATAGCAAGACATTCCTAGAGTAAGCCAAACAATGATGAGATTGAGGTTGTTTCCTTTGTCTCTTACTAGAGAGGCAACCAACTGGTTGAATGAGATGTCGGTTGACTTAATCAGGACTTGGACTAAGTTGAAGGAGGCTTTTTTGGAGCGATTCTTCTCGGAATCAAAAGAGTTGCAGATGAAAGATGAGATTAGTGCCCATAAGTGATGAGTCCACGATTTGGACTCATATAGGGCTTTAATTTAATAGATTTAGTGTCCTCAAATGCTTATTTTGTGCCAATAACTGATGTAAATCCTTGATTTCTAGGTATTTGGATTGAGGAACAAATCATGGACACTAATGAGCAAAAAAGGACAAGGTAGCTAAAAGAACGAACCCATTGGGCGAGTCACCGAATGGCCATGATCTTGCCTAAAGTTCTAGTGTGCCAAGCCCTGAAGGACAAAATGAAGTCGACGATAGAAAGGAGCAGTCGACGTGTCACCGAACGGTTCCGCGATGCAGGTCTAGATCTCCCAAAGTTACAGAACTTTAAAATGCTGAAGGCCAAAGAAAAAAGGCGATGGAGTTGACCAAAGGGCGGATCGTCGAGTGGATCGCCGATCCCGACTTACTGCACTGAATGGTCTTTTGCAGCATATTTTTGGGGACTATAAATACATTTTTGAATATTTAGTTTAGTATATAATTTTAATTTTATCAATCAGTTTTCAAGTATTGAGACAATATTTTCCTTAGCTTTGAAGAATTAAAGTTTTCCATTTTTGAGAAATTGAAAGTGGATCTTTGAGATTCTTCGATTTGGACCTTTGTAAAGATGAAATTAATCTTACCCAGTTGATAAAAATACAATTTGGTAACGATTTCTATATTTTTATGATGTCTAGCTAAAACCCCAATTCTTGGGGTGGGATTATGGGAGCGAGCCATGTTGGATGAATGTGAAGCCTTGTTGGCTTCAACAACAGCTATGCAGGTAGAAGAATATAGCATTAGGTCTCATCTAATACAGTTGAAACAAGCTTGGAGAAGTGATGAGCAACTCATACTTGGAAATTAGATAGTTTTATCAAATGGCCTTTATCTAATGTGTATAGTAAATAGGTTTTTCCTTTTCATTCTTTTTATTCTTTTTTTTTTTCATTATTCTAATTTATCATGGGAAAGTTGAATTGTTTCATTATTTTTCTTCATTACATATCTTACAAAAAGTCTATCCTAGTGTAACTTTTTGTGTTATCAACAACAAAAAAGAAATGCAAAGGAAGAAAAAAGGTTCAACATTAATTAAAAAAAAGAAAAGATTATGTGATTATGGGTTGATTTAGCTGCTAAGTATTGTTAATTGATAGTTTAAATGCTGTTTAAAAGTGATTTCAATCAGTAATTGTGATTTCATTTAAAGGGTTGTAGTTGCAAATGCAACTCTACATTCATGTTTTTGACTTGCTCGAGAGAGAGATTTTAAAACCAAGATTACTAATTTGATGGTCTATGGGTATTGGGTTGTCATGGGTTCAGCTCGAGAGAGTGAATGGACTAAAGCGTAGGCTATTCTTAATTGCTACTTATTGGTGTTCGAGAGAAACCAATTTGATTCGGGGTAAATTGTTCGAGAGAAAGTTTATCCCCACTAAAGTCTAGCTTATTCACTGATTTACAACTATTTACTATCAGTTGCAATTACCCATTTGTCTACCTTAGCCTATAATCCAATCACATCCCAAGAATCCATCTCTTTACTTATTAATTAGTGTTATTTGTTGTTTTCGTAGCTAATAATTACAATCAAACCCCCCCCCCCCTTGTTATTTTGACACTTGTGTCACCCTTAATTTGAACCATGATTTTATTCGTAAATATTTTTACCTATGATTGACTTGAACATATTTGCACTTGGCTCTTGAATCTTAAGCACATACCACTCTTGTGGGATTCAATCCCAACTCACTTAGTTGGGTTATATTACTGACTAATAATCGTTGGCACTTAGTATTGGAAAAAGTGTCCTGATACATGAAATCTCATGTGCTATAGTTATCCCCATATTTATCCTAAATGAGACCTAAAGAAGGGAAGGGAAGTCTAGCGTTGCTTGGCCCTCATGACCATCTTCTGTGCTATAGTTATTGTAACAACCCAAAAATCTAGTAAGACCTAACTAAAGTTTAATGGAATCAATTAGGTGAAACTAGAGCCTCACATGTGAGTTTATAGTTGAAAACTTGATTAAATGATGAAAAAAGGATTTTCAAGTTAGTTTGATGATTTTAGAGGTCAAACGTTAAGAAACGACTATATCGTCCGAAAACAAGTCATTTGAACTAGTGAGTTGTAAAGTTCTTGTCATGGAAGTTAGGAGTGTTGCTTGAGGGTGAAAACTTGTATAAGTGACTCCTACACTTAGAAAATCATGTTTAGGGGTTAAACGTCCTAAATACAACTCCCCAATGACCACCCAAGGGGTCCTTGAAGAGGACCCCAAGCAGTCCCCCCAAAGCTGTCTAGACAGCAAGCATTCAGTTTTGTTGGTGTGATCTACGGTTGGTTTCCACGCCCAGTATATCAAACCACGCCCTGTAGGTCTTGGGCGTGGTCTTATACTTAGTCTCCCATGAAGATTGCAACATTTTAAGCCCCAACCACCAACCACGGAAGCCAACCACGGCCAGTAGACTGGTCCACGGTCCGTGAAAGGCTGTCCGTAGGTTGAGCTGTATGTTGACAGCTTTTAGTTCGAACTTAAGGGGCTAAGTCAGTACTTAGGTTAGGGGTTAGAATGGATGGTTAATTAGTTAATCAACCTACTATAAGCAGTTAATAGACCCCCTAAACTAAGCCTTCAATACATTACAAAACTGCCCCCAAAACAAGTCCCCTAAAAACAGCTTTTGGTGATCTACGGAAGAAAGTGACGCCCCTTAGACCTTACCACGGTCCGTGGATGGAGCTCGTGGTTCCATACTTCGTTTTTGAAGGAGCCTGCAACATTTGGAGTTGTAGACGCAAACCACGGAAGCCATCCATATTCAGTAACTCCACCTACGGTCCGTAGGTGGAGGGGCGTAGATGCTGCTAATTTTAAGAGATTTAGTTTTAAGTTAGGTGTTTGGGAATTAATTAGTTAATTTATTAAGGGTTAATATAGGTCAGTTAATTAGTTAAATTACCTCCTATATAAGTTTATTAAACCCTAAATTAATCACTTTAACTCATTCAACTTAAGATCCCAAATCATAACTAACTTTACCCCCAAAATTTTCTCCAAAACTCCTCTCAAAAACCTCCATTGAAGACCTAGAAAGAGATCAAGTAAAACTTGAAGGAAGGAGATTTTCAACTCGAATTTGGAAGGATCTTAAGTCTAAGGTATAGGAGCTCTTTATTCTTGGTTAGCTACCACCAAGAAGCCCCTTCAACTATGTTTTCAAACTACCCCAACTCTAGGGTTTTCACATCTAGTCATGGGTCTTCTTCCCAACGAAATCAACTGTTTAATTTAGGTTTATTATGATTGATTTGGATGATTTATGATTGAATTAATGAAGTATTAATGGATTTTGAGTAAAATCTCCCTTGGACCCATGATTTCCCCTTCTTCTGAAATTATGAACTAAGATGTGACTTGATTGATCATGGAAGCTTAATAATCAATTGTGTTTAGGTTTATTATTCTGTTGAATCATGATTCCTCTCTATCTAACATGGTAATTCTAGTTATTTAGGGTTAGATCTTGATGGATGGCATTAGACTAGATCATCTAGTATTGTATTGATCATAAGTAAAGCTTAATGACATGAATTGACTTGTTTATGATTATATATGAAGGTTTGTGGATGAATTCATGTAATGTCTATGTTTTTTGAACAATTTCCCACTAGACCCATGATTTCCCTTCTTTTACAAATCTATACCCTAGTATGTCTTGAATGATAAATGAAGGATGATAATCTAGCATGTTTTTATATAATTCATTATTATATTATGATGTTATCCTATATGATGTATGAATGTCAAGAAAATAGGGTTGAATTTTGAAGAAAGCCTTGAAGACTATGAATGAAGGTTTTCAATTTGATGAGTAGTCTTCTATAGAATTGTTGATCCACTTATGGTGGAGGTGCTTACTTGATTTATGAATTGCGGTGTTCAGTTATGATCCCTCTCCCCTACAACCCTAATTATGATCAAGTATGCTATGATATGAACATGTATGTTATGCTATGATATGAAGGAACATTCTCATATGTTCTTTTGATTCTAAGGCTGAGAGGATCTTCTTACCTAATGAATCCTTGAGCTAATATAATGTAGTTTAGGATGAATGCCTAAGTGCATTCTCCTATGAATAATAAACTTAAGTAAAGACTTAAAGTTAATTTAAGGAAATTAGGCTTAGCACCGAGTGAACATGAATATGAGATGGAGGCTTTTACGTTTAGCAAGTCCGGCTTCCCATATGGGTTCCTTCTACGGTTAGCAAGTCCAGGTTCCCAATATATATATATATATATATATATATATATATATATATATATATATATATATATATATGTTGTCTCATGAGATGGAAACCTTCTACGTTTAGCAAGTTCGGGTTTCTAGTAGCAATCTCCTTGTTCCGTAACTATGTGCCCACATAGGTCATTAGCTAGTGGATCCACCTTGATGCTAATATTGTTAGTTTCACCCTAGGCAAGTGAGACACCTCTTTTCGGTGTGGGGATAGAACACCGGATTCCATGTAGCTCACATGGTCTATGTCAGTTATTGCTAATCTCCCTATGTTTTAGGAATATGAAATAAGATATGAATATGACCTATGATTAAGAATATGAACTTTAATTAAGGCTTCTTGAGGGGCACTACTTAGTATAGGTGAGGGTATGAGACTTTACCTATACATTGCACAAGTGGGTCCTAAGAGGAGTTATTGTGTGAGTCCTTTATGTATAACAACTTATGAATGATGTTAAGGTTGATTTCACCTATTATGATGTTGATTATGTATGTGACTACACTTGTAACTTCTTTATGGCTTTACTTAGTATATATGGGGGGTATGAGAATTCATATGTACATTACACAAGTAAACTTGAAAGGGGGTTATGGGTGGTGTCGTTATGATATGATGATTATTGAATTATTGCATGCTCCCTTGAGTTATTACTATGATTGACTTTCCTTATAATTCAAGTATGTACATGACTACTTCCTTAATTGTGACTATTGGTTATATTGAGGTTTAAAGATGAAGTGCATAACCAAAGTAGCCTCAAAGGAGTGCTTAGTAGGGTTGGTATTATGGGATGCCAACTGAAACGACCCAAAAAGTTCCTAAAAATGTACTTCGGAAGTTACCGAAAGCTTATTTTAGCTATATCTAAAAATTCGTTTTGTTTTTTGAAAATCTGACTTCATATTCTTGTTTAGGGGGTCAAATTAAGTGGGGATGGGTCTAACCCAAATTTTAGAGCAACCGTATCAAAATCCAAAATTTCCAAGTGAAGCCTTTTTCGAGGGTCTACTTTGGAGGATCATATCTCCTAGCACACAAATAATTGGGTGGCCCATAACATATCCATGGAAAGCCCTTTGAGTTAGCTACCCAACACACTTTGTTTCACCTCATTCGGAGTTCGGACGAAGAAGTTATGCCCATTTTTATAAAATCTGTCCGTGCAGGAAATGCAAATTCCAGAGAGCAAGTTTACTAAGTGTTGGACCCATTTTTTCCAAGGGCATATTTTATTTCCTATATAGCATTAATTCAATTCCCATATCTAAAACATTTCCCAAAATACCTCTCCCATACTTAGACACTTTTTCTCTCAAGAACCCTAATCCAAAACCTTCCTCAAGATTGAAGAGATTCTTGCTCCAAGTTCCAAGCTTCCATTGAAGACACTCTCAAGACCTTCATAAAAACTCAAGGTATGTGGTGTTGAACTCATGGGTCCTTCCACCCATAGTGCCTAGTCTCTATTCTACTTACTAATTCATGGTTTAAGTTGAGATTCATAAATTAGTCTTGTTCCTTGTACAAATTTCCTGCACAGTGAATTTTAAACATGAAAAGTGATTGTTTTGAGCATGTTGTGACTCTAGAACTTGAATCTAAATTTGGAATGGATGTGGAGATTTTTCATGTGGTCTTGTGGGTGTTAAAAGGCGTTGTTGTAGGTTGTTCACTGGTTTGGCTGCATAATTACTACCCTATTTTCCATGCTCTTTGACCCCATTACATGACTTTAAGGTGTTTGACAAAATGCCTAATTATGGAGAATTGATGAGTTGATGCTTTAGGGCTTGAGTTATGAGATGTGTGGCATTACAGAGATGTGTTGATGACAAACTAAGTTTGTGTATATGTTCATTCCATGCATGAGATTGCATTAGAGCCTAATGGGAATTTCCTATATAAAGTGTTGCATGACCATGCCCAGTCCGGGGGAAAAGAACCGGATAACCATGTGAGGGGTTTATACCTCAGCACTTAGGATGCTTAGGGTGTGACCAACATCAACCATGGAGAGATTTATATCTCACGACCTATGATGCTTGGGGTGTGACCAACATCAACCATGTGAGAGGTTTATATCTCACCACCTAGGATGCTTGGGGTGTGACCAACATCAACCATGTGAGAGGTTTATATCTCACCACCTAGGATGCTTGGGTGTGACCAACATCAACCATGTGAGGGGTTTATACCTTGCCACCAGGGTGTCCGGGTGTGAACGGCATCCCCTATCCTAAGTTGGGGTTATAGATTGGTTGGATCATGCACACACATATGATATCTACTATTAGTATAGATTTACTTAAACATGTTTTGACTTCACTTTGATTCTTTATCCTCATATTGTTATTCATTATGCCTATGGAACTATTTCTTGCATTTCGATTGTGTCCTTGTCTATTGTTGTATTGCACCCCGCATACTTAGTACATTCCAAAGTACTAACGCATATTTTGCCTACATGATGTCACCATGTAGGGACCGGAGCTACTCTTGATCCTTCTCTCCATCCACGTGGCTAGTACGGTGCTTATCCAAGTTTGTTGGTGAGTCCTCAATGATTCGAGGGCTATGTTATGTTTCCTACTCCTATGTTTTGAGACTTTAGCTTGCAATTGTATTTTGACTATGAGGGGAGCCAGTAGTATGCCATGGCCCCTGTCCTATCTATGTATGTAGAGGTGTGCGTTGGACAAGTATTTTGTAAATGAGCTTGACTCTTATTCTATGATGTTATTTTGAAATGGTTTGCCCTTAGTCCCTAATTCCTGTTATTTAATGTTGAATGTACTTCCGCGACCGATGAAGTGTGATGACAAGTTTGAGAGGCTTGTTTGAGGTTCCTTCGGGTTTCTCATTCGCCATGTCACGTCTAGGCCCTAGGCTTGGGTCGTGACAAGCTTAGTATCAAAGCACTAGGTTGTTAAATCCTCGGAGTCCAACACACCGCGTTGAGCAGAGTCCTAATCATGGTTGTGAAGCGCACCACAACTATGAATGGGAGTCTACAAAACGTTTTAGGAAAGGTTTCCCTTCTTCATGTTCTATGTCGTGCTTAGAGTGTAACAAGGTGATTCCTCCCTAACGTTTGTTCTTTGGATTGCTAGATCATCATGCCAAACATGAGGGGAAAACAGGCCCGATCACCGGAAGAGCCACCCACCAATGGTGAGCTCCGTGATGCACTCACCATGCTTGCACAAGTGGTATCTAACCAAGTGCAACAAGGAGTCCAAGCTCCTCGAGCTACCACCCCGGGGGAAAGGGTGAGAGATTTCATGAGGATGAACCCTCCGGTCTTCCATGGTTCAAAGGTGGATGAGGACCCGCAAGAGTTTATTGATGAGATATGCAAAATCTTGACCATTATGGATGTTGGTACTTGTGAGAAGGCGGAGTTGGCGGCCTACCAACTCAAGGGAGTTGCTCAAATTTGGTTTGATCAATGAAAGGGTGAGAAAGGTAATGGCTATGTGGTGTTGTGGGAGGAGTTTAAACTTGCTTTCCTTAATAGGTTCTTCCCTCTTGAGCTTAGGGAGGCAAAGTTGGTGGAGTTCACGAACTTGAAACAAGGAGCTATGAGTGTGAGGGAGTATGCCCTCAAATTTGTTCAACTCTCCAAGTATGCACCTCACTTGGTGGCCGACTCTAGGTCGAGGATGAACAAATTTGTGATGGGTGTATCCGACTTGGTTAGTGAGGAGTGTCGGTCCGCTATGCTCATTAGAGATATGGATTTGTCTCGGTTGATGACTTATGCCGAGCAAATAAAGGAGGAGAAATTGAGGAAGAGAAGGGGGCACGAGGCCAAGAGGGCCCGATTGGAGAATAGGTTCCCTAAGGGTGCTAGATTTCATCAAGGCCGAGGAAACCCTCATGTTAACCGGGGATTTGCTATCAATGTTCCTAGACCTCAAGGGGGGGTGAAGTGGGTTCTATGGATGTATGCCCTAAGTGTGGGAGGAAGCATGGTGGTCCTTGCATGAAGGGTTCGGGTGCTTGCTTTGAATGTGGAGAAGTGGGTCACAAGAGGTTTGAGTGTCCTAAGATCCGCAACAAGGTCCGAAATGCTAACACTACTCCTTTGGGTAGAGGTGCTTCTCAAAGTGGTGCCCCAAGGCACAATTGATTTTATTCTTTGCATGGTAGACAAGGTGTTAATGAGACTCCCGATGTAGTGACCGGTATGTTTCAAATCTTTGATCTTGATGTTTATACTTTGATTGATCCGGGTGCCACCCTTTTCTTTATTACCCCCTTAGTTGCTAGAAAATTTTATGTCGAGTCGGAATTGTTGCATGAGTCATATGAAGTATGTACTCCCATTGGTGTCTCTATTGTTGCTAGAAAAGTGTATAGAAATTGTCCGATTTGCATATTGAATAAGTTGTTGCCTTGTGATCTTGTTGAGTTGAACATGGTGGATTTTGATGTGATTCTTGGGATGGATTGGTTGCATGCATATTATGCTTCTATTGATTGTAGGACTCGTAAAGTCAAGTTCCAATTTCCTAACGAACCCGTCCTTGAGTGGGAGAGTCGGGATGTTGTGGTGAAGGGGAAATTCATTTCTTGCATTAAAGCCCATACGTTGATTTCCAAAGGGTGCTTGTACCATATTGTGAGAGTCAATGATGTGGAGTCTAACGTCCCTCCTATTGAGTCTATTCCGGTTGTAAATGAGTTTCTAGATGTCTTTCCAAAAGACCTTCCCGGTGTTCCTCCCGAAAGGGAGATAGGTTTTGGTATAGACCTCCTTCTCGATACTCAACCTATTTCTATTCCCCCTTACCGTATGGCCCCGGTGGAGTTGAAAGAGTTGAAAGAGCAATTAAAAGATTTGTTAGAAAAGGGGTTTATTAGACCTAGTCATTTTCCATGGGGTGCTCCGGTTTTGTTTGTGAAGAAGAAAGATGGGTCTCATAGAATGTGTATTGATTATCGACAACTTAATAGGGTCACCGTCAAGAATAGGTATCCTCTTCCAAGGATTGATGATTTATTTGACCAATTGCATGGGGCTAGTCACTTCTCTAAGATTGATCTTCGGTCCGGGTATCATCAGTGAAGGTGAGGGAGTGTGATATTCCCAAGACGACCTTTCGTACTAGGTATGGGCACTATGAGTTTGTGGTGATGTCTTTCGGGTTGACTAATGCTCCGGCTATCTTTATGGATTTGATGAATAGGGTCTTCAAACCCTACCTTGATTCTTTTGTGGTGGTGTTTATAGATGACATCTTGATCTATTCTCGGGGTGAGGAAGAGAACATGGGTCACTTGAGGGTTGTACTCCAAAGATTGAGGGAAGAGAAATTGTATGCTAACTATGAAAAGTGTGAGTTTTGGTTGAAGGAAGTTGCTTTCTTAGGCCATGTGGTGTCGGGGGATGGTATTAAGGTGGATCCTAAGAAGACCGATGGTATTAGGAATTGGCCTAGACCTTTGACCCCGTCGGATATAAGGAGTTTCTTGGGTTTAGCGGGTTATTATAGGAGATTTGTGGAAGGGTTTTCTTCTCTTGCTTCTCCTATGACTAAGTTGACTCAAAAGAAGGCTAAATTTGTGTGGTCGGATGAGTGTGAGGAAAGCTTCCAAACTTTGAAAGAAAGGCTTATGTTCGCTCCTATTTTGTCACTTCCGGATGGGTTAGAAGGTTTTGTTGTTTATTGTGATGCTTCCCGTATTGGTTTGGGTTGTGTGTTGATGCAAAGTGGTAAGGTTATAGCCTATGCTTCTAGGCAACTTAAGGTTCATGAAAAGAATTACCCAACCCATGATCTTGAATTGGCCGCCGTGGTTTTTGCTTTAAAGATTTGGCGTCACTATTTGTATGGGGTGCATGTTGATATCTTCACCGATCATAAGAGTCTCCAATATGTGTTCACGCAAAAAGATCTTAACTTGAGACAAAGGAGGTGGTTAGAGTTCCTTAAGGATTATGATATGAGTGTTCACTATCATTCGGGGAAAGCTAATGCGATGGCGGATGCATTGAGTAGAGTGTCCATGGGTAGCATGGCTCATGTGGAGGAAGGTAGTAAAGAGTTGGCTAAGAAGGTCCATCGGTTAGCCAAATTAGGAGTTAGGTTAGAAGGGGTGGATAGTGGAGGAGTAGTTATTGTTGATGGTTCAAGGTCTTCCTTGGTTGATGAGGTGATAGCCAAGCAAGATCTTGATCCTTCTTTGGTGGAGTTAAAGGCTTCGGTGAGTAGTGGTAAGGTGGAGGTTTTCTCCTAAGAGGGAGATGGTGCCCTTAGGTACCAAGGTAGATTATGTGTTTCTTGTGTGGATGGTGTGAGGAAAAGAATCCTTGATGAGGCTCATAATTCTTTTTATTCTATTCATCCGGGGTCAACAAAGATGTATAAAGACTTGAGGGATGTGTATTGGTGGGGTGGTATGAAGAAGGACATTGCAAAATTTGTTTCGGGTTGCCATAGTTGTCAACAAGTGAAGGCCGAACATCAAAGGCCGGGTGGCCTAACTCAAGACATTGAGATACCTACTTGGAAGTGGGAAGAAATCAACATGAACTTTGTAGTGGGCTTGCCCAAGACTAGAAGAAGTTTTGATTCGGTTTGGGTGGTGGTTGATCGGATGACAAAGTTGGCTCATTTCCTACCGGTTAAAACTACTTACGGGGCTGAAGAGTATGCCAAGTTGTACATTTATGAATTGGTAAGATTGCATGGGATTCCCTTGTCTATCATCTCGGATCGTGGTGCCTAATTCACTTCTCACTTTTGGAAATCTTTCCAAAGGGGTCTTGGTACAAAGGTAAAGCTTAGCACGGCCTTCCACCCTCAAACGGATGGCCAAGCCGAAAGAACAATTTAAACCTTTGAGGATATGCTTAGAGCTTGTGTCTTGGAGTTGAAAGGTAGTTGGGATGATCATCTTCCTTTGATTGAGTTTGCATACAACAATAGTTATCATTCTAGTATCGATATGACTTCTTTTGAGGCACTTTATGGTAGACGGTGTAGATCACCGGTTGGGTGGTTTGAAGTTGGAGAGGTGGCCTTCTTGGGTCCGGATCTGGTCATGGATGCTCTTGAGAAGGTAAGGATGATTAGGGAGAGGTTGAAAACAGTCCAAAGTCGTCAAAAGTCTTATGCCGATGTGAGGAGAAGGGATCTTGAATTCAAAGTGGGTGATTGGGTTTATTTGAAAGTTTCCCTAATGAAAGGTGTGGTTCGTTTTGGTAAGAAGGGGAAGTTAAGTCCTAGGTATGTCGGTCTTTATGAGGTAATAAGAAGGGTTGGTAAAGTAGCCTATGAGTTGGGGTTGCCCAAGGAGATGGAATTAGTTCATCCGGTATTCCATGTATCGATGTTGAGGAAATGTGTTGGTAATCCTAACGCTATTGTACCTCTTGAGGTTGTGGGTGTTGTAGAAGATAATTTGACGTATGAAGAAGTCCCGGTTCAGATCTTGGATAGACAAGTTAAGAGGTTGAGGAACAAAGAAGTGGCCTCCGTTAAGGTGCTTTGGAGAAATCAACAAGTGGAGAGTGCTACTTGGGAGGCCGAAGCGGACATGCAAAGACGTTATCCTTATCTATTCAACTCCACTCAAGCCTAAGGTATTAAATCAAGTCCTTTGTACTCCATTGAGTCTTACAGTTTAGCCCCTAGATCATTCATGTGCATAGATGTTTAAATTAATGAGTTATGGATACTTTATATTACAGTTTTGAAATCTTGAAGTGATGTTTAAATAAAATTTTTGTATTCATGTTGGGGCTGATATGTTCTTACTAAGTCTTGCCTTGTACGTCTCTTCCACATTCGGGGACGAATGTTCCAAGGGGGAGATATTGAAACGACCCAAAAAGTTCCTAAAAATGTGCTTCGGAAGTTATCAAAAGCTTGTTTTAGCTATATCTAAAAATGCATTTTATTTTTTGAAAATCTGACTTCATATTCTTGTTTAGGGGGTAAAATTGAGTGGGAAATGGGTCTAACCCAAATTTTAGAGCAACCGTATCAAAATCCAAAATTTCCAAGTGAAGCCTTTTTTGAAGGTCTACTTTGGAGGATCATATCTCCTAGCACACAAATAATTGGGTGGCCCATAACATATCCATGGAAAGCCCTTTGAGTTAGCTAGCCAACGCACTTTGTTTCACCTCATTCGGAGTTCGGACGAAGAAGTTATACCCTTTTTTGTAAAATCTGTCCGTGCAAGAAATGCAAATTCCAGAGAGCGAGTTTACTGTTCATCCGCCTCATTTTTTTTTCTAAGTGTTGGACCCGTTTTTTCCAAGGACATATTTTATTCCTATATAGCATTAATTCAATTTCCATCTCTAAAACATTTCCCAAAATACCTCTCCCATACTTAGACACTTTTCTCTCAAGAACCCTAATCCAAAACCTTCCTCAAGATTGAAGAGATTCTTGCTCCAAGTTCCAAGCTTCCATTGAAGACACTCTCAAGACCTTCATAAAAACTCAAGATATGTGGTGTTGAACTCATGGGTCCTTCCACCCATAGTGCCTAGTCTCTATTCTACTTACTAATTCATGGTTTAAGTTGAGATTCATAAATTAGTCTTGTTCCTTGTACAAATTTCCTGCACAGTGAATTTTAAACATGAAAAGTGATTGTTTTGAGCATGTTATGACTCTAGAACTTGAATCTAAATTTGGAATGGATGTGGAGATTTTTCATGTGGTCTTGTGGGTGTTAAAAGGCGTTGTTGTAGGTTGTTCACTGGTTTGGCTACATAATTACTACCCTATTTTCCATGCTCTTTGACCCCATTACATGCCTTCAAGGTGTTTGACAAAATGTCCAATTACGGAGAATTGATGAATTGATGCTTTAGGGCTTGAGTTATGAGATGTGTGGCATTCCAGAGATGTGTTGATGACAAACTAAGTTTGTGTATATGTTCATTCCATACATGAGATTGCATTAGAGCCTAATGGGAATTTCCTATATAAAGTGTTGCATGACCATGCCCGGTCTGGGGGAAAAGAATCGGATAACCATGTGAGAGATTTATACCTCAGCACCTATGATGCTTGGGGTGTGACCAACATCAACCATGTGAGAGGTGTATATCTCACCACCTAGGATGCTTGGGGTGTGACCAACATCAACCATGTAAGAGGTTTATATCTCACCACCTAGGATGCTTGGGGTGTGACCAACATCAACCATGTGAGAGTTTTATATCTCACCACCTAGGATGCTTGGGGTGTGACCAACATCAACCATGTGAGAGTTTTATATCTCACCACCTAGGATGCTTGGGGTGTGACCAACATCAACCATGTGAGGGGTTTATATCTTGCCACCAGGGTGTCCGGGTGTGATCGACATCCCCCATCCTAAGTTGGGGTTATAGATTGGTTGGATCATGCACACACATATGATATCTACTATTAGTATAGATTTACTTAAACATGTTTTGACTTCACTTTGATCATGCATCCTCATATTGTTATTCATTATGCCTATGGAACTATTTCTTGCATTTCGATTGTGTCCTTGTCTATTGTTGTATTGCACCCCGCATACTTAGTACATTCCAAAGTACTAACGCATATTTTGCCTACATGATGTCACCATGTAGGGACCGGAGCTACTCTTGATCCTTCTCTCCATCCACGTGGCTAGTACGGTGCTTATCCAAGTTTGTTGGTGAGTCTTCAATGATTCGAGGGCTATGTTATGTTTCCTACTCCTATGTTTTGAGACTTTAGCTTGCAATTGTATTTTGACTATGAGGGGAGCCGGTAGTATGTCATGGCCCCCGTCCTATCTATGTATGTAGAGGTGTGAGTTGGACAAGTATTTTGTAAATGAGCTTGACTCTTATTCTATGATGTTATTTTGAAATGGTTTGCCCTTAGTCCCTAATTCCCATTATTTAATGTTGAATGTACTTCCGCGACCGATGAAGTGTGATGACAAGTTTGAGAGGCTTGTTTGAGGTTCCTTCGGGTTCCTCATTCGCCATGTCACGTCTAGGCCCTAGGCTTGGGTCGTGACACCAACCACACATTGCACAAGTGTTATTTAGGGGTTACTAAGGTAATGGCTTTATCATGAAATGAGTAGGAATGTGATATTGGCTTATGTTGTACATTGTAAGTGCATGTTAGTTATCATACATTGTACAAGTGTTTCATAGGAGTATTTATGTGATGATTACTTAATGATGAGATAATCTTGGTATTTGTCTTATATTACTTTATTATTGGAGGCTATGTATTTTTGAGATTGGGATGTGTGTTATATTCATATTGGAGACTAGGCTTGTGAGTGTAATATGATATCTCTTATGTTATGATGAAATGTATGTAAGTTGCCTTATTGATTGCATTCTCCAACTATTTCAAAGATGATAGCATAAAGCATGATTTCAAGTAAGATGTCCCTTTTCCAGCTTGCATTAAATGGTTTTGTGCATGGCTTCCATACTTAGTACGTTTTCGTGCTAACCCCTTTCTTTCTACATTTTCCATAAGTGTAGGCTTTGGAGATTTTGGACTCGACCCTCGTGGCTAGGTTCATAAGAGATCAAGAAGAAGAAGAATGGTGAGTCCTCATTGTAGTCGAGGGCTCAACCTTATGTCCTTTATTGTCTTTACCTTTATGTTTTTTAGACTTGTAAGGATCATGTCCCTAAGTTTTGTATTCAAGAGTTTTATCCTAAGTAATGAGATAGTTTGAAACATAGTGTCATAGATACTCTTTCATTTGTATAAGGAACTTCGATTGTAAAGAAAAGTTTTAAATTTTCGTAATTTTTCTGTCTTATGCTATGACAAATATGCTAAAGGCTTGTATGAGACTCATTCAGGGTCAAGTACGCTGTGTTACAACTAGGGGGTGCTCTCGGGTCGTGACAGTTATCCCCAGATTTATCCTTGTCTCCTCGATGATGCAACCCAGACGGGCTGCCTTGGCTAGGCGGAGGATCGACTTATTCTGGGATGGCATGATAGTGTTGTTGATGAAGCCAAACCAAAAACTTGCAGCTATGTTCAGATCCTTCTTTTCAATCAGTGCTCCAATCTCCAGCCACTTGGGAGTACCGTCTGATATTAGTGGGGCCAACCACTTCTTCATATTTTCCTAAATATTTGTCTTGATCCGATGCTGGCACTTGCCATCAATATCATTGGGACAATCCAGGACAACATTAATAGCCTCACTATCACACTTGACCTTCTTTCCCTGGGCAACTACATAGTTAACAGGTTTAAATGTTGTTGTCTGCTTCTTTCTCTATGGTATCAAGGCCCCATAAGCAATGTAGAACTCCCAGACCCAATTTGGAATATACGAGCCACGAGGCTCGGTGAAGCTATGGAATTTATGAAACTTCAGACAACTCATAATCTCTGGGTACCAGTCGATGACCCCATAAGTGGGCAGATGCTTCTCTTCAATGATTGTCCTCATCCGTTCAGTCTTCAGTCTATTCATAGACTTGGGAGGAGAACCCTGTACTGGTGGAGCTAGGACCACGGCCTGTGTTGGAGCTGGAGGAGGAGTAGTGGTGTCCTGAGGAGTCCTGATCCTATATGGATCATTCATCCTTTTGGACCGCAGCTTAGCCCTTTGTGCCCCTAACAATTTATCATCCTCGGGCTATAAAACTGCTGCTTGCTACTCCTGGTGCCCACCCTCACTCTCAGAAGTGGTGAGGTGAGTGGCGTAGATACCGTCACTATCAGAGCTAGCCACCCGTGATGTAGGTGCCTTTCTTTTTCCTTTGTCTTTCCCACCAGTTGTGGGAAGTTTGGTGGCCTTGCCCCCGGATGCAGCTACATCCTCATTGATAGTTATCCCCTTAGCCTTCTTACGAGGTGGCATGTTTCTACCGGCAACTTTTGGTGTTGCCATGTATGCAAAAACATCAGAAAAAGTGTTAGAAACAATTCAAACAAAAGCACAGAAAAGAAGTTGCAGACAGACTCGCCGAACCAATCGGCGAGTCAGCGAATCTCTTTGGCGAGCTAGTTCGGGCTCGCCGAAAGGATTGGCTCAAAAATCTCAAAAAAAATTGGCATGTCAATGATGGGAAGGCCTTTTGGTGTATCACCAACAATATTTGATGAGCAAGAACTAGCCCGCCGAAAGTTATAGTGCAATTTAGGGTCAGGGGCGTACACAAAAGGCGATTAAGAAGGACTTTCGGCGAGTCGCCGAATGCCTTTGGCAACCTCAGGCTTCTCATCAAAAGTTACAGAACCAAACTTCACCTGTAGCATGAAATTAAAGGCGAGATGGGGAACTTCGATGAACCGCCGAGTGGTTTGGCGAGCTCGACCCAGGTCGCCAAACGACCCAACGTGCCTACTTTCAACCCAATTTCCCAAATTCAACCCTGCAGCCCCCGAAAACAAAATCAAAACATGCACTTATCAAATTAAACTAAGACCCATTACACCCATGTCCCTAGGATACTCAGACTTCTCCCGATTTGGCCAAATTTGGCCATTTGACGACTTTTGCCTTTAAGAATGACGTCAATCGCTCTATCATTGGGCAAAGTACATCATTTGGCATAAATGTGGGCTACTTAGAATTCACCCGACTAAACCCAATAACATGCAAGAACGACCCCACAAATTTTAAGGCACAAAAACTCGGGAATTCAATGTTAAAGGAATTTAAGGCACGATAATCAAATTAACAATGGCACACGCAAACACAATTATGACAAAATCAATTGCATAAGAGTACAAATTGCTAAGAATAAATTTGGGGTTTGGAAAACCAACCTCGAATGTCGAATAAACAAGTTGAAATGCTAGGTAGCAAAGAAATCAACTCCGAACACATAATCAATGACTCAAATATGACAAAAATACAAGAATTATAGAAAACTAAAGTGGGGGTGTGAGTTTGGGAAGTTCAAAAGTAAGGGAAAATGAAGGAGTTGGAAGTTTAAACCTTTGTCTTTTAAAAACCGTCTAGTTCTCGCCCATTCGACGACATTAGTTTAGCTCGCCGACCCACTTGGCGACACGCTGAGTGGGCACTTACCTCACCAAGTTTTATAGGACCTCTAGTTAATGTGGCAGACTAGATCCAGGTCAGCAATTCACCAAGTTGCTCCTGGGCTCGTCGAGTTTTACAGACTCCAATTTGAAAATGTCTTGAGTCCAATGGCATCTAGGTTGGGCTCACTGACCTCTTCGGCGAGTCATCGACTGGACTTTTAGCTCACCAACTTGCACTTTTCAAACACCTTCCACACTTTGACCTGCACAATCAACACACCATTATTTCTAAAACAAAAAGAAAGTGATAAAACACTTGGGTTGCCTCTCAAGAAGTTCCTTGGTTAATGTCGTGGCACGACGCAAGTCCCCACTTAAGTTCCATCAGTGGGGTTTGTCTCATTTTCATAAGGCAAGCCCTCTTCTGGCTCTGGGAAGAGGTGAGACAACACTTGGTCCATTTGGGACGTAGTAGCTGAATGAGCATGGAATGAGAGGGTGTCATCTGGTTTAGCATTAAGACATTCTATCTTAACTCCTCCAACACTATGTCGTGCTTTTCGACTTTGTGCATAATGAGTAAGAGGACCTATTCAATTTGCCCACCCGCTTGTTTCTTCATTTTTCGATGCTTGTGAGGGGGGATGTACCTGTCCTTCCTCTTGGACACTACCTCTAATTCCATGACTTTCTTGACCAAGACATCCAATTGGGTTAACAATGAGGCCAATTCTTGGTCTTTTTCTTTCTCCTTATTGGTCTTGGCCATGAGGTAGCTGGATTAGACTACCTGGAGAGATTTGGTCAGCCACTATTCTATTTTCGGGCCCAAGACCCCAGTAGAAGCATTCCAGAAGCACCTTATCTAGAATTCCATGAGTTGGGCATTGCTGCAATAGGGACTTAAACCTTTGCCACAACTCATAATGGCTTCACCCTCTAGTTGCTTGAAATTTAGGATGTTTTCCCTAAAAATTATCAATCTCAAAGGAGGGTGACCCATTGGGTCACTGTTGCTATCAGATATGCTCCAATTCTCTACTCAAATAGCAACACAAAAACCAAAAATAAAAGTAAGTAAGTTCAACTATGACTAACAAGAACAAAATTCAACTTAACTAAAGAATCTTTAACCAACACCAATCCCCGGCAACGGCACCATTTTGATTTCACGCATCACGACACTTCTTCCAATACTAAGTGCCAATGATCGTTAGTCAGTAATATAACCCAACTAAGTGAGTTAGTGTTGAATCCCACATGGAGTGGTACATGCTTAAGATTCAAGATCCAAGTGCAAATATGTTCATATTAATCATAGGTAAAAATATTTACGAATATAAACATTGTTCAAATTAAGGGTGACACAAGTGTCAAATAACACAAGGGTTTTGATTGTAATTACCAGCTACGATAACAACAAATAACACTAATTAACAAGCAAAGAGACGGGTTCTTGGGATGTGATTGGATTATAGGCTAAGGTAGAAAAATGGGTAATTGCAACTGATAGTAAATAGTTGTAAATCAGTGAATAAGCTAGACTTTAGTAGGGATAAACTTTCTCTTGAACAATTTACCTCGAATCAAATTGGTTTCTCTCGAACACCAATAAGCAGCTGTTAAGAACAACCTACTCTTTAGTCCATTCACTCTCTCGAGCTAAACCCTTGATACCCCAATACCCACAGACCATAAAATCAGTAACCTTGGTTTTAAAACCTCTCTCTCGATCAAGCCAAAAACATGAATGTAGAGTAGCATTTGCAACTACAACCCTTTAAATTAAACCAAAATTACTGATTGAAATCACTTTTAAACAACATTTAAATTATCAATTAACAATACCCAGCAGCTAAATCAACCCATAATCACATAATCACACCCCAAGAATTGGGGTTTTAGCTAGACATCATAAAAAGATAGAAATCGTGACCAAATTGTGTTTCCATCAACTGGGTAAGATAATATCACTTTACAAAGGTCCAAATCGAAGAATCTCAAAGATCACTTTCAATTTCTCAAAAATGGAAAATTTTAATTCTTCAAAGCTAAGGAAAATACTGTCTCAATACTCTCAAAACTTCAAAATTGATTGATAAAATGAAAATTAGATACTAAACTAAATATTCAAAAATGTATTTATAGTCGCCAAAAATATGCTGCGAAAGACCATTCGGCGCAGTAAGTCGGGATTATCGATCCACTCGGCGATCCACCCTTTGGTCAATTCCATCGCCTTTTTGCTTTGGCCTTTAGCATTTTCAAGATCTGTAACTTTGGGCGATCTAGCACTGCATCTCGGAACCGTTTAGCGAATGACGGCCATTCGCTTTTCCTCAGCCGAAGGGAATGAGGTGTTCCACATCACAAGTACTATGTTGCAACTCTTGCAATTGAAGGGGCTATTTGGTGGGTTGGCTCATGAGGATCCCCATGATCATATTTGAATTTTCTTGGATGTATGCGGACCGTTCTCCTTCAAGAACATATCCTAGGAGTCCGTCTGGTTGAGGTTGTTCCCGTTCTCTTTAATGGGAGAAACATGTAAGTGGCTGGCTGAATTACCACGTGAATCAATCACTTTACGAGAGGAGTTAGTTACCGCATTTCAAGTGTAATTTTTCCCTCCTTCGAAGATGATGAATCCTCAGGACAATATTTAGAGCTTCAAGCGGTTGGAGGGCGAGCCAATTCATACAACTTGGCTGCGATTCAAGAAGTTAGTGCTCCAATGCCCAACTCATGGCTTGCCTGATAACGTGTTGTTAAATTATTTTTACTGGAGCCTTGACTCGGTAAACAAGGGTGTTACTGACTAACTTTCTACTGGAGATTTGATGCAGTAGCCTTATGTGATAGCAGCTTAGCTCTTGGATGGCATGACCACAATCAATAGGGCGTGGTACACTTGTGAAAACTAGGTCTCCTCTCTCACGTTCAAATTGACCAAGGAGCAGATGGAGAAAGACCATGAGAGGGACCAGAACATGGCCAAGATCATGACACAACTTGACATTTTGTCCAAAATTATCATGGGAGCTGGTGCTTAAGGTGTCAATGTCGTGGGTGTCGGGTGTGTTAATCCGAATGAGACCAAGTTTGAGGTTTTATATAATGAATAGGTGAATTTCCTAGCCAACCAAAGTGGTGGTTATCATTCAAACTACCCGAAGTAGGGTGGTAATCAAGGTTGGAATAGGGATGAAGGTTGGAAGAATCGTGATCGAGAATGGAGGGATCGAAATCCCAATTTGGAAGGATAGTGAGAAGGACAAATATGTGCCTCCCCACGAGCGTTAAAAGCCAAAGGATTCGGAAGGTAGCCAGTCTAAGGATATGCTTTCTCTTAGCCTCAACAAAGTTGAGGGGTTAGACAATATTTTGAAAGAAATGAAAGAAGACATGTTGACCCTTAGCCAGACTTTTACCTCCCATTTAGTATCGACCAAGCAGTTAGAGACCCAAATGGGTCATATCTCATCTCATTTAAACCCGAGACAATAATGGGGTTGCCTAGTGATACTGTGGCTAACCCCAAGAATAAGGTTTGAGTGTGGACTTGCGTCGTGCCACGACGTTAACTAAGGCACTGCTTTGGAGGCAACCCAAGTTTTATTTTCTTTGTTTTTGAAGTTTGAAATAATGGTGTTGTGTAGGTCAAAGTGTGAAAGGTGTTTGAAAAGTGCAGGTTGGTAAGATAATAGTCCAATCGGCAACTCACCAAAGAGGTCGGCGATCCCAACTTGGACCACCGTTGGACTCAAGACAATTTTAAATTGGAGTATGTAAAACTCGGTGATCCCAAGAGACACTTGGCGAATCGCCGACCAGGTCGACGATTACGATCTAGTCCATCATTTGGACCCCCACATTAACTGGAGGTCCTATAAAACTTGGTGAGGTAACTTCCCATTTGGCGTGTCGCCAAGTGGGTAGGCGAGAAAAACTAATGTCACCGAATGGGTGAGATCTGGATGGTTTTTAAAGGCCAAAGGTTTAAACTTCCAACTCTTTCACTTTCCCTCACTTTTGAACTTCCCAAACTAACACCCACACTTTAGTTTTCAAAATTTTTGCATTTTTATAGCATTTTAGTCGTCGAATTTGTGTTCAGAGTGGATGACTTTTCCGCCTAGCATTTCAACTTGTTTATTCGGCATCCGAGGTTGGTTTTCCGCACTCCAAATCCTACTTTTAGAAATTTGTACTCTTATGCAATTGATTTTTTCTTAGTGCTGTGTGCTTAAGCTCTCTGATCATAATTGGTTTGCGTGTGCCGTTGTTAATTTGATTATCGTGCCTTAAATGTTAAATTCCCCAGTTTTTGTGCTTTAAAAATGATTAAAATTTGTGGGGTTGTGCTTACATGTTGTTGGAATTAGCCGGGTGAAGTCTTAGTAGCTTGCATTTGTGCCAAATGACATATTTTCCCCAATGATGGAGCATTTGACATCATTCTTAAGGGTAAAAGTCATCAAATGGCTGAATTTGGCCTAATCGAGAGAAGTCTGTGTATCCCGGGGGCATGGGAGTAATGGGTCTTAGTTGAATTTAATGGGTGCATTCTTTGATTTTATTTTTGGGGGATGCAGGGTTGAATTTGGGAAGTTGGGTTAAAAGTTGGCACGTTGGGTGATTTGGTGAGCTGGGTCGAGCTCGCCAAACTACTCGGTGGTTCACCAAAGTTCCTCAGCACGCCTTTAATTTCATATTAAATGTGAAGTTTGGTTCTGGAACTTTCGGTGAGAAGCATGAGGTCGCCGAAAGCACTCAATGACTCGTCGAAAAGTCTTCCTTAATTGCCTTTTGTCTACGCCCCTAACCCTAATTGCACTATAACTTTTGGTGGGCTAATCCTTGCTTATCGAATGCTATCGGTGACTCACCAAAAGGCCTTCCCATCACTGATATGCCAAATTTTTTTGAGATTTTTGAGCTAATCCTTTCGAAGAGCCCGATTTAGCTTGCGAAGGAGATTCGGTGTCTCACCGATCGGTTCAGCGAGTCTGTCTGCAACTACTTTTTGTGCTTTTGCTTGAAGTGTTTCTAACTCTTTTCGATGTTTTTGTAGCTATGTCCAGGACTAACCTTGACATGCTACCCCGTAAAAGGGAAAGGGGTATTGTGATTAGCGAAGGGGGAGCAAACCCTTCTAAAAAGGGGAGAACAGAGCCTCCAATGGGAGGCAAGGGCAAAGGTAAGAGGCCCGCATCTGAGACTCTAGAGCATAATAGGTAAAGAGTGTCTACTGACTCTCGGGAAACATTAGCTGAGCCTAAGGACCATCAACCCTTACAGTCCCGGTGGGCTGAGATCCGTGCTAGATCTTACCCTGACTCAGCTAGAGTCCCTCCAGTTTCACCCCAGAAGATTAGTGCCAGCTCCGGCACCTCCTGTGCCACTAGTTGTCCCTCCTCCCAGGCTTCTCAATAGGTTAAAAGGTGATGGATTACAAACTATTCTCGAGGAGAAGCTGTTGTCCACGAAAGTCCTGGAGGGAAGATACTCCAGTGTGAGGGAGATATTGCAGTGACACAAATTTCAGACTTTCACCAGACCCTGAGGCCCCTATATTCATTCATGAGTTCGGGAGTTCTATACTGTGTATGGTGACTTGGTTCCGAAGAGCAAGAAAAAGGCCAACGAGTTTAGATTGGTTAAGTCAGTTATGGTTAGAGATGTGGAAGTTGGATGCTGCAGCGATATCATAAAGTTTGTCCTTGAGAGAGCCATAGGGTTCGAGCACAATTATGAGGGATTGACGACAACTCAGTCCCTGGATGACTTGAAGGGCTGGCTTTCCCACTTCTCTTTGATGTCACACCGAGGTAGATAGAGGTGGGAATCTAGATCGAGAAAAAGGATTTGAATGTAGCTACCTGGTATTGGTTTAAATTCATCAGCAGCTCCATCATGACTTCACAGAATGAATCCATCCTCCGACCTGCGAAGGCAGTTTGTTTAGGGTTTATCTTAGTGAAGAAACCGCTCAACTTGGGACCTATCATTGAGCAAGAGATGGCCTTGAGGGCCAAGTAGAGGCAGACTTCTCTACCATTCCCAGACCTGATCACTAAGTTGTGCATGCACTGGAGTACCCCGGGATGATGCGAGAGATACTGAGGTTACCTCTTCATTCTCCACTAACATCCAGCGCATTGAGGCTGAGTACACTTAAGAGGAGGCTGACAGGAGGAGGGCAACTCCAGTGGATACATCCCCGGAGGTAGATATTGATTCAATACCTGCAGAGGCATGTTTGCCTACACCGGCCTCTGAGCCTTCAGGTACATTTTCCCCTTCTTCTTTTTCTTCACAGGCTCCGGGTGCCTCTACCTCTGCCCAGCCCACCAGGATCACTCAGGATATGATCCTGAAGATGGGGCACCTGTCCCATTTAGCTGATGTGAGGGCGACCCGACTTGAGAGATCCATCCCATGGATGATTGAGAGCACCATCCTTGCTGCACTGACCCCCCTCCGAACGTTCATTGACACTCTTACTAGAGAGTTGAGGCCTGCGAGAGCAGACGGGGGAAGACCTCTGAGGTTACGACTTTGAAAGACGAAGTAGCAGACCTGAGGAAGGATGTAGACTATCTAAAGTCTACTGACTTCACTTCACTACTGGAGGCTGTGGATAATGTGGATGCCCCTGAGACTTCAGAGATTCCTCTGGCTACCACCAAAGATGTACATAGGGAGGGCAAAATAGTTGACGAGTCAAAGACAAAGACCGATGAGGAGCAGATAGAGATGCGGGAGAAAAGAATTTATAGAGATTTTCTAGATGTTGAGGAGATGATTGTAAAGTCGGTGATCCAGACATTGCTAACAGAGACATCCATGGCAGCTCCTAGTGGTGCTGGTGGTACTCCGGAGGTGACTCCTGGCACTGATGCCCAGGTTTCTAGCACTACAGCCGGCACTGATGCCCAGACAGACAGAGTGACTGAGTAGACAGGATCCTTTTTTACCTCCCTCTCTATCTTACTTTTTGACTTGTGGATATTATTTTTCTTGCATTTGAGGACAAATGGTTTTTATTTATGGTGGGGTGAGGCCCACCTTTTGTGACTATTGTTATGTCTATATATTTAGGTTTTCCTGGTATATATTGTGTTTACCACTATTTTTGTGGATGATTGAGCTTGTGGCTCCTTGTGTTAATTGCGAATGATTTTTGGACCCTTCCAAAAAATTTTGTGCCACCTCTTGTTTGTGTTTGAATGTGGTTGTTCTCTTACAAATTTGAGTATCAGTCTTGATCAACACCGATGACTTGCAAGTGCTCATAATCGAACAAAAATGAATGTACGTCTACGATAAGGCCAAATGAAATTGCATAGACAATATGTGAACTTTTTGCATCTCATTGTGACTAGCCAATTATCGAAGTGAGTCTCTTCTGATGAACTTTGCACACTAGAGAAAGTGTGGAGTCTTGTTTGACATTGGTGTCAATGCCTTGCTTATTTTTGGGGCCGTCCTAAATACTAAGAGATATTTCCCCTCCATGCATTAGAGGAGTGAATCGATTGGGACACACACGCATTATATGACCTCATCCCCTAATTTGTGACATTGAATACCTTTAGGCAATTTGGTTGGGTCATTGTTACCTTTTTCTCTTGGTGGGTACTTTGGAGTGTTTCCTTCGAAGGGCATCTTCTCATAAGTCTACTTGACATCCAAACCCCTGTTCCAACCCAACGATGTTTGAGCTCCCCCTTTGTTGTTGCTCCAAGTATTGGAAGATGAACTCTTATACTTATACACTTTCTCCTCCTTGAATTCCATCTCTATCTCATGGGCTGCCTCAAAGACATCATTCAAAGTAGCAAACCTATGAATAGTCATCTTTGAAGAAATCTCTTTGTTTAAACCTACCTTAAAGCGAATTAGAGCATGCTCTTCAATCTCTCGATATTCGAGCTTCATGAGTATGCTTTGGAACTCATCATGATAGGCTTCAACATTTCTATTTCCTTGCCTCAAATTGTATAATTTGGAAAGTAACCCTTGGCGGTATCTTTCCGGCACATACTTGCCTCTCATGAATCTTTTCAATTCGAGCCATGGTGGAAGATGACCTTCTTGAACAACTAAGTGATACCTCTTCATGTATTCCCACCATGTGACAACATACCCTTCAAATTGAGCGATAGCATAACAACTACTTTTGACCTCCGACAAGTTATTGACATTGAAAAGCCGATCACATTACGACTCCCATTCTAGATAAGCATTGGGATTGCATTCCCCTTTAAATGATGGAAGAGTCGTTTTGATAGAGTTGATGCCAACATCTTGGCCTCCATGGCCACCTTGGTCGTTGTGGTAGTAACCTCTTTGATATCCTCCTTGATAACGGTTACCATCTCCTTCTCTAGCTTCTTGACCAACTTCTTGATTGACGTTGAGTTCCCATTGTTCTCCACCTTGAGGGTGGTTTCCATGTTGTCTCTCATCAAATGGCATTGGACCCAACTACCTCTTGGTCGACCTTGCAAGACTTTACCTCTTGGTCGATTCTTCATGACTCATTCCATGGCGCTTTTTCACCTTCACCTTTATAACCTCCTTGATATTCATCATTCCTCACCTTATTCACGGGATTTGGTGGTGGTTGTGGTTTTTGGTAGGGAATATTTTGGTTAGGTGGTGTTTGGTAAGGATGGCTTTGACTTGGTGGAGGTTCTTGACTAAGCGGGAAACTGAACGGTCAATTGGTTCTTTGGCTATTTGAACCCAATTGATTGAAAATTGGGTGCAAAGATTGGTGGAGGGTTCAGGGTGTGAGAGTAGGAGAATTAATGTGATCGTTCCCACTTGTAGAAGCACGGAAAGTAGCTTGTGATGTAAAGTTATTGGAGATGGCTCGACCTTCCACATTGGCCAGCCTACCATTCTCCAATAGGTGTTTCACTTTCTCCTCCTGTCTCAATTGTACTTGACATTAAGACAACTCACAAAAATAACAAATAACGTTAGCGTTAATAAAAGAACTCACAATCGCTCGTGTTTACGCACCTTTGATTGTCTCACAAATTGGTGCGGTTAATGTTGACAATTGTTTGTACTTAGTTGATCACTAGGTACCAATTTCTACTCTTGGTCAGAATAGATTCTTGTTTAAAGAAGAACGGACGACTCAATTGAAAATAAACAGACTTGAATCAAGAATTAACTACGAAGTAAAACGAAAAAAAGCATGAAAAGAAAATGCACAAACAAAGAAGTGAATTCAAGAACCAATAGTCAACAAGTAGATTAATTACGAGTTGAAAATAGGTTTAGGATTCTTGAGAACGTTTGAGAATCAAAAGAAAGAAACTAAGAAATTAGAACCTAAGAAAATAAGTGTAACTTGAGCTTCTGATCGCCGAATGACCTATTTTCTTGGCCAAAAGTGAAGTTCCACTCACCAACTTGAAAAAGGACTCACCAAACTCTACAAATGGATAAGGCAACCTGGCGATGTAGGTGATAGTTCGGCGATGTGCCGATTGGATTCGGCGACCAAGGCTTGATCTCGCCAAAATTTCCAATAGCTCCCTCAAATTGCCAACCCTTTCGACTACCAACCTTCCCAAAAGGCGAGGCGCCGAATGGACTAAGCGAGCTAAGTCGTGGCTCTCCTAATGGTCCAAATGCTGCAACTGCAAAGTTCAAAAATTGAGCTCATGTGGTCCCCCCTGTACTTGTCCTTTAGTATTTACCCTTTTAGGTAAATTCCCTCTTTTACAAACACCTTTACACCTTCTCTTTCTTCCTTTTCAGAATCAAACTTTTTCTTTTTGAATATTCTTCCCGTTGAAGATTAGAATATTCTTCAAGAACTTCAAGAACAAGATGAAGACCCAAAATAAAACCCTCAAAATTATTATCTCAGAATTTCATGAAAATTGAGGTGTACGCTCTCCTTGATATGGGAAACAACACCCAATACTTTTTAACCCTCAATTTCCAAATAAAACATTCAGATTTCAAAACTCATTTTCGTCTTCTTCAAGTCTTCAATGGTGAAATCTTCAACAAGGCTTCAAACTCCTTCCAATCTCAACCCTAGACTCAAATAGGGTTGGAGAACACTATTCCAACCTTAGAAACTCAAACAAGACTCAAATTAACAAGACCCATTTCAGCAAATTTCACACAAACGAAAATGAACAAATTTGTTTTGTAACAAACACCAAGACTAGATTCGTAGGAACGAAGCTAGACTCAGCTCTGATACCAAATGATGTAATTCCTATAAGGGAATCACACTAAAATGTGAAAATTAAAGACGGAAAGTAAAGATAAATAGATAGACATAAAAAGAGGAAACAAAAAGCAACCAAAGGGTATATCAAACACAATGACCTCAATCCATTAATCCTACAATAAGCACCTAACTCTTATGAAGACCTCAAGGGAATCGATATCCCAAGAAACCAACATTTCTAACAAAAGACAACAAAAGCTTAACCAATCTCTCAACACTCAAACATGAGTTTTTAGTTTTCAACATTCGACATAATTTAAGCCTAAAATGAACCCAAACTAGCTATTTATAGTTTTAGGATAAAAGTGACCCAAAGTGCCAAAAGGTGATCTAAGTCGGGCTCGCCTAGTGACTTGGGCGATGCGCCAACCAAGTCGGCAAGTAATCCTGCGTGGTCTCAGCCTAGCCACGTTTTGGAACTTTAGGCAAGTTGGGACCATCACCTAACCCCTTGGGCAATGCGCAAAGTGGGTCCTGCTCGCCAAAAGGACCCCATGCAATCTTCAAGGTTTGAAATCCCTTGTTTGCCATCAATACCATTTCGAGGACCTCCATCTTCATGAATAAGCCTTGTATCCTTTGAAGATCTTGTGCTTGGATTCTAGTAAATGGCCTTGATGTAATCCAAATTGCATCATTCTCTCCTTTTTGAAAATAATTTTTCCTCAAATTCAACAGATCATCATCATCAACAGTTGGGAAGTGGACAGGTCGCACAAATTGAAAGTGTTGTGCACTTGATACTTCGGAGGAAGGGAAACCTTGTAGGCATTGTTGTTGAGCCTCTCAAGCACTGGAAATGGTCCATCACCTCTCAGCATTAGCTTTGTCTTGGATTGGTGGGGAATCGCTCCTTGTAAAACTGTACCCACACCCAATCACCCGGTTCAAACACGATCCTCTTGCAACCCTTGTTAGCCGTTTTAGCTACTCCTTGGTTCTTCTTCTCTAAGTGCAGCTGCACCTTTTCATGAAGCTTCTTCATGGCTTCAGGTCGCTTACTCCCATATAGGCTTAACACAACATCTTGAGAAAGAGGAGTGAGATCTAATAGGGTTAGGGGGTTAAAACCATAAACCACTTCAAATGGGGTCATGCCAATAGTTCTATGAATGACTCGATTATAAGCAAATTCAACTAAAGGAAAATGTTCCTCCCACGAGGCCAACTTTCCATGCATGACGGCATGAAGCATAGAACCCAAGGTCCTATTCACAACTTCAGTTTGGCCATCAGTTTGTGGGTGACAAGAGGTTGAGAACAACAACTTAGTACCAAGTATACCCCACAGTTCCTTCCAAAAGTGACTAAGGAATTTTGGATCCCTATCACTTACAATGGTTTAAGGAATTCCATGCAATTTAACAACATGCTCAACAAACAAGGATACTACATTGGAAGCATCATCACATTTATGACATGGAATGAAATGAGCCATCTTTGAAAATTGATCAACAACAACAAAGATGCTATCTCTACCTCTTTTGGTCCTTGGCAAACCCAAAACAAATTCCATTAAGATATCAAGCCAAAGTCTTTGAGGGGTGGGGAGTAGAGTATACAAACCACGGGGAAGGAGGCGTGACTTAGCACGTCGACATTCAATACATTGACCACAAATTCGAACAACATCTTTATGCATTTTAGGCCAATAGAAATGTTCCTCAAGAATTCCCTTAGTTTTGTTAATACCAAAATGACCCATTAAATACCCATCATGTGCCTCCCTCACAAATACTTCTCTCCAAGAGCTCATGGGCACACAAAGTCTCTTGCCTTTGAACAAGAAGCCATCAAACTTGGAATAGGGAGTAGAAAAACTATCCCTCATCCACCTTTTCCTCTCCCATTCCTCACAATCTTTGAAGATTTGAGGAAATGCGGGATCCTTGGGATACAATGCCTTCAAGTATTCAATGCTAATCAATTTAGAAGACAAAGTATTTATCAACACATGTTTTCTAGACAAGGCATCGACCACCATATTTTCCTTTCCCTTTTTTTATTGGATTACATAAGGGAAAGTTTCAAGGAATTCAATCCATTTGGCGTGCCTCTTGTTCAACTTTCCTTGGGCCCGAATATGTTTTAGAGACTCATGGTCATTCCTAATGACAAATTCCTTTGGCCACAAGTAGTGTTGCAAATTATCCAAATCCCTAATCAAGGCATACAATTCAAGATCATAAGTGGAATAATTCAAAGTAGCACCTTTTAGCATTTCACTAAAATAAGCAATGGACTTTTGGTCTTGCATTAAGATAGCTCCAATGCCAACATTACTAGCATCATATTCCACTTCAAACAATTTTATCAAAATCAGGTAATTGCAGCAAAGGAGCGAAACTAAGCAATTTTAAAGCATCGAAAGCTTTGGCTTGTTCCTCTCTCCACTTAAAAGGTTTATCCTTTCAGATTACTTCTGTCAAAGGGGCAGCTATGGTACTAAAACCTTTGACAAATCGCCTATAAAAACTAGCCAACCCATGAAAGTTTCTAACATCACTTATGGATGTCGAAATTGGCCCATTCTTAATAGCATCAATTTTAGATTCATCAACTTCAACCCCTCTTGAACTCACAACAAAACCCAAGAAGAAAACTTCATCAACATAAAATGAACACTTATCAAGATTAGCATAAAGTTGTTCATTCCTAAGCACTTCAAACACACATCTCAAATGCTCAAATGATCATGCATGGTCTTGCTATAAATCAAGATATCATCAAAATAGACAACTACAAATTTCCTATAAAGGGTTTCATCACATGATTCATGAGACACATAAAGGTACTAGGAGCATTAGTGAGACCAAAGGGCATCACCAACCATTCATATAGACCAAGCTTGGTCTTGAATGCGATTTTCCATTCATCACCGGGGTTCATTCAGATTTGATGATAACCACTTCTAAGATCAATCTTTGAAAACACACAAGAGTCATTCAATTCATCAAGCATATCATCTAACCTAGGAATAGGATGATGATACTTTACCGTAATTTTGTTGATAGCTCGGCAATTAACACACATGCGCCATGTTCTATCTTTCTTTGGAACCAATGGAACTGGCACAACACATGGACTTATGCTCTCATTCACATAACCTTTGTTGAGGAGTTCCTCTACTTGCCTTTGTAGCTCCTTAGTGTCCTCCAGATTGCTTCGATAAGCCGGCATGTTTGGCAATTATGATCTCGGCACAAAATCAATTTGGTGCTCAATTCCCCGAAGAGGGGGCAATCCACTTGGAAGCTCCTTAGGGAAGACATCCTCATAGTCCTGCAAAAGAAAGGAAATAGAATTAGAAAGAGAAGAATGAGATTGGTTAGTTTGTACCACATGATCCCTATGTGTGATAAGGATCAAAGAACTTTTGTACTCAATTTCCTCCCTTATCTCTTTGTAATTAGCCAACAATACTTGGGCCTTTCCTTTCAACTTCCTCTTCTCCTTCTCTTCTTGGCTCTCGACGTCCACATGTTTCTCTTCACACTTCTTCTTCTCCCTCGACTCACTTATTCTTTGATAAACATCACTGACTTGAGAAGGTGACATAGGGTGAAGAACATACTTATGATCATTCAACACAAATGAATACTTGTTGCTTCTCCCATCATGTTTGATTGAACAATCATGTTGCCAAGTCCTACCGAGTAGCACATGACAAGCTTTCTTGGGACCACATCACATATAACCTCATCTTGATACTTCCCAATCTTGAACTTGATCATCACTTATCGATGCACCCTCAATTCTCCACACTCACTCAACCATTTTAGTTTGTAAGGTGTAGCATGATTAGTGGTAGGAAGTTTCAAGAATTCCACTTACGCAATACTAGCAATATTTGCACAACTCCCACTATCAATGATTAAGGAACACACAATATCCTTGATGAATCATTTGGAGTGAAATAGATTCTCTCTTTGGCTTGGATCATCCATGGCCTTACTAATCATTACTCGTCTCACCACATCTAGACGAACAACACTCTCTCCTTCTTTGACACAAAGGTCTGGTTCATCATCTTCCCCATCTTCAAACTCATCCTCTTCTTGAGGATCTTCCTCACAATCACCTGCTGGCTCTTCCTCAGCACTAAGATATATTTCCCCTCCTTGCATTAGAGCATTCAATCGATTGGGACACTCATGCATTATATGACCCCATCCCCTATATTTGTGACATTAAATACCGTTAGGCAATTTGGTTGGGTCATTGTTATCTTTTTCTCTTGGCAGGTACTTTGGAGTGTTCCCTTCGAAGGGTTTCTTCTTATGAGGCTTCTTGACATCCGAACCTTTATCCCAACCCGACGATGTTTGAGCTCCCCCTTTGTTCTTGCTCCAAGAATTGGAAGATGAATTCTTATACTTAGACACTTTCTCCTCCTTGAATTCCATCTCTCTCTTATGGGCTGCCTCAACGACATCATTCAAAGTAGCAAACCTATGAATGGTCATCTTCGAATAAATCTCTTTGTTCAATCCTACCTTGAAGCAAATCACGACATGCTCTTCAATCTCTCGATGTTCTAGCTTCATGACTATGTTTTTGAACTCATCATTATAGGCTTCAATGCTTCTACTCCCTTGCCTCAAGTTGTACAATTTGGTAAGTAACCCTTGGCAGTATCTCTCTGGCATATACTTGGCTCTCATCAATCTTTTCAATTCGGGCCATGGTAAAGGATGACTTTCTTGAATGACCAAGTGATACCTCTTCATGTATTCCCACCATGTGACAACATACCCTTCAAATTGAGCGATAGCATAGCAACTACTTTTGACCTCCTTCAAGTCATTGGCATTGAAAAGGCGGTCACATTGTGACTCTCATTCTAGATAAGAATCGGGATTGAATTCCCCTTTGAATGATGGAAGAGTCGTTTTGATAAAGTTGATGCCAACATCTCGGCCTCCATGGCTACCTTGGTCATTGTGGTAGTAACCCCTTTGATGTTCTCCTTGATAGCGGTTACCATGTCCTTCTCTAGCTTCTTGACCAACTTTTTGATTGACATTGACTTCCCATTGGTATCCACCTTGAGGGTGGTTTCCATGTTGTCTCCTATTAAATGGCATTGGACCCAATCTATCTCTAAGTCCACCTTGCAAGACTTGACCTCTTGGTCAATTCCTCGGTGACTCATTCCATGGCGCTTATTCACCTTCACCTTCATAACCTCATTGATCTTCATCATTCCTCACCTCATTCACAGGATTTGGTGGTGGTTATGATGTTTGGTAGGGTATATTTATCTTAAGTGGTGTTTGGTAAGAATGTCTTTGACTTGATGGAGCTTCTTAACTAAGAGGGAAATGGAACGGTCGATTGGTACTTTGGTTATTTGAACCCAATTGATTGAAAGTTAGGTCCAAAGCTTGGTGGAGGGTTTCGGGTGTGAGAGTAGGAGAATTAGTGTGATCGTTCCCACTTGTAGAAGCACGGAAAGTAGCTTGTGGTGTAGAGTCATTGGAGTTGACTCGACCTTCCACATTAACCATACTACCACATATCCTTGATATATCACCTCTCATATTGTTCAATACTTCAAATAAGGTGCTAAAGTAATTTCTCTGGTAGGTGCTTGAGTTTCTCCTCATGTCTCCATTGTACCTGACATTAAGACAACTCACAAAAATAGCAAACAACATTAGAGTTAATAAAATGAACTCACAATCGCTCGTGTTTACACACCTTTGATTGCCTCTCAAATTGGCACGGCTAATGTTGATAGTTGTTTTTACTCAATTGATCACTAGGTACCAATTTCTACTCTTAGTATGAATAGATTCTTGTTTTAATAAGAACAGACGACTCAATTGAAAAAATACGGACTAAAATCAAGAATAACTACAAAGTAAAATGAAAAAAAGCACGAAAAGAAAAGGCATAAACAAAGAAGTGAATTCAAGAACCAATAGTCAACAAGTAGAGTAATTACGAGTTGAAAATCGATTTATGATTATTGTGAACGTTTGAGAATCAAAAGAACCTGAGAAAAAGAGTGTAACTTGAGCTTTCGATCGTCAAATGACCTATTTTCTTCGCCAAAAGTAAAGTTCAGCTCACCAACTTGAAGAAGGAATCACCAAACTCTACAAACGGACAAGGCCACTAGGTGATGTCGGTGGTATTTCGGTGATGCGCCGATTGAACTCGGCAACCAAGGTTTGATCTCACCGAAATTTCCAGTAGCTCCCTCAAATTAGCAACCCTTTCGGCAACCAACCTACCCAAAGGGTGAGGCACTGAATGGACTAGGCGAGCTAAGTCATTGCTCGCCCAATGGTCTAAAAGCTGCACCTGCAAAGTCCAAAAATTGAGCTCATGTGGTCCCCCCAGCACTTGTCCTTTAGTATTTACACTTTTAGGTAAATTCCCTCTTTTACAAACACATTTACACCTTCTCTTTCTTCCTTTTCAGAATCAAACTCTTTCTTTCTTAATATTCTTCAACAACAAGAAGAAGTACCAAAATAAAACCCTTAAAATTTTTCCCTCAAAATTTCACGAAAATTGAGGTGTAGGCTCTCCTTGATATGGGGAACAACACCCAATACTTTTTAACCCTCAATTTCCAACCAAAACCTTCAGATTTCAAAATCCATTTTCTTCTTCTTCAAGCTTCTTCAAGTCTTCAATGGTGAAATTTTCAACAAGGACCCAAATTCCTTCCAATCTCCGCCCTAGACTCAAATAGTGTTGGAGAACACTATTTCAACCTTAGAAACTCAAACAAGACTAAAATTAATCAAACCCATTTCAGTAAATTTCACAAAAATAAAAATGGACAAATTTATTTTTTTGTAACAAACCTCAAGACAAGATTTGTAGGAACGAAGTGAGACTCAGCTCTGATACCAAAAAATGTAATTTCTATAAGGGAATCACACTAAAATGCGTAAATCAAAGACGGAAAGTAAAGATAAATAGATAGACACAAAAAGAGGAAATAAAAAGCAACCAAAGGGTATATTAAACCCAATGACCTCAATCTGTTAATCCTATAATAAGCACCTAACTCTTACGAAGACCTTAAGGGAATCGATATCCCAAGAAACCAACATTTCTAACAAAAGACAACAAAAGCTTAACCAAGCTCTCAACACTCAAACTTCAGTTTTAAGTTTTCAACATTCAAAATAATCTTAGTCTAAAATGAACCCAAACTAGCTATTTATAGTTTTAGGATAAAAGGGCCCAAAAGTGACCCCTAGTGCCAAAGGGCGAGCCAAGTCAGGCTTGCCTAGTGACTTGGGCGATGCGGCGACCAAGTCGGCAAGTAATCTTGCGTGGTCTTCAGACTAGCCTAGCGCTGGCAAGGGGATCAGGTCGGCCCTCCCCGGCCCGCGACCAGTTCGAGAATCGGCTCGCTGGACCCGGTCCCATACGTTATCAGGGGTTTGGGAGGGGTTCACGATAGGGGACCGGTTAGGGGCCGGTTCACCCTTTGGGCCCGGTCGACCCGGCCCAGTCCCGGTCGATTCGCGGGATCCCCTAAAATTTTATTTTATTTTTTAAAATTATATCCGTTGGGCAACGGCTAGTGGCCCCCCCCCCCAACAGATTTATTTACTGTTTTTTCCCTTCCCCAACACCCCGTACCACCCCTACTTTTAATACTTTACTTTAAACCCTCAAGTTATCATAAATACACTTTAACCCACTTTAACTATTATAAATACCCCTTTATCCCTTATTATTTCTTACAAAATCATATATTCTCTCATCTATTTTTTATATCTCTCAAGTCTCAATCTTAAGTCTCAATCTTTTATTATATTTAAGTCTCATATTATATCATAATACATATATTTAGATTTTAAGTTTTCATATTATATATCATAATATATATATAATTCTCATATTTGCTATCAAATATTGGAGTTCCAAATTACAAGTTACAACAAACTACAAGCTTCAAGAATCGGTTATAACATCTACTATTAACGCAGACGTTTGGTACATTCGTTTCATAATATTTATATTTTATTTTTTGTCATTAATTTTTGTGTTATTATTATTTTTATATTATACTTTACATATAATTAAATATGAGTTCTAACAAAAAAGATACCGGTAAAGGAAAAGAGAAAGAACCAAGTGGCATTAGTAGATTATTTAATTTTAATAAAAAAAGTAGTAAGGAAAAAAATAAGATTAAATGTGGTGGTACTTCTAGAGTTAGATTTAATACAAATGATTCTACTTATGTGGATGATACTTCTTATGATATTGATTCAAATGCTCAACTCGATCGTGAACTTTTACAACAAATTTATGGTGATATTAATCCTTATCTTGATGAAAATTCAGATGAAGAAGTAGAAGTTGATTCGGGAGAAGATGAATTAGAAGATACACCTACTAGTCTGGTGACAAATGTTTCAAATGAAACTACAAATTCAACGGAGCAAAATTTTGGATGCCCACCCCTTATACCTCCTACAAGGGAGAAGGTGAAGTATCAACGCCCTAAAACTTATGTTGTGTGGCAATTTATGACTTTAGATAAGAAAAATTCTATTGCTATTTGTAATAAATGTAAGCAACCTTTTAAACATAAACAAAGTAGAGGTCAAGGTGGGACGAGGGGCTTAAATAGACATTTGTTATCTTGTGTGCCGATTCAATATAAAGAAGCTAAATCATTAGCCAATAAAAAAAAAGGAATTCAAGTTAATGATTTTGATATTAATGTTAATGAATCGGTAGGGGCTTCTAACATGGTTCAAGGAACATTAGATCCTTCTAACCTCGGTGGTCCACTAACACAATGTAAATATAATAAGGAAAGAGATCGCGAAAATGGTTTATGTTTGTGGTTTACCTTATAATTTTCCTTCACATCCCGATTTTATTGAATATATTCAACAAACTTATAATCCTAATTATAGAGGTTTTTTAAGAAATACTGTTAAATCTAATGTTTTTGTATATCAAGGTAAACATTGTCAATATCTTCGTTGTATATTTAGCATATTAGGTTGTAGAGTGTCTATAACTTCGGACATGGGTTGTAGTGTTAATGAACGTGATTATTTAACTGTTATAGCACATTGGATTGATCATAACTGGAATTTGTAAAAAAGAATCTTAAGTTATAAAGAATGTATAGAGAAAAAAACTGGTGCATATTTAGCTTCAAATATTTTGAGTGTTATAGATTATTACATGCTTATAGATAAAGTAATGTCTGTCGCATTAGATAATGCATCTAATAATGTAAACGCTGCTAGTATGTTAAAAACTAGATTATGTCCAATTGATGTTAATTCTTTTCATGTTAAATGTGTTGCACATGTATTAAATTTAGTTCTACAAGATGGTATTTCATTATTTGAATGTGGTTATATGAAAATTGAATATGTTGTTGCCTGGATTTTTTATGCTAATAGAGCTACTAGAATTAGGGAATTTAATAAGCGTTGTGTACTATGTGATTTGCCACCAAAAAAAATTCCAAGACATATTAAAACAAGGTGGAATTCTTTTTACGAAATGTTTTCAGTTGCTTACGAATATAGAGGACCCATACAAATGGTGTTTAATGCTCATAATGCTGACCCATTAGACAGAATTTGTGAAGAAAATTGGGAAGAAACTAATGAACTATTAGAATTTTTAAGACTTTTTTATGATGCTACAACCATGTTTTCTGGAATTTATTATCCTACTATTTCATCAGTATTAATAAATATTTGTGCTATTTCAATTCAATTTTCTAAATACAAAAAAATTGAAAAATTTAGAGTTGCAATTGAAGGTATGATTGAAAAATTTTAAAAATATTTTTTTCCTATTCCTCAAATTTTTTTAACTGCTACTTTACTTCATCCTGACTATAAATTACAAGGTGTGCAGGGACTTGTTGACACTTTTTATGATACCTTAAAATTTTTACTGGAAATAAATCCAACTTGTGAAATGTGTCAGTCTAGCATAAAAGTAAAAGCAAAAATTTTGTATGAAAAATATAAAACTACTGGAAATACTCAAGAAGTTGGTCAAACTTCTAATCCTCAGAGTAAAGCTCGAATTTCAAGTTATATGCGAGATTTTCTTGGTCTTAATTCTACTAACTGTGATGATTTTGAAGAATATCTTAATCAATCTTTAGAAACAGTGGAAGACGAAGATGGCAATGAAGAATTATTAGCATGGTGGAGGAGGTGGAGCGTTGCATTTCCAATTTTGAGCAAAATGGATCGTGATGTTCTTGCTATTCAAGCTTCATCAGTTGCATCAGAGGCTGCTTTTAGTGCGACAAATTTTCAACTTGGCGATCATAGACATTCATTGGCGGAAGACAGTTTGGAAATATCAATTTTATTTAGAGACTGGGTCAACGCCGAGAGGAGAAATTATAATTTGCCAAAGTTAAGTTCCAAACAAGAAGCTTGGATTAATGCGGTAATTGGATCTAGTGATGATGAATTAGAGTCACAAGAGTTTCTAGCAAGTTTGCCAACACCAAAGGATGTTACCGTCTATATGATGCGACAATTAGAATTAAATTTTAAAGGAGAATACAAATATTAGATTATATCCGAGAACTAATTGAAACAGAACTCTTCCTAGAAGGTGGCTACGAAAATTAGTTACTCATCTAATATTTGTAACAAATATTAGTTTAACATATGAGAACTTATTGAAACAGAACCATTCCTAGAAGGTGGCTGTGTAGATTAGTTACTCCACTAATATTTGTAAACTGTAACTTCTAAGTTCTAAGTTGCAATTAGATTTTATTAAATAAATTTGAAGGCTTTATTAAGTATTTTTTATATAACTATTGTCTTGCATTTTAATTTTAATATATTCATACATATTTACATATATACTAAACTAACTTTAAAATACTTAATTTAAAAATCAAAATTTCAAGTTTAAATTATTTTAAAATATTTAAAATACAAATTTGAACTTCTCAAATTTGAAATTTGAAATTTGAAAATTGAAAATTGAAAATTGAAGTTTGAAAGTTGAAAGTTGAATTTGAAATTTGAAGTTTGAAGTTTGAAATTGAAATTTGAATTTTGAATTTTGAAACTTAAGCATTATTTATTAGCTAAATATGTTATTGAAAAAAAATCAAATAAACTAAATTTGTTATTCAATAACATATAATTTCAATACGAATAAATAAGTATATAAAAAACAAAAAATCCCCTGTCCCGTCCCGTCCCGTCCCCCCAAAACCCGTCCCATCCCGTATATATAGTGGGACGGGATAGGACTTATTTTTGTCCCCCCAATCCCAGTCCCCCCAATCCCGGTCCAAATCCCCCCAGTCGCATCCCACATCCCGTCCCGTCCCCCTTCGTCCCGTCCCCCAGTCCCCGTCCCGTCCCTTTGCCAGCCCTAGACTAGCCACATTCTGGAACTTTAGGCGAGCTACGACCATCACCTAATCCTTTGGGAGATGAGCCAAGTGGGTCCTTCTTGAAAAAATGTCCCCATGCAATCTTCAAGGTATGAAATCACTTGTTTGCCATCAATACCATCTCGAGGACCTCCATCTTCATGAATAAGCCTTGTATTGTTTGAAGATCTTGTGATTGGCTTCTAGTAAATGGACTTGATGTAATCTTTATTGTATCATTTATGAGTTGTGGCAAAGGTTTAAGACCATATTGCAGCAATGCCTAACTCATGGAATTCCAAATAAGATGCTTCTACCAGCGTCTTAGCCACGAAAATTGAATAATGGCAGACCAAATCTCTCTAGGTGGTCTCATCCAGCTACCTTTTGCTAAAGCATCCCAACTCCTTGATAACATGGCCAAGACCAACAAGGAGAAAGAAAAAGACCAAGAATTGGCCTCATTGTTAACCTAGGTGGATGTCTTGGCCAAGAAAGTTATGGAATTAGAGGTAGTGTCCAAGAGGAAGAACATGTACATCGCCCTTCACAAGCATTGAAAGATGAAGAAACAAGAGGGTGAGCAAATTGAAGAGGTCCTTTTACTCATTCTACACAAAGTCGAAAACCACTACTGAGTGTTGGAGGAGTTAAGAGAGAATGTCTTGATGCTGAACCAAATGACAACCTCTCATTTCATGCTCATTTAGCTACTAGGGTCCCAAATGGACCAAGTGCTGTCTCACCTCTTCCCAGAGCCTGAAGACAGGTTGCCTTATAAAAATAAAGCAAACCCCACTAATGGAACTTAAATGGGGACTTGCATTGTGCCACAAAGCTAACTAAGGCGCTTCTTGGGAGGCAACCTATGTGTTTTATCACTTTTTTTTTGTTTTAGAAATAATAGTGTGTTGATTGTGCAGGTCACAGTGTGGAAGTGTTTAAAAAGTGTAGGTTGGCAAGCTAATAGTCTAGTCGATGACTCACCGAAGAGGTCGGCGAGCCTGACCTAGACCGCTGTTGGACTCAAGACATTTTCAAATTGGAGTTTGTAAAACTCGGCGAGCCCAGGAGCAAATCGTCGACCAGGTTGGCGATCATGTTCTAGTCCGCCGTTTGGACCCCACATTAATTGGAGGTCCTGTAAAACTTAGTGAGGTAAGCGCCCACTCAACATGTTGCTGAGTGGGTCGGTGAGTAAAACTAATGTCGCCAAATAGGTGAGAACTGAACAGTTTTTAAAGGCCAAAGGTTTATACTTCCAACTCTTTCACTTTCCCTCACTTTTGAACTTCCCAAAACTCTCATCCGCAAAGTATTTCTATATTCGTTGCATTTTTATCGTATCTAAGTCACCAATTTTGTGTTTGGAGTGGATTTATTTTCCTCCTAGCATTTCAACCTATTTAATCGGCATCTAAGGTTGGTTTTTCGGACCCCAAATCCTACTTTTAGCAATTTATACTTTTATGCAATTGATTTTGTCTTAGTGCTATGTGCTGAGCCTCTCTGATCATAATTGTGTTTGCATATGCCATTGTTAATTTGATTATCGTGCCTTAAATGCCTTTAATTTAAATTCCTGAGTTTTTGTGCTTTAAAATTGATTAAAATTTGTGGGGTTGTGCTTGCATGTTGTTGGGTTTAGTTGGATGAAGTCTTATTAGCCCGTATTTGTGCCAAATGATGTATTTTGCCCAATGATGGAGTGATTGATGTTATTCTTAAGGAAAAAGTCATCAAATGGCCAAATTTGGCCTAACCGGGAGAAGTTTGAGTATCCCGAGGGTATGGGAGTAATGGGTCTTAGTTGAATTTGATGGGTGCATGCTTTGATTTTGTTTTCAGGGGATGTGGGGTTGAATTTGGGAAGTTGGGTTGAAAGTAGGCACGTTAGGTCATTTGGATGTAGCGGCCCTAAAAATGAACTAGTGAAACTAGAGCCTAACGTGTGTGCATTTATATTCGTCATGAGTTTTGATGCGGTTTCATGTTGTCCTGAGCAATGGTTGAGGTGTTTAGGGGTTAGACGTCAAGGTACGACTCCCCAAGGAGCACCCTAAGGGTCCTTGAGGAGGACCCTAAGTCTAAACCCCAAGACCCCAAGGAAACCATGAAGTTGGCCAAAATTGGGTGACCTACGGAAGGCGTCCACTCCCCGTAGGTCCATCCACGCCCCGTGAATTGCCTCCATGGGTCAGGCCCCTACAAACCATGCCACAGACCAATAGTACGATCTGTGAATGGACTCACAGTCCGTGAGTCTAGGTCTCATGGTTCACACTTGCTTGATGTCAAGTGACACGGCCAAGTGAGGGGTGAATTGGTAAATTCACCCCAAGTCTTTTAAAGTGTATGGATGGTTATTTTAGGTGTATTAACGTATTTTAAGGGTATTAAAACATTGTAGCCCCCATTTAGACTTCATCTCTCAAAAACAAAACCCTTCTTTCCTAAAAGTTCTCTCTAGAAACTCCATTGGAGATCAAGGTCAAGAAAAAGCTAGGGTTGGAGATTTCAAGGTGTTTCTTCTTCAATTTCGTGGGATTCTTCAGGTATAAGGTATGGAGATCCTTCATCTAGGGTTAATTTTCACCCTAGAGTAAATTTCAAAGAAGTTTGTAAGTTTTCAAGTTTCATGAAAAACCCTAGGTTTTACTCAATCTCATAGGTTCTTGCATCAAATGTTTTCAAATGATAAACTATGATTATATTGATGTTTAATTAATGATTTAAAATGAAAATACTCTATGAACCAGTGATTTATCTCAATTCTAAATTGTGCCTTATGATGTGGTTTTGTTGATTATGAATGAATGTTGATGGATTTATGCCTAGATTAATTTAGATTATTGATTTGTATCATCATACATGTCTAATTATGGTGAATTGAGGAATTGTGATCATAGCCTTGAAAGGGCAAGTTTGACCTAATTTCATGTTAATTAGAATTGAGCTTGAATTGTTGATCCACTTAAAAGGTGGAGGTGTTTACTTACTATGTACATTGTGAGCATGGACTTAAAGGGATAGTGTCATGAATTGAAGTATTATCATGATGTTGTATAATGTGTAGGATTTACATGTGATTAAATGATAGAATGATGATCTTGTATTCAATGTATTTGTGTTAGTATTGAAAGGCTATTTCTCAATTTGACACTCATGAATGAAAATGATGGAATGTGAAGGCTTCCTATAATGTGAATGTTGAATCTAGAATTGGTAGGCATTATGTATCCTTTTCTTATATAATGAATGTGTCTTGACTAAATGAATATGAACCGATAGGCTATGGCATTCCCTTCATGTATGAGTGATGAATATGTTTTGACTTGATGACTATGAATTGATAGGCTTTATGCATTCTTTTCATAAATGATCTAATGTAATGAAGACTCTAGAATCGATAGGCTAGTGGCATTGCATGACTAGGCTTTGAAAGGGCTATAGTGAGTTCTCTAAGTCTTATATGACTAAACGTATGAAGTCCTCTAAATGCATGAATGTGTCCTAAATGAACCTAATGAAGAATGTTAGCTTAAATGCTTAAATGAAAAGACGGATGCTATACTAGTATTGTATTATGAGTTACTTCCTTGTCATGTCTATTGTATATGAATGTGCCTTGTCTATGGTGACTTCAAATGAGTACTTAGTGTGAGTAGTAGTATGGGATGCTATTTGCATATTGCACAAGTATTACTTACAGTTGTCTTAGATGTTGGTCTTAATATAATGAGGTGATTCATGTGATGTTTATGTGACTTATATGCTCTATTGTGTAAAGGTGAGAAGGATGAATGATAAGTTCACTTTTGGTGATCTTAAGGTGGTGCTTTAGTGTGGGTGGTGGTATGGGAGGGTAAAGGGTTATATGTGATTTTTCTCAAATGTGAATTATGTGGCTTAGTATGTTGGTTGTGACTTATCTTATGCCTCTTGTATTAATGTTCATGAAGTTTTACAAAAATGGCATAAAGCATGACTTTCAAAAAAAATGTCCCTTTTAAAGCATGTTTTTGCATAGTCATCATACTTAGTACATTTTTATGTGCTAAACCATATTTTCTTATTTTTACTATATGTGTAGGTTCCGGCAAGTGATTGCATTCTCTAGTGAAGCTTGGGATTAGAGTTCTCTGAAGACCCATTTTTGGTATGTCCTCATATGTCGAGGACAAGGACTTTTATTGTTTCCAGTTCTTATGTTTTAAGATTTTTGTCTATGCCTCGATTGTAAAGGGTCGTGACCCTATCTTGTTAAAGTTTCTCTAAGATGGCAATGTGAGACTTGGTATTCCGCTGCTTTATAAATGATATTTTGATAGTTTGGTTATAAATAAGTTTTAATTTCGCACTATTTCTATATGTCAAATGTTATGAATGCTAAGATGTTTGTATTAGACCTCTTCAGGGTTGAGTATGCCGTGTTACGACTAGGGGGTGCTCTCGGGTTATGAAAAACTTGGTATCAGGGCATAATATTTTGGAACTGGTTTTAGGGTTGATGTTTCACAAGCCACATCTAGTAGAGTCTTGTTTATCGGTGCGAGTCGCGACACATCTATGAGTGAGAGTCTATAGGTCGATAGAAAGTTACACTTCTTTCATATTCTTGAAGTTGTACCTTAGAGTGAAGTTCTATAAGTGTCATTTTCCTAATTCTTCTCTTGTGTTTATAGGAAATTAATACAAGGGATAACCCGTGGAGAGTGGAAGGGGAAGTAATGAATGAGGGAGTTCCTCCCCAAGGTGATCAAATGACTTCAAGGTGACCAAGTGCCTCAAAAGAATGAAGTTCCGGAGGTTCCCCCGAATATGACTAATGAAGAGATGAGGATGGCTTTTCTAACCCTAGCCCGAGCCATGGAGGCTCAAGTGAATAGAGATATGGGGCCTAGCGCGAATGCTAATGAGAGTAGCGTAGCCTCAAGATTGAGAGACTTTGTGAGGATGAATCCTCCTATCTTTCTTGGCTGTAGAATGGGAGAAGATCCCCAAGGATAGTTGGATGAGGTTTATAAGACAGTCAATGCTAAGGGAGTATCTTCTAGGGAGAAGGCGGAGTTGGCTTCATACCAATTGAAAGATGTGGCACAAGTGTGGTTCACTCAATGGAAAGCCAATTGGCGGTTGAAGCGGGTTCTATAGAATGGGAAGAGTTTAAGGGAGCTTTCCTTGGTAAGTACTTTCCCCGTGAGAAGAGGGAGTGCAAGGTTGACGAGTTTATAAACCTTAGGCATGGTAATATGAGTGTGGAGGAGTATTGCTTGAAGTTTACCCTATTGTCTAAGTATGCTCCATCCTTGGTGTCTAACCCTAGAGAAGAGATGAGTAGGTTTGTTACCGGTGTATCCGACCTAGTTAAGGAAGAGTGTTGTACGGCGATGCTTCATGATGATATGAATATCTCTAGACTTGTTGTGTATGCTCAATCTATTGAGGAGTCCAAACTTAAGAGGGTGAATAGGGATTTAACGAGGGGTAGATCTAATGAGCAAGGTCAACCTAGGCTCAAGAAGAGAGCTCCTAACCAAGATTCTTCAAGTGATCCTAAGGCTAATGAGGAGAGAGGTAGTGGATCTCAATTTTCTAAACCTCTTTGTGCCACTTGTGGGAAGAGACATCATGGGAAGTTCCTAGCCGGTACTAGTGGGTGCTATGGGTATGGCAAAAGTGATCATCAAGTGAGAAATTGTCCTACTCTTACGATTAGAGGAAGGGAGGCCAAACAAGCTCCTTATGATGGCTCGGATCCTAATGCTTCAAAGAAGAACCGTTTCTATGTGCTTCAAGCTAACAAGGACAAAGGAGCTAATCCAGATGAAGGTACCGATAATTTATAGTTCCTTTTGTGGTGATGAGATCCTTATGTTGTTTCATGATAGCCTTAGTTGGGTTTTCTCCTAAGTAGTGTATGGTCTGTAAATAGTAAGGTTGTTAAGAGTGTTAATATCCTTATCTCTTTTCCTTCTATTCTTATTCAAGCTTGTGACCAAGAGTTCCTTATAACTTGCTTCATGTTTTGGAGTCATGTGTGATATTGAGTTTCTATGGTCTCCTTATGTTATGCATGTTCTAGTTGAATTCTTGTTTAAATAAGAAAAATGAGTTTTCAGATTGTGTTCCTCGTGTTAATATCCATTGATGATGAGTTGCCTAAATGTTTCATGAGTTGACTTGTTGAGCGTGCCTAAATGTGCTTTTATTAGAAAATTTCATAGTGTGCCTATTAATGTTGTAATGAGAATGTTGTGATTTGGAGAAGGAGGTTCCACCAATGAAATGAGAAATCAGATGTTTTGATGCATAATGAGTTTGTAGATCTAGTTCCTACTTTCTTGTTGCGTTTTGAGGTTATTGATGTGGAGTTGATGTTTCCTCCTAGTTGTGTGCTTTTATATTGAATTTATATGCATGATTGTGGGCTGCTAGTCTTGAATCGTTACCCCTTTATGTGTTTTAAGTGTCATTCGAGGATGAATGTTCCTAAGTGGGGGATTATATAACGATCCTAAAAACAAACTACTAAAACTAGAGCCTAACGTGTGCGCGTTTGTGTTCGTCATGAGTTTTGAAGTGGTTTAATGTTTTCCTAAGCCATGGTTGAGGTGTTTAGTGGTTAGACGTCAAGGTATGACTCCCCAAGGACCACCCTAAGGGTCTTTGAGGAGGACCCTAAGTCTAAACCCCAAGACCCCAAGGAAACCATCAAGTTAGCCAAAATTGGGTGACCTACGGAAGGGGTCGACGCCTCGTAGGTCCATCCACTCCCTGCGGATGGACTCCGTAGGTCCATCCACTCCCCGTGGATGGCCTCCGTAGGTCAGGCCCTTCCAAACCAAGCCACAGACCCAGACCATGGACCAACAGTACGGTCCGTGAAAGGACTCACAGTCCGTGAGTCGAAGTCTCGTGGTTCACACCTTCTTGCTGTGAAGTGACACGGCCAAGTAAGGGGTGAATCAGTAAATTCACCCCAAGTGTTTTAAAGTGCATGGACGGTTGTTTTTGGTGTATTAACATATTTTAAGAGTATTAAAACATTGAAACCCTTATTTAGACTTCATCTCTCAAAAACAAAACCCTTCCCTCCTAAAAGTTCTCTCTAGAAACTCCATTGGAGATCAAGGTCAATAGAAAGCTAGGGTTGGGGATTTCAAGGTGCTTATTCTTCAATTTCGTGGGATTCATCAAATATAAGTATGGTGATCATTCATCTAGGGTTAGTTTTCACCCTAGAGTCAATTTCGAGGAGGTTTCTAAGTTTTCAAGTTTTATGAAAAACCCTAGGTTTTACTCAATCTCATGGGTTCTTGCTTCAAACGATTTCAAATGATAAACTATGATTATGTTAATGTTTAATTGATAATTTAAGGTGAAAATACTCTATGAACCCATGATTTCTCTCAATTTCTAAATTGTGCCTTATAATGTGGGTTTGTTGATTATGAATGAATTGATGGATTTATGCCTAAATTGATTTAGATTATTGATTTGTATCATCATCCATGTCTAATTATGGTGAATTGTTGGTGAATTGAGGAATTGTGATCATAGCCTTGAAAGGGCAAGTTTGACCTAATTTCAAGTTAATGGAGAATTATGCTTGAATTGTTGATCCAGTTGAAAGGTAAAGGTGTTTACTTACTATGTACATTGTGATAATTTCCTTGAAGGCATAGTGTGATGAATTGAAGTATTATCATGATGTTGTATAATGTGAAGGATTTACATGTGATTCAATGATAGAATGATGATCTTGTATTCAATGTATTTGTGTTAGTATTGAAAGGCTATTTCTCAATTTGACACTCATGAATGAAAATGATGGTATGTGAAGGGTTCCTATAATGTGAATGTTGAATCTAGAATTGGTAGGCATTATGCAACCTGTTCTTATATAATGAATGTGTTTTGACTTAATGAATATAAACCGATAGGCTATGGAATTCCTTTCATATATGAGTGATCAATGTGTCTTGACTTGATGATTATGAATTGATAGGCTTTATGCATTCTTTTCATAAATGATCTAATGTAATGAAGACTCTAGAATCGATAGGCTTATGGCATTCCTTTCACGAGTATAAGAATGTAATGAGGGACCATGAATCGATAGGCTTATAGTATTCCTTTCATATGAACCCTAGAGCTATCCTTGAATGTACTACAGATCGATAGGCTTATAACATTCCTTCCTTGGTAATGATGTATCATGGGTCGATAGGCCTATGGCATTCCTCCCCAATACCCTAAAATAATGTGAATGAAATAATCTATTGGAATGTAGGCTAGGCACCGAGTGGATATGGTAAGATGGAAACTCTCCCAATGTTATGTTAGAGTTCAATGAACATCTTCCTATCCTATAACTATGTGCCCACATAGGATATTAGCTAGTGGATTCCATCCGAGCTAATGTTAACCGATTTACCTTAGGTAAGTAGACCAACTCTTATGATGTGGGATAGTACATCAGATTTAATGAACTAGCTCTCATGGTATATGTCGGTTAAATACTTATTCCCATCATGTGAGATGCGCACTCTAGTTTCTTGTTAGGTACTATAAAGTGTAGGTAGTACTATGAGATGTTATATATACATTGCACGAGTAGGCTTTGGAAGGGATATAGTGAGTTCTCTAAGTCTTAAATGATTAAATGTATGAAGTCCTCTAAATGCATGAATGTGTCCTAAATGAACCTAATGAAGAATGTTAGTTTAAATGCTTAAATGAAAAGATGCATGCTATACTTGTATTGTATTACGAGTTACTTCCTTGTCATGTGTATATGAATGTGCCTTATCTATGGTGACTTCAAAGGAGTACTTAGTGTGATTAGTAGTATGGAATGCTATATGTACATTGCACAAGTATGACTTACAGTTCTCTTAGATGTTGGTCATAATATGATGAGGTGATTCATGTGATGTTTATGTGACTTATATGCTCTATTGTGTAAAGGTGAGAAGGATGAATAGTAAGTTCACTTCTGGTGATCTTAAGGTGGTGCTTTTGTGTGGGTGGTAGTATGGGCCGCTACCGACACTTTGCACAAGGCATAGCTTGATGGTTACTTGAGGTGGAGGCTCAAGGTGAAGGCAAAGGGTTATATGTGATTTTTCTCAAATGTGAATTATGTGTCTTAGTATGTTGGTTTTGACTTTCAACAACATATCCCTTTTAAAGCATGTTTTTGCATGGTCATCATACTTAGTACATTTTTATGTGCTAACCCATATTTTCATATTTTTACTACAGGTGTAGGTTTCGGCAAGTGATTGCATTCTCTAGTGAAGCTTGGGATTAGAGTTCTCTGAAGACCCCTTTTTGGTATCTCCTCATATGTCGAGGACAAGGACTTTTATTGTTTCCAGTTCTTATGTTTTAAGACTTTTGAAAATGCCTCGATTGTAAAGGGTTGTTAAAGTTTATCTAAGATGGCAATGTTGTGTATGCTCAATCTATTAAGGAGTCCAAACTTAAGAGGGTGAATAGGGATTTGACAAGGGGTAGATCTAATGAGCAAGGTCAACCTAGGTTCAAGAAGAGAGCTCCTAACCAAGATTCTTCAAGTGATCCTAAGGCTAATGAGGAGAGAGGTAGTGGATCTCAATTTTCTAAACTTCTTTGTGCCACTTGTGGGAAGAGACATCATGGGAAGTTCCTAGCCGGTACTAGTAGGTGCTATGGGTATGGCAAAAGTGATCATCAAGTGAGAAATTGTCCTACTCTTACGACTAGAGGAAGGGAGGCCAAACAAGCTCCTTATGATGGCCCGGATCCTAATGCTTCAAAGAAGAACCGTTTCTATGTGCTTCAAGCTAACAAGGACAAAGGAGCTAATCCAGATGAAGGTACCGATAAGTTATAGTTCCTTTTGTGTTGATGAGATCCTTATGTTGTTTCATGATAGCCTTAGTTGGGTTTTCTCCTAAGTAAGGTATGGTCTGTAAATAGTAAGGTTGTTGAGAGTGTTAATATCCTTATCTCTTTTCCTTCTATTCTTATTCAAGCTTTACAACCAAGAGTTCCTTGTAACTTGTTTCATGTTTTGGAGTCATGTGTGATATTGAGTTTCTATGGTCTCCTTATGTTATGCATGTTCTAGTTGAATTCTTGTTTAAATGAGAAAAATGAGTTTTCAGATTGTGTTCCTCATGTTAATATGCATCTATGATGAGTTGCCTAAATGTTTCATGAGTTGACTTGTTGAGCGTGCCTAAATGTGCTTTTATTAGAAAATTTCATAGTGTGCCTATTAATGTTGTAATGAGAATGTTGTGATTTGGAGAAGGAGGTTCCTCCAATGAAATGAGAAATCAGATGTTTTGATGCATAATGAGTTTGTAGATCTAGTTCCTACTTTCTTGTTGTGTTTTGAGCCTATTGATGTGGAGTTGATGTTTTCTCCTAGTTGTGTGCATTTATATGGATGTTATATGCATGATTGTGTGCTGTTAATCTTTAATCGTTACCCCTTTATGTGTTTTAAGTGTCATTCGAGAATGAATGTTCCTAAGTGGGGGATAATATAACGACCCTAAAAACGAACTAGTGAAACTAGAGCTTAACGTGTGTGCATTTGTCTTCGTCATGAGTTTTGAAGTGGTTTAATGTTTTCCTGAGCCATGGTTAAGGTGTTTAGGGGTTACACGTCAATGTACGACTCCCCAAGGACCACCCTAAGGGTTCTTGAGGAGGACCCTAAGTCTAAACCCCAAGACCCCAAGGAAACCATCAAGTTAGCCAAAATTGGGTGACCTACGGAAGGGGTTCATGCCCCGTATATCCATCAACTCCCCGTGGATGGCCTCCATGGGCCAGGCCCCTCCAAACCAAGCCAAAGACCCAGACCACTGACCAACGGTACGTTCCATGAATGGACTCACGGTCTGTGAGTCTAAGTCTCGTGGTTCACACCTGCTTGCTGTCAAGTGACACGGCCAAGAGAGGGGTGAATCATTAAATTCACCCCAAGTCTTTTAAAGTGCATGGACGGTTGTTTTTGGTGTATTAACATATTTTAAGAGTATTAAAACATTGAAACCCTCATTTATACTTCATCTCTCAAAAACAAAACCCTTCCCTCCTAAAAGTTTTCTCTAGAAACTCCATTGGAGATCAAGGTCAAGAGAAAGCTAGGGTTGGGGATTTCAAGGTGTTTATTCTTCAATTTTGTGGGATTCATCAAATATAAGGTATGGTGATCATTCATCTAGGGTTAGTTTTCAACCTAGAGTCAATTTCAAAGAGATTTCGAAGTTTTCAAGTTTTATGAAAAACCCTAGGTTTTACTCAATCTCATGGGTTCTTGCTTCAAACGTTTTCAAATGATAAACTATGATTATATTAATGTTTAATTGATAATTTAAGGTGAAAATACTCTATGAACCCATGATTTCTCTCAATTTCTAAATTGTGCCTTATAATGTGGGTTTGTTGATTATGAATGAATTGATGGATTTATGCCTAGATTGATTTAGATTATTGATTTGTATCATCATCCATGTCTAATTATGGTGAATTGTTGGTGAATTGAGGAATTGTGATCATAGCCTTGAAAGGGCAAGTTTGACCTCATTTCATTTTAATGTAGAATTGTGCTTGAATTGTTGATCCAGTTGAAAGGTAAAGGTGTTTACTTACTATGTACATTCTGATCATGTCCTTGAAGGCATAGTGTGATGAATTGAAGTATTATAATGATGTTGTATAATGTGAAGGATTTACATGTGATTCAATGATAGATTGATGATTTTGTATTCAATGTATTTGTGTTAGTATTGAAAGACATTTCTCAATTTGACACTCATGAATGAAAATGATAGAATGTGAAGGCTTCCTATAATGTAAATGTTGAATCTAGAATTGGTAGGCATTATGCATTCTTTTCTTATATAATGAATCTGCCTTGACTTGATGTATATGAACCGATAGGCTATGGCATTCCTTTCATATATGAGTGATCAATGTGTCTTGACCTGATGACTATGAATTGATAGGCTTTATGCATTCTTTTCATAAATGATCTAATGTAATGAAGACTCTAGAATTGATAGGCTAGTGGCATTCCTTTCATGAGTATAAGAATGTAGTGATGGACCATGAATCGATAGGCTTATAGTATTCCATTCATATGTACCCTAGAGCTATCCTTGAATGTACCATGGATCGGTAGGCTTATAGCATTCCTTCCTTGGTAATGATGTATCATGGGTTGATAGGCCTATGGCATTCCTCCCCGATACACTAATATAATGTGAATGAAATAATCTATTGGAATGTAGGCTAAGCACCGAGTGGTTATGGTTAGATGGAAACTCTCCCAATGTTAGGTTAGAGTTCCAATGAACATCTTCTTATCCTATAACTATGTTCCCATATAGGATATTAGCTAGCGGATTCCATTCGAGCTAATATTAACCGGTTTACCTTAGGCAAGTAGACTAACCTTTATAATGTGAGATAGTACATCAGATTCTATGAACTAGCTCTCATGGTCTATGTCGGCTAAACACTTATTCCCATCATGTGAGATGGGCAATCTAGTTTCTTGATAGGTACTATAAAGTGTAGGTAGTAGTATGAGATGCTATTTATACTTTGCACAAGTAGGCTTTGAAAGGGCTATAGTGAGTTCTCTAGGTCTTAAATGACTAAATGTATGAAGTCCTCTAAATGCATAAATATGTCCTAAATGAACCTAATGAAGAATGTTGCCTTAAATACTTAAATGTAAAGATGCATGCTATACTTGGATTGTATTATGAGTTACTTCCTTGTCATGGCTATTGTATATGAATATTCCTTGTCTATGGTGACTTCAAATGAGTACTTAGTATGAGTAGTAGTATGGGATGTTATTTGCACATTGCACAGGTATGACTTAGAGTTGTCTTAGATGTTGATCTTAATATGATGAGGTGATTCATGTGATATTTATGTGTTTTATATATTCTATTGTATAAAGGTGAGAAGGATGAATGGTAAGTTAACTTTTGGTGACCTTAAGGTGGTGCCTTAGTGTGGGTGGTGGTATGAGACGCTACCTATACATTGCATAAGGCATAGCTTGAGGGTTATTTGAGGTGGAGGCTCAAGGTGAAGGTAAAGGGTTATATGTGATTTTTCTCAAATGTGAATTATGTGACTTTGTATGTTGGTTATGACTTATATTATGCCGCTTTTATCAATGTTCATGAAGTTTTATAAAAATGGCATAAAGCATGACATTCAACAAAATGTCCCTTTTAAAGCATGTTTTTGCATGGTCATCATACTTAGTATATTTTTGTGTGCTAACCCATATTTTCTTATTTTTATTACAAGTGTAGGTTCTGGCAAGTGATTGCATTCTCTAGTGAAGTTTAGGATTAGAGTTCTCTCAAGACCCCTTTTTGGTATGTCCTCATATGTCGAGGATAAGGACTTTAATTGTTTCCAGTTCTTTTGTTTTAAGACTTTTGTCTATACCTCAATTGTAAAGGGCCATGACCCTATCTTGTTAAAGTTTGTCTAAGATGGCCATGTAAGACTTAGTATGTCGTTGCTTTATAAATGAGATTTTGATAGTTTGGTTTTAAATAAGTTTTAATTCCACACTATTTCTATATGTCAAATGTTATGAATGCTAAGAGGCTTGAATTAGACCCCTTCGGGGTCGAGTACACCATATTATGAATAGGGGGTGCTCTCGAGCCATGACCTTGGCGAGCTGGGTCGAGCTCGCCGAACCACTCGGCGATTGGCCAAAGTTTCCCATCTCGCTTTTAATTTCATGCTAAATGTGAAGTTTGGTTCTATAACTTTCGGCGAGAAGTCTAAGGTCATCAAAGGAACTCGGCGACTCGCCGAAAGTCCTCCTTAATCACCCTTTATCTGCGCCGCTGACCCTTAATTGCACTGTAACTTTCGGTGGGCTAATCCTAGCTCGCCAAATGCTATCGGTGATTTTTCGAGAGGCCTTTCCATCCCCGACATGCCAAATTTTTCTGAGATTTTTGAGCAAATCCTTTCGGTGAGCCTGATCTAGCTCGCCAAAGAGATTCGGCGACTCGTTGACTGGTTCGATGAGTTCGTTTGGAACTGCTTTTTTGTGCTTTTGTTTGAATTGTTTCTAACACTTTTTCTGATGTTTTTGCAGACATGGCAAGAACAAAATTTTCTGGTAGAAACATGCCACCTCGTAAGAAGGCTAAGGGGATAACTGTAAATGAGGATGCAGCTACATCCAAGGGCAAGGCCATTAAACTTCCCACAATCGGTTGGAAAGGTAAAGGAAAAGGGAAGGCACTTGCGTCACTGGAGGCCACCTCCGAACGTGAAGGTATCTACGCCACTCACCTCACCACTTCTGAGAGTGAGGGTGAGCAGCATGCTGTAATTTCAGAGCCCGAGGATGATGAATTATTAGCAGCATAAGGATGAACGATCCATCTAGGATCAGGCTCCTCAGCCACCACTACTCCTCCTCCAGCTCCAACACAGGTTGTGGTCCTAGCACCACCAGTATAGGGTCCTCCTCCCAGGTCTATAAATAGACTAAAGACTGAGGGGTTGAGGAAAATCATTGAGGAGAAGTGTCTGTCCACTAATGGGGTCATTGACAGGTACCCAGAGATTATGAGTTGTTTGAAGTCTCATAAATTCCAAATCTTCACCAAGCCTCATGGCCCGTATATTTCAAATTAGGTCCAAAAGTTCTACACTGCTTATGGGGCCTTGAAACCACAGAGAAAGAAGCAGGCAACAACATTTAAACTAGTTGACTATGTAGTTGTCCGAGAAAAGAAGGTCAAGTGTGATAGTGAGGCTATTAATGTTATCCTGGATTGTTCTGATGATATTGATGGCTAGTGCTAGCATATGATTAGGACAAGGACTCTGGAAGATATGAAGAAGTGGTTGGCCCTGTTAATATCAGACGGTACTCCCAAGTGGCTGGAGATTGGAGAACCGATTTAAAATAAAGATCTGAACATAGCTGCAAGGTTCTGGTTTGGCTTCATCAGCAGCACTATCATGCCATCCCAGAACGAGTCCATCCTCAGTCTAGCCAAGGCAGCCTATCTGGGTTGCATCATCGAGGAGATAAGGATAAACCTGGGGAAACTATAGCACAAGAGATGGTCGTAAGGGCCAAGCAGCGTCAGACTTCCCTCCCCTTCTCGATGTTTATCACCGAGCTATGTAGATGGGCTCAGGTTCCTAGAGATGTGAAGAAGGATGTGGAAGTGTTTCCCACATCCTCTACTGATATCTGGAGGATCGAGGTAGAGTATTTAAAGGATCAGGAGAAGAAGAAGAAGACAGCCCGGTGGATACATCCCCGATTATTGATCCTCAGACATTACCTATAGAGGCATATTTGCCTACTTCGACCCCTAGGCTTTCATGTATGTCTAGTGTTGTTCCTTCTGACATCCCTAGTTCCTCTTCCACTACATTGCCTCCCAGAGCTATTGTTATTGTTGTTTCCCAAACCTCTCTCACTCAAACTGCACTACTCCAGATGGGGCAGCTAGCCCATTCTACCGATCATCGGGCTGCCAAACTTAAGGCCTCCATTATGAGCATGATTCAGACAGCCCTTGCTCATGATGTGACACAATTAAGTGATACCATTGATGCCCTTGTACCTAGGATAGCAGTGTGTAAGCGTGGACAATGGGCTACCGAGGAGGTGACGACTTTAAAGGACGCTATTGCTGCACTGAGGAGCGATATGGATCAACTGAAGTCCACCAATATGTCCATGATTTTTGAGACGATGGAGATTCCAGATGTGCAAGAAATACCTCTGGCTACCACTGGAGATAAGGTTAGAGTTGAGGAGACAGCTGACTTTGAGTCTGAGGCTGAGACGGATGAGGAGATGCTTGAGGTTGTTGAGGAAGTTTCTTACGAGGGCCTTACAGAGACTGAAGAGGCCACGATCGATGTAGCTGTGTAGACTTCGTTGGCAGACACACCTTTAGTTGATCCTAGTGGGGCTGGTGGATCTCTTGAGGTAACTCTGGGCACTGATGCCCAGGTTCCGAGCTCTACACCGAACACTGATGCCCAGACAGACTGTGACTAAGTAGACAGGATCCTTTTTTACCTCCCTCTCTATCTTACTTTTTGACTTGTGGATATTATTTTGCTTGCATTTAAGGACAAATGGTTTTTATTTGTGGTAGGGTGAGGCCCACCTTTTGTGACTATTGTTATGTCTATATATTTGAGTTTTTGTGGTATATATTATGTTTAGCATTGTTTTTGTGGATGATTGAGCTTGTGGCTCCTAGTGCTAATTGTAAATGATTTTTGAACCCTTTCAAAAAAAATTGTGCCACCTCTTGTATGTGTTTGAATGTGATTGTTCTCTTGCAAATTTGAGTATCGATCTTAATCAATATCGATGACTTGAATAGTTTTCATAATCAAACAAAAATGAATGTGCGGCTATGATAAGGCCAAATGAAGTTGCATAGACAATATGTGAACCTTTTGCATCTCATTGTGACTAGCCAAGTATCGAATTCAGTCTCTGGTGACGAGCATTGCACACTAGAAAAATTGTGGAGTCTTGTTTGACATTGGTGTTAATGCCTTGTGTGATGAGCTTACGTGAACCATGTGTGATGACACCTAGAATTTGCCCTGTTTGTCCAGTTGACTAAGTGATGCAATCTCTTGAAATGATCTTAGGCAACTTTGAATAGTGTGAAACAAATTGACATTATACCTTTTTTTGTGACCTACCTTGTGAGTATGTGAACCTCACTTGAGCATCCCTTGATCCTTAACCTTTTCTTGGAAGAAACTTGATGAAAATGTGACCTTTCTTTATCCATTACCCATAATCCTCATGATTCGTGGTTTGTGTGAATAGCCAACTTAGGCCAAAAACCTAAGTTGGGGGTGTGGTGAAAAGAGAAGGTAAATCAAGAAGTGAAAGGAAGTCCCTTTTGACCCATGGTTTTGATAAAGATGGAACCCCTCCATAAAAAAGAGAGAAAAACAAGAAAAGAATGAAAAAGTGGTGGAATAAAGTTGTGAAAGTGCAAAGAAACTGGGGTTGCCAACAGTCCATGGAAAGTGAATAATGTGGTGACTTTTGAGCATGAATGAGAATGATGAAGAAAAGGAAAGAAAGTGTTGTTTATACCACATTTCATGAGGATTACAGCCATTGAGCCTAAATGACCAAACCTTTACACTCACCCCCATTACAAGCCTTGAAAAGGCCTTTCTGATCTTGAGTGAGCTGAAACAAGTGTTGATTGGAAAATACGGGCAAACGTATGGGTGAAGTCATGCATTGTGTTCATCTTTTTTAGTGTGAGTGTTGCATTTTATTCCGGAGCTTTAAATTATTGAACCATTGTGTGTGAATATGGAATGATTCTTTGTGTGAGGGCATTTGAGTACCTTTGTTGAACTTGAACTTGCATTTGAAGCAAGTATTGTGAACTTGAGAGTCTTTGATAATGGTGAGTCACAACTTGAATCTTTGAGTCCACAATTGATCCTTGCATGAGCGAGTTGAGTCTGTTTGTGTGCATTCATGACTGAGTCTTGTGTACCACTATTTAAGACATCCTTTTTGGATTGCTGAACTTGAGTTTTACTTGACAAGCAAAAGTTTAAGATGGGGGTGTTGATGAGTCCATGATTTGGACTCATTTAGGGTTTTATTTTAATAGATTTAGTGTCCTCAAATGCTTATTTTGTGCTAATAACTGATATAAATCCTTGATTTCCATGTATTTGGATTGAGGAACAATGCATGAACACTAATGAGCAAAAGGGAACAAGGCAGCTGAAAAAACGAAGAAAAGAAGGCATGATAATCGCCTAACCCATTGGATGAGTCGTCGAATGGCCATGATCTCACCTAAAGTTCCAGTGTGCCAAACCCTGAAGGAGAAAATCAAGTCAGCGATAGAAAGGAGTAGTCGGCGTGTCGCCGAACGATTTCGTGAGGCAATGCTAGATCGCCCAATGTTATAGAACTTAAAGATGTTGAAGGCCAAAGCAAAAAAGGCAATAGAATTGACCAAAGGGTGGATCACCAAGTGGATCGGCGATCCCGACTTACTGCGCCGAATGGTCTTTTGCAGCATATTTTTTGCGACTATAAATACATTTTTGAATATTTAGTTTAGTATCTAATTTTCATTTTATCAATCAATTTTTAAGTTTTGAGAGTATTGAGACAATATTTTCTTTAGCTTTGAAGAATTAAAGTTTTCCATTTTTGAGAAATTCAAAGTGGTTCTTTGAAATTCTTTGATTGGACCATTGTAAAGACAAAATTAATCTTACCCAGTTGATAGAAATACAATTTGGTAACGATTTCTATCTTTTTATGATGTCTAGCTTAAACCCCAATTCTTGGGGTGTGATTATGGGTTGATTTAGCTGTTGGGTATTGTTAATTGATAGTTTAAATGCTGTTTAAAAGTGATTTCAATCAGTAATTATGGTTTAATTTAAAGGGTTGTAGTTGCAAATGCAACTCTACCTTTGTGTTTTTGGCTTGCGAGAGAGAGAGAGGTTTTAAAACCAAGGTTTCTGATTTAATGGTCTGTGGGTATTGGGTTGTCATGGGTTCATCTCGAGAGAGTGAATCCTAAACCCTTTTCCACACATTCAGCTCGAGAGAGTGAATAGACTAAAGCGTAGGCTGTTCTTAATTGTTGCTTATTGATGTTCGAGAGAAACCAATTTGATTCGGGGTAAATTGTTTGAGAGAAAGTTTATCCCCGCAAAATTCTAGCTTATTCACTGATTTACAACTATTTACTATCAGTTGCAATTACCCATTTGTCTACCTTAACCTATAATCCAATCACATCCCAAGAACCCGTTTCTTTACTTGTTAATTAGTGTTATTTGTTGTTGTCGTAGCTAATAATTTCAATCATAACCCCCTTGTTATTTGACACTTGTGTCACCCTTAATTTGAACCATGTTTTTATTCATAAATATTTTTACCTATGATTGACTTGAACATATTTGCTCTTGGCTCTTGAATCTTAAGCAGGTACCACTCCCTGTAGGATTCGACCCCAACTCAATTTGTTGGGTTATATTACTGACTAACGTTTGTTGGCACTTAGTATTGGAAGAAGTGTCCTGATACGTGAAATCAATAAGCAGCTACCAGGAGAAGCGATGCATGACACTTGGTGGAGATTTAGCCAAAACCCGAAAAAGTGCCCAAACCATGGCCTCACTGAGAGGCATTTAAAACAGGCTTTCTATAGATCTTTGAATTATGTCACTAAACTTGTTGTTGATGCAGTGTGTGGAGGATCATTTATGAGGATGCCATTCTCAGAGAGCATACAACTGATGGACAAAGTGTCAAAGAATAATAGGGCACGGTACACCTGGGATACAAAAGTAGGAGATCTGGGGTACATATTTGAACTGTCGGTTGAACAAAGGAAGAGAGAAGAAGAAAGAGATCAAGATATGGCACACATGAGGACCCAAATAGATCTACTCACGAACCATATTTTCTCCCATATTTTGTCCAAGTCTGAAAAGGTAAATATTGTGAACCAACCAAACAGGTTTGAAGATCAGGAAATAGATCTAGATGAGAAGGCAAATTACCTAGGAAACCAAGGAGGTTTTCAGAATTATAACTCGGGGAACCAAGGTTACAATTCTGGAAATGCAGGTCGGAACTTCTCAAGGGAAGGACAATATGATAGGCTAGCAAACAGAGAGCAGGGAAACTGGCAGAATAGAGATGGGTATAGAAATGACCGCAATGGTGTATATGGGCCCCAAGGTAATAGTGATCGGGCAAGTGGTAGTTCCACCGGGTCTAAGCTGGAAGACATGTTGGCCAAGGTGCTACAAAAAGTGGAATCAACTGATGTAGGGGTGAATGAGATGAAAAGTAATTTCTTCGAGTCAACTCGTAGACTCTCACACCACCTCCATCAAGCATATTGAGTAACAGTTGGGGCAACTTTCAAACTCATTAAATCAGAGGAAGAATGGGTCACTACCAAGTGACATGATCCAAATCCCTAAGAAGGATGGGCATTGCATGGCTAGCGCCACTAGGAGTGGTAAGATTCATACTAACCCAATTTCTACAGGTACTAAACATGAGCAGGTATTAGAGCAAGCTAGAAGAGATGAGGATGAAGCTGAGCAAGTAGATGACTTGGAGGATGCTCAACCAATAGCTAACCCAGCAAAAGTGAAAGAAAAAGAGGTTGAGGGAACCTTGGCTTTACAACAAATCCCAAGATCACCTCCTCATTTTCCTCAAAGGCTTAAAAAGAAAGTCGAATATGGGAAATTTGCTAAGTTCATCACCATGTTGTAACATGTGTCGGTAAACATCCCACCGGCGTTTCCAACAATGCTTCCACTGGAGGGAGACTAATTGACAATGTCTTGAACACCGATAAAAACTTCTTGAACTTCTCATCCTCATTCTTCTTCTTGAGACATTGGGGAAATGGAGGATATTTTGGGTAAAGGTTTCTTAAATTTTGGGATTGGATTGTGTTTCTCCACATCTTTTTATGGCCCTTTGGCAATGCTTTGATGGATGGGTATTTCTTCTTCCTCCATATATTTGTCTTCTTTATGCATTTGAGCTTCTTCATTGCCCGTCACATCACCTATTGCTACCTTTACACTACGAGTAACCATAGCCAACCCTCTATCATTATCTTTCATTGTCATTTTTGGTTTCAATTATGCTGAAAGTAAACTCAACTGACCTTCAAGTATCTTGATTGTATCTACATGAGAGTTCACTTTATTGCTCAATGATGAAAAATCAGCTTTCATCCCTTTTAACAAATCATCCGAACCTTCAACTTTATCAGGGATACGTGACAGCAAATCATTCACCCGGGGACTACTTGCACTCCCTTTCGACTTTGGGCTCTCACTCAATTGAATGTGGTCTTCTTCATGGTCATCCTCCATTTTCCAATAATTACTTTGCTTAGCCCAATCTTGATAGTATCTTCTTTGTTCTTTCCCCTTGTGATAGTTCCAACCTTGATTCTCACCACACTGTAAATAGCATGGGTGGAAACCCTCCTCATATCTCTTGGAATTCCAACCTTGATTCTCCCCTGGCTTTGAATAACCTGAGGAAGAACCCTCCTCAACTCTAAACACTCCACTTGTTCCCTTAGGATTTCCCACATTCTCCAACATATTCTCTTGTAGTAGCTCCATTTGGGTCAACATCTTCTTGATGTTCTCATCCCTTTCTCTTTCCTTATCAAGTTGCCCTTGTGTTATTCTAAAATAAAAACGAGAGACTTGATCCTCTTGAGTGTACCAAGCTTGATTTATTTTCATCATGTTATCAAGAAGAAATGAAGCCACCTCAAATGATTGCAACATTATTCCCTCTCATACCAATTGATCAGCCACTCCTTTATTAATCAAATTAAGACTCCGGTAAAAATATTGGAGTAGCAAATCATTTGGTAGCCTGTGAGTTGGCCATTGAAGTAAGAGTTTCTTAAACCTCACCCACATTTCATGGATGGGTTCACCCTCCCATCGCTTGAAACCTTGAATGTTATCTCTAACTTTCATCATCCTTGATGGAGGAAAGAATCTCACATTGAATGCCATAATCAGCTCCTCCCATGATGTGATGGAATTGCTTGGTAACTTGGCCAACCACTTGCTAGCCTCCGCCGTCAAAGATAGTGGAAATAACCTAAGCCGGATTGACTCTTGTGACACATTCTTGAATGAAAATGGGCTGCACACCTCGATAAAATTTCTTACATGCTCATGTGGATTTTTGTGATCTAGCCTCATTTGGAGAAGACGAAGAGGCGTGCTAGTGACCTCAATATTGCAATCCCATCAGTTTGTGGCAGGCAAATTGCACCCATTTCGCCCGGTTGAGATGGGTTGTAACCACTATTGATACCATCCCGATGACCTACTTGGCTACAATCCACCTCTACCTCACTCATCCTTACTTCTAGTCACCCCACTCAACAAAAGCACGATGTCATCTAAATCGATTTAACTACAGCCGACAGATTCACAAGTTAATTTTTTGATAAAAGAACTCTAAACAATGCTACTCCTCGATAGCGGTGCCATTTTGATTAACATTTCAAAGACACTTTATCCAATTCTAAGTGTCAACAGTCGTAAATTAGTATAAACCCAACTACATGAGTTGGGGTCGATCCCACAGAGAGTAGCTTTCTTTTGAATTCAATTATGAAAGTATGACAGTGACCTTTTTAGCTAAACAAGCACCACACTCGAGAGTTTAGGATTCATATTCCAGGTTGTAGTTACTAACCCACTTCAACAATCAAAATGAAACAATCAAATAACGAGGAAACACTTGGGGGGTTGACTAACCAACAATTGAATTCAACTTAGTGGGTGAACATCATTACCAACAATGTCAATTTGTTGTGGGTAGAATAGGCTATAAGTAATGTGATTTTCTCTCGAACAATTACCTTATTTATGATGAATTCTCTCTAACTTCAACACTAGCCATAAGACGCCTAGCCCACTTTCTCATCAAGTCTACTCTTTCAAGCTAGACACAAAGGTTGAATCTTGAGTTTCACTTTCTTAAGCTGAAACCGCAATGACCCACTACTAATGATGCCAAATTACCATGTTGATTCTATACCTCTCTCTCGAGAAAGCACTAAACTCTAAACTATATTGCACTAAGCATGCAATAATGAATTTAAACCACGATAATAATTCAGACCTACTTCAAATTAAAACCACAATTTGCTAATTGATGACACCCACTTAGTCAAATGCAACAATTTGTCACATTGTCAAACCCCCAAGGTTAGGGTTTTACGCAACCATGGTAAAAAGATGAAATTCCATACCTACCACATTTTCCATAGCTGAGTAACTGAAATTAAAAAGTTAAAATTAACTAAAATCTTCTCTATTACAAAACTGAAATGATAAACCTTGCTAAAATCACTTGAAATCCACAATGGTAGTGTTTTTGCGCTCAATCTTTTGTTCCTCACTCTCTCTTGCAAAAATCAATTTATACAAGTCTGGTGTGAGGCTTTACTAATTGGCAAGGAAAGCCGGGTTTCACCGACCATTTGGTGACTCACCGATTATCCTTCTTCTCACCTTAATTCTTCTTATCTTCATACTTCAGCTAGTCTAAATTTAGGCGAGCCATATCAGGATGACTGTTTCATTTCGTGATTCGCCTTTTTGCCTTTTAACTAGCCCATTAGCATTTATCTAGATTTCCATGAGGACTTTTGGTGATGAGGTCATCCTTTGCTGATGTTTTCGGTGACACACCAATGTTTTCGACGACACGCCGAATGGAACTTTTGCTTGTCGAAGTTACCCCCAATCCAGTCTCAGAGTTCTGTAACTTTAGGCGATAGAGGAGCAACTAGGCGACTCTCCGAGTGACCTCGGCGATCACCAGGCTTGTTTTTCTTCATTCTTTCAGCTTGCTTCTTTCCTCTTTGCCAATTAGTGTCATTGTTTTGTTCCTCAAACCATATACCTGGAAATCAAGGGTTTTACATCAGTTATTAGCACAAACTAAGTATTTGAGGACACTAAATCATTGTAAACAAAGCCCTAAATGAGTCTAAATCTCAGACTCATCAATTATACGCGATTTAATTAAATTACATGTTTTCCAATTGATTTAATATGAACTCATGCATTATTACTTTTATGATGACGATGAACTTATGAATTATGATTTTGGATTTATGTATGTTCATGAAATTGATCATTTATGACTAAAGGATGTTTTTAAGATAAAGTGTTAATGATTTGTGAAAGGTTTTCTCACATTTGAATGGAATCATGGTTTAGATGCTTAGGAAGGTAATTGTCTTAATATGAATTCATGGTTTGAAAAGATCTACTCTAATATGACTTATGATTGGATTGGTAGTCTTTAAGTTGTTTCCTTTTCAAGTATTTTGATATGATTATGATGATGTCTTTTTCCATTGGGGTTTACTTAGAACCAAGAAGACTTTGGAATGGATGCCTTACCATTAGAGGAGGTTTGGTCTTTCGTAGCAATTCCATTGTCCCAAACTACATGCTCATGTAGGATTGTCTTAAATGAGTTAACTAGTGGATCCACTTTAGCAATAATCGATGACATGGAGTTCTTACCTTGGAAATTAGACTCTCTATTTCTGGTGTGAGGTTACATCGGATTTTTCCATGTTATAGCTCACATGGTCTTATTGTGAGTTAACGATAAATATCCCACGAATAAATTATGTTTTTTTCAAAAGTCGTTTCAAAGACTTTCTATGATTTTAATATGCATTGACCTTGTTCATGATTTATGATTTCTCTTTAAAGGTTTTTTACTACGTTTTGTTTGTTCATGCATATCATGTTTAAGTTCATCATATTGTAATGCCAATGTTTTTATACACTTCCCTATACTTGCTACATTCAAAGTACTAATCCATATTGTGCCTATATTATTTCATAATATAGGGTCCGACGCTCCTCCTCCCGGACGTGGCTAGATTAGGATTAATCCACTACAAATTTGATTGGTGAGTCCTCATGATTCAAGGGAAAGTCTATGGAAAGTTTTAGTGCTTTGACGTCTTTGCAATTTTCAAATTTGTTCGTGACTTAGGGGTTAGTCATAGTCATATGATAGGAGAAGACTTATATCGGACTTAGTAATATTCTGCAAATTCTCTTATTTAATCTGTTGGTATCTTTTGTGTTATCTTATGAGTTGAGACTTCTATTGCTGATATTTCTCATTTTTTGTATTTCAATACATCAAGTTTATGTTAAGTGGCTTGTTTAGAATCTCTCGGGGTCCTTCACCATTGCACATCTAGGGTGTACTTTGGGTCGTTACAAACTTAGTATTCAGAGTATGAGGTTTATAAAGGTTCTAGGATGTCTAACAAGCCGTGTCGAGTAGAGTCTTGTTTATGAGTGTGAAGCGCGCCACATTTATGAATAAGATGCTACAGGTGTTTAGGAAACTTTACTTCTTTCATTACTCTTAAGTCATTCCACAGAGTTTAACTTTATAAAGGTCTTTCTCCTAACTCTAGTTTGATGCTTTTTAGGACATGCCTCCCAAAAGAACTAACACAATAAGGAATACGGTACAAGTATAAAGCCCGAGATTCCTTGAGTGCCAGGCAATCCTTTGGTCAAGCAAGTGTCACATTCTAAGTTTTGAGTCGTTTTTGAAGTGTTGGCTTAATATATAACTGCTCAAGCTTATAGAGAAGGGCTTTGCTCCTTTTAACCCAAAATATGGGCATAACATCAACAAGGGTAAGTGATTTCACTAGGATGAATCCCAAGAGTTTCATGGGTCGAAAGTTGAGGAAAAACCTCAAGATTTCATCAAGGAAATCCATAATATCATGGAGATTATGGGAGTTATAGCGACGGAAATTGAGGACTTGGCCGCTTATCAACTTAAGGGTGTTTCTCAAGTATGGTTCAATCAATGGAAAGAAGATAAGGCAATTAATATGGGTCCTATTGATTGGGAAAAGTTAAAAGGTACTTTTCTTGATAGTTTCTTTCCCCTTGAGATGAGAGAAGTGAAAGTTCTTGAGTTCATCAATCTTCAACAAGGGAACATGAGTGTGAACGAGTATACATTTAAGTTCACTCAATTGTCAATATATGCTCCTACTATATTTGTTGACTCTAAGGCAAGGATGAGTCGGGTGTGTCCGAGATGGTGGTCAAAGAATGTCAAGCCACCATGTTTATTAAGGAGATGGATATCTCTCGTTTAAACACATGCCCAACAAATTAAAGATGAAAAGCTAATGGAGAAGGATAGAGAGTGAAAGAGGGCAAGGACAGGTGATTGTGACTTCTCCCATTCTAGGTCTGATGGACATGGACATTCTCAGTTCCGACAAATGTTCTCTAGTTAAAATTCTTCAAATGATTTGGCTCAAAAATTTAACAAAGATACGGTGTCAAACCCTAAGACTCAAGGAGGTGGTGGTTGTGGATCTTCTCTTCCTACTTGCCAAAAGTGTGGCAAGAGTCACTAGGGAAAATGCTTAGTCGGTATGAATATTTTCTTTGGCGGAGTTTGCGTACAACAACAACTACCACTCTACTATTTAAATGGTGCTTGTTTAAGGCCATATAGGGTAGGTGTTGTCACTCTATAGTTGGTTGGTGTGAATCTTCATAGCCTAGTCTGTGTGGTATTAATTTACTTCATGAGGCTTTAGATCATGTGTATGTGATTCGAAATAAGCTCAAGACAGCTCATAGTAGGCACTAGACTTATGCCGACCGTAAGCGTCAACCATTGTGGTTTGGAGTTGATGATAGGGTATTCCTTCGTGTGTCATCCAAGAAGGATGTGATGACATTTGGAAGACAAGGCAAGCTTAACCCCCAAGTATATTGGGCCTTTTGATATCCTTTAGACAATTGGTGATGTCGCTTATGAGTTAACTCTACCTATTGCATTTTCAGCTTTTCACCTATTTTTGCATGTTTCGATATTGCACTGATATGTTCTTATTGAGTCTCATGTGCTTCAGTATGATTCAGTTGAGTTAGATGACAGTTTGACCTTTGTGGAGGAACCAATTCCTATTCTAGCTAGAGATGTACAATGATTGTGTTTGAGAGTCATTCCTTTGGTTAAGGTCCATTGGAGGCATCCCAATTAAGTAGGTTATTTGGGCGACCAAGCATGAGATGTGAGATTAGTTTCCCTACCTGTTTGAGCCTTTAGGTAATTCTAAATTCTTACTTTCGTGGATGAAAGTCATTTTTAGTAGTGGATGTTGTAATAACCCTCCAAGTTATTTTTCTGTAAATGCCTTCTTTTTATCATTTAGAGCAATTCTATAGCGACCCCAAGTCATTTATGACTTGTTGGGACTGATAGTTCAGTCACCTAGTCCTTCATTTGGTTTTTGTCAAAGTTTCCTTGTTTTCGAGCTTCTAAAACTTGAATGGTTGACTTTGGTCAAAAGTTCAGAAAAACAGCCTCAGAATATGATTTTGACAATTCCATTTTCTTTGAAATGTCGGGTTTGATCTAGAATGACCTTTTGCGCGAATCCCCAGGCTTTTTGGTCAATTTCGAGCCCCCTTGTAGAATTTGATTTAAAATGGAGCTTAGATATGGGACCCACTTTTTGTCAATTATATCAAAGAACAGATATTATAATTGAAAATATGTAGAAGATAAAAATCATTAACGAATAAGAATTTTACAATATTTCAAGTTCTTAATATAAATGACAATACCAAATTTCTAATATTCAGATATCAAAAAATGATCATTCATAATCTTAATGAGGTCATGGATTACCGTGCGAAGCACGGATAAGTTAACTAGTTGAATATATGAGACTTACCTTGGCTGAATAAATCAGCACCTACCTTGTGTAAATGAGAGTAGTCTTCCTTCAAGCAATAAATCTTCAAAGAAAAAGAAAACCTAACAGCGAAAGAAGTTTATGTCACTGGTTAGGGCTTCAACAATGTGCTGAAAGAGATGAATTTTAAGTCAAGTAGAATTTGTGGATTGAGTATTACTCGAGTATTATAAAAAATATATTCAAAATTTAATAGAATATCATGTGGCAATTAAAAAGGGATGTGGCAACTCCATTTATTTTTGAGAAAATAAAAGATGAAGAAAAGGGATAGGTTAATTCTAATAAAGTAACTAACATATACAAGGGTATTAATATGCAAAAATTTAGTGTTGACACCCAATTTTGGACCTCCACAATATAGATTAATCACCGAGCTTCTTAAATTCCAAACGATTTGAAATAATTAGTTTTTATAAAGTTCAAAATATTTTTCAAGTTACTTTTAATTAATTTTATCATTTTATATTTTTTAAATAATATATATGTTTTTATATAATTTTGTATATAAATAGTATATTTTAAAAGCATTTCGAAAATCTTCTCAAAAAGATTTTAATTTTAGTAAGTATTTTATTAAATGAGTTTAGTTTAAATTATGGTTATAATTTTGAATCATTAGTTTCCAATTAAGTTAATTATTTATTTTGTTAAGATTAATAAGCTTGTTAATTAATTAATTTTAATTCATCTTATTTAGGGTTTAGCCAAATTTGTTAATTTAACTCAATTGGCTATTTCTTAAATTCCAAGATCTAACCCATCTTTGACCTCACCTTAAACCCATTTGGAAATCAATTTTGAGCCTTTTTTACCTCTTTTAAGCAGCCCAACAAAATCGGCCCAGCCCATTCTCTTTATGCACAACCCAGAAACAACGCATACAACAACAATTTCAGCACGCGTATAGCTCAAACCCTGACCCCTCTATGCACCTCGTCTCCCTCACGCAAGGACAAGTTCACGAAAACATCAACAGATTTGCAAATAAACGTCAATATGACGTTAACATCAATTCAAGTGGTGTCAATTCAGAGTTATCTTCACGGAAAAATACACAACGAGTTCACGGAAAGCATGTGCGGTTATCTTTTTCGTGGTGTCTTCTTCCTCTACCAGAGCAATGGTACCATAGTACTATTCCAGCATCGAAATGCACTTCCAACAGCCGCATTTTCATCCTTCCCAGCGTAAGATCGAGCCTCATGGTACTTCAAGGACATGGGATGAATCCTAAATGTCCACCTCTCCTCATACCCATTGGATTTGTTAAAAAATTTGGATATCAAAATCGCATATTCCTTCAGTTTTTGAGATAAGGTTTGAAATTCAAATTCGTTCCTTTGTTCTTACCCGTTTTACCCTCATCTTTTTTCCCTCTCAATCGTGCCCTAATTTCGCCTATAACTACTCTCTTCTTCTTCATTGGAAGGAGGTTGGAGGAAAGTTGGCAAAAAAATAATTGAAAGAATATAGAGGAGAAAAATAGAAAAAAGCTATAGACAGTATATAGAGGCAAACATTTGCATATACGTAGAAAAGGACATACGTAATTAACGTAAGGTATATTACGAGGATTTGGAGTCTAGATTTTGGGGTTTTCCTTTCTTGTTACTGGTTCATCGAAGCTAGTCGGAACCTAACTCATGGTGGAGAAGTTGTTTCCAACTCGTTTTGTCTCAGCTCGTTGCCCCAAAAAAGGTAAACTTCTTTCAATTATAACTCTTTTTTTAAGTTGATGCTCTTTTTCGTGAATTGAAAGAGTGTATTGATTCTTTCCTCCCATTCTCCAATGTCTCTGATTGATTTCGGATTTATTTTGTATATCTGATAATAATCGTTGGAGTTCGATTTAGTGTTCTTGGTTGGTTGAGACATAAAATATGTCCTTTGTATGAGTGAAGTCGTCTTTGAGAATCCATGGACATTTTGAGTAGATTAAAAGGGTCTTTGGTCTTTAATTATGATTATTATTTTTGATAAATTTCCTTCTTTGTTCTTTACTTTGAGAATATAGATGACTATTCGTTGTAGCCTCTTTTGGTTTTCATCATCTTGGTGGTTGTTACTTTCATGCTTGTTGTAAGTCTATTTCGACATCAGGCTCTATTGTGGTATGTTAATGTTGTTTTCTTTCTAAAATGAGAGCATAACCTCTAATCCAAATAACTCCAATTTGCTTTTGGGTTGTAATGTTGTTTTAGCGTTAGTTCTGCTAGTGGCTTTAAATAATATTTCCAGTAAAGTAGTAGTGTCTTGTTCATTTGTTTTGTGTGATACCATAAACCTTGGTTCCAGTTTCATTAAGTATGATGAAGGAATTAACTCAGTGAAGTTTCAATTAATACAAGTTGTCTATGTGCAAATTGATGTTTAATTTTTGATATGGTAGTTGGTTAGTATTTGTTTGTTGTGGATATTTTTAAGTGTTTAAACATTAGATTAAATAGTCATTATTTTATCATTAGCATGACCTGAGTATTTAGTGTCTTTGGAATTTGTATCCCGCTATCTAGATCTATGTTGTTTAAGTTCAATCAAACGATTTGCTTTATATTGGTTTAGGGACCACTATGATATGCTTTAGCTATATTGTTGCTCTATTCTTCTTGGGTACTAATCCTTACTATCATTTTGTTGCATGTGGTGCCATCCGAGTCCATTATGGACATTTTTCCTCCTCTATGCATTTTGATAGAGCCAGAAAGGCTCAAATTCCACCTTTGCTGAGTCGGACATGCCGTATATACCAATGAACAAGTCTCGGAGTTAAAAATATGCAACATATACACTAATATACAATGTGATACAACTCTCGTATACAGCAGAAATGGGCCCAAAAGGCTTCAAATTTCAGCTTTGTATTTTGTTATTATTGGGCCTAAGCCCCCTTCTTATTTAATTTTCTCTCGTTTTATACAAACACAAATACATTTTATACAATTTGCATTTTTTGTATAAAGTGAGAGAGGCGATGAGAGAGCGAGATCTGAGAGAGTGGCGAGTGAGATCTGGGAGAGGGGAGAGGGGAGAGAGGGGAACGAAAATATATGTATATATACAATTTTCTCTCGCTTTATACAAATACAAACGCACTTTATACACTTGCATTTGTATAAAAAACGAGAGAGGTGAGGGAGAGAACGAGAGTGGCGAGCAAGATTCACCAGGAGAGATGTGAAATAGCAATAGTTTGGTATGAGGTACAATTAAATCAAACTATATTTATAGCATTTAATTTGAATTAATAGTTTGCTATTATATACGATTTTTCCTCTTTATTATTATCTTGTTAGAGTTTAGGACAGGTGGAGTAATTGGACCTAAGGCCCAAAGGATAAACATTTCTTTATAATAGACTAAGACAAGTACAGGTGATTTAAATAGGGTAAATCACATAAATATGCTATATTAAAAAAATATTTACCATCTATAACAATATAACTTTTTTAACTTAATATAACATTTTTTTGGAATTGAAAATGTTGTACGGTTTATCTTTTCTTCGCTTCCTCCTCTTCTTTTTTTTTATTCTTCTTCTTTGTCTCTTTCTCCGTCATTTTTCTTCTTCTTTCTCATCTTCTTCTGTTTATTCTTTTTCTTCTTCTTTAAAATTTTCATTTAATTAACTATGCTCAAATTAATATTTGCTCATAATTTACTATCTTTACTCAAGAACATGACAAGAAGAGGAACAGAAAAACTAAAAATTTGTATAGAAATATGTTTTCAAGCAGAAATTTCAAATCTCTAAAATTACAGCGGTAAGAGTTCACCATTGTTAGTCATTATAAAGCTTCAAATTTTAGATTCATTAATTGAATTTTAGGAATTTGTGATTAGTTTGGATAGGTTGTGCCTACAAATAATTGAAAATGACGTTTGTAGTTTATATCTCAATTTTGAGAGGGTTTGGTTAAGTTTATAATTGGTAACACACTTATACTACATTTATAATACATGCACATTACATTTTTAATACATATTGCAAACATCACTCATGTTCTTAGTGATACAAACCAAAATAATTTATAAGACACATCTAATACATGTTTTATTCAAGAATAATACAAGTTTAATTCAGTTTATCTTGTCTTTCGTTAGTTACGTTTTTCATTTATTCTTAATTTTCTCTTCTAATTCAACTTTAATACTATGTAATACACTTTTAATGCAAATTTAAATCATTTTGTAGTTTATTATTTGTTACTATTAGTTTACTTGTTTAATTCATTATTGATATAAGTTTAATTCACTTTATAGATCATTGTCTGGTCTTTCATTGATTACATTTTTTATTCATGCTTAATTCTCTCTTCTAATTCAACTTTAATATTTGTGTAATACAAGTTAATTCATTTTTCAGTTTATTGGTTAATTTGTTACGATTGAATTACTTGTTTAATTCATTATTGATACAAGCTTTATTCAGTTTACAGATCACAAAATGCTCTTTCGTATGCTTCATTTTGGATTCATATTTAATTCGCTACTAATTCAACTTTAATATGTGTGTAATACATTTTTAATTCAAGTTTAATTCATTTGGCAGTTTATTATGTTTCTTCATTTGCTACGATTAATTACTTGCTAATTCATTATTGATACAAATTTTATTCAGTCTACGAATCATTGACTGCTCTTTTGTTTGCTACATTTTGCATTCATAGTTATTTCTCTTATAATTCAAATTTAATTCAAGTTTAATTCATTTTGTAGTTTATTGGTGATGCGTAGAAATAAAACATGACTAATCTGGTCATGGTGATTTACTTCAATTTATAAGACATGTATAATATATGTTTATTCATTAACAATATATTTATAATACATTTTGCAGACTTCACTCTCTTTTTAGTGATCCCAATCAAATGATTTATAATACATGCATAATACATTTTAATGCATATTGCAGACATCATTCCAATTTAGTACAATCTTTAAAAACAACATACATAATAACTTTTAGGGGCTAATTTTTTATAAGAGCTACATACTCGTTAACGTTTATTTTGATCCATATCATTTCTTGTAGCACATTAAATATTGAAGGATCAACAACTTAAATACCATTATAGTGGTTGACAACATAATTTACAAGGACATATAGAGAAAGAATGAGCTCAAGATTTTCTTCTCCCTTTAGAGACATAACGAATTGACTTTGTGGTTCAAGATTGTGGATCTTTCAATTGTAGTTTTAAAATATTGATACCTTGCACAGAGAGAATAAAAAAGGAGAAAGAGGAGAGAAAGAGAAAAAGGAGAAAGAGGCGAGAGAGAAACATAAATCAAATAAATACATAATATTGTTATATATTGATATAAATGGTAATAATTAAAAAGTATACTTAAAATAAGTAATTATTTTTTAAAAGGGATCCACCCAAGTAATTAATCCTATTTAAATAGGCCAAAGGCCCAAAACAAAATTAGGCCCAAATACTGGCCAAGGTGGACAGAGAACCAGACTTGGGCCCAAATCTTTCCCTCCTTCTCCATTTATTTGCTATTAGGTGATTTATGTGTTTATTTAATTTTTTCTTCCTTATCAATTCCCCAAAAGGTAACCATGTTGAATTAATTATTTAAAATTAAGTAAATGTTTGTCTACTCGACTTTTTTAAGAAAATCTGTGAAATGTTGTACTTAAATAATATTTTCAATATTCCCCTTTCCCCTCTAAGTTCTTTTAAAATTTTAAATTGTTTACTTCTTAATTAGTTTAAGTATGCACACTTTTATTTTAAATTCAATTAGCAAAATAGTTAGTTACCGGATAACCGCACGTTAGTGGGCATTTCGGGTGCTTTCAAACTCTTTTCGAAATGCTAATATGACCCCGAACCCTTTAAATACTCTTTTGAAAAAAAAACATTTTTCTTAATTTTCCTTTAAAAATTAAGCAGCGACTCTTAAAATCTCATTCTTCTCATTTTTAAAATAAAATAGAATGGCGACTCTTCTGGGGAATTGAATGAGTTATAACCTTAAAATTAACTTATTTGGATATTTGTTTAAGTTGCTTAATTGTTTCAATTCTTATATATTATAAATTGTTGCATTCATGGCATCGATTCCGCCAAACGGCAAATAGTTTGCATTAGGAAAAAGGGCAGTTATGTGGCTTTCCATGGCTGTCCTTCAGTAAAGCACCATTGAATTCTTCTGAAGTGATAAACTAATAATTGATTTGTGGTCATCCAACATCATTTATTAAACTTCACCCCGTAGTTTGTCCAACTTGGGTGACTAGGTCTTGTCTAAACCGACTCTTATTCAACTAGCGTAGAGCGAAACCAAATCCCTTTTAACGCATTGAACTAAGATGACCCAACACCCAAGGTGTGTTGGGGCCATTAGAAAGATCACCTTTAGTCCAAAATGGCCCACGGCCTAAACGAACGATCATACTTATGTGTTTAAATTTGAAGGATGTATACGTTGTTTGAAAAATCATTGTTCCTTGGCATTGGGAGTGTAATAGTTTGTTCTAGTCGAAGAAGGAGTTGTACAAGCTATAGCCCGGAAGGGATGGACATTCGAAGATGTAACTCTTGTATAAATTTGGATTTTGTGACAATGGAATGTTTCAAATGACGTATACATCCCTCAAATCGTTAGGCCTATCCTTAGCATAAAAGAGTTACATATTTGCTTAAAACGCACAATAATTGTTTATGTGTTATAACTGCTTGTGTGATTATGTTGCTTTATTTGGAGATGTTCTAGCCTACTCTTTTTGAAAATTTTCTAAAAACCCCTAAGCACAAATATCAAGTCACTATCCAAAGTGCATCCAAATACTCTTCGAGTCTTTAGTTTCCCAACAAAATTTGAACTTCAATTTTCAAATCTTACTCTCTCATATGAGAAAGACATTCGCCATCTCAAATCAAAAGAGATTCAAGTGGGTCAAACTACGTAGGACCTAAATTCTCCCTCATGAGATACGTAGGCAGCCTTTCAAGGCTCTATCTTTTCCAGCTCTTGCAGAGAAATTAGAGTTACATCTCAATCAAAAATCAAAAGTACGACAATGAAAGATACAGTCGGCTTTGTCTCGACTCAAGTCGACATCTTTGATTCACTAATCCCAAAGTCAAGTAGACAAATTCCTATCTATTTAGCTATTTCTCTATACCAGTGGGCCAGTTTATCTCTAAATGAAGCAACTCTTATGTGTTTATATCTATGTGTGATATGTTGTACTATTTAACACCTTCAGGCACTAACACGTTTACCTTTTGAGCTATTTTTCATTTGTCGGGTATTTAGAACTGATATGTGTTGATAAGCTGGCCGAACACCTTTACTTTACAAGATCCAAAGCTCTTAAAGATTCCTTCCCTAACCGAAGTCTACTAAAAGGTAAAACCACAATGGTTGAGAACAGTGAAGAGATTGGCCTGACCGAAGTTGCTATAGTCCATCCCTCTACCGCTGAACAAAATGAGTTGATCGCACAATTGATGCAATAGGTTGCTGAGTTGAGAGTTGAGATCCAGAAAAAGCAAGATTTGCCAAATTCGGGTACCACCGCCAATATTCCTTGCAATGAAAGACCTCCACTATACTTTCCTCCTCTGAATTCAAGCACAGAACATCGACTTAACTACCCCTCCAACACTATTCAGAATCCTTCTACCATCGACTTAACTACCCCAATCCTCATCATGCCACCACTTCGTATCAAGCACTGCCTCCTCCTCAAAATATCAACCTTCAAATCTTCCCTCTCCCTCAAAACCAAAATGCGAACAATGCTCATACGCCCATACTCTAAACCAAAATACCAACCCTCAAGCATTCCCCCGAATATACCAAGCCCCTCAAAACACCCAAAATCCTTCCACCGCTCCACCCTTGCCTCCAAAACCTACTTTCCAAATCCCAGTCCACAATGAACCTTATGTTAATTGCTCCGAACGCGATCATTATGAGGAGCGGGAAAAAGAGTTGAGGGTTAAGGTAGAAGTTGCCAAGAAGAATTTAAAGGAAGAGATCATGAAAGTCGTGAAGGAGTTGCATTATACTCCAGAAGTCACTGGACTGAACTATGAGGATCTATGTATCCATCCAAATTTGGACTTTCCGGAAGGGTTCAAATTGCCAAAATTTGACACATTTGGAGGAATTTGAAATCCGTTGGCTCAACTAAGAGCATATTGTGATCAACCCGTGAGAGCCGAAAAGAATGAGGCTTTGTTAATGCGGCTCTTTAGCCAAAGTTTAAGTGGAGAAGCGTTGGAATGGTTTACCTCTCATGAGATAAAGCAGTGGTCTAGCTAGAATGCACTAGCTAAGGATTTCGTCAAACGGTTCTCCTACAATGTGGAGATCGTTCCTAATCAATATTCCTTAGAGAAGATAAAACAGAAATCCACTGAAAGTTATCGTGAATATGCATATAGATGGAGGAAAGATGTTGCCCAGGTTCAACCTCCCATGTCTGAGAAGGAGATCGTTGAAGTGTTCATACGCATTCATGAAGCAGAGTATTATGACAGGATAATGTTTTTCATTGGAGCAAAATTTGTGGAGATAGTCAAGATAGGTGAGACTATGGAGGATGGGCTTAAAACCAGAAAGATTTCTCATGTTGTTGTCCTAACTTACACTACAAGATTGTTGAAGAAGAAAAGAGAGGACGTTTCTTCCATTTCCTACGCATCTAATGGAAAAAGACACTTCAAAAAATCCTCACCTTACAAAGGTTATCCTCGAGCTCCACAAAATTCATATCCAACTTGTTATACCCAATCAGGTTATCAAACTCCACCACCACATTACCAAAATACCCATCCATATTACCATGATCCATCATTTAACCTTTCAAATATCCAATCAAGTTACCAAACTCCACCCACACATTACCAAAACACCCTTCCTAGCTATCGAGCTCCGCAATACCCAAATTTCCAAACACCAACACCAAATTATCAAAATCCTCCAAACTACCGTCAAGCGCCTCCACATCCACAAAATACATACAATCCTCCTCACCCAAATCTTAAGAAGAAATCTTCTAGAGTCTTTACTCCTTTGATAGAGAGCTGAACTCAACTTTTTGAGAGATTGAAATCAGCTGGCCTGATACAGATAATCGATCCAAAAAATATCAATGTCAACTGCAAGATTTATAGACCCGATTTTAACTGTGCTTACCATTCAGGAGGTGTTGGGCATATTACTAAGGATTGTATCAACTTGAAACATAAAATTCAAGACTTGATAGATCAAAAGGTTGTCATTCTTCAGACTGCCACTCCTAATGTCAATAGTAAACCCATGCTGAATCATAGAGGGGTGATTATTAATATGATTGAAGTCGTAGAAGAATTGAATGTGGAGAAAGTTATAATCTCAATCAACCTTGAAAATCTTGAAAAAGTTGTAACCTCTCCAACCAAAAGCGAGAAATCCAAATTTGTGATAATGGCACCTCATCAAGTTTTTGCTTTAGTGCCGAAGAAGGGTCAGAACAAGCAGAAGATCGATTAAGTTTTTCCAAAATCATTGTCTCACTTATATCAGTCTTTTCCAATGCAAAATGGTCTAGGGGAAGGAATCAAAACTTTTTCCAAAGAAGGTGATATTATGCTTGAAGAGATGGTCGAGACACCAGTCATATTAGACAGCTAGCCAAAGGAGCAAATGCCTAACTAAACATCAACTCCACTCTTGATTCCTCGCTCGTCTTGGTAGATATAAACAACTTTTCTATGTTATTTCTAATGGTGTTCCGAATGAGGCTTGAGACCCATCCTTGACTTTATTTTTGCCTCACTACGTTTTAATCTCCCTGCTAATATTTTGAAAAAAGGCAAAACTATTTATCGTCATGGACAAAGTTCTTATTTTCTTATTTCAAATGAAAACCTCCTTTATTGCAAAATTCTTTATATTTTCTATCCAACAGTATTTGTCTATGATTTCAGTGAAAATATTTTCAAATTTGTCAATAGCATGTCTTGACACAAGCTGAATGAACAAAATGCGGTAGATGCGAACAAATTTGAGGACTACAATGAGAAGATTATGGTACCCAAACACCTGGTTGAGGGTTTCAGACAATTCAAAATTCACGATAAGCTAAATTCAGAAGATATCATAATAGCGAATCAGGAAAATGATGAACACATCAAAGAAATCAAATTTTGTGTCTATTTGACAAAAACATAGGAAAGAGAACTCATCAGTTTACTTAGAGAACACATCAATACATTTTTTTGATGACATCACATGGTTGAGCAGGAACATTAGATCTCACAAGTCGTCAATCTACTTAAATGTTGTGAAGAGATATTATGTATGAGGTTTCAGTCCATATTTATGTTATTTCCTTGTAATCGCTCTATTTGTTTGTATTCGCTTGGTTTAGAATTTATCCCTTTGAAATGAACTATGTCTGACTTGAATTCTCAAGAATGAGATATGTAGGCGGTCTATGTCAGCCTTGGTCACCCCTCTACCCCCTTTTATGTGTTTTCCTCTTGTACTTGAACTATATTCGACCTGAATTCTCAAGAATGAGATACGTAGGTGGCCTATGTCAGCTTCGATCGGTTCCATATTTAATTTTCTTATTTTTGTTAATCTTTGAGGGGAAACTACATTTGACCTGATTCCTGCCTCAACGGGATATGTAGGCGCCACAACGACTAGATCATATCTTCCGTAAGATTTCTTTTTTTTTACAATAGAAATTGGAACTGAATTTTTGAAAGGGACTCAAAAATTCTCAACAAGAGGATCTCTACAACAAGCCAAGACTGAAGTTACGTTGAGAATTGTAAATGTGACAGAATTTTAGAGAAGATCTCAAAAATTCCATGATTCGTTCATCGATGGTTCAAGATACACCAAGACAGTTAATTGGGACAAAATGTTTTGAGGATGACCTTAAAATTTTCAATAAGGTTCATATAAAGTTTAGAGCAAATTTGAATACCTCCAGCAAGATCAGAAGTTTAGAAGTGACTTCAAATGATCCTCATGTCCATTATGAGTTCAGAAGTCAACTTCAACAATCTTCAACATTTCAAGAGTCAAATCACCCAAACTTCAACAATCTTCAGAATTTTTTCAACAAGTTATCCGATAGACCTTGAAGCATCAACTCCAAAGGCGTTCATTTAAGCTTGACGTGATATGACACTCGGCAGTGATCCTTTTTCAAATACTTCTTGAAACCTATTTTTCTTGAAGACTTTTTCTATAATGTTTCAAATCTTTTGCATAAAATGTTTTGTCCTATCTATCAAGAAGCGGGGATCAGAGCAATCAACCGGAGATAGCGAGACAAAGATCAATCAATCAGAGACAAGAAGACAAGGAGAAAACAATCGAAGAAATCAACACAAATCAGTTCACTTAAAACTAACAATTTTTATGTGGATGTAGAAAATAGTTTAATGCTTCTGATTCCATGAGAAGTAATTGGGGATATGAGTAACATTGTCTTCGCTCAAATCCCCAACAAGACAAGTCACTAGTAGAAAACTGAAAATAGTGAGTGAACATACAAATGTGTCAAGGTAAAACAGAGGGACAGATCTTTATCATCCTACCAATGGATCATCGTCATCCTCCTACCGACGGATCTTTATCAACATCATCCTATCAATGGATCAACATTATCCTACCAATGGATCATTAACATTATCCTACAATTGGATCGGCATTATCCTACCAATGGATCATCAACGTTATCCTACCAATGGATCAACATTATCCTACTAATGGATCATCAACATCATCCCACTGACAAATCTTCATTATCATTATCCTACCAATTGATCGACATTATCCTACCAATGGATCATCAATGTTATTTTACCAATGGATCAACATTATCCTACCAATGAATCATAATTACTATCCTACCATTGGATCGTCATCCTCCTACCGATGGATCTTTATCAGCATCATCCTACCGACGGATCTTCATCATCTTCATTACCAATGGATCAGCATTATCCTACCAATGTATCATTATCATTATCCTACCAATGGATCATCAATATTATCCAACCAATGGATCAACATTATCCTACCAATGGATCATCAACATCATCCTATCGACGGATCTTCATTATCCTTATCCTACCAATGGATCAACATCATCCTATCGACGGATCTTCATTATCCTTATCCTACCAATGGATCAACAATGTTATCCTACCAATGGATCATCATCCTACCAATGGATTATCGTCATCTTACGAATGAAGAATCATCATCATTATTTTCATTTGCAAGAACGTCGTCAAGAGAGCCATCAACATATTATACCAATCTATTTCTTATTACTTCATATCAAAAGAAAAGTACATTGAAAAATTATATTGCAAATATGAGATATAAGCTTCATTTGCTCAACGTCAAATTGAAAGAAAGTTGACGTCAATTATTTGAAGGGATCAACTAAGTGTCTACATGATAAAAGATACTATCTCTCCATTTGAATTACATTTTATGCTAACGAATTGTATCTCAGTCTTTGTCGAGAGCATCAAACTCTTAGGATGCAAGATGAGGAACGACTTCCACCACTATCAAATCACACCCCTATCAGAAGGTATGGGGGGTTTTTTATTTTAATTTCACATCCGAAAATTTTGGTATTCACCGGAGGCAACTTTCCGATCCAAGTGACACTGCCCCAAGAGCTTTGGAAATTATGTCCGTGTGAATTCTTGCTTATGGATGTAAAGAGCTCCGCATTCATGGCTAAGAGGTTTCAAGCCTCCTTTTCATACTCGACTTACTTTATCACTTTTCCAGAACGAAAGGTTATCTTGCATAATGGATTTCATTTTCAAACAATTGAGTCGAACTACAAGCAGCCTGATTCCCTAAGATGAGGGATATGTAGACGGGATCAGTGTTGAAAACTTGGCTTTATACAACACTCTCTCTTAAATCTCATTCCCGAGTATTCTGGTTCCTTCATAATTCGATATCGGGAAGGCTTTTGAATTCTTTCAGAATTGTGTGCGAAATCAAGCATATCGAACTACAAGTGGCCTAAATTCTCATATAGCCTGAGATGTGTAGGAAACCCATTACCCGGGGTTTGTCCATAATTCCCTAAGTCCGTACCAAATCCCTTTTTCGAGAGATAGACATGTGGTCGGTCAAAATTGAACTAGTCAATTTCATTTGCCTCGAATTTTTTTCATCAATCCAAGTCAAATGGGGGACAGTTGTTGACACCTAATTTTGGACCTCCACAATATAGATTAATCATCGAGCTTCTTAAACTCCAAACGATTTGAAATAATTAGTTTTTATAAAGTTCAAAATATTTTTCAAGTTACTTGTAATTAATTTTATCATTTTATATTTTTTAAATATTATATATGTTTTTATATAATTTTGTATGTAATTAGTATATTTTAAAGCATTTCTAAAACCTTCTCAAAAAGATTTTAATTTTAGTAAGTATTTTATTAAATTAGTTTAGTTTTAATTATGGTTATAATTTTGAATCATTAGTTTACAATTAAGTTAATTATTTTATTTCGTTAAGATTAAGAAGCTCGTTAGTTAATTAATATTAATTCATCGTATTTAGGGTTTAGCCAAATTTGTTAATTCAACTCAATTTGGCTATTTCTTAAACTCCAACATCTAACTCATCTTTGACCTCACCTTAAGCCCATTTGGAGACATATTTTGGGCCCTTTTTACCTATTTTCAGCAGCCTACCAAAACCGGCCCAACCCATTCCCTTTATGCACAACCCAAAAACAACGCATACAACAATAATTTCAACACGCCAGCAACTCAACCCCTGACCTATACGCACCTCGTCTCCCTCACGCGAGGACGAGTCCACGGAAACAGCAACAAACGTCCAAATACACACCAATACGACGTTAACATCAATTCAACGACGTCAATTCAGAGTTATCTTCATGGAAAAATACACAACGAGTTCATGAAAAGCAGGCACGATTCTCTTTTTCGTGTCGTCTTCCTCATCTACCAGAGCAACAGTACCATAGTACTGTTCCAACACCGAAAAGCACCTGCAACAATCGTATTTTTATCCTTCCCAGTGTAAGATCGAGTCGCGTGGCACTTCAAGGACATGGAATGCATCCTAAATGTCCACCTCTCCTCATACCCGTTAGATTTGTTAAAAAAACTGGGTATCAAAACAACATATTCCTTTAGTTTTTTGAGATAAGGTTTGAAATTAGAATTCATTCCTTTGTTCTTACCCATTTTACCCTCATCTTTTCCCCCCTAAATCGGGCCCTAGTTTTGCCTATAAGTACTCTCCTCTTCTTCATTGGAAGGAGGTTGGAGGAAAGTTGGCAAAAAATAGGTGAAAGAATATACAGGAGAAAAACAGAAAAAAGTTACAGACAGTATATAGAAGCGAACGTTTTTGTATACGTAGAAAAGTACATACGTAATTAACTAAAGGTATATTATGAGGACTCGGAGTCTAGATTTTGGGGTTTTTCTTTCTCGTTACTGATTCACCGAAGCTGGTCCAAACCTAACTCGTTGTGGAGAAGTTGTTTCCAACTTTTTTTGTCTCAGCTCGTTGCCCCCAATAAGGTAAACTTCTTTCAATTCTAACTCTTGTTTTTAGTTGATGCTCTTTTTCGTGAATTGAAGGGGTGTGTTGATTCTTTCCTCTATTTCTCAAATGTCTCTGATTGATTTTAGATTTATTGTTGATATTTGATAATAATCATTGGGGTTCAATTTGGTGCTTCTTGGTTGGTTGAGGCATAAAATCTGTCCTTTCTATGAGTCAAGTCGTCTTTGAGCATCCATGGACATTTTGAGTAGATTAAAAGAGTTTTTGGTCTTTAATTATGATTATTGTTTTTGATAAATTTCCTTCTCTGTTCCTTGTAGCCTTTTTCGGTTTTCAGCATCTTGGTGGTTGTTACTTTCATGCTTGTTGTAAGTCTATTTCGACATAAAACTCTATTGTGGTCTGTTAATGTTGTTTTCTTTCTAAAATGAGAGCATAACCTCGAATCCAAATAACTCCAATTTGCTCTTGGGTTGTAGTGTTGTTGTAGCGTTAGTTCTACTAATGGCTTTAAATAATGTTTCCAGTAAAGTAGTAGTGTCTTGTTCATTTGTTTTGTGTGATAGCATAAACGTTGTTTCCAATTTCATTAAGTATGAGGAAGAAATTAACTAGTTGGATTTTCAATTAATACAAGTTGTCTATGTGCAAATTGATGTTTAATTTTTGATATGGTAGTTGGTTTGTATTTGTTTGTTGTGGATTTTTTTAAAGTGTTTAAACAGTAGCTTAAATAGTCATTATTTTATCATTAGCATGACCTGAGTATTTAGTGTCTTTGGAATTTGAATTCCGCTATCTAGATCCATGTTGTTTAAGTTCAATCGAATTATTTGCTTTATATTGGTTTAGGGGCCACTATGATTTGCTTTAGATATATTGTTGCTCTATTATTCTCGGGTACTAATCCTTACTATCATTTTGTTGCATGTGGTGCCATCCGAGTCCATTATAGACATTTTCCCTCCTCTTTGCATTTTGATAGAGCTATAAAGGTTCAAATTCCATCTTTGCTGAGTCGGACATGCCGTATATACCGATGAACAGGTCTCGGAGTTGAAAAGACGCAGCATATACATTGATATACAGTGTGATACAACTCCCGTATATAGCAGAAATGGGCCCAAAAGGCTTCAAATTTCAGCTTTGTATTTTGTTATTATTGGGCCTAAGCCCCCTTCTTATTTATTATTATCTTGTTAAAGTTTAGGAAAGGTGGAAGAATTGGGCCTAAGGCCCAAAGGAAAAACATTTCTCTATAGTAGACTAAGACATGTACAAGTGATTTAAATGGGCCAAAGGCCCAAAACGAAATTAGGCCCAAGTACTGGCCCAGGTGGACAGAGAACCAATCTTGGGCCCAAATCTTTCCCTCCTTCTCTATTTATTTGCTATTGTGTTTTATATGTTTATTTAATTTTATGGTTCTTCCTTATCAATGCTTCAAAAGGTAACCATTTTGAATTAATTATTTAAAATTAAGTAAATATTTGTCTACTCGACTTTTTAAAGAAATTTTTTGAAATGTTGTCCTTAAATAATATTTTCAATATCCCCCTTTCCCCTCTAAGATCTTTTAAAATTTTAAATTATTTACTTCTTAATTAGTTTAAGTATGGACACTTTTATTTTAAAATCAATTAGCCAAATAGTTAGTTACCGAATAACTGCATGTTAGCGGACATTTCGGATGCTTTCAAACCCTTCCTGAAATGCTAATATGAACCCCGAACCCTTTAAATATTTTCAATTGATTTTTGTTTTAATCTTTTGAAAAAAAAAATAGTTTTCTTAGTTTTTCTTTAAAAATTAAGTGGCGACTCTTAAAATCTCATTCTTCTCATTTTTAAAATAAAACAGTTAGACGACGAGAAAACATGTGAGACAAACTTCAAATAGATGGTATATCTAGACAATTTGACAAAGTTCAGGCGCCATATATGATCCTTTTTTTAATGAATGAAATTTAATGGATACATGTGGCATATTAAAAAATTTTATATATACATTAAACTATATTGCAAATTATCGTTGTATACATTTATTTAACGTGTTGATTAGTTGATGTATAGTTTTTTTTATTTGATTCAAAATTTATTTTATATATTGATTATGACATGATAAATGCAGTACGTATATATTACTTATATTTTATTTGTATACATTTTTAGCATACATAAATATATTATGTAGCTATTGATAGATATATTACATTCCGTCAAAATATTGCATATAATCAAGTTTGCATACATACGATCAAATGTGTATACATAATACCTATTGCATATATATTCAATTTGGACGGCGAGGACAATTGAGACTAACTTCAAACAGTATATCTAGACATTTTGGCAAAGTCCAGGGGCATATATGACAAAGAACATTTAAACCCCAAAAGGAAAACTACTTACAAGTAGCTATTCCTTATTTTCATACCCCCTATTTTTACCTATTAATTTGCATTTACTCTTGATACCATCAGTATATATATATATATATATATATATATATATAGACACTCTGATGGTATGAATACAATAAGGGGTAGTCACGTAAATAGTTTAGGTTGTGGATCTAATTACGACAAATATATTGGGTTGGGTCCAATTTGTATAAGCATTTTGCCTAATATGCCTAATTTGTGTAGTTTTCCCCTTTTTAAGGAAAAATTACCTAACTCTACATCTTTTTTTTACCCTATTTTCTATTATTCCCTACCATTTCAAAAAAAAAATTGCAAAAATACCTCTTTTCACAATTTCTCTCACTTTTCTGGATACATCACTGTAAACTATCACCCCCACAATTTTTTTCCTTTTTTTTCACGCCTAAAATCACTCAATGGTATCACCAATTATCTCCATCACTCTATTTTTTAATTTCAATTTTTTTTCTTTCCGATTTATTGATTGCAAGTTATTGAAGAGGTAGTTCTTCATCATCAATTTTTTTTCTTTCCATTTCAACATGTATCGATTTATTTTTATTCTCTTAGCTTTTTCATCTACAAATTTAGCTGAAGAAGGATGCATCTTCAACTTCAAAATTGATTGTGAAAAAAATGCCCAAAACGGGGGGAGGGGGGGGGGGGATCAAGTTGATGGTGGCTCCAGTAAGAGCTTTGGGTTAAGATTCATGGGTGACACCCTTGTTGAAAGTGAAAAAAAGCTACGAGAGTTGATACAAATCAAAAGAGAAAGTGTAGAAGAGTATCCTCATCAAATGTTTTTTCTTTCAGTAGATAAAATTGTTGACTTTTTTTTCGATTTTTGGCTCATCTTTTGCTAACACATATGTATTTAGTGTTTTAATGTATCAAGTTGTTTTTGTTTCTTAAATTAATGTATAATTCCTTCGTTTCAACATTATTATACATTACAATTTTATTAAGAGTTGTTGGTAGCTCCAGTAAGGGCTTTGGGTCGAGATCCATGGGTGACGCCATTGTTGAAAGTGAAAAAAAAACTACAAGAGTTGATACAGAGCAAAGGAGAAAGTGTGGAAGGATTTCTTCATCATTTTTTTTTTCTTTTAGCAGATCAAATTGTTGTATTTTTATTTGAGTTTTTGTTGCTTTCATCAGATCTTTTAATGTATTTTGTTGATTTTGATTCTTAAATTAATGTATAATTCGTTCGTTTCACCTTTATGATACATAACAATTTTATCATGTAGAATATATTGTTTTTGAATATTAGTTTTGATACATAATCCTAATTTATTGAAATATAAACTAGTATGTATCTTATTCATAGTTATGTATTGGATACACAACTATTATAAATTTCGTTTCTTTTACTACCTGATACATACACCCAGCATTACACAACTAGAAGGCTATGTATCTGTAGACACTATCAAATATTACTGTTGATACATAAACACTAATGTTTTATAACAAAATCAATTTGTATCATATTCATAGTTATGACACATAAGTATCAGATGGTGTGATGTATCACACGTTGTTAAGTATCCGCAACACTGTTTTATAACTAAATCAGTGTATATCATATTCAAAGTTTTTTTGGTATATGATACATAACTATGTAAAATTGTCGACTTTTTTTTAATCTATTATGATTTTGGAGAGATTTGAGAGAGGAAATTTGAAATTTGAATTGTTTGGAGCTGTTATTTGGGAGAGATTACATCAATTTGATTTGCATGATTTAGAGAAGTGACATTTAATCTTATATTTAATTTCCTTTTTAATCTCAACAAACTAGTTGTATAATGTATCAAATGTGATGTATCCGAATGACGGCAATTTTAGGAGATTTTTGTAAATTAAAAAAGAGTAGGGATATGATGTATTTTGCTACTTACACTATGAGATTCCTAAGATTTGTACTTTTTTTAATGAATGAAACTATATGAATACATATATACATTAAACTATATTGCAAATTATCATTGCATAATTTTAGGAGATTTTTATAAATTAAAAAAGAGTAGGGATATGATGTATTTTGCTACTTACACTATGAGATTCCTAAGATTTGTAATTTTTTTAATGAATGAAACTATATGAATACATATATACATTAAACTATATTGCAAATTATCATTGCATACATTTATTTAGCGTGTTGAAAATTTGATGTATACCTTTTTTTTATTTGATTCAAATTTATTGTATACATTAATTGTGACAGGATAAATGTAGTATGTATATATTACTTATATTTTGTATGTATACATTATTAGTATACATAATTATATTGTGTAACTAATGATAGATATATTACCTTACTTCAATATATTTTGATACATATAATCAATTTTGTATATATACAGTTATGTATACATAATACTTATTGCATACAAGGGCGGATTCACATGGTACTTTTCGAGTGCTCGAATACCCACTAATTTCGTATCAAACTATATATATTTATGTAGAAATTATGAAGAATCGTATAAAATTTAAAGGCGAGGATCCATGAAATAAATGATTTGGTTGGTCTGATGGTTATAGGTGGGTGCTCAAGGTCATTTCTTTGTTGTATGCCACACATTGATTCCCCCTAGGGACATTACTTTTGGTTTAAAATTCAACTCTTCTCATTCTACTTATTTATTTTGCTGATTATTTATTTTTTCTCTCTATGCTGATTGTGTTTTGGAAAAACTATTTAACTAGACATACTTTAGTACTATGTACACTTAATTTACCTCTAGTTTAAAAAAATCGCATAATACCACTTTTAATATTTATACCATATATTTTAAAATATTTAATCAGATATACAAATTCCTTAAATATGATATTGAATAATTATCTTAAAATTTAAAATCCTTAATTAATGATAAATTATCAATTCAAATTCTTTTCCCTCAACTCAATCTATCCTTCCCCTTCCCCAATTCCATTACCTATTGTATCTCTCACCCTCACCCCCACCATCTTCAAACATCTCCATTATCTTCCTATCTTCCTTTCTTCCTTAATCCTCTCAATACTTATATACACGTCCCAAATTCAAAACTAAATCTTGATAATCACAAGTATACAAAGAGGTTAATTACTTCTTTTTTTTTCATTATTCTAATGTATATTTGTTTTACGTCCAATTCATATATTTGAGATAGAGTTCATATTTCTCTAAAGTTCGATTGTATAAACTTTTACAAATTAGGCTCCGAGATACATTTATCATTAATGGCGAGACGCATGTATCCAACAATTTTTAAAGTCGAGATACCTACAACTAGATCATTGTATGTTGCATTATCTCTCAAAAGCATTCCACCAATTCTGTAATTTTGGTATTCAGTTTCTTAAATTCATGAACCCGAATGCCTCAACAATATTGTGATATTGACTATTTGAAAATAAAAACTCAAAACTTTCAAATACAAAGAAAGGAACTGATGAAGAAGATGAAGAGTACAATAACAAAATTACCTGGGTTATGATTTCGTTATTTTAGAAAAAACTTGTTAAAGTTGATACTCAAGAATCATGTAAATATGTTGGGTCGTTAATTAGTCAGCAAGTAATCCTTCAATTAAGGAAATAAGTTACACCCTCTTTAATTCAAATTACCAAATCATGTATCTTGGCTTTAAAAAATTGTTGGACACATGTATCTCACCATTAATGATACATATATCTCGAGACCAAAATATGGTATAAAAAGTAATATTACAAACTATCGAGAATCCTAATAATTAAGATCTAAAGTAGTGAAGCTTATGTAAGATGCCCCCTTTTTTTTTTCCCTTTCACAAACTGTCTTTTGCTGAATTTTCCTAAAAAAAATTTTATAGAAAAAATTGTATATTTCTTCTTTTTTTTAATCCAAAATAATTTTTATTGTAGTTTTTTATTAATTGTTTTCGCTATCATATTTAATTATGATTGTCTTTTTTATGACAAGTGTTAAAATTGTACACTTATATTTTGTGATTGGTAGCTAAATGAGCAGCCACAACATTAAAATCGTGGATCCGCCACTGATTACATATAATTTGAAAATGTATACATCCAAGTACTACAGAGTCATGCCTCAATCAAGTTGATGTTTCACATTAAATAAGAATCAAACATTTCTTCGACTTGAATACAAAAGTGAATTTGCATGTGTTGAAATCAATGTTGGTGGAGATTCTTCAAAATCAGAATTATTATTTCAATTCAAGAAAACATTTCCTTGTATATACATACAAATAAGGAAATCAAGCTATTGACTAGCTCAAAAAGTCGTCTTTTGCCCCCCCCAAAAAGAAGAAGAAGGTATAATAGGGCAGTTTAGTATAAATTTCATGTATAAATTTATATAGCATGCCATTTTTTCCACTAGTAACTGGAGAAAAGACAAAGGCAACCCTTGGTCACAATAAAGACCCTCTGAATAAGTATAACTCCCGTGTAACTTGTGTGATATCTGGATCGAAACAACCACATCACACTTGTTACCTCTTCAGAAAGCAATTGCAGATGCATAAATTCAATCCCTTTCTGCTGGCGGACACTCACTGGCCAATTAAATTTATTTATCATCCCAACCATCTCTTGACCTATCACAGAAATATTACACAACGTAAGAAATAGGATGGTAAATAGTGTATCAACTTGCTATTTTGTGTTTAGGTTAGATGAGACTAACAAAATCGTCCCAGCCTGAAGGCACTTAAGTCATCAGCATAAACAGACCTCGCTCTAGTTTGAAAAGTTAAAATACACCTTTCAAAAAAATGATATTGGATCTTTATTCTTTTTTGTTTGATAAGAGAGGCTTTCGTCATGCCAACACAATAATCACCTCATATAGAAATTACAGAAGCTTCTACTGTGACTGACAAGAAAAAAATAGAATCGCTTTCACAAGACTTTGGGCCAGCCAGTTTTATGCAGGCAAAGTATAGTTCCCACAATACCAGTCAATAATTAGCATGGAACAATGAAGCTTAGCTTTTCACTTTTCGACATTTGGGTAATGGCCTCCTTCATTAGACAAATCTACATATTCGTTATCCAAAGTCCCCAACATACTCCATCCAAGCAAAAACATGCAGCTATTTTCCTTTAATTAAGAAATTTAACACATAAAACAAAAGAATGTAAGTAAAATAATTAACCATGTGTAATATAACACGGTTCTGCAAGGTGCAAACTGCAGATGAACACACAACAAGATATATACAAAAGAAACGGTGGCTTTACCAACGTAGGAATGGGGGAGAAGATGCCCTACTGGAAGGGAAGGGGGGCCGGAGAGAAAAGCAGACTGGGGGAGGGATCTGAAAGGATGGTCTAAGGAACCTGAGAGAGGCTAGTAAAGTAATCAGGGCAGAACAGTTAATTTTGGGATTCCATTACTATCAAACTTGGATTTTCACATGGCTGAAGTCAAGCTAGAGCTCAAGGTCGAAGAGTATTTAGGGATGGAGGAAATTTTTCAATATTTATTTTGGGATTCCATTACTATCAAACTTGGATTTTCACATGGCTGAAGTCAAGCTAAAGCTCAAGGTCGAAGAGTGCTTAGGGATGGAGGAAATTTTTCAATATTTCCATGTCTGGTTGGTCAAAACTTTTGGAAAATGTTTCTCTATAAAAGCAAGTTCCTTAAAATGAGGAAAATGACTTTCCTAATAGAAATAGGGAAAACAAATTCCACAAGTGACATTCCACAATAAGCACACCTCATCCCCACACTTCAGTAGCCCACCACGCCCTACCCCTATACTTCCACCCTCACCTCCCATAGTATTTTTCTATATTGTACACAAATACTTTTGAGATAATAGTACACAAGAAATAAGTAAGAAAACCATGTATTTTGCAGGAGAACATTTTAAAAGAAATACTTTCACGGTGAACATTTTCAATTGAAATATTTTCTTTTCATACCAAACACACCCTTGATGTTCAAATGGGTGGAGTCAAGCTAGCCCAAAAACAGAACAAAATTGAATATTAGGTGGCATCCTAGGAACATAACAAAATTGAACAGTTTCCTGATTCCTACTTCCTCTGTTTGAAAAAGTAGTCCAACTTCCCATTTTGCTCAATACCAAAACGGTGTCCATATTCCTTTGAAAGGAAGGTATTAATCATTTTACAGAAAAGGGTCACAATTTCCCTGAACGTATTGAAAATGGATCAAAATACTCTACTTTCACCTATTGGACCATAATTGCCCTGAACGTTATTTTAAGCACAAAATTGCCCCTCGTTTTGACGGAAGCTGACATGGAATATGTGGAGCTTTTAATTGAACACATGGCACAAATTTATTGATCCTAATGGCTATAAGACCCAGCCCAAAACTACCTGACCTCATTGTAAAAGACCAATGCTCTGACCCCATTGTAAAAGGCCAATGCTTGTATATACCATGAACAGATAAGCTTAATTCTCAGATGTCATCTTATACAAGAAAATTTCTCATGTACCAACTGGAAATGGGTGAACGAAATTGGCCTCAGCTAGAAGTACGATTGATAGTATCCACGGTGGCATACCTCAATTAAAGTTTGATGGGTTTCAATGGAAAATCAAGAAGATGCTTATCATGGAAGAAGAACCCAAGAATTATGAAGAGAATGGACTATGTGCTACATGTATTTCATGATTCAATTTCAAGTCCAAGAGGAGGAAGATTGGTGGGGTCACATGAAGCCCAAGAGAAGGCCCACATGGACCCCAAGAGAAGCCCAAAGGAGTGCCCAACAAGAAGCTTATTTGCATGCCCAAAATGTTGAAAGTTAAAACCCTAAAACGGCTGAAATTAGGCGTGTGAAATGGAGGGAATTTGGCCACTTTTTCCTTTCATTTTGTTAGCTTATTTTAGGAAGAAGTTTGGTATTATGTTTACATGCTTTCCTAGTTTAGAATTTTCTAATTTAAAAGTTTCCTAGATTGGTTTTAGTATTTATTATTTCCATAGAAATAGGATTTGATGGATCTCATGTTATTTGGGGAAAGATATTTTGTTATTTTTTATTAGACGTGATGAATATTATTTGAGAGGTTTATCTCATTTCCACCATTCTGTATGGTGGATATAAATTTATCTTACAACCCTATAAGAATGATTCTTTAAGAGATAAGCTTAATTCTTAATTTGATATCTTTGGTTCTTATTAGTACAAATTAAAGAAGGTAATCGGTCTCAAACTATTTATTGTCTTTAATTTCTTCGAAATATGGGTTTAGATTACCCTTTGATCTTCTTGAATTGACTTTATTAGAATCAATAGTTGTTTTTAATGCGCTAATTTGAATATTAAGATCAATTAGAGTTCTTAGCACTTAATCTTGAAATTTGAGGATTTTATTCTCGATTTTCACATATCTTTAAATTTTGTCTTTAATCTTTTTATCGTATTATTTTTTTGTTTTATTCAAGTAAACTCAATTTTAATGAAGTGGAATGACAGTGGTTCTTATCAACTTAATAATCTTGGGAGGTTCTTGATCCACCAAAAAAAAGGTAAGCTACATATATAGCAAAAAAAAATAAAAAAATTGCTTGAGAATTAAGATAGTTTTAAGAAACTCCGGATTTGTTTTGATTCTTGGTTTCCTAAGTCAAAGAGTCAAATCAAGAAGAGGGGGAAAATTGAAAATAATTCTTGTAACACAATCTGTTTTTTTTTTTTCTTGTTTCATCACCCAATTCGTTTGAGTTTTGGTAAATTATTTTGCTTTCTACATCTTACTTCTAAAGGGTTGTTACTAGTAGGGTTTATATATAATCTCTAAAGGATTCAGTCAAAGGTAGTAATTTGAGTGAAAAAAGGCAAGAGAGTATAAGATCAAGAGAGGGGGGGAGGGGGGATGCGGGGAGCCAAATTGAGAGATACTTGTTTCTTTGATATTTTCTTGAGATGTCTCAAATAGGTAAGGAAACTAAAGCCAGAACTCAAAACAACAACAACCTAGCCAAGGTGTCCCGAATGAGTATTGTCCGACTTGGTGCGATAGATGCCATCATAGTTGAGTAAAGGAGGACCCAAATGAATGTACAACTTGGCAAGGATGAGGAGGACCAAGGTAGAGTTATTTTTCAAACTAGAGTTAAAATGTTGTCTAAGCTATGTGCCATGAGAAATGACAGAGTTTGGATATGACTTAATTAGCACTTATATGGTTGAGAGATTGAACTTACCTTGTATTGAGCTTATTGCACCCTACAAGTGGAAAGGAGTAAAGAAAAATAAAAGGGTGTTATTGTCGTTCACTGTTGGAAGTTATGAGGACAAGGTTTGGTGTGATGTTGTTCTCATGTATAATTTTTCATATCTTAATGGGAAAATCATGGTATGGTATGCTAATAGCGGAGCTTCATACTACATAGAAAATAATAAATATTCTCTCAAGATGAATAGGGAGAGATTTGCTCTCGCAACTTTGACTCCTTAACAAATTCATGAGGATATAAAAAAATTTAGAGAGGATAGATGATGATGAGAGAGAAAAGATTAAGAGGAGCAAGGGAGTGCATGTTGACATTCCAAGAGAGGAAAAAGGAGAAGATGTGTTGTGTGAAGAGAATGGGATGTCAAATGAGGAAAAAAGTGACATCCAGAGAAAAGAAAAGTGAGATCATGACCATGAGAGTAAAATAAGAGGGGAAGGTCGTGAGATAAAGAGAGAAAAACAAGAGAGTTTGAGTGAGGCTATTTCTTATACTAAAGCTAACATTCTTACTTTTTTTCTAGTTGTTTCGACTCTCTTGTAGGTACTCATGGGAAAGTTTGCATTGAAGAACCATCATTAGATAAACTTAATCTAAGATGGTCAAAACTACATACCCCATTGCGCAAGTGCATGCTGATGAGAAGGATAAAGGTAAAGAGAATTTTTTTGGATTTGTCCAAGATAAGACTCGTGACAAGAAGTCCAACAAGACAGATGTGGATCTAACACTAATGAACAAGAAAAACAAGGTGATGGTGTTCCTTTGCTAAACAAGACCAAGTACAATATCTATAATTGGTTTATTCATATTCTTGGTATTCCTAAAATACCTAAGTTTTTCTGGAAGTAATGGACTACACTTTTATTTCTTATATTGGTGATTATATTAATTTTGAGGATAATGATATTTTGCTATATAGTAATTAATAAGTAATGCTATTACCTCTAAGTTCAAGCATAAGAGTAATTTTTTCCTTTTTAAAATTGAGCATGACATCATTTTGATTAGGAATGATGCTTGTGGGAGGGGACTTGTGAAAGAGTTAGATGATTCCTCCTCTCTTATTCTTCTAGAGTTGAATGAGTTTTTGTGTGACAACTTGTTGAAATATGATTCTTTCCGTGGGATAAGACATTATTCTTCAAGTCTTGATGATTCTGAGCTTAAAAAGGTGATAATTAGTGATGGGAGATACATGACTATTATGATACTAGTGATCAAATACTCTTTGTTGGACCTTGTTTTAAGAGTAATTACTTAGAAATTATGAGATTCTATTTGAAATTCAAAAGTTCTTCTAACCTTCTTGAAAACTCATGTGCTTATATGAATAGTTTTTATGTGGAAGAATATGTGAGTGGTGTAATAAAGGATACTTGGCTATATCATTAAAGTGTTCAATTTGATGAATGTTTTGGGGATCTTGTGTCGTTTTTTGCATGCCCATTGAAATACTTTATTGATAGAACTAAATTGGAGTTCCATGTATCATTTCCTTAGGCATCTAGACGGGAATTTGGTTGTGCTTATATAAGCAAGAGAATTTTCTAATCGGATGATAATGTCCACATGCTTTATAAGGATGTATTTATACATGCTAGGCTTAATTTGGTTAAGTGGACACGTGGTCACTATCTTGCTTTTCCTACCATTGTTACTTTCAATTGATGGATGTCGTTTACTAATGCATGTCTTCAAATTCGAGGAAGAATTATTTTTTAGCATCCACGGTAGCATACCTCCATTAAAGTTGATATGTTTCAATGGGAATCAAGAAGATGCTTATCGTGGAAGAACCCAAGAATTATAAAGAGAATGGGACTAAGTGCAGCACGTACATCATGATCCAAGTCCAAGAAGAGAAAGATTGGGGTCACATGAAGCCCAAGAGAAAGGGCCCACATGGAGCCCAAAGGAGTGCCCAACAAGGGGGGTTATTTGCTCCCCGAAGTGCTGAAAGTTAAAGCCCCAAAAATGGTTGAAATTCATGCCCAAAGTAGGGCTGAAATTAGGCATGTGAATCGGAGGAAATTTGGCCACTCTTTCCTTTCTTTTTTTAGCTAATTTTAGGAAGAAGTTTGGTATTATTTTTTACATGCTTTCCTAATTTAAAAGTTGTCTAGTTTGGTTTTAGTATTTACTATTTCCATAAAATAGGATTCGAATCTCATGCTATTTGTGATGGGTTTTTCCTATATTAGGGTTGGATTTTATTATTTTTCATTAGACGTGATAAATATTATTTGAGAGATTTCTCTTTTTTACACCTTTGTGTGATGTGACTATAGATTTATCTTAAAACCTTATAAGAACAATATTTTAAGAGGTAAGATTATTCTTAACTTGATATATTTGGTTCTTATTCATAAATCAAGGATGGTAATTAGTCGTATACTAATTATTGTCTCTAATTTCGTCGAAATAGGGATCTAGATTACCTTTTGAGATTAGTTCTTGATTGACTCTATGTGTATCATAATTAGTTCTAATCCGCTAATTTTCAATACTAAGATCAGTTAGGGTTGTTAAACTTAATCTTGAAATTTAGGAATTTTATTCTCAAATTTCAAATATCTTTTAAAAATTGTCTTTAATCTTTGTATTTTTTCTTCTACATTATTTTCTTCTTTTTATTCAAGTTACCCGATTTTTATCAATAATACTATAAGAAGATTCACATGCTAAAAAGTCATCATGAAGAAGTGTATAACACTTTATGATATCACAAGAAAAATCCAAGAATGTCTACAATATAACTTGGCATTGGCCAATGGTATCAAATCAATAGGCAATCCCTTTGGAAAGAAGAAACGAAAGCAGAACAAGAGTTTTGCGTGATTGTTTCCAATGGTGAAATTGGGGGTTAGGTTTATGGTATATAAGGGCATGGGTCTTTTTAAATTGGATTGGGTTGTTTTTGGGCTGGTCTTTTTGCCATGTGGACCAATAAATTGTGCCACGCGTTTAATTAAAAGTCCCACATATTCCATATCCCGTTAAAATGAGGGGGAATTTGGTGCTTAGAGATAACGTTAAAGGGAATTATGGCTCATTAGGTCGAAGGGAGGTATTTTTTTTAATCAATTTTCAATACGTTCATGGCAATTTAAACCCTTTTACGATCATTTTATACCACAAAAAATGTTATCAGGGATACTCTCGCTTTTCTTGAATCTTGATACCACTTTTCCGTTCTTTTATCATCTAAAAACATAAAAAGTTAGCATGCAAATGTTGGTTCCCTCACAAATACTTGACAATGCACAATCTCTACTCTTGTCATAATTGCCTTCCATGGTCAAAAGAAACTATATAAATGATAAAGAGGTATATTGGTTAAATGAGAGTTGGTTCAGCTCAACATATATAACAATGATGGACAAATTATTTTCTCAAAACTCATTGGAATGTAAGTATTATGCTTAACATCTATAGTCATGGTTTTAGACCCAGAGTAGGAGTTGTACTTACTTGCTCAAGAGTCAAAAACATGATAACGTTCCACAATCCTAGTCGAAAAAAATTGGGGAGGAAACCCTTATAAAAAGCAAGTGGTCCCTGCATTAGCCATGTTAAGCTACATAAGCATTTCATATTAATATCTACTAATCCGAAAACCAACTTTTCTTGATATTATCAGGGTAAATTTGAGATCAGTGATGCAACACAATGTAAGTTGAGAATACAGGATCGCCAGCAAGCAGTTTGCCAATTAGTAACTAAAGGGTATCCACTGCTCTGAGCTCCCCATTGACACCAGTTGATACACTAAGGGATTAAGAAGCATAGGTCTAGACAGGAGGAATTCATACAAAGAAGATAGAAACAGGAGTAAATATTTGGTTAATTGTATAGCTGCTTTCTGTGTTATAAAAAAAGTTCCTCTATAGCAATATTTTTCCTCATACATTATTTAGCAATTAGACAAAAATAGGTCATATCCATCATCCGCTATTTGTTATCTATCTCACTACCTACTCCTGCAACATTTTTTCTTCTTTTTTTCTTTCTTTCTTTTTCTTTATGATCAGTGGGAGGAATCCACTTCTCATTGCATGCAGAGGCACATTTCAACTTCTGATTAGTTTTTATGAAATATGATTCTTTCACTAAAAAGCATCAAGAAGATGCATGGAAAAAATACAAATGAGTGATTTTCAACTTCAACTTCTGGATTCTCCAAATAAAAATAAAACAATCTCATGTGTGATGTTCAAGCTGAAATTCGAAGTTTTCAGCTATTTCAAGCATGAGTATTGTTTCATACTTTGGGACGTATATTACTTTTCAAAATACAATTACTGAAAGGAACACCTTTAGTTAGACTTGCTACAATTCTGTGTCTACATATGCAGTAAACAATTTTAGGTCGCAAATTACTGAAGTACGTTTTACTAATACTTTTCTACCTACAATAAATATGTTATGCTGACAAATGACCATGCGTTCTGAAACAGGAAATGACTTAACAAAACTACCTCGTACTTCAATGTTCGGAAAAAACAATCAAAGGTGTTCCTGTATACTGAATCTCCCATCATTCTTGATTTGACCTAAAAGACAGCAAGCAAAAACCTTTTCATTCATAAAAAAATATTTAATAAGCAACACATTTTTATAAGTTATATTTTGATGAAGTAAGTAGTATTATAAATGGCATCAAGAAGATGCATATGGAAAAATAGTTACAAAAGAGTGAGATTGATAGCTCTGTTACAACGAGAATTGAGATCTATGCTAAGGATAAAGAGCTTACAAAGTCCAACAACTTCAAATGAGATTCTACGGAAATAAACTATCCCAGCTAAACAAATCTAAAAGACATCTAGCCTTAAGGGAATGGTTTGGAGTTGATATTCCTTCAGAACATCTTTTGTTCCTCTCATCTAAACACACCAAAATAATTCAAGCAGGAATCATTTTCCAGACTTCTCCAATGGATTTATCAACTTGCCATGAAATCCAACCAGTGTAGACATCCTTGATACTGTCAGGCATGACCCATCTTAAGCATAAAATTGTCATGAACATGTTCCAAATATAAGCAACCATTGCACAATGTAGGTGAAGTGTCCCTGAAATTTCGATTTAAATTTAACACTTTAAGTGTCAACAAATGTAGAAAATATTTTTTTTCATACCGAATGGCGACGAAAATTAAGAAAAATATTTTTGGACATTATAACATGATCCGGGTACATGGATGGAGAATGTAATGATGTTCAAAAGACAATATGGAATTACCAACAAAAAAAAAAATCAACTCAAATGCTAAGGTATTCTCAGGTCACGAAATGGGGACTTAAAATGACAATTTTTTTCCACTAAGTGAGTCTCAAAACAAAGGGAACTATTGGTATTTTCAAACAAACAAACAAAAAAAACTCTCTTCATTTCTTACCATGACAAATGAATCCAGCTCTGTCTCACAATGGTTCTTCAAGGGTTCGACGGCAAAGGTCATTTTTATGCTAATCAAGGTAAGTTTTGTCCAATATTTGTGTTAGTCGGAGTTGGTTAATATCTATACGAACAACATTATAATCTTTGGTTAGGGAAGATTTCTACAAGAACATCAAGTATCTTCAAATAATCTCTAAAATTGAAATTTTGGGTTTTTTTCAAGAAGGTAATTTCTACACTTATATACATGATAAGTATGAGTTTTTTATGGATATTTATGGTTGTAAAAAGGCACTATTTGACTTGGTCAATGGTTTGAGTGACCATAAATGCAAAACCCTAATATGACATTAATAAAGGGTATGAAGTTGGTGAAAGTGATGATCAATAGTGTCTTTGGGTTTAAATGGTGGACTTATTGTCTAATACGGCTCAAATAAATGTAGTTATGCCGTTGTTAGGATTATTTTTTAGGTGATTAACCAAGACATCACCTAAAATGAGGGAATATGAATTTTGTGAAAATTCAGCCTAAGTGTAGAACACTTTGTTGATTAAACTGGTATTGGTATATGTTGTTGATTATTACGAGTTCATGAATGTATATAGAAGTTGTTGGAGTATTTTGAAATAGTTGGAGCGACTCTTAGCTTGATTAAAGAGACTTTGAGGTATGCCAAGCTTCTAGCTACTTGTATGTTTTCAAAAATCACTTCATCACTTGAATGATAGTGCTAATGAGATCCCATGCACATGCGAGATAAGTTGACATGGTCTACTCTTGGTTGGGGATTTAAATGATGAAATGCCTAAATAGTTAAGTTCTTGAAAATTTTAAAAACTTAAAGATTCTTTATGACTATTGAGGTTAATGTGCGATGCACGTCATCATTTACTGATCTCTTGTGACTTGTTGGTTACAATTGTTTTTACATGTTTATGAATGAATTGATTTGATTTACCCTATTTTGATTTAATGAAATAGATTCAGCCAAAAGCCATTACTTAAGAACAGGAAGTAAGTAAGAATGTTTACAAAAGACTTTAATATTGATTTCCTCATCGGGTCGAGGAGATGACCGGGCCCGTGGGTTTTGTACCCCGGTGTACCATTGCTTGTCCGATAGAGGGGATGATCAGGCCCGTGGCTTTCGTCCCTGATGTATCATAGCTTATCTAGCAGGGAGTATATGCAGGGCTCGTGGAAGGCACCCCGAGGTATACATCACATATGATTATGAGGCTTGAGACATTGACATCAAAACTGTGGAACACTACACAATTGAGATGGTTTAAGATTCTAAACATGTTATAAAGTAATGTGTGCGTCATTACATCTTTTGATGAATTAAATTATATACTTGGTTCCTCTATTATACGATTCTAGTTATGTTCCCTTTGTACGCTTTTGGTGAGTTAAATTGTTGATGATATATCTTTCATGCACTTGTTACATTCTCCATATATATTTGTATAACACTTTCCCCACCACGAGTGGTGGCTATGACACATATCTGAGTATTCCAATACACAGGCATCATTTTTAAAATGATGTAAAGTTTAGGTTTAGGATATGGCCAGATGCAGGGCGATCAACGAGCAACAAGAGTTCCTGCAACTTTCTCCTTTTGGTGAGCGCACCTATGTACTTGTGGGATCACCTATTTAATTGTATATTTTTGTACAGTGCAGGATTTCCCCATAACTTTATCATTTCATTTGTAGTGTCATAGAGACTTTGTATTTAGTTGGTATAATGAATACTCATATGGAATTGTGAATGACATTTCTACTTATGTCTAGTTTATGATTTGACGCACTTTTATCGTTAATGAACCCTTTTCTCATTTCTTTCGCTTACTATGGAAAATAATTAGATGATTGAGTTACATGGATATGAGTTGAGTATGTAATACATTATAATGGTTCTCTTGGTGCAAGCTAATAGGCACTGGGTGTCAGCCACGTCACAATCCATTTTGGGGCATGACAGTTGGAGGAGATGTCTATTGGTTTCTATGTTCTGTTTACACACATAGCATCTTTTAACAGTGATTATCTTCCCTCCACTAAGATTTTCTTGAGTCAACCAGGCCTCATGCAGTACTATCCACCTAAAACATAACACCTTGGGGATGCTTTAATTTTTCCAGATCAGTTTCCATGGCCAAGTGACCATTTGATTTTGGGCACACAAAGTTGTATATCCTGCCTTCACTGTATATTTGTCATCTGTCCTTCATATCTGATTTTGTCTGCATCTTGCTCATTGACTATGCAATTCTCCAATCTAGAAAGCAAATTAAATAAGTCTTCAAGTTCCTAGTCTTCGAAGTGTCTTCTGGAGATTGGAGCTCAAGTGTTGTTGTCTCTGCTCTGGGAGATAAGGAATTGGGGTTGCTTGATATTGAGTAGAGAGCTGGATCATTCTGGAGAGTGGTGTTACCAATCCATCTGTCCAGAACTTAACATGTAAACCACAGCCAGCTTGGTATTTATGATGCTGGTTGAATTCTTCCCAGAGTTTAGCAATGTACTTCCAAGGGCCAACCCCAAATGGTGCTCTGGAGACTTTGGTGCACCAGTGTGACTGGATTCCATGTTTTTCAGAGACCACCTCTTCCATAATGCTATGTCCCTATTGAACCTCCATAACCATTTCATAATCAGACATCTATTTTGGACAGCCAAGTTCTTGATGCCTAAACCACCCAGGTGCTTAAGGAGGTGTGACTTTTTGCCACTTGACCAAATAGAATTTATGGAACTTGGTGTTTCCTTTACATAGGAAGTTCCTTCTAATTGTGTCTAGCTGTAGCTATATCTTTTTTCGCATAGGGTCGAGAGACATGTAGTGTGAGGGAATATTATCTAGGACATTGTTTGTGTCTGTAAGCCTCCCCCCTCAAGAAAGGTATTGCATCTGCCATAAAGACAACTTCTTCTCAAATTTCTCTATGATGCTTTCCATACCTCCATATTAAAAAATTTCAGCAAGAACTTCATTTTTCGAAAAACAAAGAGTAAGAATAACATAAATATCAACAATAACATGGAATTAAGCTTGATGGGATTTTAAGTCAGTCCGAAGGGGATTTCCACTTTCTGGTTCAAACTAAAACTTTTGGTATGGTTTACGAGATCCTAATGGAATTCAAACATGCAACCAAATATGATAGATATAGCTAAGCCCTAAGAGTATGATAGTAATAGCCACATGATCTCAACTACAACTTACTTGGTCATTCACTTTCTTCTAAAATCAATTGCTTGAAAGATAAAATGCACTGATATCAGTGCATTTTATCTTTTTTTTTTTTTTTTTGGTTATCAAAAAAGATAAAATGCACTGATATCTAGCTAGGCAATATACAACACAACACTTGTATCAGTTCTACCAGATTTTATGGTTTCTTTTATTCTTCCATACTAACAGTGCCCAAGGGTTTAAATCAACTCCGCCTATATGAGCTTCAAAAAGCATAGCTGGTCCGACGTTCGGATAAAGGCGGAGGCTTGCAGTTGGTTAACAATCAACATAAACATAGTCTAACATTAATAAATCCTTTAGTCACCAAACTCAGATTGAGAACCACTAGAGCGAACTGAATATTGAGAATATGTACACTGACCATAACTAGCTGGGAACGAAAAGGTATAGATAATTAAGTTGTGACATCAGTCCTCTAAACCTTCTTTTCTTTTCTTTTACAATAGTAGCATGCAAGCACCAGCTATGCCACATTTTGGTGCATTTCCTATATCTTATCTCAAAAATTTCTGGTCTCAAAACGATAAGAATTTCCATGATTAGGAAAAAGAGTAATTTCTCCAAAAAAACAATTTAAAACAGATGCAGCCAAATAGAAACTGCAGGTTCAAACAATTTAAAACAGATAAAGCCAAAAAGAAAATGCAGGTTCCATAGGTAGATAATCTGGTTTTTTGAATTCACTTAAAAACACTTTTAACATAGTGAGGAACAGGGAATTTTACCACATCAACTGGAGAACCGATAGAAACTGCAAAGAATCCAGCACCTAAACCAGCTATGAGATGAGTTAAAACAGTGTCTGTAAATCCTGGAAGTTTTAAAATTATCTGCATATGATATAATTTCAGAGAAGCAGTGTATGAAATAGTTGCAGAAAAGTAGTCGAGGTACAGCAGGTGAATCAAAATATGATTAGATGTACCTCTTTGAGATGATCATAACTGGCCAGTTCAGCAGCATTGATAATAGCATTCCGTGCAATATTTGGCACAATTCCTGTCCACAAAGCTGCCAGCCCTTCCTATAATTTGATCAACTAAAATATGTAAATGATTGTGCATGAATAAATTTGTTGTCCATATTAGATCCTCAATCACCTGTTTCACTATGGTATAGTATGCATTGAAAGCACCATCATAGCGCCTAGGTGTACCAGCTTTACCTTCAGCCTGGAGCCGAACTTTTACAAGATCAGTTGGATTAGCCAGAGCAATTGCGATTGCACCTTTGGAAATTTGGAAAGAAGAGGTCAACCGTCAATAAATACAATTATCATAAGAGTGTGATGATCAAGTTTATCTCACCAGTAACAAGAGCAGCAAACACTTTAGTGAATAAGGAACCATCTCCAACATAATAGGTATGTGCAAAGAAGGCCTTGACCTGATGTAATGAATCAAAAACTGTTACTATATTCTTTAAGGAAATAGGAGTATAAATTCCACAAATGAATACTTACAGGCTCATATAACCCAATCCTTAGGCCTCCATATATACATTGTCGATGTAAGCCAGGTACAATGCCTTTCCAAAGAGCTAATAAACCTTCCTCCTTAGCAATTGTAGCAACTGTACCTAATAATCCCCTGTACTTGCCGGAACCTTCCCCTGCTCTCTTTTGTAACTGTAGTCTAACTTTAGCGGTGTCTAGAGGTAAAGTACACAACTGCAAATTCACAGATCTAATCAACTAGTTATCTTCTAAATTAACAATATCAATCACTTCAGAGACACAAGAAAAATACCTCCGCAAAACAAGCAGCGATAGCGCTACTAGCCAGGATTCCGGCGATTGAGATCTCAGATGCCAATGCCATTGAAAGAATGTTGAATTAACAAAAACATATATTATTTATTACTATATATATATATATATATATATATATATATATATACGTAAATGGGAATTAAAGGCAGGATACGATTCAATTACACAAATTGAAACCTCAAGTAACAACTCCCATACTAATGCTCAACTACAAAGATTCTCTCACATTTCAATTGATTTTTAAAAATAAAATAAAATTGGACTCTTCAACTATCAACTAATCTCTTTTATTTGCAGTTTGATGACCACAATTATTCAAAATGAAAAATACTTTATTTAAATATCAATTTTTATTATGAAAATTTTAAATGTAATTTGAATTTTGAAAAATGCCTCAAAATTTGTTTTCATGAACCTATAAAATAAGAAGAAGAAGAAAATACGGAGAGGAATGAAGACCTATTATTTTTCTTGAGGTACAATGAAGTTAGGGTATGTCACGACCCAAGGTAGCCCCTAGGCGTAACATGGCGTACAAATCCCAGAAAGGTTCCATACAAGCCACTTAGCATATATCATACAAGATAATAAGTTTTAAAAATTTAAAAAGACAGTTTCAACATATAAAAGTTTTATAGAGAAAAGCGAAAATCTAAACATCGTCTCAAAGTCATCTAGCACATAAGAGTTTATCAGGCGTAGCACGTATATCGAGTTCAAAACTAAAATGAAAGCATAATGAAATAAAGGCTTGGTCCTCGAAACATGAGGCCTCTCCAATCTTCAGTCTTCAACTACTAAGATATTCTAGCCACAGAGGTATGAATAGGAATTGTTGGACCCTACATTTGGGGAAATGTAGGCAAGAGTATGCGTTAGTACAAAAATGCACCAAGTATGAGAGTCATGCATAAAAATATGAAATCATGCTAAAAAGGACATTTTAGTGATATGCGAAGACCAAGTTAAAACATAAGATAAAAGGGTTAGAAAACATAAAACGTAATCATGATCAATGCAAGTAAAATAGACTTTGAACACATGTGAAATGCTTCTTGAAGTAACCTTAGTTCATTACTATTGTGGAAATTAGCCTTAATCGACATAAAGACCATGTGAGCTATAACATGATCCTCCGATGTCTCTCACACTGAAAAGGTTGTCCTATTTGCCAAGGTGGAACTATGAATCTGAGCTAAAGTGGATTCACTATCTAATGTCTATTTAGACCATCATCCTATGGGGGCACATAGGTAAGGGATAATGAGATTGCTACTAGAAACCCGACCTCAACACGGAAAAGCTTCCATCTCAATATCCTCTCGGTGCTAAGGATAAATCCCCCAGAGTAGTTATTAATCTTAACTTGTCTTATCTTTAAAAGTCGTGGGTAGTCGCCACTTGTCTTATCATAGAATAGCTCCTTAGACCAAGCGTGAGAAAATATTTCACCGTCTATGATCTTTCATAATAGCTTTTAAGGCCCATAGTCATTCACTTCATGCTAGAGATGCCCCTCATACTAATGGAAATAGTTTTGAAATCGTAGTCTCTAACCATTGATGGCATATCTGGATACCATACTAATCAAGACCTAATTCAGGGAAATATCCCGAAAAGCATTGAGGGCAAATCTAGATGTCATTCATGTCATGTGGCCAAGCTTCATAGAACATATTGACAATCTCATCAATAAGCTTTCTTGAGTCATAAACATACTTTCATGAACATGCATTCTTTTCAATAATTCATAAGCTTCATCATGTCTTCAAAGTCAATGCATCTTCAAATTCATTTACATCTATTTCATAAAGAGAAGACATGCATGTTTTTATAAATTCATCTTTCATAGTTCAAGACTCACATTATATCAACATAGCTTAGAAAACATGGATTATGCAAGGGTTCATGGGAAATCAACTTAAAAACATGCAATTACTTCAATTCATGCATAAAAGTTCATAAATCAATCAAATAAATCAACATTGAAAGGAACTCACGAAATGGAAGAAACTCATAATTTCAATTGGAGATTTCTAACTTGAAAATTGGAGAATTTAGGAACTCCATGGAGGAAAGGGCTCCATGGATGAAAATTATCATACCTTGATGCAAAAAGCATGGAAGCAATGGAGGATTTGGAGGTTTGATCTTGGAACCCTAGCTTTCTTCTTCAACTTCTAAAGAGAGAAATATTTGAGAGGAAGAGTTTGATCAACTTTTGGAAATTTAAGAGAATGAATTGAGTTTGGGTGATTTGGGGGTTTAAAATCATTATATAGGGCTTTGGGTAGAAGGCAAAATGACGTAGTATTGAGTTAAAACAATTGATAAAAGATCGATCTAACAACCCCTGACTTAAAAATTGCCGAATTGGCTCACTAGAAAGCCAAAATAGGTCATCATGACCACCACGGGTCCATGGCCCATCAAACGGGTCGTGAAGAAATCCTGTCTGACAGGGCTTTACTATTTTGGGCATTACTTTTTACTTCGAGCTTGGAATTAGGCAAACTAGGTGGCATCGAAAGAGGACTCAGAGATCTTTAATTTGATAGGTCATGGACCACCTAATTTGTTTTGAGCTAAAAGATATGATCGTTTGAAGTTGACCCCAAATTCTAAGTCTAATGAAACCCTTCACGGACTACTTCACGGTCTGTGTAGGGCTTCATGGGCCGTTGTGATGACCATGGCCCTTGAACAATGGCTAGGGGGAGAATCCTTACATAAAACAGAGCAATTCAATAAACCCACTAAATTACATCAACACTCAACCCCATAATCACACCTCAAGAGTTTGAGGTTTTAGCCACACATTGCAAAGTGTAAATAAATTATACATTTCATTAAGATAGCCATGGGTAGCATGAAATTGAGAACTTGATAGCAAACTCACTTCAAATTCAACCTCAAATAACCAAATTCAAGTTCACAAATCTGAAAAACTCAAACTAAAAGTGTTCTTACTCCATGAAAAATGTTTCTCTCTTTAGAATGTTCAGACTATTTCTCTCAATTTTCACACCCTCTTTCTCTCTTTCTTGGGCTATTTATAGTTTCTCAAAATTTTGTCAAAAAATTAACCCTGCGTCTCATTTGGTGACGTTAGTTGAGTTCATCAATCACATTCAGTAAATCACCCATCTTTCTTTGATCACCCCTTTCTTATTTTAGGTGTTTGAGCCTTATTCGGCGATCCCGTTTGAGTTCGCTTTTGTCAAATTGGTGAATCGTTGATTGCCACCTCATGTTGCCATTTGGACCATCATTTTATCTGTCAACACTATCAAATTTGGTGATATCCACTCACTTCAACTTTTGTATTTTGGTGGATATCATTCTTATCTAACTTCGCCAATTGACCTTGAGAGTCGACTCAGTGCACTGTCGACTTAGGCGGTCTCAAGTTTATTTAGTGGTTCGCCTGTCTTGTTAAGCGATCAACAATGTGTAGTTTGTACTTTTTTTTTTTGCATTTTTGGTGATTGTTTCAAACATCAACCATTGTCTTGTCCATTTACTTTCATTGCTGCAAGTCATCAAGATATCATAAGAATATGACAAAATTAGGCATTGAGGACACTAATTATTGAGCTAAATAGACCTCAAATGAGTGCAAATACTACCACTCATCATGCAGACATAAATGACCATGCTATTATGAATCATGCCTCCTTCCTGAGTCATTTTATACCAACTCATCCCAGCTCTCGTCCTAACAATAAACCAAATTTTACTAATATTCTTTCCGCAAACAAGCAACATTTGAATTCTACCTATCATAAAAATCACACATCATACCCTCAAAATAATTCTTATGCTCAAGGTATGCCACCAGTATCAACTACCAACAGGCCTTATGCACATGCCCTTGGGAATCCTGACAACAATCCTATATATGTTGAAGCTGCCGCATTTACTGATCAGTGTCAGGAACCACAATCCTCTCAAAAGGATTTGTTGATACAATCCTGTCATGATCCAAAGTATACCCTAGGTGTAACATGGTGTATAGAACCCGAGAGTCCCTATACAAGACACTTGACATACATCAGGATAATAAAAATAAAGATTTCAAAAGAACATTCTTGTATCATAAAAGAGTTTGACAAAAGTGGAAGTCTATTATAAGTCTCAATAAGACATCTATTACATCATAAGGAAGTGATTGGACGTAACCCATACATCACATACAAAATATGAAAATCAAAATAAAGAAAGCAATAAAAGTGTCTTGGTCCTCGGAACATGAGGACTCACCAATATTTGAGTGCCAAAATATCAACTAGCCATGAGTGTGAGAGGTAGGAGCGTCGGACCCTACATTAGTAAAACAATATAGGCACAAGTATGAATTAGTACATAAAATGTACTAAGTATGATAACAATGCTTAAAAAGTATGAAATCATGCTAAAAGGACTTTTCATGACATGCAATGACCAAGCTAAATCATAAGATAAAATAGTTAGAAAAAACTTGCAAGCTTAACATCTTTAAAACACTTTATTTACTTTGAAAGTAACTTTAGTTCATTATTGTGGGATGTTTACCATATAACCGACATAGACCATATGGGATATAACATGGAATCCAGTGTATGTCCCACACCGAAAAGGAATGTCATTGCTTGCAAAGGTAAGAACCATAAGTTTGAGCTAAAGTGGATCCACTAGCTAATGTCTATCTCAAATAATATCCTATGGTGGCACATAGTTATGGGACAAGTAGATTCCTACTAGAGACCTGACCTTTTGTATGGGAGAGCCTCCATCTCAATATCCTCACGGTGCTAAGTAAAATCTAACTGAATATCCATTAATCATATTCATATTATCATCCATGAAAGAGTACAATAAAGTTACTAATCAAAGCTAGAAATATCATAGAGTATGTCACGCTCTGAGATACCGCTGAGACGCGGACACGGGATCTAGGATCACAAGTGACCCCAAGCTAACCCTGCTGGCATAATCATGAGCATACTAAAGATAAACTGAGAAATAAAACTATTGCGGAAGCTAATAATAAGTAAATCTAAAATGATAGGGAATACCTTTATACTAAAACTGAATATCAAATCTGAGAGTTTAATACAAAAGAAACATCAAACTCAAATACTAAGCTGAATCTAACTATGTCTGAAAAAAGAGCCTCTAACTGACTAGAAGTGATGGGACATGCCCTTGCCAAGTCTAGCAAAACTGAAACTAAAAGACTGAAATAATGAAAAGATAACATGATTCTTATCCTCGAAGAATGAGGACTCACCATTAATGATGCTGAACTGGAGATCGGGAACCGATCTAAGCGTGATATGGATGCAGAGAATCTGAACCTACATCACGAGAAGATGTAGCGCAGAGTATGCGTCAGTACTTGAAAGGTACTGAGCATGCATGATAAAGTAAAGTTGAAATAAACATATAACTGAATAAGCAATAAAGCAAGAGCATAATCTAAACATGATATAGATACTGAGCTAACTGAATGCAATGACCAAATTATAACATGCTAAGACTGAATACTGAACTGTACTGAATTGTGGTCAATGAAATGGAATCTGACTGAACTGTGGGAGCTACTATAACTGATAATAAAACCACATGAGCTAAATGTGGAGTCCGATGTATAAGCCCCATCGAGAAGACCTAATACACCCGGCCAAAGGTATAGAGACATGCTGGCGTGATCACTGAAATGATGCCTACAGAGGGGACTTACAACCTACATGGCTTGTAATTCTGGGAGTATATGGGTGACTGACCCTAGTCCAACTAGATATTATGCTACTCCTAATGTATTAAGTGATTAACACATTATGACTGAATTACTGTGATATACTAGATAGCTCAAAATGACATGCAAACTAAGAATGCACATAAATAACTGATAATGACACATTTAAGACTGAGACATGTATATCTGAAATAACTGAAATATATCTAGCCTAGCATGTGTAATTCAAGAACTAAAGAACTACATAGCTAGGGTTCTGAAATTCATGCAATAGATTGAATATTAACATACTAATCTGATTTAGATCATTCTAACAGCTAAGAACCCAATAATCTGAATCATTCAACAAACCCCAGGTCTAGTCATAATAAGGTAATCGAGAAACTAACTAAAAACTAGAGACCTAATGGGTGAAATGAACCCATTAGTGAAATCCCACATACATGGTCACGAATTCCACGGAGAAATCTTTTGATTTTGGGGATGGAACTGATGGAATCTTGCTGCGTTCTTGAACTAGGGTTCTTGACCTCTTTTCTCCTCTCAAGCTCTAATTTTCTAAGTTTTGATTAATGACTTTGACTAATGTAAGTTCCAGTTATGTTTCTAGGCTTAAACTGACTAAAATCTCATAATTTAGGGTCTAAATGATGTAGTTTAGGGGTCCAACACATAGAAAAAAACCAAAACGACCCTAACTTAAAAGCTGTCTGGACCAACTGACGGACTTGGTCCACAGACCGTGGTCCACCCTACGGTCCATCCCGATCAACCTTCGTTTGGCTCAGAGGATGGGTTCTGCGGACCACATTTCACACACCTGCTCCACAGACCGTGGTTCAACCTACGGTCCGTAGGTCCTGGCCGTGGGTCGGGATTTTTTGGTTTTCTGTGGACCAAATTCCACAGATCATGGTCCCACTTACGATCAAGATTTTCTGGGGTTTTTCTATGGAACACGTTCCATGAACCGTGGTTCAACCTACGATCTATAGGTGGCACCTGCACTTCTGGAAATCTGCATTCTAGTCTATCTAGGATACGGGGTGTTACATTATCTCCTCCTTGGGAACATTCATCCTCGAATGAAGACTAAACTAGCTGGAATAGAGGGAAAAAGCTGCAAACCCTACCACTAATCACTAAAAACTGATTTTTGACTTAATTAAGTTCCAAAAACATGCAAATACGCTGAAAATGCAAGTACAAACTAAAAGAACATGCTACTAAGACTGGATCTGTGCATGAATGTGTAATACCCCAGAAATTTCATGGTTGAACTAGAGCCTAAATGTAGTGTCAATGAGGTATAAAATGAATTCCCTTAAGTTAGTAGACCATCTAGGTGTGCTATGGTGGTCTATGAGTTAAGGCCTAAGGGAAGACTGCCAAACAAAAGGGGCAAGCCAAGGCCTAAGGCCAAGGCTGCCCCAAATTTGGAGTGACTGCCTCAAACTCCACGACCATCACCACGGCTCCTGGTCATGACCACGGACCGTGGGAGGCTTCGTGGAGTTTCCTTGGTCAAGGGAGAAGGACCTCCAAGTGTCCCAAACACTGCCTTAACCTTCACGAGAGGGACCACGAGTTGTGGTCCACTTTACAACTCGTGAAGGTGGGTGTGGAGTTCTCTTAGCTTTTAGGGAGTTGGGGGTTGTTACGGTAGCTACTGCCCAAGGCACCATGGGCACCACGGGCACCACTACGGGCCGTGGTGAACTTGACGAGGGAGAGGAGTGGCTCGTGAACATCACTTGGCGCCAAGGCTTGAAGGCCTTACCTCCACAAGGCCAAGTCATGACCAAGACCATCACCACGAACCGTGGTCATGACCACGGATCGTGGGAGGCTCTGTGGTTTTGCCTTGGCCAAGTGTTGGCTTGTGCACGAAAGGGGAGCCACTGCCTCCAACACCACGGGCAATACCACGGCCCATGCTCCACTTTCACGGTCCATGAATGTTGGCCGTGGTCCATGTAAATGAGGAGTTTTGGGACTTTTCCTTTTAAGTCCTATTTAAGTAGGGGTGTTTTGGGTATTTTTAGAGGTTAATTATATATTGTTTTTTAAGTCTAAATTCACAAGTTTTGGTCATTATACACAACACCCAATTGAAATCAAAACTCTCTCACGTCTCTCTAAACTTTCTCTCTAAAAACCTTAGAAGAAGAAGAATACATTGGAGCTAGGGTTTCAAGGTTCTTTCCCAAATTGCTTGGAGTTCTCTATTGATTCTCAAGGAATCAACTAAGGTATGGTTGCTTATCACTCTTGGGATTCCTTTCCCCAAGAGGTCCCTTTAAGATGAATTTCAAAATTTCCAATTTCCAATTTCTAGGTTTTCATTCCAAAAATGTGGGTCTTCTTTCTAAAGTAGAATTGATGTTATAAACTGAATTTGATTGATGTTATATGAACAATTATGAATGCATTTATGTTGTATTTGTGGTTTCTTGAAGAATTCCCCAGGAGACCCATGTTTCTCCTTTTTTTCCTAATTCTAACCCTAGTTTGTGTTGGATATTAAGTGAAGGCTATGAATCGAATGTGATGTTATGTAATTGATGTTTGTATGATGATTCTACCCTAGGTTATGTATAATTTCTATGAAATTAGGGTTGAGCCTTTGAATGAAGCTTTGAAGGCTATGAAGGGAATATGTCAATTACTTATACTAATGTTTATTATGTATTACTTCATGAATTACCTTGTATTATGTATTGGTTATGAACTGATTGGTGATTGAAGTATGAATGTCCTATGAAGGGTTAGATGGTATGAAGGTTGGTTCTTCTTTGAACTCAAGTATGAAAGGTGAAATACTTAGATTGTAATGATGCTATACCTAATGTGTTGTTGTCGTGTTGATGACCTAGTTTCCTCATCCTTAACCCTCTACACTTGAATTAACTATCAAATATGTATGTATGTTTTGGTAGGATTGCTATATGATTAAAAGGTAGTTCTTATGATTATAGTGTAATGTAAAGTGAAAGGGTTACTCACTTACTAAGTGTTTCTAAAGTGAAAGGATTGTTACTGACTTATGAACACATATGAGCTATTATGGTAAGATTTTTACATAAGAGTCTAGTAAAGGCTAATGTGAACTTATGTGATGACTAAAGATGATTACAAAAGGGAATTAGATGCTTAGCACAGAAAGGGCATGTAAATGAGATGGGGGTCTCACGTTTAGTAAGTCCGGCTCCCCATATGAGTTTCCCCACGTTTAGTAAGTCCGGATTACCCACGGTATGTGTTGTCTCATGAGATGGAAATCCCCACGTTTAGTAAGTTAGGATTTCTAGGAGCAATCTCCTTGACCTTTAACTATGTCCCCACATAGGACTTTAGCTTAGTGGATCCACTTTGATAACTATGTACGAATGGTTACACCTTAGGCAAGTGTTAACCCTCTCTTTTCGGTGTGAGAGTAGAGCACCTGATTCCATGTAGCTCTCATGGTCTATGTCGGTTATGGCAATATCTCCCTAATGTAAAACTAGATGAAAGTATGAAAGGTGTGAACTCTTACTAGGGCTTTCTTAAGGGTGTCTTCATTGTGTAAGGGAGGGTATGTGACTTCTCTTGCACATTGCACTTTTGGGATCCTAAGAGATGGCTGTAGTGTTCTCTTATGATTATGCTGATTATGACTTATGTACGTTGAAGCTATGTTATGTATGATCATTATGAATATGGTAAGTTATGATGAAGTGTGATCTTATGTATGTATGCATAAAGTAGGTTGCTTAATGTGATACTTGGCTTTGAATAGGGTTACAGGATTCTATTTCCTGCATTACACTAGTATTACTTGGGTTGTCTACATGTTGGGATGATATTATGTTGGTTTGTATTATGATGCTTACTTTGTGTGCATATTGGATTTAATTGGTAAAAATCATGTTTTGACTAAAATGACCTTTTATGCATGTTTCAATGGTTTTTATGCATAGTAGCCATACTTAGTGTGTGTTGTACTAACCCATATTGTCTCCTTTTTCCCCAAACATTTAGGTTTGGGCCGTTGAGGATTCAAGCTTACTTCTCAAGACACTTGGAGTTGCTTCCCTAAGTTGGTGAGTTCTCAAGTCCGAGGACAAGACCCTATGATCTAGCTTCTATATTTAGTCCTTTGCTTATATTGAAAGACATTGTTGTACTTTCCTATTTCTAGACTTCTTATTGATGTAAAGGCTAAGTCCCATTTTTGATACTTCTATGTCTAGATGGTACATTGTGACGAAGTTATATTCTATTTTTCATATATGAAGTGAAGTTGAACTTTCAAAGTAAAAGTTTTAAATTTTTCGTGTTTTTATTCTATGATACATGCTATGATGAATGCTAAGGGCTTCTATAAGACCTCTTCGAGGTCGAATACGCCGGTAACGACTAGGGGGTACTCTCGGGTCATTACAAATTTGGTATCAGAGCATAAGGTTGAGAATAATGTAGGACCCATGTCACAAGATAACACGTCGAGTAGAGTCTTGTTCATGGGTGTGAAGCGTGCCACACTGATGAATGGGAGGCTATGAGATGCTTAGGAACTTTCAATCTTTTGTTACTCCATAGTCGTGTCTAAGAATCTTAACTCTATCTAGTCCTTTTCTTCTAATCCTCCTCTTGTGCTTATAGGCAATGAATACAAGAAGGAACAATGCAAGGAGGGCCGTTGAAGAGAATGTGAATGAGGCGGTTCCCCCTCAAGCTCCTCAAAACCCTCAAGTTTCTATTAAAGAAGGGGCTATGTCTAATGTTGAGATAAGGTCGGCTATTCATAATTTGACTTAAGTGTTGGCCACTCAAGTTGCTAGGGATTCTAGGGTGCAAGTGAACCCCAACGCTAGCACTACCACTTCTAGGATAAGGGATTTCACAAGGATGAATCCCCCTACTTTCTTTGGCTCCAAGGTGGAAGAAGATCCACAAGGATTCATTGACGAAGTGTTTAAGGTTCTAGAGGCTATGTGTGTGTCTTCTCAAGAAAAGGCAGAGTTAGCCACCTATCAACTCAAAGATATGGTACAAGTGTGGTATGAACAATGGAAGGAGGGGATACCTATTAGATAGGGTCCAATAAGTTGGGCTACATTCAAGATGACTTTTCTTGATAGTTTTTTCCCTTTGGAACTAAGGGAGAGAAAAATGCAAGAATTCATCAACCTCTGTTAAGGGGGTATGAGTGTGAAGCAGTATGGCCTTAAGTTCACTCAATTGTCCAAGCATGCTCCTACTTTGGTGTCAAACTCTAGAGCTACAATGAACAAATTTGTTATGGGAGTATTCGATCTTGTGGTGAATGAATGTAGGATGGCTATGCTAATCCCAAGCATGGACATTTCTCGTCTTATGGTTCATGCCGAACAAATTGAGGAGCAAAAGCTTAAGAAAGTTGGTAGAGAATTGAAGAGGTCAAGGGTCGATGATGGAAATTCTTCTAAGGTTAGGTTTGAAATCCAAGATAAGCCAAAGTTCAAAAAGAGGTTTTCCAACCAAGGTCCTCCTAACACTCCAAGAGTCAACAAAGGTAAAGTATCTACCCCTAAGCCTCAAGAAACAAAAGGTGATGGTCCTTATGTTGAGAAGCCTATTTGTACAAAGTGTGGCCAAAAACATGAAGGCAAGTGCCTAGTTTGAACGGGTAATTGTTATAGTTGTGGTAAGAGCGGCCACATGAGAAGGGACTGCCCTATGCTAAAGGCTCAAGGAAGGGAAAATGCTCAAGCACAAGCAAGTGGCCCAAATCCTGATGCTCTTAAAAAGAATCACTTCTATGCTCTCCAATCCCGAGGTGATCAAGAGAGTTCTCCGGATGTTGTGACCGGTATGTTGCAAGTATTTTCAATTAATGTTTATGTATTGTTGGATCCCGGTGCCACTTTGTCTTTTGTAGCCCCTTTAGTGGCTATGAAGTTTGATATGCTTCCTGATGTCTTAAATGAACCCTTTTCAATTTCCACCCCGGTGGGTGATTCTGTAATTGCTAAAATAGTGTATAGGGGTTGTCCCATATCATTGCCCAATAGAGTCACTTGGGTTGATTTGGTGGAACTTGATATGTTAGACTTTGATGTTATATTGGGGATGGATTGGCTTCATGCTTGTTTTGCATCCATAAATTGTAGGACCCGAATTGTGAAGTTTCAATTTCCTAATGAACCCATTTTAGAATGGAAAGGAGGAAATTCCATCCCTAGGGGAAGGATCATTTCATGTCTAAAAGCTTATAAGTTGATTTCTAAGGGTTGTTTCTATCACATTGTGAGGGTCAAGGATCTTGAGTCCGAGATTCCTCCTTTGGAGTCGGTCCTCGTAGTGAAGGATTTTTTTGAAGTCTTTCCTGATGACTTACCCGGGATTCCTCCCGAATGGGAAATAGATTTCGGCATAGATTTATTGCCAGATACACAACCCATTTCAATCTCTTCTTACCGGATGTCCTCAGCGGAGTTGAAGGAATTAAAAGTTCAACTCAAGGATTTGTTGGATAAGGGTTTCATCCAACCTAGTATAACTCCTTGGGGTGCACCGATGTTATTTGTGAAGAAGAAGGATGGATCTCTTCGTATGTGTATTGATTACCGACAATTAAATAAGGTGACCATTAAGAACAGGTATCCACTCCCTAGGATTGATGACTTATTTGATCAACTTCAAGGAGCGAGTTACTTTTCAAAAATTGATTTGAGGTCAGGTTATCACCAACTTAGGGTGAGAGGTGTTGATGTTCCAAAAACAGCCTTTCGAACAAGATACGGTCATTTTCAGTTCTTAGTGATGTCCTTTGGTCTCACAAATGCCCCAATGACTTTCATGGACCTTATGAACCATGTGTTTAGAAATTTTCTAGACTCATTTATTATTGTCTTTATTGATGACATCTTGATATACTCAAAAAGTAAGGATGATCACATGAATCATTTGAGGATAGTATTGCAAGCCTTCAAAGATCACCAACTTTATGCTAAGTTTAGCAAGTGCGAGTTTTGGCTAAGATTAGTTGCTTTCCTTGGTCACATTGTTTCTAGTGAGGGTATAGAAGTTGATCGAAAGAAAACCGATGTAGTCAAAAGTTGGCCTAGACCTTTGAGTCCTTCCGACATCCGAAACTTTTTGGGTTTGGCCGATTACTATCGGAGGTTTGTTGAGGGATTTTCATCTATTGCATCTCTATTAACGGCCTTAACTCGAAAGAAGTCCAAGTTTGAATGGTCAGAGTCTTGTGAAAAGAGCTTCAAATTGTTAAAAGATAAGCTTACCTCCGCTCCGATTCTAACCTTACCGCAGGGCACCGAAGGGTTTGTAGTATATTGTGATGCTTTCCAAGTGGGTTTGGGTTGTGTCCTCATGTAGCATGGTAAGGTTATAGCTTATGCCTCGAGACAACTCAAGGTGCATGAGAAGAATTATCCAACTCATGACCTTGAGCTAGCGGCCGTAGTCTTTGCCTTAAAAATTTGGAGACATTATATCTATGGGGTACATGTGGATGTGTTTACCGACCACAAGATCCTTCAATATGTTTTTACCCAAAATTTGTGGCTAGGTGCTCAAATTGCCAACAAGTCAAAGCCGAGCACCAAGGACCGGGAGGTCTAACTCAAGATATCGATAACCCCACTTGGAAGTGGGAAGAGGTCAATATGGACTTCATGGTAGATTTGCCTCGAACTCGTAGGCAACATGACTCTATTTGAGTCATTATGGATAGATTTACTAAATTAGCCCATTTTATTCCCATCAAGGTTTTTTATTCGGTGGAAGATTATGCTAAGTTGTACATTAAAGAGATTGTGAAGTTGCATGGGGCCCCATTGTTGATTATTCCGGATAGAGGTGACCAATTTACTTCCTATTTTTTGAGGTCTTTCCAAAGTGGGCTTGGTACTCAAGTGAAGCTTAGTACCGCATTTCACCCTCAAATGGATGTTCAAGTGGAATGCACCATCCAAACCCTAGAGGACATGTCAAGAGTGTGTGTCATTGACTTCAAAGGTAATTGGGATGACCACCTACCTTTGATAGAATTTTCCTACAACAATAGCTACCACTTAGTATTGCTATGGCACCCTTTGAAGCACTTTATGGCAGAAGGTGTCGATCTCCGATCGGGTGGTTTGAAGTGGGTGAATTTGCTCTTCTTGGTCTCGAGGTAGTCTATGAGGCCACGGAGAAAGTTTGACTTATAAAAGATAGGTTGAAAATGGCTCATAGTCAGCAAAAGTCTTATGCCGATAATAGAAAGAGAGATCTTGAATTTGAAGTAGGTGATTGGGTCTACTTGAAGATCTCACCCATGAAAGGGGTGATGAGGTTTGGTAAGAAGGGGAAACTTAGCCCCCGGTATGTTTGGCCATATGAGATCTTGAAGCGTGTTGGAAAGGTCACTTATGAGTTGAAATTGCTCATTGAATTGGCCCCAGTTCACCCGGTGTTCCATATTTCTATGTTAAAGAAATGTATAGGTGACCCGGTGTCCATTCTCCCTCTAGAAGGTTTAGGTGTGGATGAGAACCTTTCTTATGAAGAGGTTCTGGTAGAAATCTTAGATCGTCAAGTTAAGAAGTTGAGGAATAAAGAAGTTGCCTTCGTAAAAGTCTTATAGAGAAACCACCTAGTTGAGGGTGCAACATGGGAGGCCGAGGCCGACATGAAGTCCTGCTACCCTCATCTTTTTCCTCCTACTCCTAGCCATAGTTGAGGTTAGTAGTCTCTCTTAATTTGGTATAAATTGAAAATCATGTGTGTTGATGATTATGACATGATTTCCTTGTATGTGCATATTTTTATGAAAATTCATGCTTAAGTTGTATGTTGAATTTTCATGAATTTTGTTTCTCATGATTGAAATTGCACCCATAGATGTTGTGTGATGTTGTCTTCATGAGAGTTGTAATGAGCATACTTGATGTTGTCCTGTTAACAAAATGTCTTGTTGATTGCTGAAAATATATGTTGATGCTCATTGAATATGGAGAAGGTAGTTCCTCCTATACTTATGTGAAGTAAAGAGTTTTGAGCATAGTGATGTTGTGGATTGAATTCCTATATGATGATGTTGATGTGACTGGCTGTTGTGCTGCTAGTCCGAGTTATTGTCTCCCTAGAAAGAAGTCCTAGTGACATTTGGGGACGAATGTTCCTAAGGGGGGAATATTGTAACACCCCAAAAATTTCGTAGGTTGAACTAGAGCCTTAACGTAGTGTCAATCTAGTATAAAATGAATTCCCCTAAGTTAGTAGACCATCTAGGTGTGCTATTGTGGTCTATGAGTTAAGGCCTAAGGGAGGAGTGCCAAACAAAAGGGGCAAGCCAAGGCCCAAGGCCAAGGCTGCCCCAAATTTGGAGCGACTGCCTCAAACTCCATGGCAATCACCACGGCTCGTGGTCATGACCGCGGACCGTGGGAGGCTTCGTGGAGTTTCCTTGGTCGAGGGAGAGGGACCTCCAAGTGTCCCATACACTGCCTCACCCTTCACGAGAGGGACCACGAGTCGTGGTCCACTTCACGGCTCGTGAAGGTGGGCGTGGAGTTCTCTTAGCTTTTAGGGGGTTCGGGGTTGTTAGGCTAGCTATTGCCCAAGGCACCACGGGCACCACTACGGGCCGTGGTGCACTTGACGAGGGAGAGGGGTGGCTCGTGAACATCACTTGGCACTAAGGCTTGAAGGTCTTGCCTCCACAAGGCCAAGTCATGACCAAGACCATTACCATAGACCATGGTCATAACCACGGATCGTGGGAGGCTCCGTGGTCTTGCCTTGGCCAAGTGTTGGCTTGTACACGAAAGGGGAGCCACTGCCTCCAACACCACGGGCAGTACCACGGTCCGTGGTGCACTTTCACGGTCCGTGAATGGTGGCCGTGGTCCCTGACGGAGACCATGTAAATGCGGAGTTTTTTGGACTTTTTCTTTTTAAGTCCTATTTAAGTAGGGATGTTTTTGGTTATTTTTAGAGATTAATTATATATTGGTTTTTAAGTCTAAATTCACAAGTTTTGGTCATTATACACAACACCAAATTGAAATCAAAACTCTCCCACTTCTCTCTAAACTCTCTCTAAAAACCTTAGAAGAAGAAGAATACATTGGAGCTAGGGTTTCAAGGTTCTTTCCCAAATTGCTTGGAGTTCTCCATTGATTCTCAAGGAATCAACTAAGGTATGGTTGCTTATCACTCTTGGGATTTCTTTCCCCAAGAGGTCCCTTTAAGATGAATTTCAAAATCTCCAATTTCTAGGTTTTCAATCCAAAAATGTGGGTCTTCTTTCTAAAGTGAAATTGATGTTATAAACTGAATTTGATTGATGTTATATGAACAATTATGAATGAATTTGTGTTGTATTTGTGGTTTCTTGAAGAATTCCCCATGAGACCCATGTTCCTCCTTCTTTTCCTAATTCTAACCCTAGTTTGTGTTGGATATTGAGTGAAGGCTATGAATCGAATGTGATGTTATGTAATTGATGTTTGTATGATGATTCTACCCTAGGTTATGTATAATTTCTATGAAATTAGGGTTGAGCCTTTGAATGAAGCCTTGAAGGCTATGAAGGGAATATGTCAATTGCTTATACTGATGTTTACTATGTATTACTTCATGAATTACCTTGTATTATGTATTGGTTATGAACTGATTGGTGATTGAAGTATGAACGTCCTATGAAGGGCTAGAAGGTATGAAGGTTGGTTCTTCTTTGAACTCAAGTATGAAAGGTGAAATACTTAGATTGTAATGATGCTATACCTAATGTGTTGTTGTCGTGTTGATGACCTAGTTTCCTCATCCTTAGCCCTCTACACTTGAATTAACTATCAAATATGTATGTATGTTATGGTATGATTGCTATATGATTGAAAGATAGTTCTCATGATTATAGTGTAATGTAAAGTGAAAGGGTTACTCACTTACTAAGTGTTTCTAATGTGAAAAGATTGTTACTCACTTATGAACACATATGAGCTATTATGGTAAGATTTTTACATAAGAGTCTAGTAAAGGCTAATGTGAACTTATGTGATGACTAAAGATGATTACAAAAGGGAATTAGATGCTTAGCGCCGAAAGGGCATGTAAATGAGATGGGGGTCTCACATTTAGTAAGTCCGGCTTCCCACATGGGTTTCCTCACGTTTAGCAAGTCCGGATTACCCACGGTATGTGTTGTCTCGTGAGATGGAAATCCCCTCGTTTAGTAAGTTAGGATTTCTAGGAGCAATCTCCTTGACCCTTAACTATGTGCCCACATAGGACTTTAGCTTAGTGGATCCACCTAGATAGCTATGTACGAATGGTTACACCTTAGGCAAGTGTTAACCCTCTCTTTTCGGTGTGGGAGTGGAACGACTAATTCCATGTAGCTCTCATGGTCTATGTCGGTTATGGAAATATCTCCCTAATGTAAAACTAAATGAAGGTATGAAAGGTGTGAACTCTTACTAGGGCTTTCTTAAGGGTTTCTACATTGTGTAAGGGAGGATATGGGACTTCTCTTGCACATTGCACTTGTGGGATCCTAAGAGATGGTTGTAGTAATGTTCTCTTATGATTATGATGATTATGACTTAAATACGTTGAAGTTATGTTATGTATGATCATTTTGAATATGGTAAGTTCTGATGAAGTATGATCTTATGTATGTATGCGTGAAGTAGGTTGCTTAATGTGATACTTGGCTTTGAGTAGGGTTATGGGATTCTATTTCTTGCATTACAATAGTATTACTTGGGTTGTCTACGTGTTGGGATGATATTATGTTGGTTTGTATTATGATGCTTACTTTGTGTGCATATTGGATTTACTTGGTAAAAAGCATGTTATGACTAAAATGACCTTTTATGCATGTTTCAATGGTTTTTATGTATAGTAGCCATACTTAGTACGTGTGTTGTAGTAACCCATATTGTCTCCTTTTTCCCCAAACATTTAGGTTCAGTCCGTTGAGGATTCAAGCTTACTTCTCAAGACACTTGGAGTTGCTTCCCCAAGTTGGTGAGTCCTCAAGTCCGAGGACAAGACCCTATGATCTAGCTTCTGTTTAGTTCTTTGCTTATGTTGAAAGACATTGTTGTACTTTCCTATTTCTAGACTTCTTATTGATGTAAGGGCTAAGTCCCATTTTTGATACTTCTATGTCTAGATGGTACATTGTGACGAAGTGAGATTCTATTTTTCATATATGAAGTGAAGTTGAACTTTCAAAGTAAAAGTTTTAAATTTTCCTTGTTTTTATTCTTTGATACATGCTATGATGAATGCTGTGGTCTTGTATAAGACCTCTTCTAGGTCGAATACGTTGGTAACAACTAGGGGGTACTCTCGGGTCATTACAGAATGATTGAAAAACTGAAGATGAACTATTACCTCAAGCTGGAGTGGAATCAGAATGAAAAAGGTGAGGATACTTGGACTTCATGGCTGTTTCTGCTTCCTAACTAGCTCCATCTACGAATTGGCTCCTCTACAAAACCTTGACTAAAGCGACTTCTTTGTTTCTCAACCTTCTAACATGACGATCAAGAATCTCAACTTGTACATCGTCATAAGAGAGAATATCTTTTATGACCACACTCTCTAATGGTACTATGGATGCTGGATCACCCACACACTTCTTCAAAAGTGAAATGTGAAAAACTGGATGCACTGCTGCTAATTCTGCTGGCAACTCTAACTCATAAGCCACTTTACCAATCCTTTTCAGAATCTTGTAAGGGCCTACATATCTAGGACTGAGCTTTCCTTTCTTTCCAAATCTCATCAACCCTTTCATAGGTGACACTTTCAGGAAAACTCACTCATCAACTTGGAACTTTAGTTCCCTTGTTCTTACATCTACATAAGACTTCTGGCGACTCTGGATGTCTTAAGTCTATCTCTAATGAATTGCACTTTCTCCATAGCATCAAGAACTGAATCAGGCCCTATCAAGGATGCTTCACCTATTTCAAACCAACCAACTGGAGATCTATATCTACGCCCATACAATGCCTCATAAGGGTCCATCTGAATGCTGGAATGGTAACTATTGTTGTAGGCGAACTCAATAAGAAGATGGTGATAATCCCAACTACCCTTGAAATCGATCACACAAGCTCTCAACATGTCCTGTAAGGTTTGAATGGTACGCTCTGCTTGACCATCCGTATGTGGATGAAATTCTATGCTAAGATTAACTTAAGTACCAAGACCTTTCTGGAATGACCTCAAGAAATAAAAGGTAAACTGAGGACCTCTATCTGAGATGATAGACAAAGGAACCCTATGCAACCTAACTATCACATTAATGTAAAGCTTGGCGTAGTCCTCCGCCGAATCTTTAGTCTTGACTACCAAAAAGCAAGAAGACTTAGTGACTTTGTCAATTATCACCCAAATGGAGTCATGCTGTCTGCGAGTACGAGGTAATCCTATAATGAAATCCATGTTGATCACTTCCTACTTTCAAGTAGGAATGTCGATCTCTTGTGTCATACCCCCTGGTTTCTGATGCTTTACCTTCACTTGTTGACAATTGGGGCACTTAGGCACAAAATCTGCTATATCCCTCTTCATACCATTCCACCAAAAGACATCCCGCAGATAATGGTACATCTTCGTGGAACCTGGATTAATAGAACACCTAGAGTTATAGGATTCTGCAAGAACTTGTTGTCTCAACTGACCCATCGTAGGAACACATAATTGACCCTGATAGCGAAGCACACCATCTTCCCCTTGGGAGAAAACCTCAACCCTCTATTGGTGGATTGCACCTTTTAATTCAAGCAATATCGGGTCACTGTCTTGCTTTTCCTTAACCCCCACTACTAAAAATGATTCTGACCTATTCTGAACTGTTACACCACCATCTAATAAGCTCATAAGACTAACTCCCAAGCGAGCAAGTCTGCGAACATCCTTTGCTAGTTCCTTTCTTTCTTTATCAACATGTGCTACACTACCCATATATAATATACTGAGGGCATCTACTACTACGTTTTCCTTACTAGGATGGTAATGCACACCAAAGGGATGTCCTTGCTTGCAAAGGTAAGAACCATAAGTTTGAGATAAAGTGGATCCACTAGCTAATGTCTATCTCAGATAATATCCTATGGTGGCACATAGTTATGGGACAAGTAGATTCCTACTAGACACCTGACCTTTTGTACGGGAGAGCCTCTATCTCAATATCCTCACTGTGCTAAGTAAAATCCAACTGAATATGCATTAATCATATTCATATTATCATCCATGAAAAAGTACAATAAAGTTACTAATCAAAGCTAGAAACATTATAGAGTATGTCACGCCCCGAGATACCACCGAGACGCGAACACGGGACCTAGGATCACAAGTGACCCCAAGCTAACCCTACTGGCATAATCATGAGCATACTAAAGATAAAATGAGAAATAAAACTATTGTGAAAGCCAATAATAAGTAAATCTAAAATGATAGGGAATACCTCTATACTAAAACTGAATATCAAATTTGAGAGTTTAATACAAAAGAAATATCAAACTCAAATACTAAGCTGAATCTCACTATGTCTGAAAAAAAGCCTCTAACTGACTAGAAGTGATGGGACATGCCCTAGCTAAGTCTAGGAAAACTGAAACTAAAAGACTAAAATAATGAAAAGATAACATGATTGTTGTCCCCGAAGAATGAGGACTCACCACTGATGATGCTGAACTGGTGAATAGGAACGATCTAAGCATGATCTGGATGCTGAGAATCTGATCCTATATCATGAAAGAAGATGTAGTGTAGAGTATGCGTCAGTACTTGAAAAGTACTGAGCATGCATGATAGAGTAAAGCTGAAATAAGCATATAACTGAATAAGCAATAAAGCAAGAGCATAATCTGAACAGGATATAGATACTGAGTTAATTGAATGCAATGACCAAATTATAACATGCTAAGACTGAATATTGAACTGTACTGAAATATGGTCAATGCAATGGAATCTGACTGAACTATGGGAGCTACTAATAATCGATAATAAAACCACATGAGCTAAATGTGGAGTCCAATGTATAAGCTCCATTGAGAGGACCTAATACACCCGGCCAAAGGTATAGAGGCATGCTGGTGTGATCACTAAAATGATGCCCACAAAGGGGACTTACAACCTACGTGGCTCGTAGTTCTGGGACTATATAGGTGACTGACCCTAGTCCAACTCGGTATTGTGCTACTACCCATGTATTAAGTGATTAACACATTATGATTGAATTACTGTGATATACTAGATAGCTCAAAATGACATGCAAACTGAGAATGCACATAACTAATTGATAATGACACATTTAAGACTGAGGCATGTATATATGCAATAACTGAAATATATCTAGCCTAGCATGTATAATTCAAGAACTAAAGAACTAAATAGCTAGGATTCTGAAATTCATGCAATAGACTGAATATTAACATACTAATCTGATTTGGATCATTCCAACAGCTAAGAATCTAATCATCTTAATCATTCAAGAAACCCTAGGTCTGGTCATAATAAGGTAACCGAGAAACTGACTGAAAACTAGAGACCTAATGGGTGAAATCAACCCACTAGTGAAATCTCACATACATGGTGATGAATTCCACGGAGAAATCCTTTGATTTCGGGGATGGAACTAATGAAATCTTGCTGCGCTCTTGAACTAGGGTTCTTGAGCTCTTTTCTCCTCTCAAGCTCTAATATTCTAAGTTTTGATGAATGATTTTGACTAAGGTAAGTTCTAGTTATGTTTCTAGGCTTAAACTGACTAAAACCTCATAATTTAGGGTCTAAACGACGTAGTTTAGGGGTCTAATGCATAGGAAAAAACCAAAATGACCCTGACTTAAAAGTTGTCTTGATCAACTGACGGACGTGGTCCACGGACCGTGATCCACCATACAGTCCATCCTGGTCAGCCTTCATTTGGCTCAGAGGATGGGTTCTGCGGACCACGTTTCACAAACCTGGTCAACGGACGGTGGTTCAACCTACGGTCCGTAGGTCCTGGCCATGGGTCAGGGTTTTCTGGTTTTCTGCGGATCACATTCCATGGACCTAGTCCACGGACTGTGGTCCCACTTACGGTCAAGGTTTTCTGGAGTTTTTCTATGGACCACGTTCCACGAACCTGGTCCTCGGATCATGGTCCAACCTTTGATTCGTATGTGGCACCTGCACTTTTAGAAATTTGCATTCTGCTCTATCTAGGATACATGGTGTTACATTATCACCCCGTTGGGAACATTCATCCTCGATTGAAGACTAAATTATCTGGAATGGAGGGATAGAGCAGCAAACCCTATCACTAAACACTAAAAACTATTTTTCTGACTTAACTGAGTTCCAAAAACATGCAAATACGCTGAGAATGCAAGTACAAACTGAAAGAACATGCTACTAAGACTGAATCTGAGCATGAATGACTGAAAAACTGAAGATGAACTATTACCTCAAGATGGAGTGGAATCGGAAGAAAAGAGGTGAGGATACTTGGACTTCATGGTTGCTTTCGCTTCCCATCTAGCTTCTTCTACGAACTGGCTCCTCCACAAAACCTTGACTGAAGCGACTTTTTTGTTTCTCAAACTTCTAACCTGATGATCAAAAATCTCAACTGGTACATCCTCATAAGAGAGACTATCTTTTACGACCACACTCTCTAATGGTACTATGGATGCTGGATCACCCACACACTTCTTCAAAAGTGAAATGTGAAAAACTGGATGCACTGCTGTTGATTCTGCTGGCAACTCTAATTCATAAGCCATTTTACCAATCCTTTTCAGAATCTTGTAAGGGCCTACATATCTAGGACTGAGCTTCCCTTTCTTTCCAAATCTCATCAACCTTTTCATAGGTGACACTTTCAGGAAAACCCACTCATCAACTTGGAACTCTAGCTCCCTTCTCCTTATATCTGCATAAGACTTCTGGCGACTCTGGGATGTATTAAGTCTATCTCTAATGAGTTGCACTTTCTCCATAGCATCAAGAACTAAATTTGGCCCTATCAAGGCTGCTTCACCTACTTCAAACCAACCAACTAGAGATCTACATCTACGCCCATACAATGTCTCATAAGGGGCCATCTAAATGCTGGATTAGTAACTATTGTTGTAGGTAAACTCAATAAGAGGAAGTTGATCATCCCAACTACCTTTGAAATCGATCACACAAGCTCTCAGCATGTCCTCTAAGGTCTGAATGGTATGCTCTACCTGACCATCCGTATGTGGATGAAATTCTATGCTAAGATTAACTTGAGTACCAAAACCTTTCTGAAATGAGTTCAAGAAATAATAGGTAAACTGTGAACCTCTATTTGAGATGATAGGCAAAGGAATGCTATACAACATGACTTTCTCATTAATGTAAAGCTTGGCGTAGTCCTTCACCGAATCCGTAGTCTTGACTGCCAAAAAGCGAGAAGACTTAGTGACTTTGTCAACTATCACCCAAATGGAGTCATGCTATCTGCGAGTACGAGGTATTCTTGTAATTAAATTCATGTTGATCACTTCCCACTTCCAAGTAGGAATGTCGATCTCTTGTGTCATACCCTCTGGTTTCTGATGCTCTACCTTCACTTGTTGATAATTGGGGCACTTAGCCACAAAATCTGCTATATCCCTCTTCATACCATTCCACCAAAAGACATCCCGCAGATCACGGTACATTTTTGTGGAACTTGGATTAATAGAATACCTAGAGTTATGGGATTCTACATGAACCTGCTGTCTGAACTCACCTACCTTAGGAACACATAATCAACCTTGATAGCGAAGCACACTATCTCCCCCTTAGGAGAAAACCTCAACCCTCTGCTGGTGGATTGCACCTTTTAATTCAAGCAATATCGGATCACTGTCTTGCTTTTCCTTCACCTGCACTACCAAAAAAGATTCTGACCCATTCTGAACTGTTACACGACCATCTGATATGCTCATAAGATGAACTCCCAAAGCGAGCAAGTCTGTGAACATCCTTTGCTAGTTCCTTTCTTTCTTCCTCAACATGTGCTACACTACCCATATATAGTCTGCTAAGGGCATCTGCTACTACGTTTGCCTTACCAGGATGGTAATGCACACTCATATCATAATCCTTGAAGAACTCAAGCCATCTTCTCTGGTGAAGATTTAACTTTTACTGGATGAACACATACTGAAGGCTCTTATGGTCTGTGAACACATCCACGTGAACACCATACAAGTAATGTCTCCAAATCTTAAGCGCAAATACCACTACTGCAAGCTCGAGGTCATGAGTTGGATAGTTCTTCTCATGCACCTTAAGTTGTCTAGAAGCATATGCTATAACCTTATCTCGCTGCATCAACACACAACTTAGGCCAACTTTGGATATATCACAATAGATAACATAACCGTCTGAACCCTTAGGTAATGTCAAAACGGGAGCTGTAGTCAACCTAGTTTTTGGTTCTTCAAAGCTTTTCTCACAATCATCTGACCACTAGAACTTGACCTTTTTCTGAGTCAACTTAATCAACGGAGAGGCTATGGATGAAAGTCCTTCCACGAACCTTCTGTAATAACCCGCTAGACCCAAGAAACTTCTGATATCTGTATGAGAGGTAGGTCTAGACGATTGTTTCACTGCTTCTATTTTCTGGGAATCCACTCGGATACCTTCGCTAGATACTATATGCCCAAGGAAAGCAACTGACTGCAGCCCAAACTCACACTTGCTGAACTTAGCGAATAATTGGCGATCTTTGAGAGTTTGCAGAACAACTCTCAAGTAACTCGCATGTTCCTCCTTATTCCTAGGGTAAATGAGGATATCATCAATAAAGATGATAACAAACAAGTCTAAGTACTGCTTGAACACTCTGTTCATCAAGTCCATTAAAGCTGCAGGAGCATTAGTTAGTCCAAATGACATTACTAAAAATTCATAATGACCATACCGAGTTCTGAAGGACGTCTTTGAAATGTCACTATCTCTGACCTTGAGCTGATGATAACTCGATCTGAGGTCTATTTTTAAGAAATGACTAGCACCTGAAGTTGGTCAGACAAGTTATCCATCCTGGGGATGGGATACTTATTCTTGACTATGACCTTATTCAATTACCTATAGTCAATCCATATCCTGAGAGAACCATCTTTCTTCTTCACGAACTACACTGGTGCACCCCATGGCGAAATACTAGGTCTGATGAAGCCCTTATCTAGAAGGTCTTTCAACTACTCTTTCAATTCCTTAAGCTCTGCTGGAGCCATTCTATAAGGAGGAATAGAAATAGGCTAGGTATTCGAAAGTAGATTAATTCCAAAGTCGATCTCCTTTTTGGAAGGAACTCCGGGAAGATCTTCTAGAAACACTTCTAGAAACTCATTAACCACTGGAACTGACTCAAGAGTTGGGGTTTCGGAGCTTGAATCCTTAACCCAAACTAGATGATAGAGTTAAACCCTTAGAAATCATCTTTCTGGCTTTAAGGTAAGAAATGAATCGACCCATAGGTGCTAAGCTACTACCCTTCCATTCTAAGATTGGTTCATCTAGAAATTGAAAATGAACAATCCTAGTTATACAATCGACTGAGGCATAACATGAATGTAACCAATCCATGCCTAGAATGACATCGAAGTCTACCATTTCTAACTCTACAAGATCTATTGAGGTGAATTTTTGAGAGTGTGACAGGGCAACTTCTGTATACCCGTCTAACTATAACTAGGTCACCGACTGGAGTAGAGAAAGGTTCTGAGAGATTTTTTGGACTAACATCGTAATGTAGTAGTGACTACATCAGGAGAGTCTTCCTGATCCTGGCGAGCCTGAAGAGCATAGATCCTATTTTGGCATTGTCCACCACTTGTACAAGATGAGTTACCCTGCTGAGTTGGGCGACCTGCTAGTGTTTCTGAAGTTATGGACTAAGCTCTACCATTGTTACGTCCTTGACCCTGTCTAGAAGGACAATCTTTCAACCTGTGACCATACTGACCACACCCAAAACATCCTTTCTTTTCTGCAAGGCACTAGCCCGGATGGTTCTTACCACACTTAGGACAAGTTGGGTAGGTTTTGGTGCCTGAAACACTACCTTGAATCTTAGAACCTGATGCCCTACCCTTCTGATCATGTCTGAACTTGGAGGATGGAACACTAGCTGATGAAGGTACTGAAGTTGAAAATTTCTGCTAGCCCTGCGAAGGATTTCCACCGCCTAATTTCTGCTGAGAATAGTCATAGTTTCCAATCCTAGTCTTCTTGTTCTCCGTAGCCTATTCCCTAAGCTTATCACCCTCAACCTGAGCATGAGTCATGAGCCTAGAGATGCTCATATTTTCCAGCAACATAGCATTTCTACACTCTGTCTTCACCAAGTATGACACTCCATATAGGAACTTATTTATCTAAGCCCTGGAATCAGCAACCATGTGAGGAGCATACCTGGAAAGTTGGGTAAACTTGATCCCATACTCTTGGACTGTCATGCTACCTTGCCTTAAGTTCATAAATTCCTGAGCTTTCCCTCCCTTAGCTCTTTTGGGAAAAACCTGTCCAGGAAGGTCTCACTAAACCAATCCCAAGTGATAGGAGCTGCATCTGTACCCCTGTTCTCCTTCCACTAAGTATACCAAATATGAGCTACATCCTTAGGTTGGTAAGATGCTAACTCAACCTGATCATTCCTAGTTACCTACATCACTTAAAAGATCTTCTTGACCTCATCAATGAAGTTTTGGGGATCTTCTCCAACCTGTAATCCTAAGAACTCTGGCAGATTCATCCTAACAAAGTCTCGCACTCTGGCTGCAACTGACCCAATATTAGCATTTGCCAGAGCTAGAGCCCGCTGATTGTTCTAGTTGGCAACGCTCTGAGGCAACATCTGAATGGCGTTCTGGAACTCTGCATTTGAAACTTCTTTATCTGGGACTGGAGGAGCTGCGTTTGCGTTCCTGGCATTCGCATTCCTGGCGTTAACACTATGAGGAAGCATAATCACTGAAATGTAGAACGTCAAATTAGAATGGAATTAGATCATACATTATACACGATAAAAGTAATAAGAAAATGAAGATTTCCATAATACACTTTGTAGCCTTCCGCTCATTAGATGTGGTGCGAACTACACACCCATGAAAAGGACTCTACTTAGTTTGCCTTTTCAGACATCCTAGGACACTTAAACCTAGTGCTCTAATACTATTTGTCACTCCTGAGCTACCCCTGAGACGCAGGACCTAGGATCACAAGTGACCCCAAGCTAACCCTGTTGGCATAATCATGAGCATACTAAAGGTAAACTGAGAAATAAAATTGTTACGGAAGCTAATAATAAGTAAATTTGAAATGATGGAGAATACCCATATTCTAAAACTAAATATCAAATATGAGAGTTTAATACAAATGAAACATAAAACTCAAATACTAAGCTGAATCTAACTATGTATGAAAAGAGCCTCTAAGTAACTAGAAGTGCTGGGACCTTCCCCAACGAAGTCTAGCAAAACTGAAACTAAAAGACTGAAATAATGAAAAGATAGCATGACTGTTGTCATTAAAGAATGGGGGCTCATCACTGATGCTGCTGAACTGGAGATTGAGAACCGATCTAAGCGTGATCTAGATGCAGAGAATCTGAACCTACATCACAAGAAGATGTAGCACAGAGTATGTGTCAGTACTTGAAAGGTACTGAGCATGCATGATAGAGTAAAGCTAAAACAAACATATAACTGAACAAGCAATAAAGCAATAGCATAATCTGAACATGATATAGATACTGAGCTAATTGAATGCAATGCCCAAATTATAACATACTGAGACTTAATACTAAACTGCACTAAAATGTGGTTAATGCAGTGGAATTTGACTGAACTGTGGGAGCTACTAATAACCGATAATAAAACCACATGTGCTAAATGTGGAGTACGATGTATAAGCCCTATTGAAAGGACCCAATACACTCGGCCAAAGGTATAGAGGCATGCTAGCGTGATCACTGAAATGATGCCCACAGAAAGGACTTACAACCTACGTGGCTCGTAGTTCTGGGACTATATGGGTGACTGAATCTAGTCCAACTCGGTATTATGCTACTCCCAATGGATTAAGTGATTAACACATTATGACTGAATTATTGTGATATACTGGATAGCTCAAAATGACATGCAAACTGAGAATGCGCATAAATAACTGATAATGACACATTTATGACTGAGGCATGTATATTTGAAATATATCTAGCCTAGTATGTGTAATTCAAGAACTAAAGAACTACATAGCTAGGGTTCTGATATTCATGCAATAGATTGAATATTAACATACTAATCTGATTTGGATCATTCTAACAACTAAGAACCCAATAATCTTATTCATTCAAGAAACCCTAGGTCTATTCATAATAAGGGAATCGAGAAACTGACTGAAAACTAGGGATCTAATGGGTGAAACTAACCCACTAGTGAAATCCCACATACATGGTGATGAATTCCACAGAGAAATCTTTCGATTTCGGGGCTGGAACTGATGGAATCTTGCTGTGTTCTTAAACTAGGGTTCTTGACCTCTTTTCTCCTCTCAAGCTCTAATTTTCTAAGTTTTGATTAATGATTTTGACTGAGGTAAGTTCTAGTTATGTTTGTAGGCTTAAACTGACTAAAACCTCATAATATAGGGTCTAAACAACGTAGCTTAGGGGTCCAACGCATAGGGAAAAGACCAAAATGACCCTGACTTAAAAGCTGTTTGGACTAACTGACGGACCTGGTCTATAGACCGTGGTCCACCCTATGGTCTGTGCTGTTTAGCCATCGTTCGGCTTAGAGGTTGGGTTCTACGGACCATGTTTCATGGACCTGGTCCATGGACCATGGTTCAACCTACGGTCCATAGGTCCTGGCCATGGGTTGGGGTTTTATGTGGACCACGTTCCACGGATCGTGGTCCCACCTACGATCGAGGTTTTCTAGGGTTTTTTTATGGGCCAAGTTCCACGTACATGGTCCATGGACCGTGGTCCAACCTATGATCCATAGGTGGCACCTGCACTTCTGAAAATCTACATTCTGGTCTATCTAGGATACGGGATGTTACAGAGTAGCTCCTTAGACCATGTGTGAGAAAAACCTTTCACCATCCGTGATCTTTTCATAATAGCTCTATAATACACATAATCATTAACTTCATACTAAAATTGCCATACTACTAATAGAAATAGTTTTAAAAGGTTGGTCTATAATCATTGATGGCATATCCGAATACCATACTAATCAAGACCTAATTTCGGAAAATAGTCGAAAAGCATTGAAGGCAAATCTAGATGTCATTAATGTCATGTGGCCAAGCCTCATAGAACATAAAAATACCTTTATCTATAAACTTACTTAATTCATAAACATTGCTTTCATAAGACATGCATAATTTTCATAAACATGTTCATAGATTCCTAACTTCATGATGTATTTATAGTCAAAGCATCCTCAAATTCATTTACATCAATTTCATAAAAGTATGCATATCTTCATAAATTCATCTTTCATGATTCATAAGATTCATCATGTGCTCATAGTAAAAAATCATGCATCATGCATGGGTTCGTATGATCTCAACTCAAAAACATGTAGTTACTTCAATTCACGCATTAAAGGATAGAAGATAAACATTGAATCATAATTGAAAAGAACCAATGAAAATTGAATAAAATCCTAACTTTGAATTAAGAATCTAACTTGTAAAATTAAAGATTTTGGGGAACCTATGGAGGAAAGGACTCCATGGGTGAATAATAGCATACCTTAGTAATCAATGCCCAAAAGCTATGGTGAATTGAGAATCTTGAAGTGAAACCCTAGCTTCTTCTTCCTTAGCTCTAGAGAAAGAATTTTGGGGATGAACTTGGAGAAAAAAAAAAAGAAATTAAGTGAATGATTTAGAATGGGTAGCTTTAGGACACAATTTACTTATATAGGGCTTAGAATAAGGGTTAAAATGAGATATCTTAGGTACCAAACACATAGGGGAAATACCTAAAATAGCCCTACTTAAAAGTTGACGAGTGTCCTAAAAGGACCCCTAAATGGTCGGTATAGGTCTTCACGAACCGTTTAGGGAACCGTTCAGGACCCTCCACTTCTTGGTAGCCTTTAATGGCTCGAACACCTCCCTAAATGATCAGTGGACCCTTTTCACGGACCATTTAGGGTTTAGTGAAGGGTCCATGGCCTATTTTAGGCTTGTGGTCTTGCCTGTTAACCCACTTTAACCTTTTCAAAGCCCAAGGTGTTACAATATCTCCCCCTTGGGAACATTCGTCCTCAAAGAGAACTCAAGCTAGCATGAAGAGAGTAGGAGAAAAACTGACAACTAACATAAATGCAAATGCATAAAAATTCACACAACTAAGAAGAAATTCAACTCCAAGCTAACGCATACTTTAAAACATCTTTTCACAAACATGCATGGAAATCATACTCAAATACACATGAACATAAAGCAATAAAAGCAACGTCATACCACAAAATAAAAACTTTTATAAGCATGCATGCATGCACGTGGAAATATGTGAGTCACTAAACAAAATAATCCTAAAGAGTGAACATGGGGGGCTAATGCCTCAAGCTATACCCGAAGATAGAAGGAAGCAATAGGGATACTTAGACATCACATTGTGTCACGACCTGAGAGCACCCCCAAGTCGTAACATGCGTACTCGACCTCTTGGAGGTCTAATACTAGCCTTTAGCAATCAATCATCACATTCGATAATAAAAACCGTAAGGAAGAAAACACTTTTTAAAACAAATCCATAATACTCATAAAATCTTTCAAATGTAAAGAAGTAGAATTTCTAAGTCTCATGTACCATCTTAGACACAAATAGAACATCTTAGGGACACGGCCCTTTACAACAATAGAAAAATATAAGTCTTATACAATGTCTAAATGGAAATACTAGAAAGATAACAACTATGTCCTCGAATATATGAGGACATACCAAGCTTCTTGAGAAGAGTGAATATCCCAAGCTTCCTTAAAGGATCTCCTCACTTTCCACCACTTACATTTGTAATAATAGAGAAATATGGAATTAGTACAATAATTACTAAGTATGATGACCATGCAAGAAAACATGCACAATGGACATTTACAAGGAATGTATGCTTTAAACACCTTCTTTAACAAACCTTTACAACTACAAGCGTAAACCCACGTTTCAAGTCACCATTCACAAATAAGACCATATTCACCTCATTTACAACTCAATTAACACAAGTGTACAATACTTAAACAAGATAACAAAGTAATTCCTTCATTACCATTAAGCTCTATCTCAAGTCACCTAAGCCACACTTAAGTGAATAATGAAGTGACCGCCCATACAACCTCTCCATCTACACCTAAGTGTTCCTAAGAGTTACCATTGACAAAGGTTTTATCATTACATTATAACATACTAAGCCAACATTCTTTATAAAACCATTTAAGAGACACACAAACATATAGGGGACAATCACATAATAGCCCTAAGGCTTAGGGAACTCACATTAGCATCTTCTAAGCCTACTTGTGCCATGTGTAGATAACATCCCATACTACTACCTACACATTGTAGAACCTATCCAATATTAGAGTGCACATCCCATATGATGGAAATATGCCTTAACTGACAAAGACCACACTAGCAAGGTATGGAATCCAGAGTCTATCCTACTTCGTGGAGGTTGTTCTACTTGCCAAGGGTAGAACTAAAAGAAACCCATGTTGGCTCATGGTTTAAGAGATATCCAAGGATGTTCATTGTGCCTAATCTCATGCTCAACTAGGCCACCATCCTAACCACATCCACTCGGTGCTTAGCCTTGGTTTCCATAGAGTAATTTCATTCACATATGTATACTAGAGAGGGTTCCTTTTCTAGTTCAACCAACTCATAGTACCTCTTCCCAAGAAAGGCCCCATTTCTTATTCATAGCCAATCTAGGTTCATAAGAATAGCTCATTTGACTTTCTTAGATAAGGATTCTCATGCCGTTCCGGCTCCATCCATCTCTAAGTCTATCATTTCACTCAAGAAGGGAACATCACCCTAAGGCCCATCCTTCAAGGTTATACATTTGCTTCGGAAAGCTAGACTCATGAAAAAGGCACTATGCTTAAGTCTACCAATTTAAGTTTTGGCCTAGAATTCCCCTTTTAGCATTCATAGGAAGAGCTCCATTACTAAGTCATAGCCTAACCAAACATTCACATATATAATCAAGCTTTCATGACACAAGACAAGATACTCAAGTCTAGCATATGAGCTACGGCATCATCTTATAAAGACTCATCATAGTCCATCATCACCACATATCACCATTTCAAGAGAAACATGCTTTCACATTAGCATAATAACACTTTGTACAATATCACATTAATACCATTAGAACGTCATCACATTATAGCTTCACACAAACTTTACATATAGCTTCATATATGACTTTACATATAGCCTCATATGTGTATAAGAATACAACAACATAATAACACTTATATAATGCCCTTCATGGCCTCAATTCACTAAAATACCACTCAAGAATAAGATATAACACTTCCACCAAAGGTGGATTAAACATACCAACAACAATCAATTCAATAAAGAGAGTTCAAGATTTCCTACCATAATCCAAAGCCATATCCAAAATCACTAAAATCCAAGCAATCACCATTACTTCACCCATAAGGCTTACCATCCTTAATTCACCCATTATCAACAATTAATCATGAATAAACATTAAACAACACAAGAGATATTAATACAATTCACTTTACACATAATTCTATCAACTTTGAATTTATAGAAATAGACCTATTTCATAGCAAATTTTAGAGTTTTGTAGAAGACAACGGTTCATGGAGTATTTCATTCAAAAACCACAAACAAACATCAATTTATCCATATCCAAAACGTTTTAAATCATTTTCATGCAAGAACCCTTGGTAGAATTCAAAACAAGCTTTTAGTCACTTTTTGAAAACATTGTAAAATCTTTGAAATTGACTCTAGGATGAAGATGAGTCGTACATGAAGAGCCACCATACCTTATTATCTAGAATACCCAAGAAATTTGATGGAGGAAACCTTGAATTTGAAACCCTAGTTTCCCACACCTTGTTCTTCCTTGAGCTTGAGAGAAATATATAGAGAGAAGAACTTTGGGTTTTTTGATTAGGGTCTTTGAAATAAGGAGTTAAAGGAAGGTTTTAAGACTTAAAACTATTTATATTAAGGATATAAACCATTTAAAACCAAACCCACATGATAAAAACATTTAAAAGAAATTACCTAAAAGCCCTTAAATGAGGCAGCCCCGTCAGGGACCACGCCCACTTGGACGGGTCGTGAAGGGCACCACGGTTCGTGGTGGTGCCCGTGGTCCCTTGACCAGTGGGCCTCTCCACTATGTCAAGCCCTCAAGGGCCCAAGGCATCTTCACGGAGGCTCCCACGATGCGTGGTGCACACCACGAGTCGTGGTGGAGCTTGTGAAGATGAGGCAGCACCTAGGCAAAGTTGCCTTGCCTCCCTTGAGACCAAGTGAACTTCACGCTTAAGAATATGGACCGTCTAGGGCACCACTGGTCGTGGTGGTGCCCGTGGTCTTTGGGGCAGTGAGCAGCCAACTTGGGATAGCCTTGGCTTTTTGGCTAAGGCTTGCCCCTTTTGGCTTGGCTCCTTGTCTAGCACCCTTAACCAACCTAGAGTAGGTCTCATAGCATTGAGTCTAACACGTGTCTTGATGTTGACTCCTTAAACCCCTTTTAAAACAAGACTAGGGCAACATTACACCACTAAAATACATTAGCTCAAAAGACTAGTCTCCGAACGTCATGGTCGTCCCTTGACGTTCGACCTCAAAACTATTCAAACTAAACCTTAAAAGCCAAAACCCTTCACTTTAACAAATTACCAATTTCCAAAACACATGCGAAGCTCTAGTTCATCCTATTTCATTTTAGGGTCATCACCCTGCATCTACTCCATATCAACTACTAAATCTGCTTCTAATGGCGGCACCTCAATCTGTGGGCCACGTTGTGGGGTAGCTACATTGGCCGCATCTTGAATAAGGCGATAACAAGAGTCTCGGTTGCCTGCACCAAAGTGTCACAATGCCAAATAGGCACCCCAGAATCCCTGCATAACTGAAAGATCATAAACGGGAAGGGTAAAATGGTGGTTATCCTGAATGCCCTCTCATGGATCTCCGCCAACAACATACGGGTAAAGTCAATCTCGAACCCAGCTACCAAGGCCGCAACCATCGCTACTCTATCCCATGTAAGCGCATTATCGGCCTTAGTGGGAGATACCCTATTCCGCACCAAAAGCCAAAAGAACTTGGCCACCAAATTGAGGGTGGCCTTCCGTATACCCAAGTGTGGTGTGCTGACCCACTTCGCACGCTCTCCATCCACAACTATGTTTCTGGCTAGCCAAAGCAATACGACCTCCCTCTGCTCTACATTCCCCTGGAATGCTCCACTCCTCACAATGTCCCACCTGTAGTCAAATTTGGCTATGTTAAGTGCCTAAATGGTGCCTGAACCATAGAGGAACCGACTGATAGTAACCTGCGATATGCCTACCTTAAAGCCTCGGACCATAGTGGAAGTGAGTAGGGCCTGGGCTTGTTTAGGGGTGTTCACAGTTTGGATAAAAACTGATCCAAACCGAAAAACTAAACCAAACCGATAAAATAAAACCAAATTTATTTGGGTTTGGTTTAGTTTGGTTTTATATTTTTGAAAACCGGTAGTATTTGGTTTGGTTATGGTTTTATTTGAAAAAATCAAAGAAATAACCGAACCAAACTGATGAATTATATACATGTATTTTATTAATATACATACTTAATATATTGTTTTTATAAACAATTTTAAAGATCTTATATATGTTTTCATTAAATATTTTTTATACTTTACTTATTGAAAGTAAGAATACCCAAGGTGAAAATGTATCTTATTGATTTCATCTGTATGAGTGTCTATGACAATCTTTGTGGGACTGAAAATGCTATTGTCTCTTCCTTCTAGGCCAATATAGTGAATTTTAAAGCTTTATTGATAGTAAATTCAATGATCGAAAGTTCAGTAATTTAAGTCATTCTAACTATTTTTTATTTTGAATGGATTTTTGTCATATTTTGAATGAAATGTTTCTTTTATTTTTGTGTATGGTTAATAACCGAATAATCGAACCGAACCAAACCAAACCGAAACCGCTATCTACCGAACTGATAAATGTATATTATATTTGGTTTGGTTTGGTTTTGATAATTTTAAAATCGATTAAGTTAGTTTGATTTTGGCTTTGACCAATAACCGATCCAAACTGACTCGTGAGCACCCCTAGCTGGGGGATTGGCCCATTTATGGATAGACCCTCGAAGTGTGGCAACATAGGAAGCATAGAATTCTCTCACTATCTCCTAACTATAGGTCCCTGAGCTTCGATCCATCCACTCACATTTGTGTTTATGATAGAGCCGGTGGATGTCGGGTATGGTGTGTAGGCTCTTCGTGAGAACTCTGCGCTCCTCAGTGATTTGTTGGGCCTTCACCCTCTTTTCATTCAACATCGAGGCATCCTTGTATATATGCCATTGACCCTCAACACACAACCTATTGGGCTTCTCTGTAACTGGAGTAGGGTCGGTGTTTGGTGGCACCGGAATATCGCCCGCACTAGTAGCCACATCAGATGAGGCAGCCCTATTATGTGAACTGGAGCCGGTGGCGAAGCCGAAAGCAGGGGCAGACTCAGAGCTATAAGCAGAACTAGCCTCAAAGCCAAAAGTAGAACCAGCTAGTGACCCGATCAGTGTGTTCTCCTTATCAGACTGGGAGACAGTGACTATGTCGGTAACCACCTGCCGGGATTGATTTTGGGTGGCACGAGGTGTATTAAGGGATGTCCTTGAGGCCGGTGGAACATATGTGGGATCCTTCTCCGCATCCACGTCTTCATCAATCAGTGTTGGCACCACAAATTTTGTTTTGCCCCTCTTTGTGTAGGTCACAAGTTTCTTAGGAGGCATGGTACCTGTGGATGTATAATTAGTACCAAAATAACCCAATAACACACTCAAGAGAATTTTAGAACTAAAAAGGAACCAAAATGAAAAACTAAAAAAAATTGGGCAGTGACTGAACTCATGACCCACGGTGGGTTCCTACGGTCCGTGGATGGATCCACGGTCCGTAGGTCCTCTTCGTCAATCAGAGTACCCAAAAAGGGGCTCTCTGATGTAAACCACGGACGTGCAGAACGGTCCGTTGATTGAACTATGGACAGTAGTCCACTTGTGTAGTTCGACACTTAGCATATTTTTTTGTGGTGTGTGATGTTTAAGGACGTAATCAACTGACACTATTTCGGTTCAAGTGCAATAAGATCGCGTGTAGTGATATAACCCAACCAAGGGTTTGGATCATTCCCACAGCAAGTGATTTTGAGAATTAATAGAAAAATAAATTCTAGTTCTAATTAGTCATAGCTATAGATATTAATGATTAAAAACATACTAAATCTAAGGGGTAACGCAAGCGTCAATTATAAATGGGGGTTTGTATTAATTAACAGCTAAAAATAGCAAAAATATAAGGAAACTAGATATGGAGATTGGATTCTTGGGATGTGATAGGAATATGGTATAGACTAAACTATCGGGTACATGTTTTTGATGGTAGATTGTTGAACATTTGTGACTAGGCTAGACTATAGTGGGGGTAAATTCTCTCTCGAGCAACTCACCCCGAATCAACTCAATTTCCCTCGAACACCGAGTTGTCACATTAAGAACATCATCCACCTTAGCCCATTCACTCTCTCGAGTTGAATGTGTGGGAGAAGGACTAGGATTTACTCTCTCGAGCTGAACCCATGTCGACCCAATACCACCGGCTATCAATTTGTAGTCTTAGTTTTACGACCTCTCTCTCGAGCAAGCCAAAAATACTAAGATGAAATAGTATTTGCAACTACAATCCCATTAAGTTAATACACAACTACTAAACGAAATCACATTTAAACAACAAATAAACCATCATTAAGCAAGACCAAATAGATAATCTAACCCATATTCACAAAATCACACCCCAAGAATTGGGGTTTTAGCTAGACATATAAAAGAGATAAAAATCAATACCAATATTAGTTTCCATCAATTGGGTATGAAGAATTAAGTCTTAAAACACGTCAAGAGTGAAGAATCTTTGAGACCCATGCCCAATTTCTTGGAGTTGAAACCCTTTGAATCTTCAAGGTTTTAGAACAAAGTCTCCAAAACCCTTTAAAACTTGAGAAAGAAAATATTCTAAGTCAGAATAATAATTGTCTATGACTTGATACTAAGTTAACAATTTAAACAAGTTTTATAGTGTCTGAAAATTTGTGCTGCAGCGAATCACTCGACGCAGTTAGTCAAGATCGCCGATACACTCGGCGATCCACCTTTTGGTGATTTCATCGCCTTCTTGCTTTAGCCTTCAACATCTTCACGCTTCGAGTCGTTGGGCGATATAGTACTACTTTGAGAAACTACTCGGTGACACGCCGACTGCTCCATTTCATCACCAACTTGATCTTTTCCTTCAGGGCTCAGCACACTAGAACAAAAGGCGATCTCCAGGCCGATCGGCTACTCGCCAACTGGGCTCAGCGATCTTCAGGCCTTTATTTCTTCATTTTTTTCAGCCGCCTTGTTCCTTCTTGCCAAGTAGTGTCCATGCTTTGCCTCTAACTCCAAATACCTGAAACTTAAGGGTTTTCATTAGCTATTGAGACAGAATATGCATTTGAGGACACTAATTCTATCAAAATATAACCCTAAATGAGTCCAATTTGTGGACTCATCAACTAAAATTTTTGCTTGTCCTCAAGTAAAACTCAAGTTCAGTAGTTAAAAAAGGATGTCTCAAACAGTGCTAAACAAGACTTGATCATGAATGTACACAACAAGTCTCTATTTACTCAAGCTTTGATCAATTGTGTACCCAAAAATTCAAATTGTGACACACCATTACCAAAGATTCTCAACCTCGCAATACTTGCTTCATATGCAAGTTCAAGCTCAACAAAAGTATTTGAATGCCCTCACACAAAGGATGATTCCATATTCACACACAAATGTTTAATCATTTAAAGTTCCGGAATCAAATGCAACGCTCACTCTCTCAAACAAAAGAACACAATGTATGCTTTCACTCATACATTTGCCCGTATTTTCCAATCATCATTTGTTTCAGCTCACCCAAGATCAAAAGGTCTTTTCAAGGCTTGTAACAGGGCTGAGTTCAAAGGTATGGTAATTTAGGCTCAGTGACTTTCATCCTCATGAAATGTTGTGCTCACAACACTTCCTTTCCCCTTCCTTTATCATTTTCTTTACTGCTCATAAGTCATCCTATTATTCACTTTCCATGGATTGTTCGGGAACCCCATTTCTTTTGTATTTTATTCCTCCACTTTTCTTTTGCATTCTCTTCTTTTCTTTTTCTCTTCTCTTTTTTTTTTGTATGGAGGGGTTCCATTTTTCTCAACACCATGAGTTAAATGAAACTTTTCTTGCACTTCTTGACTTGTCCTTATCCTTTCACCACATCCCCGACTTAGGCTTTTGGCCTAAGTTGGCTATTCAATCAACCCCAAATCAAGAGGATTATAGGTAGTTGGTCAAGAAAGGTCATGCTTTAATCAAGTTTCTTCAAAGAAAGATAAGGCTCAAGGGATGTTAAAAAGAGGTTCGCACACTCACAAGGTAGGTCACAAAAGAGGTATATGTCAAATTGGCTCACACTCTTCGAAGTTGACTAAGATCATATCAAGAAATAACCTTACTTAGTCAACCAGACCAACGGGGCAAATTCTAGGTGTTATCATGCATGATGCACAATAAGCTCATCATACAAGGCATCGACAATAAAGTCAAACAAGACTCCACACTTTTGCTAGTGTGCAGCGTTTATCGCAAGAGAATCAATTTGATAATTGGCTAGTCACAAGGAGATACAAAGAGTTAACATATTGTCTATGCAACTTCATTTGATCTCATCATAGCCGTACATTCATGTTCGTTCAATTATGAGCACTATTCAAGTCATCGTTATTGATCAAAATTGAGACTCAAATTTGCCAAGGAACAGCCACATTCAAGTACATACAAGAGGTGGCAAAAATTTCAGAAGGGTCAAAATCATTTGAAATAAAAATAGAATGAGCCATAAGCTCAAACGTCCACAAAAACAGTGTAAAAGACCACATTATGATTCACAACCCAAATACATAATCAAAACACGAATTACAGATAGCACAACAAAGGTGGGCCTTACCCCACCATAATTAAAAATATTTGTCCTCAAATGCAAATAAGATTATCCAAAATTTAAAAATAAAGAAAGACAGAGAGGGAGATAAAGAGGGGATCCTGTCTAAGCAGTCACTCCATCTGTCTATGTATCAGTGCCTGGAGTATCAGTTTGACCTCAGGTCTCAGTACTCTGGGTCACACCAGAAGGACCAGCTTCACTAGACACAACAAGATGAGTGTTTTCCATGGAAGCCTGTACAACTGCATCTATCATAATTGCTTCAATCTCTGTCAGGTCCTTGTGTGCAGCATCCATAGTTTCCTCAAGCATTTCCTCATCTGTCTCTTCCTCCGACTCGGGCTCAACTATCTACTCAACTCTATCCTCATTTCTGGTGGTGGCCGGAGGCATTTTTGCACATCTGGGATCTCCACCATTTTGAAGACCATGGACATATCGGTGGCTTTCAACTGATCCACATCAGTCCTCAGAGCAGTAATAGCGGCTTCGAATGCTGTCACCTCATCTGTGGCCTCTTGGTGACGCTCACACATTGCTATTCTAGCCTCAAGGGTGCCGATGGTAGCTCTCATTGGTGTCACAGTATCAGTCAGGGCAGTCTGAATCATACCAGGAATAGAGGTATCAAGTATGGCTGCTTGATGATCCACAAAATAGGCAAGCTGTCCCATTCAAAGTAATGACGCTTAGGTGATCGGAGTACGGGAGACAGTAATAGCAGTGGGTCTGGGAGACAATGCATCAATAGAAGAACCTAAAGTGTCAGAGGCAGTAAAAGTAGCTGTATCTTAAGGCCTAGGGGCCAGAGTAGGAAAAGATGCTTCTGCAGGTATGGAGTCTGTGTCTATAGCTGAGGGAAGGTCCGCTGGAGCCTCCTTCTGCTTCTTCTCCACCTGATCCTTAAGATACTCAGCTTCAATCCTTCGGATATCAGTAGAGGAGATGGGAATCACATCCACATCATTCTTGTCATCTTTAGGTACCCGAGCAAGTCTGCACAACTAGGTGATCAATACCGGGAAGGGAAGTGAGGTCTGGCGCTGCGTTGCACGCATAAGCATCTCTGAAGCAATGATCCATCCCAAGTTTAGCGTTGTTCCCTTAATGAGGCAACCTAGGCAGGCTTTTTTTGCATGGCAAATGATGGATTCGTTCTGTGAAGGCATGATCGTGCTGCTGATGAAGCCAAACAAATACCTTGCTGCCACATTTAGGTCCTTCTTTTCGATAACTGCCCCAACCTCAAGCAACTTAGGTGTGCCGTCTGATATTAATGGGGCCAACCATTCTTTCATATCTTCCAGTGATGTTTTTTTTTAATCATAATTTGACTGTTGTCCTCAAGTGTCACGGTGCACCCCAGAACAACATTTATAGCAGGAGGGTCACATTGCATTTTCTTTCCCCTGACAACTACATAGTCAACCGGTTTAAATTTAGCTTCCGGCTTCTTCCCATATGATATCAATGCAGTATACGCACTGTAGAACTCTCTGACCCAGCTTGGAATATACGGGCTATGGGGTTTTGTAAAAATTTGAAAGTTATGAGATTTCAGACATCTCATAATCTCGGGGTACCTATCAATCACTCCATCCGTGGAGAGACGTTTTTTCTCAAGAATTGTCCTTAATCCCTCCATCTTTAATCTATTAATTGACTTGGGATGAGGAACTTTTATTGGCGGGGCGAGCATCATTGCCTGCTCTGGGACTGGGGGAGTAGGAGTGGTCGACGGAGGCTTCTAAATCCTAGATGGATCATTTAATTTCTTAGATCACAATTCAGCTATCTATGCCACTATCAGCTCATCATCATCAAAGGTTGTGCTTTGGCTTTCTTGTTGTTCACCCTAACTCTCTGAAGCAGTGAGATAAGTGTCATAAATGCCCTCACTGTCAGAGTTGACCTTTGGTGATATTGCTTCCTTGTCTTTTCCTTTACCCTTTCCACTAGTTGTGGAAAGTTTTGTAGCCTTGCCTTTTGATATAGTTGCACTTTCGTTGATTTTAATCTCTTTGTCCTCATTTTGAGGTGGCATGTTTCTGCCTGCGACTTTGGGTCTAGCCATATCTGCAATATATTGGGAAAATGTTAGTAAATATTCATCTCAAAGCACAACAAGCTTACTGCAGACAGAATCGGTGAGTCGCCTAATCTCTTTGGAGGGCTAAGTCGGGTTCGCCTAAAAGATTGGATTAAAATTCTCAACAAGATGGCGATGGAGGTCACTTTTGGCGATTCGCCAATAGCTTTCGGCGAATCAAGGCTAGCCCGCCGAAAGTTCCAGTGCAGCAAGGGTTTAAAGGTGCAAACAAAGGGTGATCAAGAATACTCTTGGCAGGTCGCCGAACATTATCAGCGACCTCAGGCTCCTCGCCGAAAGTTAAAGAACCAAATATCAAATAAATAATGAAATTAAAGGTGAGATGGGGCATTAGGCAAACCATCGAGTGGTTCGGCGAGCAAAACCCAGCTTGCCAAACAACCCAACATGCATATTTTCAACCCAACTTCCTGAATTCAGCCCTGCAACCCCCAAAAACAAAATCAAAGTATGCACTAGATCAATTAAGCTTAGACTTCTCCCAGTTTTTGCCAAATTAAACAGTGTGCTAGCACAATACCATAAAATTTCATTCATTTTAACTCATAAGAACGGGATTTCAAAAGTAAAAACAAAATGGGTTAGATTCTTGAATCAAAAGAGACATTTGAACAGTCTAAACTTATCAGAGAGGCACATCACACGACATGGGATAAATTCACTTGCATAAGAGTATAAATACCTAAAGTAAATGTAGGGTTCAGAAAACCAATCTTTTTGGCAGATTGAGTCAAGACTGTGATGCTAGGCGGCAAATTAATCCAGATCCAAGCACTAATTAATCAACGAAAATACTTACAAGATGCAAATTTTTTGAAAATACTAAGTAGGTGCAATTTTGCGAAGATCGAGAGTGAGGGAAAATGAGAAAGGTTGAGAGTTTAAACCCGTGGCTTATAAAAACTATTCAGATCTCACCCATTAGGTGATTAGTTAAATTCGTCCAGCTACTCGGCGATTCACCGAGTCGTTACTTACCTTGCTGAGTTTTACTGGGCCTTCAGTCAAAGTGAGGATCCAAACAACGATTTTCATCGGGGTTGCCGACTAGCCATGTTTCTTCTAGTGCTTGTCGATTATTACAGACTTTGAAGTGAAATTTTCTTGAGTCTAACGGTGGTCTGGGTCGCCCTCGCCGAACTCCTTAGTATTTCGCCAACTGGACTTATGTCCTCCAACCTGCACCTTTCACGCTCAAATCTACGAAATCAAAATACCATTATTTCAAAAATAACAAATTAAAAGCATTTAAAGGTTTTGGGTTGCCTCCCAAACAACGCCTTAGTTAACGTCGTGGCACGACAAAACTTAACACTTAAACTCCAATGGTGGGGTTTCCCTAAGTTTCATCAGGCAACCCCTCTTTAGAATCCAGATAGAGCATAGTCAGCACTTGGTCCATTTAGGACTGTAGTAGTCGAATGAGCATAAAATGAGAGGTTGTCATCTGATTCAACAGTAATACACTCTCCCTGAGCTCCTCTAGTACCCTATGCTGCTAATTGGCTTTCGGGATTAGAAGTGTGAGAATTGCTTTGATTTGTCCATCCTCCTTGTTCTTAAGTTTCCTTCTTTCATGAGGAGGAATGTAGAGCCCCTTCTTGTTGTACTGGACTTCAAGATCCCCAATTTTCTTAGTCAGCCCATCTAATTGGGTTAACAGGACTGGTAAACTGAAGTCTCTCCTTTCACTTGCTTGGTTTGGCTCTGTTAAGTTGTCAAGAAATTTGGCTTCTATCACATAGGGTTGTCATACTAGACTACCCGAGACAATATGATCAACCCACATTCTGTTCCCTGGACTAAGACTTCTATTGAAACATTCCAGAAGAACTATGTCGAGGATCTCATGAGTATGGCATTTACTCAAAAGTGCTTTAAACCTCATCCATGCCTCATGAAGTTATTTGCCTTCTAACAGCTTAAAGGTTAGAATCTTATACCGGAAACTCATCACTTCTATCGGGAGGTGCTCCATTGGTTCACCATCTCCATCACGTATAGTCATTATTCTCTCTTAACACACAAACCAACAAGACAAAACTAAAAATTAAGTAAGTAAACTACGACTAACAAGAACGAAAATCCTACTTAACTACAAATTCTCAAACAACACCACTCCCCGGCAGCGATACAATTTTGATGTTTAAGGACATAATCAAGTGACACTATTTCGGTTCAAGTGCCATACGATCGCGTGTAGTGATATAACCCAACCAAGGGTTGGGATCGTTCCCACAAGGAGTGGTTTCGAGAATTAATGGAAAAATAAATCTAGTTCTAATTAGTCATAGCTATAGATATTACCGATTAAAAACATACTAAATCTAAGGGGTGGCACAAGCGTCAATTATAAATGGGGGTTTGTATTAATTAACAACTAAAAATAGCAAAAAATATAAGGAAATGAGATATGGAGATTGGATTCTTGGGATGTGATAGGAATATGGTATAGACTAAACTATCGGGTACGTGCTTTTGAGGGTAGATTGTTGAACATTTGTGACTAGGCTAGACTATAGTGGGGGTAAATTCTCTCTCGAGCAACTCACCTCGAATCAACTCAATTTCTCTCGAACACCGAGTTGTCGTATTAAGAACATCATCCACCTTAGCCCATTCACTCTCTCGAGCTGAATGTGTGGGAGAAGGACTAGGATTTACTCTCTCGAGCTGAACCCATGTCGACCCAATACCACCGGCTATCAATTTGTAGTCTTAGTTTTACGACCTCTCTCTCGAGCAAGCCAAAAATACTAAGATGAAATAGTATTTGCAACTACAATCCCATTAAGTTAATACACAACTACTAAACAAAATCACATTTAAACAACAAATAAACCATCATTAAGCAAGACCAAATAGATAATCTAACCCATATTCACAAAATCACACCCCAAGAATTGGGGTTTTAGCTAGACATGTAAAAGAGATAAAAATCAATACCAATATCAGTTTCCATCAACTGAAATTCTAACAAGTATTGCATACGAGACTAGAACCCTAAGTCGAAACTTGCATTTAGACTCCTATTTCACTGATTTAACAAATTTCAAAGACAACACAATCACAATCTATCGTCCCAAGGGTGTTTCTAATTTTAGTTTAACATACAATTTCATGCAATCAACAACCCAAGGTCAAGATCCACTTTTTGACTTTCTATAAGAACAATGAACCAAAATTTAGAGTGAAGGGAAAGTCAATTAACTTACAAGCAAAGGAAATGGGTGATTGTGTAATGACTTTAGACTTCCAATAACTTCTAACTAGCCTTTTGCACCAAACTCGGACATCGGAACCTCTAGGAAATGGGGAATGAAGGAATTTAGGAGAGCAGAGAGTGAATTAGGAATATGGGGGAAAGAAAGTGGATTGATTGATGGGATATTATGGTAATATGGACGATTTTGGGAGAGGAGACGTTACAAAAATGGTTTGGGTGAATTTTGGTAATGGGGGAATCTTTAAACAATGGGGGGTTTTATTTAAGAGAGGTTCGGGTCGGGTTGAGCAGAAATAGGGTTTGGATCCACGAGACCCCGTTTATAGTCCGTGGGTCGACCTACGGACCATAGATGGGGTCCGGAAGTCACTTTTACACTTAGAAAATTTAGAAATCTTACCTGAGATATTTAGACACCAATCACGGTCCGTGGAAGGAACCATAGACCGTCGATGGGGTCCATAGACCTCTGCAACAGACATTTTCTGCAGAGTTTTGCTTTCCGCCCCTACACATGTAGCAACTATTAGGCCTTTCTTTTTGCATTTTCTAGGCAATTTTTAGACACGGACCCTATGCTTTATCTAGCCAACACTAAAACAAAAATAAAGTACCTATCTAAAGGAAAACATAAAAACAAATAAACAAAGAAAACTACCAAACCGAAAATAAAAACCTATAGTTGGCTAAATTATACATCTTGGGTTGCCTCCTAAGCAGCGCTTGATTTAACGTCGCGGCACGACGCGGGCGTCTTGATTACTCAAACTTCATCAAGATAATAGGCCTCAACAACTTCTTGCACACTTTCGCGTTTCCCAGATAGATCTTAATCCTTTGCCAGTTTACCTTGAATCTTGTTCCCTTACTATTTTCAAGCTCCACTGCTCCATGTGGGAGCACTTGCATGACTAAGAATGGCCCGGTCCACTCAGGCTTGAGCTTGTCCAAAAATAAGCGCAACCTAGAGTTGAATAGAAGCACAAGATCACCTACAACAAATTCTCGCTTTTCAATCCTTTGATCATGATACTTCTTCATCTTCTCCTTATACAAGGCTGAACTTTCATAAGCTCTTAGGCGAAACTCATCAAGCACATTTAAGTCATTCATTCTCTAATTTGATGCGGTGCCCCAATCTAAATTTAGCTTCTTTATTTCCCACATAGCCTTATGCTCTAGCTCTACCGGCAAATGGCAAGACTTCCCATATACAAGTTGTTAGGGGGACATACCTATGGGAGTCTTGAATGCAGTGCGATAGGCCTATAGAGCATCATCAAGCTTCCTTGATCAATCGGTTCTATTAGCATTCACAGTCTTAGCCAAAATCTGCTTGATCTCTCTGTTGGACACTTCAACTTGCCCACTAGACTGCGGATGGTAAGGAGTGGCCACATTGTGGCGAACGCCATATTTTTCAAGTAGCGCGTTAAACAACTTATTACAAAAGTGGGAACCTCCATCACTGATAATCGCCCTAGGTGTACCAAATCTGGAGAAGATATTCTTTTTCAAGAATGCGATGACAGTTTTACCTTCATTGTTGGGAAGGGCAATTCCTTCCACACACTTCAACCTATAATCAACCGCAACAAGAATATATTTCATCCCATGTGAACTCACAAATGGATCCATAAAATCAATGCCTTATACATCGAACAACTCTATCACCAACATAGAATTCATAGGAAGCTTTTGCCTCTTTGAAATACCTCCTTATCTTTGGCAACGGTCACAAGACTTGGTGAAATCATGAGCATCTAGGTGGATGGTTAGGCCAGTAATACCCACACTGCAAGATTTTATGCGTAGTCTGAATACCACTATGATGCCCACCAATAGGCAATAAATGGCACGCCTCTAATATACTCAACATCTCGACCCAAGTGCACAATAACGAATAATCCCATCAGCACAACTACAATACAAGTAAGGTTCATCCCAAAAGAACTTCTTCACATCTTGCATAAATTTTTTCCTTTGGTGAAAAGACAAATCCGATGGTACTAGCTCACTTGCCAAGTAGTTAGCAAAGTCAGCGAACCAAGGAATCAGATCATGAGAAGCAGCCAATACTTGTTCATCTGGGAAAGCATCATTAATTTCAGCCCTATCACCAAGCTTTAGCATAGCTTCTTCCTCCAATCTAGACAAGAGATCGGCAACCTGATTTTCTGTCCCCTTCCTATCTTTCACCACAAAGTCGAACTCTTGCAACAACAACACCCATCTAATCAGCCTCGATTTTGCATCCTTCTTAGCCATCAAATACCTCAATGCAGAATGGTCAGTATGCACAATGACCTTAGTACCAAGCAAGTAGGATCAAAATTTCTCGAATGCGAAAACCACTACAAGAAGGTCCTGTTCAGTCATTGTATAGTTCTTTTGAGCCACATTTAGAGCTTTGCTAGTATAGTAAATAGGATGAAGAATATTCTCTCCCCTCTGTACCAATACCACACCAAATGCCACTCCACTTGCATCACACATTACCTCAAACGGTTGTCCCCAATCCGGTGAAATAATGATAGGTGCAATAACTAACTTCTCCTTCAACTCCCCAAATGCTCTCAGACAAGCATCATCAAAATCAAACTTATACTCCTTTTCGAGCAGTTTGCACAATGGATGTGCAATTTTGTAAAAATCCTTGATGTACCTCCTATAAAAACTAGTATGCCCAAGAAAACTTCTAACACCTTTAATAGAGATAGGTGGTGGAAGCTTTTCTATTACCTCAATTTTCACTCTATTAACCTCAATACCCTTCTCAGAAATCCGATGACCCAGAACTATCCCTTTTTTCACCATGAAGTGGCACTTCTCCCAATTGAGCACAAGATTGCATTATTCACACCTTTTAAGCACCTCGGCCAAATGGTCCAGACAACAATCAAAAGATTCACCTACCACAGAGAAATCATCCATAAATACCTTAATAGTGTCCTCCACCATATCAGAAAATATCGACATCATACAACGCCGGAAGGTTGCTGGAGCATTACACAACCCAAATGGCATCCGTTTGAATGTGAAAGTCCTATAAGGGCAAGTGAAGGTGGTCTTCCGGAGCTATAGAAATCTGCTTGTAGCTTGAATAACCATCAAGGAAACAATAGCAACCCTTACCCTCAAGTCGGTCCAACATCTGATCCATGAATGACATAGGAAAATAGTCCTTTTTTATCTAAGCATTTAATTTCCGGTAGTCCATGCAGACTCTCCATCCAATCATGGGCCGCATCAGAACAAACTCATTTCTCTCATTAGGTACCACAGTAATCCCATCTTTCTTGGGCACACACTGAACAAGACACACCCAACTACTATCTGCAATGGGATAAATAACCCCAGCATCCGACCACTTGATGATTTCCTTCTTAACTACCTCTTGCATAAGAGGATTTAGTCTTCTCTGTTGCTTAATACTAGGCTTGTGATCTGACATGAGCTGAATTTTATGAGAACAAATACCAGGAGGAATTCAAATAGTGTCCGCAATAGTCCACCCAATAGATCACTTGAACCTCTTCAACACGGAAACCAATGCCTCAACTTGTGCCATATTCAAATCTGCCACAATGATGACCGGTAAAGTACCATCTCTCCCTAAGAATACATACCTCAAATATGATGGTAGAGCCTTAAGCTCCAATGTCAGAGCCTCTTCAACAGACGGTCTAGCAGGTGGACAGTCGTGATTCTTCATGTCTAACTCCAATCTCTTTGGGTTTGAACGGAATTCAAACCTATCAAGTGTGGTGACCAATTCATCATAGTCTTCAATACCATCACCCTCAAAAGTTCATCATTAGCACTGCTAGTGCATTAACACCCAACCTCTCTTTAATAGGCACCTCATAATCACACTCTACAATATGTGTCACCATAGATACTGATTTGAGCTCACTACTCTGCTTCATGGACCTAGAGATATTGAAAGTGGCCTCTTCATTGTTCAATCGGAACTTCATCTGCCATTTCTCCATATCAACTAAGGTTCGCCCAGTGGCTAAGAATGGTCTCCCAAGAATAATGGGAACCTCAAAGTCAACATCATAATCAAGTATCACAAAATTCGTCGGAAATATAAAAGACTCCACTTTCACTAGTACATCTTGGAGCATACTAATGGGCTTCTTCACAGTTCATTCGGCCATAAGCAATCTCATCGCTGTCGATTTTGGATCTGCTAAACCCAACTTCTTGTAAATAGCCAATGTCATCAGATTGATACTACCCCCAAATCGCACAATGCCTTTGCAAAATATAGCAACTCAATGGTACAAGGAATAGTGAACGCACCAGGATCCTCCTTCTTCTGCACAAGGGACCTTGTAGCAATAGCGCTACAATGTTGCAACTTATCATCATCTTCAAAACTCACGTTCCGCTTTTTAGTTACCAAGTCCTTCATAAACTTCGCATACCCAGACATTTGCTCCAAAGTTTCTATCAATGGCACATTGAGGGAAAGCTGCTTTAACATACTAATAAACCTATGGTATTGACCCTCTTCAGTCTTCTTCACTAACCTCTGTGGGAAAGGAAGTGGAGGTCTAGGCATGGGAACACCTTTCTGGGTTATCTCCACTTCTTTCTCTATCGCATTCTCGGACTCTCCATTTAACTCAATCACATCATCATTTTTACTAGCCTCAACTTCAACCCTATACGATATAGGTGGATCAATGGTCTTCTTACCCCCTCGAGTAGTGACTGCCACGCAATGCCCATTATTCTTTGGATTTTGGATGGTGTTGATAAGAAGTGTGCCAGGTTGACGTGTGTTTATTGTAGTGGACAACTGAATCATCTGCTACTCAAGATATTTGATTGACACTGCATGGGCGTCAACATTTTGACCAATACTAGACAAATCATTTCGCATCTCCTTCACATTCTCATCAGTCGAATCAAACCTCTTCATCATCTTCTGCATCATATATTTAATACGTGACATAAGGTCCAATCTGATTATTTCTATTGCCATAGTTGTTCTGGCTGTAGTTGTTGTCGTGATTGTAGTTTTTATCCCGGAGATATTGACCTTCTCGGTTGTAGTGCCATAGTTTCGAACTTAGTTTCCTTTCCCTTGGCGCCAATTATCTGAGATGGAACCTTGGGCATTGGCTCGGAAACCCCCTGTCTGATTATTCACCAAATAAACATCCTCCTCGTAGTAATATTCCTCCTCTGGTGGTGTTGGAGTCTTGGTCAAGTAATTAACTGAATTTGCCTTTTTTGCATTTCCGCTCATATGCTTCAAGACCAACCTCAGTTCTATCCTCATCTGAGCCATTTCCTCACGAATATCATCAACAAATTGATTAGTTGCAGCTTGGACTGCAAATGTGTTTCTCCTAGTATCTGACTTTCTAGTGCTCCAAACTTTATTGTTTCAGGAAATTTTTTCTAGTTTCTCAGCAATCTGCTTAAAAGTGCACTCACCATATGAACCTCCAGCGATGGTATCGAGCACAACCTTACTATTGTCATCCTGACCTCGATAGAAGTATTCCTTCAACGATTCATCATCAATGCGGTGATTTGGGACACCTCTTATAAAAGCAGTGAATCTGTCCCAGGAACTACTCACATACTCTCCAGGTAGTGCTACAAAATTGTTGAGTTTATCTTTGTGGTTCAACTTCTTTGACACTGGAAATAATCTTGCTAGGAACAACTCAGTTAATTGGTCCCATGTATAGATTGAGTTATAAGGGAGCTCAGTAAACCACACAGTAGCATCGTCGGTCAATGATAGAGGGAATACTCTCAATTCAATGATATCCATGTCCAAGTCTGGTCGACACACACGACTTTTACAAACACTCCTCAGCTTGGCTACATGAGCATGTGGATCCTCCGATGCCAAACCAGTAAACAAACCCCTCGCTGTAAGCATCTGCATCAAACTGTTGTCACCACAAATGTATGCCCCGGAGGTAGAGAGGGTAGAACAAGAGGTTCGTCAGATTCAGTAGTATTAAAGTTGACCCTATAGTTATCACACATTCTTGGTCCTGGTGGATCACGTACCCTCACTGTATCTCTTAGTAGATTCTCAGCTTGAACCTGATTATTCTCATTACCAATCCTCGGAGGCTGCAACCCAACTGCATCACCTAAATTTCCACCAATAGGATTGATTAGGACTCCTTGGTTATTTATTCTTCGCAAAGTTTTGTTCAATTTTGGATTGTAAGGAGTAAGTGGTTCACCTTGGCTCCGTGTACTTGGCATACACTAGAGTAGGAACCTGAGAGAAACAAAAACAAAAGAAAAAGTAAAATTAGAAAATATTTGACTAAAGTTCAAAAACGTAGTTAAACTTAATCTAAAATCCTTATTCCCTGGCAGCGGCGCCAAAATTTGATACGCTCAAATTACACCTCCCTAAAGAAGTATAAGCGATCGTTATCAAGTAAAGAACCCAACTTGTAGGTTGGGGTCGATCCCATGAGGAATATGGTTTAGACTTAACTTTAACCCACGAATATATTCTTCTAGCCAATGTATTTCCGAAACAAGTAATTAAAAGGGGGGATTTGTGAAACAAATTATGAAAATTATGTGAATAATCAGTGAGCAAGATTCAAACTTTGGTTGTTATTAAGATAAGAGAAAAAATAAGGTGTACGTGTTCCCCATAAGCTCATAACGTGGTAATCCTAGTAATAGAAATCCTTTCCTAGTGTATTACATGCAAAATGATAAGTTAGGTATCTCTAATTCCTTGGTCCGACAACTAGAGAATTTCACCCCGCACCTTGGTCCGGCTACGTGTGTATAATTTACTAACCCTTACCATTACCTCATATTAGACATCACATCGATGTATGTCTTAGTTTTCACCCTCGCACCAATCGACATTAGACTATTAGATAGTATCACACTAAATCTATGTTGATAATTCTTTTCTTATTAACTACCTCTTTGGTCCAACAAATAGCAACAAGGCGAGTTCTAACGCGTGCACTAGTTAAAAAGACTTCAAAACGAAAAAATTATCAATGCATGCAATAACACTATTTAAGAATTACTTATTTACTATTCATACTTTGTTAATCGCTCATGGTTCCCACAACCCTAGTCGTGGATTTAGTTACCCATTATTAATAGCAAGAACACAATTCATAATTTTAGATGAAGAAATCATTAACTTACGTAATGAGAAGAATAAACCCATAATCTAAACTTGAATTCCAAAGTCAAAATCTTTAAAACGAACTTAGGAAATCAATAATTGCTAAAGTTACAAGTTAATCTCTAAAGCCAAAAACTAGAACTAAAATAATGAAGTCTAACCCCCAAAAACTCTCTCATCTTGATAACAACAAAAGTTTGAATCTTGCTTACTAATTGTTCACATAACTTTCAGAATTTGTTTCACAAATCCCCCCTTTAATTATTTATTTTGGAAGTACATTGACTAGACAAATATAATCGTAAGCGGAACTTAAGTCTAGACCATATTCCTTGTGGGATCAACTCCAACCTCCAAGTTGGGTTCTTTACTTGATAACGATCGCTTATACTTCTTTAGGGAGGTATAATTTGAGCGTATCAAACTCCAAATCAAACACCTCATCCACAATATCGATATAAATATCATACATACCCTTGTTATAATATCCAACCTGCATATTTTCAAACTCCTCTACCCAAACAACAACAAAACTACAAAATAGACCAAATTTGAAAAGAAGCCCATCAAGAACTATACTCCTTTAGTTGAACCTATAGCCCAAATCTATGAAAGGCTCAAGGTGGCTGGCTATGTTACACCTATTCCTGCTATGAACACAGATACTCAATCCAAATGGTATGACCCCAACAAGATTTGTGACTATTATTCAAGGATGAAGGGGAACAATATTGAAGCTTGTCATTCTCTTATAGATAAAATTCAAAACATGATTAATACCAAGGCAATACACTTGAAAGATCCTATGCCAAATGTATCCAACAATCCACTTTCAAATCACCAGTGAATAATTTGAAAGTCAAGATTTATTTTGTCAACGTTGCTACATTCAGACTTGAAAATGAATGACAAATTTTGGTCCAAGCTTATTATTTCAAATGCTATTGAGAAGTATTTTATTTAATGTCTTAGTTTATGATTTTTTTCTTTGTAGTAGAACTATGATCATCCTGATTCCCATTTAAGAGGGATATATAGGCACTCATATGGAGTTCGATCTTATCATAATAAAATTTCTTATTTTCCCTATGAGCATATAACTAGGATAAAATTTTTGAGAGTATCTCAAAAAAAATTAAACAAGCATTCTTTTGTGATTCACGAAACTAGGACAGAATTTTCGAAAGAGCCTCAAAATTCATGACAAGTTGTTTCAATCTACAAAGAAGTGCTAAAGAATCAAAATCTCTACACTGGGACAGATTTTGACAGAAATACATGCAAGATAGAAGATTGACCTTCAATTATACATCAAGAATGAAACATGTGGATCAGAGCGGAGACACAAATCAACCACCCTTTTTATAAACTAATAATTTATCTTTGAATGTAGAAAAGACAGGGACATATGCCAAAAACAATATTCACATGAGTAATTGTGCCCCTCTCCTTTCAATGAGACTAAGATCTAAGCTACTTTATCTCCTCAACTTTGATCACACGGTCCACTACTTTTCATTTTTATACTATTTCTTATTTGCCTACTAGTTTGTATTGGTATACTAGAAATCGCATTATTGATCTAGTATACTGCATTGTCTACTAAATTAAATTTGGCCTACTAGTTGCATTGTCTACTTAAAATTGCATTGCCTACTAATTGTATTTGGCTTACTGAATTTGCATTACCTACTAAATTTGTACCTACTGAATTAGCATTGCGTATTAATTGCATTTGGCCTACTATATTGCATTGCCTACTAAAAATTGCATTTTTTCTACTATATATATGGTCCTACTATATTGCATTTGGCTTACTATATTACATTTGACCTAATAAAAATTATACTTGGCCTACTGTATTAAATTTAGCCTACTAAAATTGTTTAGCTACTATATTTCATTTGGCCTATTATATTCTAATGTTCACTAATTAGCATGGCCTAAAAACATATTTTTAATAAAACGCATTGTCTACTGAAAATTTCATTGTCTTAATTTGTATTGTCTAATAAAAATTCCAATTGCCTACTAAATTTTTCATTGACTACTGAAATTATATTTTAATTGTCGATTGCCTACAAATTGTATTTGGTTTCTACTATATTACATTGCCTACCCAAAATTACAGTTTGCCTACTATATCACCTTTTCTACTAAAAATTATGTTATTTGCCTACTATATTGCATTGCCTACTGAAAATTGCATAGTTGCCTCCTATATTGTCTTTCATACTAAATTATATTTGGTCTATTATGTTGCATTGCCTACTCAGATTTGCATTTGCTTATTGGCATAATATTCAGCATGCTAAATTGCATTTAACATACTAAAATTATATTGCCTGCTTTATTGCATTTGACTTACTATATTGCAACGTCTACCAAAATTTTCATTGCCTATGAAATTGTGTTGCCTACTATTGGGCCTAATATATTTATGTCTTCTACACTTCATCGAACATTTTATATTTGCCTATTAAAATGTGTTGCTCAGCAGAGCCTATGTATTTTCCTTCTAAATCATGTTGGCTATTGTATTTGCCTACTAAATTGTCTTATTTGTATTAGCTTTAATTATCATTTAATATTTCGAAGGTGTCATAGTCTAAAGGCAACATTTCATGGCCTAAAGACATCATCTCATGGCCTAAGAATTTAATTTCTACTTATAATGTTCCAAAGGTGTCATAGTCTAAAGAAATCATTTTGCATGGCTTGGGGACATCATACCATGACCTAAGAATCAAATATTTGCGTATTATGGCCCTAAGATGTCATAGACTAAGACGTCATTCTTATCATGTTAAGGAAAATACCATGGTCTAAATGGGAAATCACATCATGTTTATAAATTATTTTACCATTTAATTTCCATATATGCCCTAATCACTTTATTTAGTCATAACACAAGCTCCAAGTTTGTAGAGACTGGTCGATTGCAAACAAGATCAACTTCTCTTTCTGTCACGACATTTTCTACCTCAATTCCACTAGTGAAAGCTCCTTGAGTAGTCATGTCCTCTAGACCACCAGGTAAGGATTAGGAGAAAGACCTTATAGAGTTAAACTCTTATCACACGACTTAAGAGTAATGAAAGAAGTGAAATTTTCCTAAACATCTTGTAGCTTCTCATTCATAAATGTGGCACTTCACACTCATGAACAAAACTCTACTAGACGTGGCTTATGAGACATCCTAGGATCATTCTAAACCTTGTGTTCTGATTACCAAGTTTGTCATGACCCAGGGGTACCCCCTAGATGTAACATGGCATATAGAATCCCGAAAGACTTCACACATACCACTTAGTCCTCATAAAATAAGAAAATAGAATAATAAGAGTAAAACACATTTCAAGTCTAAATTGTTTTCATAAAAGAAAGTGGAAGTCTAGACACTTTGTCTCAACATAGCCATCTATTACAATATTGAATGAAATAGGGCCTAGCCCATACAACATGTTAAAAATGAAAGGTACATGAATAAAACTAAACATAGGAAATCCATCCTAGAACCATGAGGACTCACCAAGCTCGGAAAAACAATTTAATCCAAGCTCTAACAACAAGAATGACCACCTTGAGTATCGGACCCTACATTTGGGAAAAATGTAGGCAAAAGTAGGCGTTAGTATAAAAATGCACTAAGTATGGTAGCCATGCATAAAAACATTTAAAACATGCTAAAAGGGACATTTCATTTCAAACCATGTAATTTACTAAGTTAAACATAATATAAGAGGTTTGAAATCATAAGTCATTAAACATAGGGAATATAAATCATCATCATCTTTAAAAACATTGAACTCATAAACAAAGCTTCTTGAGCAAACATAGTTAAGTATTCATGTTCTTGTTGTGGGAATAAGCCTTAACCGACATGAGACCATGTGAGCTATAGCATGATCACCCGGTATTACCAACACCGAAAAGGGTTGTTCTACTTACCTAAGATAGAACCATGGTTTGTTAGCTTAGGTTGATCCACTAGCTAAATATCCTACGGGGGCACGTAGTTTATGGGATAAGGAGATTGTTACTAGAAACTCGGCCTCGACTGATGTGAGGGCTTCCATCTCAAGAGATTGCTTCTAGAAACCTATCCTCAATTGACTTGAGGGCTCCCATCTCAAATCAATATCTACTTGGTGCTAAGCATTAATCCCACAGAGTACTTATTAAATCTTGACTTAACTCATGCTTCATGGAAGGATGTCCTTGACAATCAATCCAACTTAGTTCATTAGGATAGCTCTTAGATCATGCATGAGAAAACCTTTCACCATCCATGTCTACATGTAAGTATTAGATTCAATTAGGTGAGAAAGCCTTTCAACCTAGAATCTTCATTATGTGAGAAAATCTTTCACATCATGTTCATATGTGTTCATGAGTGCCTTTCAATCAACACAACAACAATATATTAATCATTTACACTTCACTCTCAAAGTGTTCTTAGAGCATTGACATAGATTTCATAAAACATGCATAATCTCATACTTTTCCCTTTCATGGTTCAAAGTTTACTTTCAATCAACACATCTAGAATTCAAGCATTAGACATGGATTTCATTATAATTCATGTGATTCTATCACTTCATGCATAAATTCATAACATTCCTTTTTCATCAACAAAGACCCACATCATATGATCACAATTGAGAAATATGGGAATTTCATGGGTTCATGGGGAAACATCATAAAATCATTGTAATTCATCAATTCATGCTTGATTTCATAATAATCTTCTTTCATAATTAAAACTCACATTACATCATCATAATTGGAAAATATTGAAATTTCAAGGGTTCTTGGGAATATATAATAAAAACCATAGGAAATCATCAATTCATGCTTAATATAACATAATTCAACCATTAGAATCGAGTTTGAAAGGAACCCATGAATTTTGAATCAAACCTTAACAATTGGGGATTTCTATCACTTTTGAAATTGAGATTTTGAAGGGACTCCATTGATGAAAGCTATCCATAGATGAAAACCACCATACCTTACTATCAAAGCCCAAAGAAATTGATATAAAAAAGCTTGATCTTGAACCCTAGCTTGAATCTCCTTCTTCTTCAAATTTCTAAAGAGAAATATTTTGGAGAGGAGGAACTTTGGGAGTTATTTTGGGTTTTGGAATAAATGACTTAATTGGGTGACTTTTTGGGTTAAAATGACTTATATAGAGGTCCTAGGCTTGGGCAAAACAACCTAGCTTTGAGTTAAAAAAATTTGGAAAAGACCCAAGAAGTCCCCTGACTAGAAACTGCCGAAATGGCATGATGGAGGCCAAAACGGGTCGTCATCATCACCACGGCCCGTCAAACGAGTTGTGAAGAATTTTGGTTTGACAGTGCTTCCATATTTTGGGCATAACTTTTTACTCCGAGATGGGAATTGGGTAAACTTGGTGGCATTGGAAAGAAGACTCAGAGACCTTTAATGTTATAGGTCATGGCCCACCTAATTAGTTTTTAGCTAAAATATATGATCATTTGAAGTTGACCATAAACTCTAAGTCTAGTCCAAAGCCCTTCACGTAAGGCTCCATGAGCCCTAATGCCTACCATGAGCCATGGTGCCTCTCGTGGTCATGATCTAGTAGCTATGCAACTTTCCCCTTAACCTCTAAAAACTAAGTCATCTCCACGACCCCTCCCATGAGTCGTCTAAGCCTTCACGAGCTGTGAAGTGGCTCGTGTGGAGGAGGCCAACTTGGGGAAGCCTTGGGGAGCTACTTCCTCACCACCATGGGTGGTCCCACGAGATGTGGTGACCACCACAAGCAGTGAAGGCTCTCGTGGGAAGGTGGTCAGTGCATAGGGAACTTGGGCAGCCTTGGCCCATTCCCTTAGCTCTTGCCCTCACCCTTGGCTTGTTGTACTCACCGCCCTAGTTTAGCCTACTAGTTTCTGGGGTGTTACACTTTCAGATATGACTTATATACTTATATATCTATCACAATAAAGACCTTCTCATCTTTTCACACTACTCATATGATCTTTTTCTCTCATAACTTATGTCATTCTATCACTATTCATACCATCTTATGGTTCAATTTTATCTATTTAAGTTGTTATTGCTTCTATTCAAGTCTCGTTCCATTATTTTCTCTTAGGAGCTTTGTAACGACCCGTAAAATGAATAAGTGAAACTAGAGCCTAACTTGTGTGTCTTTGAGTTGTCATGAGGTTTGAGGGTGTTTGATGTTGTCCCGAGCTATGGTTGAGGGATTTAGGGGTAAAACATCAAGGTACGACTCCCCATGGACCACCCTATGGGTCCTTGAGGAGGACCCTAAGCTTAACCCTCAAGATCCCAAGGAAAACCAAGACTGCCCAAAAATGGAGTGATTTACGAATAGGGTTCACGACCAGTAGGTCTATCCACGCCCCGTAGATGGCCTCCGTAGGTCAAGGGGCCCCAAACCAAGTTGTAGCCCCAGGCGATGGACCATCAGCATGGTCTATCAATGGACTCACGATCCATGAGTCTAAGGCACGAGTTGAACCTGTTTTGCTGTCAAGTTGCGGCCTAGCTAGGGGTGGATTGGTAAATTCATCCCAAGTCCTAATAAGTTGGGGGACGGTTATTTTAAGTTATTTATGGTATTTTAAGAGTATTAAAAGTGTTAAACCCTATTTTATATTTCATTATTCAAATTTCCCCAAATCAAAACCTCTCATCCCTTCCAAAAGTCCCTCTCTAGAAACCTCCATAGAAGGTGAAAACTTCAAGCTTCCTAGGTCAAAATCTTGAAGGCTTTCAAGTGAATTTTGTGGGGAATCAATGGCAAGGTATGGTGGTCTTCATCCTTGTCTAATTTTCCATTCAAGGAGCTAATTCAAAGGTGATTTCAAATCATGAAAATCTAGGGTTTTACTCAATCTCATGGGTTCTTTCATCAAACATTTTCAAATGGTGTCTAATGACAAATCATGATTGTATTGGTGTTTAATTAATGATTTATGATGAAAATACTCTATGAACCCATGAATTCTCTCAATTCCTAAATTGTGCCTTTATGAAGTGGGTTTATTGATCATGAATTAATGTTGATGGATTATGCCTAAATTGATTTAGATTTGTTGAATTGTATCACTATTCATGCCTAATAATATTAATGAAAGGTTTGTTGGTGAAAGTGAATTCATGGCCTTTAAAGGGCAAGTGATGACCTAATTTACATGTTGAAGTAGAATTGTGCTTGAGCTATTGATCCACTTGAAAGATGGAGGTGTTTAATTACTTTGAATATTGTGATTATGACCTTGAAGGCATAGTATGATTAATTGAAGTATTATCATGATATTGTATATATAAATGTGATGTAAAGGATATGCATGTGATTTCAATGATAGAATGATGATCATGTATAAAATGTATTGTGTTGTTGTTGATAGTATATCCTCAATTAACACTCATGAATGTTGATGATGGAATGTGAAGGGTTCTATAATGTAATGTTGAATATCTTGAATTGGTAGGCTAAGAGATCTTTTTTCTTGAATAATGAATGTATCTTGACTTAATGTCTTAATGATCATGAATCGGTAGGCCTAATATTGGTATCCCTTTCATAAATGAGTAATGAATGTGTTGATGACTTAGAATTGGTAGACCTAAGGTTGGTAGCCTTTTCATGAATGAATGAATGAATGTCTTGATTTGGTAGACCTAATGGTGGTAGCCTTCTATAAATGACTAATGAGGTATTTTAGACTATGTCTTGAACCGATAGACCTAATGTTGGTGGCCCTTCATGATGAGTCTAGAAACCAATGTGAATGTAAAAGACTTGAAACGGTAGACCTAATGGTGATGGTCCCTTTCTTGTGTGAAATGATGAACCTAGAATCGGTAGACCTAATGGTGGTGGCCCTTTCTAGGAAGATCAATGAGCTATCCTTAATATTCCTTGAATCGGTAGACCTAATGGTGGTGATCTTTCATGTGTATGTGCTTTGGGTCAGTAGGCCTAATGTTAGTGGCCCTCTCAAGTACAATGTTGCAATGTGATTGAAATACTCTATGGGAATGTAGGCTAAGCACCGAGTGTATATGGTAAGACGAAACTCTCCCAATGTTAGGCTAGGGTTCCAATGAACATCTTTCTATCCCATAACTATGTGCCCACATAGGATATTAGCTAGTGGATTCAATTCAATCCAAACTAATATTACTGATCTTCCTTAGGCAAGGAGACCACCTCTTTTTGGAGTGGGGGCATAACACCGAATTCCATGTCTAGATTGCATGGTCTATGTCGGTTAAATGCTTATTCTTATCATGTGATATGTGCATTATGGTTTCTTGAGGAGTTCTACAATGTGTGGGTGGTAGTAAAGGATGCCATCCATGCATTGCACGAGTAGGCTTTGAGAGGGTCATATTGAGTTCTCTAAGTCTTAATGACTATTGTTTGAATGTCCCCCTAGAAAGAAGTTAATGAGAATGTTTATCTAATGTCTAATGAATAAAAGTCCTCTAAATGATGTTATTGAGTAATGTTGACACTTATATGCTTAATGTAAAGATGCATGCTATACTTGGATTGTATTATGAGTTACTTCCTTGTCATGACTTATTGTATATGAATGTGCCTTGCTTATGGTGACTTCAAGGGAGTACTTAGTGTGAGTAGCAGTATGGGATGCTACTTGCACATGGCACAAGTATCACTTAGAGTTGTCTTAGGTGATGGTCCTTGTGTGATGAAATGACTTGTTAAAGGTTTAGGTCTCTTATGAATGAGTATTATTGAAAGATGGAAAGGTTAAATGGTAAGTTCACTTTTGGTGACCTTAAGGTGGTACCTTGGTGTGGATGGTGGTATGGGATGCTATTCATACATTGCACAAGGTATAGCCTAAGGGTTACTTGAAGTGAAGGTTTATGTGAAGGTAATGAGTTATATGTTGGTTATGTTTGAATATTATGCCTCTTTTGTACTTGTTCATGAAAGTTTTATCAAATGGCATAAAAGCATGACTTTCGAATCAAATGTCTTTTTTAAGCATGTTTTTGCATGACTTCCATACTTAGTACTTAATTGTGCTAACCCCATTCTTCCCCCTTTTTCTTACTAAAGTGGAGGGTTTAGATATGTTGGTGTTCTATTCTTGAGGAGAAGGTTTCTATGGTGCTTGAAGATGAAGACTTGGTGAGTCCTCATAGTTTCGAGGACAAAACCCATTGTGTTCCTTTTATGTCTTTTAGTTTATGTAAAGCTTTTGTATGGGCTAAGTCCCAATGTTGTATTAAAGGTATTAGATGGTTTGAGACATAGTATATAAAGTCTAGAAAGTCTTCCGCTTGCTTTTTAAATGAAAATGTCTTTGATTGTAAAGGAAGTTTTAATTCTTCTCTATTATTTCCTATGTTCTTATGTTCAAGAATGCTATGAGGCTTGTATGAGACCCCTTCAGGGTCGAATATGCCGTATCGCATCTAGGGGTTAGCCCTGGGTCATGGCAAGCTTAGTCCGTTCTTAAATCTAGAACTACATACGACCAGATTCTCGTAAAACTAGAGATATGTAGGTGACTTGAAAATAAAGTCTCGGCCCTACCATTTTCACAATCCCATATCATTCCATCTGGCTACACTAGCATCATCCCATTAGTCGGAAAAATCAGCCACTCAATCAACGTCTTTGCCCATCAATTCATCCTTCGACCTATAACCCATTTTGAATTGTTATGCGATTAAATATGAATTTTAAAATAGATTTTGTTACATGCTTAAATTTGCATCTAATTTTATCTAATTAATTATATACTTAGTATTTATAATTTATTAAGTTATTATTATTATTTATATTTTTATCATTATTAGTCTCTAAATTTGAAATAATTAATTTACCTATCTATTTAACATCTATAATATTTAAGTGTGTTTATTTTATATGAAAGTTATTTAATATGTGTTGTCACGCCCCGAGGCTACCCCCTTGATGTAAATCCGGGACCTAGGATCACGAGTGACCCCAAGCTAACCCTGAAGCTGGCATATCATAAGCATACTAAACAATTGAATTGAAATATACTATGAAGAAGCTTAAAAACAATAATTAATTGAAAGTGGGGAATACCCAATACTGATCTGAATATATGAAATATACTAAGAGTTCAATAACACTGAAAGATTAAACTCAATCTAAAGATGAATCTAATACTATGTATGAAAAAGCCTCTAACTGACTAGAGCTTTTGGGACATGTCCCCAGCTAACTTTAGCAAAAATTGAAACTGAAAATAAAAGACTGAATCTAGAAAACATGACTATTGTCCTCAAAGTATGAGGACTCACCACTGAAGCTGCTGAAATGGAGATCGGGAATCGATCTATGCGTGATCTAAATGCCGAGTATCTGAACCTACATCATGAAAGGATGTAGCGCAGAGTATGATTCAGTACTTGAAATGTACTAAACATGTAGGATATAAAATATAGATGAACAAACATATAAACTGAATAAAACGTAACTGAGCAATGACATAACTGAATATGAATGTAAATACTGTAATATGCTGAAAAGCTAAACTGAATGTAATGACCAAGTATTAAATCATGAATAGGACATGCTAACTAAATATCAAAGTATAACCTGAAAACCTGGTCAAATGCACTAAAGTCTGAGTGTGAGAGCTACTAATAACTGACATAAAACCATATGAGCTAAACATGGAGTCCGGTGTATATGCCCCATCAAGAGGACCCAATATACTTGGCAGGGGTATAGAGGCATGACTGGTGTGATCACTAAATTTAATGCCTAATAGAGAGGACTTATACTCCTACAGGGGCATATAGTTCTGGGACTATCTAAACCCTAGTCCAACTCAGTGTTAAGCCCACTCGCACTAGAAATATTTACAATACAACATAACTGAAATATACTAGATAGCTCAATACTCTAACATGCTAATTGAGAGTGCGACATTTAAGTACTGATAATGAAACATTCGAAATATGAGGCATGTATATCTGTTTATCTGACCTAGCTAGTGTAATTCGTGAACTAAATGAATCTACACAACTAGGGTTCTGAATTTAATGCAAGAAACTAAGCAACAATGTTATGAAAAAATGGTAATCTGATTAAGAACACTATAACAGCTAAATCGCAACAATTTTCTAAGGTTGTAGAAACCCTAGGTCTAAACAAGATAAAGGGAATCAAAAAATTGACTGAATTCTAGGGACCTAGTGGATGAAAGGAACCCACTAGTGAAATACCACATACCTGGTAACAAAATTCATGAAGAAATATTTCAATTTTGGGGTTAGAACTGAGAAAAACTTGTTGCGTTCTTGGAGGAATGAAACGACCCCAAAAATGCCTGAAAATAGGCTACAGAAACACCTATAATTGTAATTTCCATATATCTCAAAATCTGTGCATGATTTTGGAAATTCGACTTCATATTCTTATTCATGGGGTCAAATTGAGTGCGAAGTGGGTCTAACCCGAATTTTAGAGCAACCGTATCAAAATTCAAAAATCGCAAAAAACGCGATTTGGAGGATCAACTTTAAAGGGACATATCTATTAGCACACATGGAACTGGAAGGACCTCAAACTATCAAAACTAAAGCTCTTTGAGTTAGCTTTCCAACGCACTTGATTTCACCTCATTCCGAGTTAGGATGAAGGAGTTATGACCATTTTCGTAAAACTTGTCTGTGCAGATTTGCAATTTCCAATGAGCTGCTTTTTTTTCAGCCTCATTTTTTAGGCTAAGTGTTGGGGACGTTTTTTTTATAAAAAAAGGGATGTGTCCCATACTTGGTTATTTAACTTCAAAAACATTCTCTAAGCCCTCTCCAAAAATTTCACCAAGATCCTAAACCAAATTCAAGGATTTCAAGCTCTAATTCCGGATTCAAGACTCAATCTCAAGCTTCAATTCTCCATTCCAATCTTCATCAAGGATTCTCCAAAGTTGAGGTATATGGGTTTGATTGTGGAAACCTTCCTTTTCACAAGTCCAACCATTTATCCTCTATTACTACTTCAAGTTTATGGGTCCTTATGGTTATTTATGAACTCTTGAGTATGGAATTACTACTACACACCCTATTATGGTCTATTTTGCATATTATCATGAAATGAAATTATTATGTGATGTTTATGATTTTCATGCTTCCATGATCAAATTATGAAGGTTGATATATATATGTATGTTGTTGGTGGGCTGATTATATGGATTTTGGAATTGGTTGGACGTAGTACTTTTGAAATACATGATTTTATTTACATGAATAGTAGCCCACCATGTGTTTGATAAAATGCCCATTTATAGAATTCTTAAGAAATGGAAGGTCCAATGTACGTCATACGAGTCAGATGGTTATATAATTATTGAAATGATGATGAAATGGATACATGTACATAATTTTCTCTATATAGTGTCGTGAGTCGACCAAGCCTAGCTCGGGGGGTTGTAGGCCCGGGTAATCGTATCGAGGGGTTGATACCTTGGTTGCCTAGTACGGGGGGTAGTAGGCCCGTATAACCGTATCGAAGGGTTGGTACCTTGGTTGCCTAGTATGGGGGGTAGTAGGCCCGTATAACCGTATCGAGGGGTTGGTACCTTGATTGCCTAGTACGGGGAATAGTAGGCCCGTATAACCGTATTGAGGGGTTGGTACCTTGGTTGCCTAGTATGGGGGTAGTAGGCCCGTATAACCGTATTGAGGGGTTGGTACCTTGGTTGCCTAGTACGAGGGGTAGTAGGCCCGTATAACCATATCGAGGGCTTTGTACCTTGGTCCCTAGCTCGGGGGGTGGTAGGCCTGGGTAGCCACATTGAGGGGTTTGTACCTCTTTCGCCTCTCCAAGGGGGTGGTAGGCTTTGGAAATACTATATTGATGGTCACTCACTACACATGTACTACGCCTTACTAAGTATGATTTTTATGTAAGCACCATTATACATCTCATATCATTAATATGTTATCTATCGGGTATGATTATGCATTTTGCCTATGATGTCCATCTATTGTTGCATTGCATTGCATCCCATATACTTAGTACATTCAAACGTACTAATGCATACTCTATGCCTACATGATGTCACCATGTAGGGACCGAAGCACTGCTTGACCATCCTCCTCCGCGTGGCTAATACGATTTTCTATCGAGCTTATTGGTGAGTCCTCCATTCCGGGGACGTTGCTTATAATCTCTTGCTATGTATAAGACTTTTTTCCTTTTTAATTATGTATTGACTATGAGGGTGAGCCGATAGTTTTTCTTTGCCCCCACTAAGTATCCATGTTTAGAGGTGGTGTTGGACAAGTTGTGTATTATGCTTGAGCTTGACTCATATATGGTATTTATGTATTATTCTTTTTTTCTCTTGCTTCCTTAGTCCCGATTTCCCCTTGATTATGCTTATCGCTTATGGTCATTTTAATTGCTTCCGCGACCAAGGATGTGTAATGATATGCTATGAGGCTTGTTTGGGTTTCTTTTGGGTTCCCCATTCGCCGGTCACGTCTAGGCCCTAGGCTTGGGTCGTGACAAACTTGGTATCAGAGCACTAGGTTGATAGATCCTCAGAGTCTAACACACCGCGTTGATTAGAGTCTGATTCATGGTTGTGTTGTGCACCACAACTATGAGTAGGAGGCTATGAGACGTTTTAGGAAATGTTTTCCTTCTTCATGTTCTAAGTCGTGCTGTAGAGTTGAATTAAGATTTTCCCTAACGGTTTTTCTTTGCTATGCTAGATCATGCCTAATACAAGAGGAAGACGAGCTTGCGAACCCGAGGAACAACCGACCAATGGGGATCTTCGTGATGCCCTTACTTTATTTGCACAAGCTATGGCTAATCAAGCCAACCACAGGGTCCAAACCCCTCAGGCTCCTACCCCGGCATCTCGAGTGAGAGACTTCGTACGGATGAATCCCCCGGAATTCTATGGGTCTAAGTTAGATGAAGACCCTCAAGAGTTCATTGATGAAGTTCACAAGATATTAGCTATCATGGGCGTGAGGTCAGAAGATAAGGCAGAGTTGGCGGCCTACCAACTAAAAGGGGTGACCCAAATATGGTACAACCAATGGAAGGAAGAGAAGGGGGCAAACTATGTGGTGCGTTGGGAAGAGTTCAAAACGGCTTTCCTTAATCGATTCTTTCCTCTTGAGCTTATGGAAGCCAAATTGGTGGAGTTCATGAATTTAAAACACGGGTCTATGAGTGTGAGGGAGTATGCCCTCAAGTTTAACCAACTTTCAAGATATGCTCCATACTTGGTTGCCGACTCACGGTCTAGAATGAACAAATTTGTGATGGGTGTGTCTGACCTAGTGAGTGAAGAATGCTGGTTTGCAATGTTGATTAGTGACATGGACTTGTCCCGCTTGATGGTCTATGCCGAGCAAATGGAGGAGGAGAAGTTGAGGAAGAGGAGAGGTCATGAGGCCAAGAGGGCCCGTTTTGAGGGCAAGTTCCAAAGTCGAAGGGGAGGCCGGTTTCATCAAGGCTAAGGGTCTTCTCATGCGCCCCATAGGGGGTTTGCCAATGACATTCCAAGGGCCCAAGGTGTTGGTGGTATGGGTCCTATTGATGTATGTTCGAAGTGCGGTAAGGGCCATGGTGGCCTGTGCTTGAGAAATACTGGTGCTTGCTACAGTTGTGGGGAAATGGGGCACAAGGCAATAGATTGTCCTCGGAATCACAACAAGGGTAAGGAGGTCCGTTTACAAGGTGCCAATGCGGTTCATTTGGGGAGAAGGGGCCGACAAGATGGTGCCCCAAGGCACAATCGATTTTATGCTTTGCATGGGAGGCAAGGGGTCGATGAAGTCCCCAATGTCGTTACCGGTATGTTGAAAATCTTTGACTTTGATGTATATGCATTAATTGATCCGGGTGCCTCTCTTTCTTTTGTCAGCCCCTTTGTTGTCAAAAAGTTTCATGTTGAGCCCGACTTGTTACATGAGTCATATAAGGTGTCTACTCCTATTAGTGCATATATTGTTGCTAGGAAGGTCTATAGAAATTGTCCTATTTGCATATTGCATAAAATATTGCCTTGTGATCTTGTTGAGTTGAACATGGTCGATTTTGATGTTGTTCTTTGGATGGATTGGTTGCATGCATACTATGCTTCCATTGATTGTAGAACCTGTAGGGTCAAGTTCCAATTCCCAAGTGAACCCATTCTTGAGTGGGAGAGCCAAAATGTGGTAGTCAAGGGTAGGTTCATCTCTTGCATTAAAGCCCGTAATTTGATCTCTAAGGGGTGTCTCTATCACCTTGTGAGGGTTAGGGATGTGGAGTTCAAAACCCTTCTTATAGAGTTAGTTTCGGACGTAAATGAATTCCTTGATGTCTTTCCTAATGACCTTCCCGGTGTTCCTCCCAAAAGGGAAATAGATTTTGGCATAGACCTCCTCCTCGATACTCAACCCATTTCTATTCCCCCTTACCGTATGGCGCCGGCGGAGTTAAAGGAGTTGAAGGAACAATTGAGGGACTTGTTGGGGAAGGGTTTTATTAGGCCTAGCCAATCACCATGGGGTGCACCGGTGTTGTTTGTGAAGAAGAAAGATGGGTCCCTTAGGATGTGTATTGATTACCGGCAACTCAATAGGGTCACCGTCAAGAATAAATATCCTCTTCCTAGGATTGATGACTTGTTCGACCAATTGCAAGGGCCTAGCCACTTCTCTAAGATTGATCTTCGGTCCGGGTATTATCAAGTGAAGGTGAGGGAGTGTGACATTCCCAAGACAGCCTTCCGGACTAGGTATGGGCATTATGAATTTGTGGTCATGTCCTTTGGGTTGACCAATGCACCGGTTATCTTCATGGACCTAATGAATAGGGTCTTTAAACCCTACCTTGATTCTTTTGTTGTGGTCTTCATTGATGATATTTTAATCTCTTCGCATAGCGAGGAAGAACATATGGGTCACTTGAGGGTTATGTTGCAAAGATTGAGAGAGGAGAAGTTGTATGCCAAGTATGAAAAGTGTGAATTTTGCTTGAGGGAGGTTGCCTTCCTAGGTCATGTTGTGTCGGGGGATGGTATTAAGGTGGACCCTAAGAAGACCGATGTGATTAGAAATTGGCCTAGGCCATTGACCCCGTCGGATATTAGGAGCTTCTTAGGCTTAGCGGGTTACTACCGGAGATTTGTGAATGAGTTTTCTTCTAGTGCTTCTCCCATGACTAAGTTTACACAAAAGAAGGCTAAGTTTGAGTGGACCGACGAGTGCGAAAGGATTTTTCAAACCTTGAAAGATAAACTTGTGTTCGCTCCTATATTGTCACTACCGGATGGGCTTGAGGGATTTGTTGTGTATTGTGATGCTTCTAGAGTTGGTCTGGGTTGTGTTCTAATGCAAAATGGTAAGGTGATAGCCTATGCTTCTAGACAACTCAAAGTGCATGAAAAGAACTATCCTACGCATGATCTTGAATTAGTCGCGGTGGTGTTTGCTTTAAAGATTTGGCGTCATTACTTGTATGGGGTACATGTTGATGTGTTCACCGATCATAAGAGCCTCCAATATGTCTTCACCCAAAAAGATCTCAACTTGAGACAAAGAAGGTGGCTAGAATTTCTTAAAGATTATGATATGAGTGTGTATTATCATCCCGGTAAAGCTAATGTGGTGGCGGATGCTTTGAGTAGGGTGTCTGTGGGTAGCCTAGCTTATGTTGATATTGGTGATAGGGAAATGGCTAGGGAGGTGCATCGGTTGGCTAGGTTGGGGATTAGGTTGAAAGAGGTTGGTAATGGTGGTGTGGTCGTTGTTGATGGTGCTAGGTCTTCCTTGGTTGATGAGGTGATAGCAAAACAAGATCTTGACTCTTCCTTGTTAGAATTGAAGGCCTTGGTGAAAGAGGGCAAGGTGGAAATTTTCTCCCAAGGGGGAGATGGTGCCCTTAGGTACCAAGGTAGGTTGTGTGTACCTTGTGTTGATGGTTTGAGGGAGAAAATTCTTGAGGAGGCTCATAATTCTTCCTACTCCATCCATCCCGGTTCCACCAAAATGTATAGAGATTTGAGGGATGTGTATTGGTGGGGAAGCATGAAGAATGACATTGCCAAATTCGTCTCCGGTTGTCATAGTTGTCAACAAGTGAAGGCCGAACATCAAAGGCCGGGTGGCCTAACCCAAGACATAGAGATTCCTACTTGAAAGTGGGAAGAAATTAATATGGATTTTGTAGTTGGTTTACCCAAGACTAGAAAAGGTTTTGATTCTATTTGGGTGGTAGTGATAGGATGACAAAATCGGCTCATTTTCTACCGGTAAAGACAACATATAGGGCGGAAGATTATGCAAGGTTATATATTCATGACTTGGTAAGATTGCATGGGATTCCTCTATCCATCATATCGGACCGTGGTACTCAATTTACTTCACACTTTTGGAAGTCCTTTCAAAGGGGTCTAGGTACGAGAGTTAAGCTTACTACGGCCTTTCACCCGCAAACGGATGGACAAGCCGAAAGGACTATCCAAACACTTGAGGATATGCTTAGGGCTTGTGTATTGGAGCTTAAGGGTATTTGGAATGATCATCTTCCATTGATTGAGTTTGCCTATAACAATAGTTATTATTTTAGCATCGGTATGGCTCCTTTTGAGGCTCTCTATGGGAGGCATTGTAGATCACCGGTTGGGTGGTTTGAGGTTGGTGAGGTGGCCTTGTTAGGACCAGATCTAGTTATGGAGGCTCTTGAGAAGGTTAGGATAATTAGAGAAAGGTTGAAGACGGCCCAAAGTCGCCAAAAGTCCTATGCCGATGTGAGGAGAAGGGCTCTTGAATTCCGAGTTGGTGATTGGGTCTATTTGAAGGTGTCACCCATGAAGGGTGTGGTTCGTTTTGGTAAGAAGGATAAGTTGAGCCCAACATACGTGGGTCCTTATAAGGTGATGAGGAGAATTGGCAAGGTAGCTTATGAGTTGGAATTGCCTAGCGAAATGGATTTGGTTCATCCGGTATTTCATGTATCTATGTTGAGGAAGTGTATGGGTGATCCGAATGCCATTGTGCCTCTTGATGTTGTGGGTGTTGTTAAAGATAATTTGACCTATGAAGAGGTTCCGATCCAGATTTTAGATAGACAAGTGAAGAGGTTGAGAAACAAAGATGTGGCTTCCGTTAAAGTCCTTTGGAGAAATCAACAAGTTGAAAGTGCTACTTGGGAGGCTGAAGAGGACATGCAAAGGCAATATCCTTATCTTTTCCACTCCACTCAAGCCTACAGTATTGATCTAAGCCCTTTATAAAATCTCGGGTCTTAAGTTCAGCCCCCATGTCATTGCATACATTCATGTTTAAGTTAACAAGTTCATTGTGGTTTTACAACTATGTTGAGGTTTTTGTAAGTGCATTGTTAAATCCTTATGTGGGCTGAAATTGCCATGTTTGTGTCTCTCATGTATGTTTCTTTGACATTCAGGGACGAATGTTCCCGAGGGGGAGATATTGAAACGACCCTAAAAATGCCCGAAAATAGGCTACGGAAACACCTATAATTGTAATTTTCATATATCTCAAAATCTGTGCATAATTTTATAAATTTGACTTCATATTCTTATTCATGGGATCAAATTGAGTGGCAAATGGGTCTAATCCAAATTTTAGAGCAACCGTATCAAAATTCGAAAATCGCAAAAAACGCAATTTGGAGGGTCAACTTTAAAGGGGCATATCTCTTAGCACACAAGGAACTAGAAGGACCTCAAACTATCAAAATTAAAGATCTTTGAGTTAGCTTTCCAATGCACTTGGTTTCAACTCATTCCGAGTTAGGATGAAGGAGTTATGACCATTTTCATAAAACCTGTCTGTGCAGATTTGCAATTTCCAGTGAGTTGTTTTTTTTTCCAGCCTCATTTTAGAGGCTAAGTGTTGGGGACGTTTTTTTTATAAAAAGGGGATATGTCCCATACTTAGTCATTTAACTTCAAAACACTCAAAAACACTCTCTAAGCCCTCTCCAAAAATTCCACCAAGATCCTCAACCAAATTCAAAGATCTCAAGCTCTAATTTCGAATTCAAGACTCAATCTCAAGCTTCAATTCTCCATTCCAATTTTCATCAAGGATTCTCCAAAGTTGAGGTATGTGGGTTTGATTGTGGAAACCTTCTTTTCCACAAGTCCAACCATTTATCCTCTATTACTACTTCAAGTTTATGGGTCCTTATGGTTATTTATGAACTCTTGAGTATGGAATTACTACTACACACCCTATTATGGTCTATTTTGCATATTATCATGAAATGAAATTATTATGTGATGTTTATGGTTTTCATGCTTCCATGATCAAATTATGAAGGTTGATATATATATATATATATATATATATATATATATATATATATATATATATATATATATATATATGTTGCTGGTGGGCTGATTATATGAATTTTGGAATTGGTTGAACTTAGTACTCTTGAAATACATGATTTTATTTACATGAATAGTAGCCCACCATGTGTTTGATAAAATGCCCATTTATAGAATTCTTAGGAAATGGAAGGTCCAATGTACGTCCTATGAGCCGGATGGTTATATAATTATTGATATGATGATGAAATGGATACATGTATATGATTTTCTCTATATAGTGTCGTGAGTCGACCAAGCCTAGCTCGGGGGGTTGTAGGCCCGGGTAATCGTATCGAGGGGTTGGTACCTTGGTTGCCTAGTACGGGGGGTAGTAGGCCTGTATAACCATATCGAGGGGTTGGCACCTTGGTTGCCTAGTATGGGGGGTAGTAGGCCCATATAACCATATCGAGGGGTATGTACCTTGGTTACCTAGTACGGGGGGTTGTAGGCCCGTATAACCATATCGAGGGGTTTGTATCTTGGTCCCTAGCTCAGGGGGTGGTAGGCCCGAGTAATCACATTGAGGGGTTTGTACCTCTTTCGCCTCTCCAAGGGGGTGGTAGGCCCGAGTAATCACATTGAGGGGTTTGTACCTCTTTCGCCTCTCCAAGGGGGTGGTAGGCTTTGGAAATACTATATTGATGGTCACTCACTACACATGTACTACGGCCTGCTAAATATGATTTTTATTTAAGCACCATTATACATCTCATCTCATTAATATGCTATCTATCGTGTATGATTATGCATTTTACCTATGATGTCCATCTATTGTTACATTGCACTGCATCCCATATATTTAGTACATTCAAACGTACTAATGCATACTCTATGCCTACATGATGTCACCATGTAGGGACCGGAGCGCCGCTTGACCATCCTCCTTCGCGTGGCTAATACGATTTTCTATCGAGCTTATTGGTGAATCCTCCATTCCGGGGACATTGCTTATAATCTCTTGCTATGTATAAGACTTTTCCTTTTTAATTATGTATTGACTATGAGGGTGAGCCGGTAGTTTGTCTTGGCCCCCGCTAAGTATCCATGTTTAGAGGTGGTGTTGGACAAGTTGTGTATTATGCTTGAGCTTGACTCATATATGGTATTTATGTATTATTCTCTTTTTCTCTTGCTCCCTTAGTTCCGATTTCCCCTTGATTATGCTTATCGCTTATGGTCATTTTAATTTCTTCCGCGACTAAGGATGTGTAATGATATGCTATGAGGCTTGTTTAGGGTTCCTTCGGGTTCTCCATTCGCCGGTCACGTCTAGGCTTGGGTCGTGACAAAAAAGCTTGGTCGACTGTCTCTTCTCTTTTTGCTCTAAGTTTTTGATGAATTAAGGATAATGATCAACTAGGGTAGGTTTTGATTAAGTTACTAGGCTAAAAATGACAAAACCTACATAGTTTAGGGGTTAAACGTCGTTGTTTAGGTGTCCAACGCATAGGGGAAAAGACCAAAATGACCCCACTTATATATCTGTCGAAGCCAACCACAGCCCTAGTGACGGACCGTTACTAGGACCATGGCCCATTGACTAGGTCGTGGTCTGCTGGCCAGTGGCTACTGGTTTTTGGGTGGTCCAACCACGAGCCCTATCACGGCCCGTGTGAAGGACCACGGATGGTGAAGGTCACTGTGGTTCTTCACTTGGGCTGGGGTCTGGTGGCTCAGGATTACATGCGCCAGCACGACCCCTCATTAAGACCACAGCTCATAGAGGTCTCTGTGGTCTGATGTCTGGGCTTTGAGAGATTTGTCTATCCTCCAAGAACCTCCCCACGGCTCGTGAGGTGGTCTATGGCCCATGAGGGGCTCTTTGGTCTACCACTAATTAGAGGGTGTGAACCACGATATGGGTGACGGACCATGGTCCTGATCACGGCGTGTGAACCCCTCCATGGTTCACCTTTTTCTAATATTTTCTGCTGCAAAGTCTAAGTTTGATTGTCGAGGTGTTACAATATTTCCTCCTTGGGAACATTCATCCTTGAATGAAGTCTAAACTAGCTGGGTATGGAGGGAAGGAGCACAAATCCCTACCACTAAATACCAGAACCTGATTTTTGACTGAACTGAGTTCCAAGAACATGCAAATACACTGAAAATGCATGAACAACGAAAGGAACAATGATTGTAAGACTGAATTTTCACAAGAGTAAGATTAGAGACTGGAGAGGAACTATTTCCTCAAGTTGAAATGGAATCAGAAGGAAAGAGATGAGGATTCTTGGCCTTCAGGACTTCTTCTTCTTCCCAAGTAGCTCCCTCTATGGACTGACTCCTTTACAAAACCTTCACTCAAGAGACTTCTTTATTTCTCAACCTACGAACCTGACGATCAAGGATTTCAACTGGCTCCTCTTCATAGGTAAGGCTATCCTTCACGGCCACACTCTTTAATGGCACTATCGATGCTAGAGCACCCACACACTTTTTCAACAAGAAAATGTGAAAGACTGGATGAACCGCTGCTAGTTTTACTGGCAACTCTAACTCATAAGCCATGTTACCAACCCTTTTTAGAATCTTTTAAGGAACTGTATATCTTGTAATGAGCTTCCCTTTCTTTCCAAATCCCGTCACCCCCTTCATAGGTGACACTTTCAGAAAAACTCAATCATCAATTTCAAATTCTAAGTCCCTTCTCCTTATATCTGCATAGGACTTTTGATGACTCTGAGTTGTCTTAAGTCTATCTCTAATAAGCTGAATTTTTTCCATAGCCTCATGAACCGAATCTAGCCCAATCAAGGTTGCTTCACCTACTTCAAACCAACCAATTGGAGATCTAAATACTGGAATGGTAACTATTGTTGTGGGTGAACTCTATAAGAGGTAGGTGGTCATCACAACTTCCCTTGAAATCGATCATGCAAGCTCTCAACATGTCTTCTAAGGTCTGAATGGTACGCTCTGCTTGACCATTCGTATGTGGATTAAATGTTGTGCTGAGATTTACCTCAGTAGCAAGACGTTTCTGAAATAATTTCCAGAAATGAGAAGTAAATTGTGGACCTCTATCTAAGATAATACACAATGGAACCCCATTCAACCTGACTATCTCATTAATGTAGAGTTTTGCATAGTCCTCCGCTATATCTGTAGTCTTGACAGCCAAGACGTGAGCGGACTTATTAACTCTATCTACTAATACCCAAATGGAATCATGCTGTCTGCGAGTATGAGGTAAACCTATAATGAAGTCCATGTTTATAACTTCCCACTTCCAGGTAGGAATGTTAATCCCTTGAGTCATACCTCCTGGTTTATGATGTTCTACCTTAATTTGTTGACAATTAGGACACTTAGCCGCAAAATCTGCTATGCCTTTCTTCATGCCGTTCCACCAAAATACTTCCCACAGGTCATGATATATCTTAGTGGCACCTGCATGAATAGAATCTATGGAATTATGGGCTTCTCTAAGGAACTAGTGCCTCAACTCACCCACATTAGGAATGCAAAAGCGACCCTGGTAACGAAGCACACCATCTCCTCTTGGGAGAAAACCTCTACTTTCTGTTGATAAACTGCACCTTTCAACTGAAGCAATATAGGATCACTATCTTGTTTTTCCTTAACCTTCGCTATCAATGAAGATTCAGATCTATTCTGAACTATTACTCCACCATCTGACAAGTTTGTAAGACCAACTCCTAAGCGAGCAAGCCCATGAACATCTTTTGCTAATTCTTTCCTTTCATCCTCAACATGTGTTGCACTACCCATAGATAATCTGCTAAGAGAATCAGCTACTACATTGGCCTTACCGGGATGATAAAACATATTCATATCATAGTCCTTAAGGAATTCAAGCCATCTTCTCTGATTGTGAACACATACTGGAGGCTCTTATGATCTGTGAACACATCTACGTGAACACTATACAAGTAATGTCTCCAAATCATTAGGGCAAATACAATAGCAGCAAGCTCGAGGTCATGAGTCATGTAGTTTTTCTCATGAACTTTAAGCTGTCTGGAAGCATAATCTGTGATCTTACCTTGCTGCATCAACACACAACCTAGGTCGGCCCTGGTTGCATCACAATAGAATACAAAACCATCTAGTAGAGTCAAGACCGAAGCTATAGTCAACCTAGTCTTTAGTTCCGAGAAAATTTCCTTACACTCATCAGACCACTAAAACTTAACCTTTTTCTAAGTAAACTTAGTCAATGGTGAAGCTATGGATGAAAATCCATCAATGAATCTCATGTAATAACCGACCAAACCCAAGAAACTTCTGATATTTGTTGGAGAGTTGGGTCTGGGCCATTGCTTCACTACCTTTATTTTCTGACAATCCGCTCAAATTAATTCGCTAGATACCACATGACCAAGGAAAGTGACATAATGTAACCAGAATTTACATTTGTTGAAGTTAGCGAATAACTAGCGATCTTTGAGAGTTTGCAGAATAAACCTCAGATGAGTCGCATGCTCCTCCTCACTCTGAGAATAAATGAGGGTATAATCAATGAAGACAATAACGAATAAGTCCAACTACTGTTTGAACACCCTGTTCATTAAGTTCATCAAAGCTGCAGGAGCATTTGTTAGTTTAAAAGATATAACTATACATTCATAATGAATGTATCGAGTTCTGAAAGTTTTCTTCGAAATGTCACTATCTATAACTCTAAGCTGATGATAACTTGATTTGAGGTTTATCTTAGAAAAGTAACTAGCACTCTGAAGTTGGTCGATTAAGTTATCAATCCTGAGGATAGGATACTTATCTTGATTGTGACTTTGTTCAACTGACGATAGTCAATGCACATCCTCAGAGAACCATCTTTGTTTTTCAGGAACGACACTAGTGCACCCTATGGGGAAATGCAAGGTTTGGTAAAGCCTTTATCTAGAAAGTCTTTCAACTGTCCTTTCAATTCATTAATCTCAGCTGGAGCCGTTCTGTAATGAAGAATCAAAATGGGCTGGGTATCGAGAATGGGATCTATTCCAAAGTCGATTTCCCTTTCGAGAGGAACTCTGGGAAGATCTTCTGGAAACACTTCTGGAAACTCATTTACTACTGGAATTAACTCAAGATTTGGGTTTTTGGAGTTTGAATCCTTAACCCGAACAAGATGATAGATATAAACCTTGGAAATCATCTTCCTAGCCTTAAGGTAAGAAATGAATCGACTCATAGGCACTGACCTACTACCCTTCCATTCTAAGACTGGCTCTCTTAGAAAATGAAACTGGACGATCATAGTTCTACAATCAACTGACGTATAACAGGAATGTAACCAATCCATGCCCAGAATGATATCAGAGTCTACTATTTCTAACTCTACAAGATCTTCCGAGGTGACTTTCTAAGAGACTGTGACAGGGCATTTTCTGTATACCCATCTAGCTATAACTGTGTAACGACCCTCAAAATAAATTAGGAAAAAGTAGAGCCTCACATAGGTTTTATGCATTAATAACTTGTCAAAATAATGATGAATAGCCTTTTACGTCAGTTTTAAAGAGTTTGGAAATCAAAGGTCAAGGGACGACCAAGACGTTCGAAAACTAGTCTTTTACGTGTTGGTGTGTTCTAGTATGGTGTTCATATTTTTATCTGTTGTTTGGAGTCTAAAATCAGTGGAGGTGACCCTAGTGTCTTAATAAATGTTTTTAGGGTCAAAACATTTGGATACGACTCTCCGAGGGCCACCATAAGGGTCCTCGAGGAGGACCCCAACCTTGGCCAAGCAAGCTGCCAAGGCAGCTTGAAGTTGTGCATGGAGGGAGTGGCTCCGCGTTGCGGACCTGCTCCACTAAGGGCAAAAAAGTTTGGTCCGCATCGCAGACTCTACTGTCTGGTAATTTAGATTCTAGAAACTTGGGGAAACATCTTCGCGTCACAAACTTGTTTCTCGACAAAATCTGTGAAAATAAAACTCAAGTTTGACTTGTTTAAAAAGGTCCAACTAAGTGAGGGGTAGTTTGGGTAGTTTGGGGAATTATTATAAATGGTTATTCTACCTATTTTAGGGTATTTTAAGTTGGTTAAAACCCAAAAACCTAAAATTAGACCCCACTCTTCAAATTGACCCTTCCCTCTCAAAATAGATTCTCTCAAAAACCCCATTGAAGATCTTGATGAAGCTCAAGCTAGAAGATGGGTTTTCAACTGATTTCTTCTTCAATTTCATGGGCCTTCAATAATTAAGGTTTAGTGACTCTTGATTCTTGAATAACCTCTCATTCAAGGAGTTCTATCAAAGATTTTCAAAAGTGATTCAAAGACCAAAATTCCCAATTTTCAATCTAAACATGGGTTCCTTGTCAAACGATTTTCTAAATCATTCTATTGATGAATTCATGTGGAATTAAGGTTTTTAAGACAATTTTCAAAGGAATCCTTGAAGAACCCATGATCCCCAAATTCTCAAAATTGGCCTATGATGTGGGTCTTTGTGAATATGGTCTTTATTGGTGAAATTATGTTTAGATTAGATTTTATTGATGTTTCCTATGATTATCTATACTTATTCATGTTAAATTTTTGGTATATTGATGAGTTGAGGATTATGGCCTTATGGGCAAAGTTATGGGTTGATCCCTTTATTTATGGAATTATACTTAGACTATGTTTATGATATTTAATTATATTGTTGATTCTTATTTCTACCTATGTCAATTGATTATGAATTGTTGAGGATTGATTCATGCTGATAATGGCTTGGAGAATTGGTAAGTTGACCTAACTTCTAGTGTATAGTATGAGAATTGATGTTGTGTGGTTTGATCCATTTATGGTGGAGGTGTTCACTTCTTGTCTATCTATGCATGTTGAGATCATGGCCTTGAAGGCAATAGATGTGAAGTGAATTGATGATTATGATGCATATGTTTATGAAGTTATGCTATGAAGGTTATGTATGAAATCCTCAATTCTAGCATGATGTTTAAAGTGTGTTGATAATGGGGAGTATAATGTGAATGATAATGTTAGAGATAAGGTGTGGTCAACATGATTGATTATGTTAGGTACTATTGTGGAATGACCCCTATATGAATGTTTGATCATATACATGTTAGGAGTACCTATTCAATGTTGAATGTGTCCTTGTCTCCTGTTATGAAGTGTGGGTATGTGGTCTAGAATCCCTAAGGGCTTTATATGTGAATTGCTCATGATTTGGGGACATTGTGAATGTGTGGTGATCCCTTGAAGGGAAGTGCACTCAATATCAATGTTGTTGCTATTATGTCACTATGAGGACCAATATGCGCACACACACACACTCTACATGTATAGCTATGAATATGATGTGTTGTGGTGTCTATTGAAAGGTTAACTCTTATATGCACCATTACATCTTATTATGCATGCAAAGTGTATGATTAGCAAGGTATGAATATGTGTTGTATAAATGTGTTTATGTGTAAGGATTTCTCACATATGTACACACACATGAATGAATGAATAAGGTTTATGATAATCTAGTGAAAGTGAGTCTCTTGAAAGGTTTCCTTAATTGTACTCTAAACTAGACTATGTTATGAATATGGTATGATTATGTGAAAGGTCATTCTCACATAATGTAGGTTCTATGATAAAAGGTCATTCTCATCTTGGAAACCTTTGAGCTATATGATATGAGGGATTAAGTCCCTAAAGCCTACTTTATGAGTGGGGGCTTCACATTTAGCAAGTCCGGCTTCCCATAAGAGAACCTTCCCGTTTAGCAAGTCCGGCTTCCCATAAGAGAACCTTCCCGTTTAGCAAGTCCGGCTTCCCAACATAGATGTTGTCTCATGAGATGGAAACCTCCACGTTTAGTAAGTCAAGGTTTTCTAGTAGCAATCTCTTTGTTCCATAACTATGTGCCCCCGTAGGTATTAGCTTAGTGGATCCACTAGATAGCTATTATGTATGTTGGTCCTACTTTGGCAAGTAGTACCCTCTCTTTTCGATGTGGGAGTAGAACACCGGATTCCATGTAGCTCACATGGTCTATGTTGGTTATGGCAATGTCTCCCGAAAGTTAAGAAATGAACTAAGACAAGACTATGAACTCTAGTCATGATTTCTTGAAGAGTTACTTAGGGTAGGTAGGACTATGGACCCTACTTATGCATTGCAAAAGTGTACTCTAAGGGAGGTTATGATTAGGCTCTTTATGTAATGAAGACTATGGTCTATGTTTGTTAATATGAAAGCATTTTAAGGTTGACATTACTTAAGTCAAGACATGAAGTATGTTTATGCATGTGAATTACACTTATGACTTCTTAATGGGTTTGCTTAGTATATGTGGGGCTATGGGACTCCATGTGTACATTGCACAAGTGAGCTTTTGAAGGGGTTGTGAGGGTGGTTTATCTATGATATGAACTAAATGGGTTATGACTAATGATGTAGTAAATGAATGAGTCCTTATATGATGTTATGAATTATGTTGGTCTTATGTCTAATGTTAAATGAAGATGTTATGACTTGTTGAATATGATGTGCCTAGTCTATGGTGGCTTCCTAGGAACACTTGGTGTGAGTAGTTTTATGGGATGCTACTTGCACATTGCACTAGTGTGACTTGGGGGTTGTCTTAGGTGATGGTTTCTATGTGAAGACTATGTCTTATAGTGTACTTATGACTCTATGAATATATGTGGTTGTATTGGTGAAGGCTATATGTAAGTTCACCTTTGGTAACCTTAAGGTGATACATTGCACCAAGTATTCCCTAAGGGTTGCTTGAGGAAAGGAGTTAAGATAAAGAGGAAGGTAATGTATTGTATGCATTGAATGTGCCTAAAATGTTATAAGTGACTCTGTGTGCTATTATGAATGGTTTCCATGTGTATTATGATGCATGTGGTTTATATTGTGCCTATTGTACTAAATGTTCTTGAAGTTTCTCTAAAAAGGCATGATGCATAGTTTCCAACGAAATGTCTTTTTAAAAGCATGTTTTGCATGGTTATCATACTTAGTGCATTCTTGTACTAACACCATTCTTCTTCATCTTTTACACCAAGTGTAGGTGATGGTGACTAAAGGGTCTTTCCTAGAAGTGATGAGCTTGGCTTACTATTCCCAAGTTCGGGTGTGTCCTTAAAGATTCAAGGACCTTTATGTTAAAGAGTTTTCTTAAGCTCTATGTACTAGATAGTAGTTTTTTTTGTATTGTAAGGGCTATGTCCCTCTTGTGTTGTAGTCATGTTTTAAGGTGGTTACCTTGAGACGTAGTACTCCAATTTTTGTATTAAAGGTTTAATGAGGTGAATTTTAAGTCTTGTCTTATATTATGAAAATAGTTTTAAATTTTCCACTATTTTTCTATGATAAATGCTATGACGAATGCTAAGGGCTTGTGTAGGACTTTCGAGAGGTCGAATATGCCGGTAACGACTAGGGAGTGCTCTCGGGTCATTACAAACTAGGTCACCAATTGGAGTAGAGACTAAGAAGGGTTCTAAAAGAGTTTCTGGACTGAATCCGAAGTTTACTAGTATATAGGGAGTTACAAAGGAAAGAGTAGCCCCTAGATCTAGCAATGCATATATATCTAAGTGAAAGACTCGTAACGTACCTGTGACCACATCAGGAGAATCTTCCTGATCCAGGCGATCCTGGAGAGCATACAACATGTTCTGATGCTGACCGCCACCTGTACCAGATGAAGCACCCTGCTGTGTTGGGCAACTCGCTAGTGCTCCTGGAGCGGTAGACTGAGTCCTATTGTTGTTACCTCATTGCCCCTGCCTGGCAAAAGGGGAATCCCTTAACCTATGGCCAGACTAACCACACCTAAAGCATCCTTCCTTTCTTGTAGGCGGTCATCCCAAATTCCCTTGCAATCAATCATGCAAGCTCTCAACATATCCTCTAAGGTCTGAATGGTACGCTCTGCTTGACCATCCGCTGGGGATGAAATATTGTGGTGAGATTTACCTCAGTACTAAAACATTTCTGAAACAATTTCCAGAAATGAGAGGTAAAATGTGGACCTCTATCTAAGATAATAGACAATGGAACCCCATGCAACTTGACTATCTCATTAATGTAGAGTTTTGCGTAGTCCTCCGCTGAATTTGTAGTCATGACAACCAAGAAGTGAGCGGACTTATTAACTCTATCTACCAATACCCAAATGGAATCATGCTGTCTACGAGTACGAGGTAAACCTGTAATGAAGTCCACGTTTATAACTTCCCACTTCCAGGTAGGAATGTTAATCTCTTGAGTCATACCTCCTGGTTTCTGATGTTCTACCTTAACTTGTTGACAATTAGGACACTTAGCCGCACAATCTGCTATGTCTCTCTTCATGCCGTTCCACCAAAAGACTTCCCGCAGGTCATGGTACATCTTAGTGGCACCTGGATGAATAGAAATATATGGAATTATGGGCTTTTGTAAGGATCTACTACCTCAACTCACCCACATTAGGAATTCACAAGTGACCCTGGTAACGAGCACACCATCTCCCCCTTGGGAGAAAACCTCTACTTTCTGTTGATGAACTGCACCTTTCAACTAAAGCAATATTGGATCACTATCTTGTTTTTTCTTAACCTCCGCTACCAATGAAGATTCAGATCTATTTTGAACTATTACTCCACCATCTGACGAGTTTGTAAGACCAACTCCTAAGCGAGCAAGCCGGTGAACACCTTTTCCTAATTCTTTCCTTTCATCCTCAACATGTGCTACACTACCCATAGATAATCTGCAAAGAGCATCAACTACTACATTGGCCTCACCGGGATGATAAAACACATTCATATCATAGTCCTTGAGGAATTTAAGCCATCTTCTCTGACGAAGATTCAACTCTATCTGGTGAACACATACTGGAGGCTCTTATAATCTGTGAACACATCTATGTGAACACCATACAAGTAATGTCACCAAATCTTTAGGGCAAATACTAGAGCAGCAAGCTCGAGGTCAAGAGTCAGGTAGTTTTTCTCATGAACCTTAAGTAGTCTAGAAGCATAATCTATGACATTACCTCACTGCATCAACACAAAACCTAGGTCGGCCATGGATGCATCACAATAGATTACATAACTGTCTGAACCATCTGGTAGAGTCTTGACCAAAGCTATAGTCAACCTAGTCATTAGTTCCGAGAAAATTTCCTTACACTCATTTGACCACTAAAACTACCTTTTTCTGAGTCAACTTAGTCAATGGTGAAGCTATGGATGAAAATCCTTTAATGAATCTCATGTAATAACCGGCCAAACCTAAGAAACTTCTGATGTCTGTTAGAGTTGGATCTGGGCCACTGCTTCACTACCTCTATTTTTTGAGAATTCTCTTAAATTCATTTGCTAGATACCACATGACTAAGGAAAGCGATAGAATGTATCCAGAATTCACACTTGCCGAACTTAGCGAATAACCGGCGATCTTTGAGAGTTTGCAGAACAACCCTTAGATGAGTCGCATGCTCCTCCTCACTCTGAGAATAAATGAGGATATAATCAATGAAGACAGTAACGAATAAGTCCAAATACTGTTTGAACACCCTGTTCATTAAATCCATCAAAGCTGCAGGAGCATTTGTTAGTTTAAAAGATATAACTATAAATTCATAATGAATGTACCGAGTTCTGAAAGTTGTCTTCGGAATGTCACTATCTCTAACTCTAAGCTGATGATAACCTGATTTGAGGTCTATCTTAGAAAAGCAACTAGCACTATGAAGTTGGTCGATTAAGTCATCAATCCTGAGGATAGGATACTTATTCTTGATTGTGACTTTGTTCAACTAACGATAGTCAATTCACATCCTTAGAGAACCATCTTTGTTTTTCACTAACGACACTAGTGCACCCCATGGGGAAATGCAAGGTCTGGAAAGCCTTTATCTAGAAAGTCTTTCAACTATTCTTTCAATTCCTTAAGCTCAGCTGGAGCCATTCTGTAATGAAGAATCAAAATGGGCTGGGTATCGAGAAGGTGATCTATTCCAAAGTCGATTTCCCTTTTGGGAGGAACTCTGGGAAGATCTTCTCGAAACATTTCTGGAAACTCATTTACTACTGGAATTAAGTCAAGATTTGGGTTTTTTGAGTTTGAATCCTTAACCCGAACAAGATGATAGATATAAACCTTGGAAATCATCTTCCTAGCCTTAAGGTAAGAAATGAATCGACCCATAGGCACTGAGTTACTACCTTTCCATTCTAAGATTGGCTCGCTTGGAAAATGAAACTGAACGATCATAGTTCTACAATCGACTAAGGCATAACAAGAATGTAACCAATCCATGCCCAGAATGATATCACAATCTACCATTTCTAACTCTACAAGATCTTCTGACGTGACTTTCTAAGAGACTGTGACAGGGCATTTTCTATATACCCATCTAGCTATAACTGGGTCACCAACTGGAGTAGAAACTAAGAAAGGTTTTGAATGAGTTTCTAGACTGACTCCGAAGTTTACTGGTATATAAGGAGTTACAAAGGAAAGAGTAGCCCCTAGATCTAACAATGCATATATATATCTAAGTGAAAGACTCGTAACGTACCCGTGACCACATCAGAAGAATCTTCCTGATCTTGGCGAGCCTGGAGAGCATACAACCTGTTCTAATGCTAACCGCCACCTGTACCAGATGAAGCACCCTGCTGAGTTGGGCGACTCGCTGGTGCTCCTGGAGCAGTAAACTAAGTCCTATTGTTGTTACCTCCTTGCCCTTGCCTGGCAGATGGGGAATCCCTTAACCTATGGCCAGACTAACCATTCCAGTTACCTGAATTACTCCCCTGAGACTTAGATCCTATTTCCTTACCTTTCTAATCCTATTGAAACCTTGGGGATAGAACACTAGCTAATGAAGGTGATGGGTTGTATTCATATGCTGAAACTTTGAGCGATTTCCACCACCCGATTTCTGCTGATGGTACTCATACTTGCCTGTTCTAGCCTTCTTATTTTCCTTAGACATTTTCTAAGCTTATCTCCCTTAACCTGCTGAGCATGAGTCATGAGCCTAGATTTATTCATTTCTTCTAACAACATAACATTCAAGCACTTTGTCTTAACTATGTCAGATACCCCAAACAAAAACTTACTTATCTACGCCCTCGAATAAACAACCATATGTGGGGCATACATGGAGAGTTGAGTGAACTTCAACCCATACTCTTGGACTGGCATTGTACCTAGTCTCAAATTCATAAACTTCTGAGCTTTAGCCTCTCGTAACTCCCTCGGGAAGAACCTATCCAGGAAAGCTCCTCTAAAATATTCTCAAGTCACATGAGCTGTAGTCGTACCCCTGTTTTCATTCCACTGAGTAAACCAAATGTTAGTTACATCCTTAAGCTAGTAGGATGCCAACTCTACCATATCATTATCAGTCACTTGCATCACTCCAAAAAATTTCTTAACCTCATCAATGAAGTTCTATTGTAAAACCCCAAAAACTAGTAGGCTACACTAGAGCTTAACATAAGGGTTAGAGTCGTAAATGTAACTTCACGTACTTAAAAATAAAAGGTTTCATGTTGGAACATCAAGGTACAACCCCCAAGGACCACCCATGGGTCCTTGAGGAGGCCCCTAGAAACTGCCTGGGCAGTGACCAACGGAGGGGACCTACACCTTGCGTGTCAGGCCATGCACGTGGTGAGGGTACGTGGGTCAAGACCTTGAGACCAGGTCTCCGAACCCCAACCCATGCTTTACCAACATGGGTCGTTGGTCCAACCATGGTCCGTCAGTGAGGAGTCGTGGGTCAGGGTTTAAAAAACCAAGTCCTAATCGCCCAACCACGGTTCACCAACAAGCCATGTGGGTCCAACCACGACCTATGGATGTGGTTTTATGGGTAGTGGCTTGGAAATCATTTTGGTGAGTTAGTTTAGGGGCACTTTGGGGTTTTCCAATTTTCATTAATAACTAAATGAGGTCATTTTAGCCTAAATAAGATCACCTATATAAGGTTTTTAATCACTAAATTAAGTCAATTACCTCATTATTTCTAAATCCCAAAACTAGTCCCAAAACTTCATTCTCTGCAAAGAAAATTCTCTCTCTAGAACTTCAAGGAAGAAGAAGAAGAAAGTTGGATCTACGATTCAAGGAGCAAGGTTTTCTTCTCAAATTCATTGGGTTTCATTGCTAAGGTATGGTAGCTCTTCATCAATGGACATAATTCATCCATGGAGCCCCTTCAAAACCCCAATTCCAAAGATAGAAATCCACAAAATCAAGGGTTTGATTCCAAAGTCATAGGTTCCTTCCAAAAACGATTCTAATGCTTGAATTGATGATTTAGTGTGGTTTTTATGTTGAAATCCCCAAGAACCCATGAAATCCCCATATTTTCCAATTATGATCTTGTGATGTGGGTTTGTGGATGAAAGAAGGATATTATGAGATTATGCTTGAGTAATTGGGCTACATGAATTATGCTAATATCTATGTCTAATGTAGTGAATTCTAGATGTGTTGATTCAATATGATCTTTGATCCTTGAAAGATAAATTATGATATTATGCATGAATTATGAACTTTAGTATATGCTTTAAGAACACTTTGAGAGTAAAGTGAATATGATTATGATCTAGTTGTTGTGTTATTGAAAGGTTGTTCTCATATACACACCTATGTATGATTATGATATGTTGTGAAAGCACAATATGATGATTATAGGGTTGAAAGGCTTTCTCACCTATTGAATCTGTATATAGACATGGATGGTGAAAGGTTATTCTCACGCATGATCTAATGAGCTATCTTATGAATTATGTTGGATTGAGTGTGAAGACATTCTTCCATGAATATAAACTTAAGTCAAGACTTAATATGAACTCTGTGGGAATTAATGCTTAGCACCGAGTGGATATTGAATATGAGATGGAAACTTTTACGCTAGTTGAGTCTCGCTTTCCAAATGGGTTCCTTCTACGCTAGTTGAGTCCGGGTTCCCAAAGTATGTCTCATGAGATGGAAACCTTCTACGTTAGTTGAGTCCGGGTTTCTAGTATCAATCTACTTATCCGATAAATATGTGCCCCCATAGGTTATTTAGCTAGTAGATCCACCTAAGCTAAGAGTATGGTTCTACCTTAGTCAAGTAGAGAAACCCTTTTTGGTGAGGGAGTCACCGGATTCCATGTTAGCTCACATGGTCTATGTCGGTTAAGACTTAATCCTACTATGACAACAACAATATGAATTATGAACTATGGTTACTCAAGAAGCTTTACTTAGTATGGGTGAGATTTATGTGGTCTTATTCATGCATTGCGCAAGTATGCTTTGAGGGTATTTATGATATTTCCTCTTATGTTATGATGATCTAAAGGTTGACTATGCTTTTGACTTATGCTTTTTCACTATTTTCATGATGATGTTCAAACTTGGTAAATTTGTATGCATTCTAATAAATATCCCTTTTAGCATGTTTTCAATGTTTTTATGCATGACTATCATACTTAGTGCATTTTTATACTAACTCCTACTTTTCCTACATTTTCCATAAGTGTATAGTCTGATTCCCAAGGTGCTAATCATTGTGGCTAAAAGCTTGGATTTGCTTATTCTCCTAGCTTGTTGGTGAGTCATCATGATTTTAGGACGGATGTTATCTCTTTATAGTTCATTTCTTATATTCCATTTTTAGACTTTGTTGTGTGGGCTGTGTCCCTTTTCTCATTCAAATATTGCAATAGATGGCTATGTTGAGACTTAGAGTCTAGACTTCCGCTTTTCTTTAAATGAAAATTTTAGACTTGACTCGAAATGCCTTTTTACTCTTATTGTTCTATTGCTTATGTTGTGGCATGCTAAGTGGATTGTATGGAGTCCTTTAGGGTTCTATACGCCATGTTACATCTACGGGGTACCCCTGGGTGGTGACATCTGTGGGTCTTCTCGAACCTGCGACCCTAGAAACTCAGACGAATTCATCTGTATGAAATCTCGAACCCTAGCTGCTATTGACCCATTATTAGCATTGGTAGGAACTGGGGCCTGCTGCTTATTCTAGTTAGCCACACTCTGAGCCAAGAGCTGCATAGCATTCTGAAACTCTGCATTCAAAACCTCATGATTTGGGACTGGTGAAACAATGCTAGTATTGCGTGCACAACATTCCTTTCGTAAGCTCTACGAGGAGGCATGATGTGAAATGCATAACGATGGATTAGAAAGAAAAACATACCCATATACGATAAGAATAGAAAGAAAGTGAAGTTTTTCCTAAAACACTTTGTAACCTCCCTCTCATTAGATGTGGTGCACTTCACACCCATGAAAAGGACTCTACTTAGTGCGGCTTCCAGATATCCTAGGACTCTTGAACCTAACACTCTGATACCAAATTTGTCACACCCCGAGGCTACCCCCTTGACATAAACACGGGACCTAGGATCACAAGTGACCCCAAACTAACCATGAAGCTGGCATATCTTAAGCATACTAAACAACTAAATAGAGATATACTATGTGGAAGCTTAAAACAATAATTAACTAAAAGTAGGAAATACCCAATACTGATCTGAATATATGAAATATACTAAGAGTTCAATAACACTAAAAGATTAAACTCAAATCTAAAGCTGAATCTAATACTATGTCTGAAAAAGCCTTTAATTGACTAGAGTTGTTGGGACATGTCCCCACCTAACTCTAGCAAAAACTGAAACTGAAAATAAAAGACTGAATCTAGAAAACATGTCTATTATTCTTGAAGCATGAGCACTTACCACTGAAGCTAGTGAAATAGAGATCGGAAACTGATCTATGCGTGAATAGAATACTGAGTACCTGAACCTACATCATGAAGGATGTTGCGCAAAGTATGCTTCAATACTTGGAATGTACTAAGCATGCAACATATAGAATATAGTTGAACCAACATATAAACTGAACAAAGCGTAACTGGGCAATGACATAACTGAATATGAATGTAAATACTGTAATATGTTGAAAAGCTAAACTGAATGTAATGACCAAGTACTAAATCATGACTAGGACATGCTAACTTATTACCAAAGTTTAAACTGACATAAAACCACGTGAGCTAAACATGGAGTCTGATGTATACGCCTCATCGAGAGGACCCAATATACCTTGCCAGGGGTATAGAGGCATGATTGGCGTGATCACTAAATTTGATGCCTAATAAAGGGGACTTATACTCCTATGGGGGCACGTAGTCCTGGGACTATACAGGTACGCTGGACCCTAGTTCAACTAGGTGTTAAGCCTATTCCCACTAGAAATGTGTACAATACAACATAACTAAAATATACTAGATAGCTCAGTATTTTGACATGTTAACTGAGAATGCATCATTTAAGTACTGATAATGACACATTCAAAATCTGAGGTATGGATATCTTGTTATCATACCTAGCTAGTATAATTCATGAATTAAAAGAATCTACACAACTAGGGTTCTGAGTTTAATGCAGGAAATTAAGCAAAAATGTTACGAAAACATGATAATCTAATTAAGAACATTATTTACAACTAAATCGCAACAATATCTAAAGTTCTAGAAACCCTAGGTCTAAACAAGATAAAGGGAATAAGAAATTGACTGAATTCTAGGGACCTAGTGGATGAAAGGAACCCACTAGTGAAGTCCCATATACCTGGTGACAAAATTCATGGAGAAATCTTTCAATTTCAGGGCTAGAATTGAGGAAAACTTGTTGCATTCTCGGAGAAAGCTTGGTCGACAGTCTCTTCTTGGTTTGCTCTAAGTTTTTGATGAATTAAGGAGAATGATCGACTAGGGTAGGTTCTGATTAAGTTACTAGTCTTAAACTGACCAAAACTAGGTAGTTTAGGGGTTAAAAACATAGTTTAGGTGTCCAACGCATAGGGGAAACGACCAAAACGGCCCCATTTAAAAATCTATGAAAGCTGACCATGACCCCAGTGACAGACCGTCAGTAGGACCACGGCATGTCGACTGGGTCGTGGTCTACTAGCCATTGGCTATTGGTTTCTGGGTGGTCCAACCACGATCCCTACCACGGCCCGTGTGAAGGACCACAGACCGTGAAGGTCACTGTGGTTCTTCACTTGGGCTGGGGTCTAGAGGCTCAGGACGACAGACGCCACCACAACCCGTAAAGGCCTCTGTGGTCTGATTCCTGGGCTTTGTGAGTTTTGTCTATCCTCCACGAGCCTCTCCACGGCTCGTGAGGTGGTCTACGGTCCGTGAGGGGCACCGTGGTCTACAATTTATGGGAGAGTGTGAACCACGATAAGGGTGATGGATCGTGGTCCTGATCATGGCCTGTGAACCCTTCCGTGGTTCACCTTTTTCTATTGTTTTCTGCTGCAAAGTCTAAGTCTAATTTCCGAGATGTTACATGTGTAGTACTTTATTATTTAAGTAGCAATTCATTTAATCTTTCTTCCAATAATTTAAATCATAGCCTATTCTATCCCAATTCATTTCAATTCTAGCCTTTTCTATTCAATCTAGTGTAAATAATAACCACTTATTTATTTCAATTATAGTCTTTCAATTATAACATTTTGATTCAATTTCATATTTCAAATCCCATTTTTAATCACAAACGCCCATCTCATCTTGATCAATATCGAAGACTCAGTCTTATTTTTTCATCTTAACGATCCAACATCTTAGATCTACTAGCTATTTACTTTCTTATTTTAACACCAAAGACCCAAACCCTAATCACTCTCCACCTTTTCTCTCCATCTCTTTCAAGCGGTGATGCCCCTCTCCTCTCTCTCAATTTTGTCAATTTTTTACGAATACCACCGGTGAAAATACATGCCACCAGGTCATCGCTCCCCTCTCCTATCTCATCTCCTTCTTTGCTCAATATTGTCTAGGGTTTCCATCATCGCTGCTTGGTGATGGCCAGTGAACTAGCAGCACCCAGTCGCCTCTCTCCTCTTCTCCTTCCCTTCTCCCTCACTGTCTTTTTATCAGAAGACCCAACTGGTGAAGTTGGCAGATGGACTCTCTGACTCTGGACAGTGACAATAACAAATACCATGCAACCAGTGAAACCCATCACCACTCTACATCATCTAACCTCCTTATTTTTTGCTTCTTTTTAGGGAATTCAAAGCAGTGATAACTAAGCAAACAACACCCACCGATATGTCCTTTCTAATAATAAATTTCTACTTTCTATATATTTTTTTATCTTCTAATTAATTAATAAAATTTTCTACTGATTATAAAACTTGTAAATTTGTTTTACACAAGTTTATCTAACATTCTCCTGTTTAATTTTGTTAGTTGATATGTCATTATAATTTTTTCTTTGTGGAAAGTATCATTGTGGCATACTTAATGTTCAATTAGAGATCTTTAACTTCTTAATATTTTTGAATGTGATTCATAAAAATTTGTGAGTTATTCCCTTGAATTTTAATCTATAAGACATTTTTACATGCTTGGTTTTAATGATTTTCTTGTGCTTTGATTCGTTATAAAAGTTAATGTGTGTTGCTAACACTTGGTCATTTCTAGTTAGCTTCGATAGATAGTTGTTTATTTCTTGATCATATAAATATGGGGCTATGACCATCCCACTCTAGAAATTCCATCACATACTCCAAAATGGATGAAAAACCCTGTTGGGGACCTCTCAACCCAACTCTTCTCTAGGAAGGACCTGCTGCACCCAAAACTGCACCTACCTAAGGTGTACCCTTGAAGAATCTCGGATCTCCTAACACTGAATCCTGAGGAACCAAGGTAGTCAATGATCTTGTTGAAGCCTGGGATTCCCCATAATTCCCTGAGTCTTGAAACATGCCTCCTATCGCAAGGTCTATGCCTAATTGAGGCTTTCTAGCTCGATCATATGCTAAAACTCTAGTCTAATGTGCTAGTTCTCTATCTACGCCCATCAGACTTTTCATGCTATCAATCTAGGAGAGAAGAGATTCCAAAAAAGTAGTTTTAAAGGTTAATCAAAGCGAAATCAAACAATAAGGAGTCAAAAATAGAATTTCCTAAGAATGCCCTATTGCCTCCCAAAGATAAGATACGAATGTCTCTGCGCCTATCTACTGGACTCTACTAGGTATTTACTCTCATACCACAATGTCGCTCAACCTAGAGCTCTGATACCAAACTGTCACGACCCGATTTCTCAACTCATGATAGCACCTACTACACCCCACTAGTAGGTAAGCCTTAAACTTAGCCTGAAGCATAAGCAACGGACTACCAAGACCAATTCAACCGAAAGAAGCAAAAGGTTTAAAGTGAAGTTGTAACACCTTGAAAGTTGGAAAGTCAAAAAGGAAAGATAAAAGCCGAAATTTGACTAAAGTGAGGTTCTACCAGTCCAACGTACATGGCACTCGTAAGATTTTTTAGGAAGGGAGACATAGACTTGGAGATGAGATTTTAGAAAATTAAGTTTATGAAGTGTGGCCTACTGATCAGTAGGACAATTCGTAGGATGGTTGATGGGCCATACATGGCACTCGTAAGATTGATTTAGGACCTCAGTCCAATGAAAGGATTTGATGGGCTATCATTTGTTCTATGGGTCATAGGAAGGTCTCGTAGAAAGGTTCCAAACTTAGTGAAATTTTGAAGTAAAAGTTGAGTTCTATAGACCATATAATGTTCGACGGGTCATAGAATAGTATCATGGGCCATAGAAAGTCTTACGGACCATATTCGCAACCGTGGTTTTGACCGACAATTATTATTGAAGGGTATTTGAGTCTTTTCATATTATTTAATGCTTATACTATGTCATTTTAACCCTATTTTTAAGCCCTATAACTACCCTTTAACCCTTATAAAATTCCGCAACTCCCTCATTCAATCAAATTCCTAAATTCTCTTTAAAGTCTTCTCCAAAATTCTCTCTTTAGATCAAGGAAGAAAAGGATATGGTTTTTCAAGGTCAAGTCTCCTTGTTTACCATTGATTTTAGGGCTTCAAGATCAAGGTATGTAGGGAGTTCATCAATGGGTTCCATTCAACCATTGAGTCCCTAAAGATTCTTCAATTCTCCAATTTAATTGGTTAGGTTTTCATCCAATTCCTTGTGGGTTCTACTTTTATGGATTCAATTGTTTGATTTTGATCATATTATGACTAATTAGACTCAGTTACATGTTTTCAAATCAGTTCCATGTGAACCACACATTGCTGATGATTTTGACTATGAACCATAATTGCATGAATTTTGAAGAAAAGATATCAACCTATGAACATGTTTTCATGAACTTATGTTGACTTATGACAAAGAATGATTAATGATCTAGATTGCTTTAGGATAAGCATCGATGAAATTGTGAAAGGTTTTCTCACATACTTAATAAATCATGAATGGTGAAAGATTTTCTCACACGTGGTTTAAGAAGCTACACTATGATGTTTCTAGCTTGGATTAGTATCATAATTGTGCTTTTCCATGAATGATGATGATTTTATGTTTATGACTACTCTGTTGGAATTTTTACTTAGTAATGCGAGAATATTGATATGGAGTGTCACGACCTGGGAGCACCCCCTAGTCGTAACCGGCGTACTCGACATCGACGAGGTCTAATACAAGCCTCTTAGCATTCATTCATCGCATAGACACTAAAACCATAAGGAATTAAAATCTTTCTTTACCAAGAAAACATTTCATAAAAAAAAAATATAGCAAGCGGAAGACTTTCTAGACTTTATACATGATGTCTCAAAACCATCTAATACTTTAGAGTACAAAATTCGGGACTAATCCCATACACAACTTAAACAATACTAAAAAGACATAAAAGAACATATTGGGTATTGTCCTCGAACATATGAGGACTCACCAAGTCTTCTTCTTCAACACTTAGAAACCTATCAAATAGCCATGACATGTCATCATCTCCAAATCCCTACACTTTAGTCCAAAAAGGGAAAGAAAGGGGTTAGCACAATTAAGTACTAAGTATGGAGACCATGCAAAAACATGCCAAAAAGGACATTTTCGAGAAAGTAAAATGTTTTCATATCATTTAATAAAACTTTTCCTTTACAAGTATAAGAGACATAATACAAGTCAACATTAATATATAAGACCATAGCCAACCATACATATACTCAACATATGTCCATATACAACCCATCCTTAACTTTAAAAGAACACATGTCATTTCATTACCATAGGACCTCTACCTAATATAACCTTAAGACACACTTGAGTGAGACAAGAAGTGACCGCCCATACAACCTCTTCAAGCACACTTAAGTGTTCCCCAAGATTACCTTAGATAAGGACACAATTGAAATGCAAGAGCTAGTTCCATAGGCATAATAAATAACAATAACCCTGGTGGCAAGGTATAAACCCCTCACATGGTTGATGTTGGTCACACCCCAAGCATCCTAGGTGGTGAGGTATAAACCCCTCACATGGTTGATATTGGTCACACCCCAAGCATCCTAGGTGGTGAGGTATAAACCCCTCACATGGTTGATGTTGGTCACACCCCAAGCATCCTAGGTGGTGAGATATAAACCTCTCACATGGTTGATGTTGGTCACACCCCAAGCATCCTAGGTGGTGAGGTATAAACCCCTCACATGGTTATTCGGTTCTTTTCCCCCGGACCGGGCATGATCATGCAACACTTTATATAGGAAATTCCCATTAGGCTCTAATGCAATCTCATGTATGGAATGAACATATACACAAGCTTAGTTTGTCATCAACACATCTCTGGAATGCCACACATCTCATAACTCAAGCCCTAAAGCATCAATTCATCAATTCTCCATAATTGGACATTTTGTCAAACACCTTGAAGGCATGTAATGGGATCAAAGAGCATGGAAAATTGGGTAGTAATTATGCAGCCAAACCAGTGAACAACCTACAACAACGTCTTTTAACAATATAATAGCATTTATATAATGCCCTTCATGGCCTCAATTCACAATAATACAACAAATAACCACCTCCACCAAAGGTGGATCAAACCAATCAATAACAATTATATCAATACTAAGAGATTAAGCCATCTTACCATTCTCCAAAAGCCATAACCAACATTACTCAATTCCCTACTAATTCAACATTATTCATAAAGTAGGTCAACTTACCATCCTTTCCAAGCCACAATCACCATCCTTAATTCTCCATAATATCACAATAGAATAACATAGATAATAGTAGAATTTAACTATACAATACAAGCTAAACATAATCCAATAATCAACATGAAGATAAATTCACAATCTTTTTGCCCTTCAAGGCCAACATCCCACATCCTTCAATTCAATAAAAATTCTTAACAATTCACATATATAATACTATTTATGAACAGCCCATATCATACTAAACACAATTTTGTTAATCATCTACTCAAAATCAATACACCCACTTTATGGTGAAATTTAGAGAATTTGAGAAAACATGGGTTCATGAGGATTTCTTTCTAAAAACCATTAATAATCATTAATAACAATATAAATCATTATTTAAAACCTTTTTATGCAAGAACCCATGATAGAATCGAAATTAGGACTTTAGGGTTTTTGAAGAACTTTGAAAATACTTTGAATTGGCTCTTTGATTGAAAAAGGAATCAAAGATGGAGAGTCCCCATACCTTAATATTGAGAAAGCCCACGAAAATTGATGAAAGAAGCCTCCAATTTGAAACCTTAGTTCTTCACCCTTCTTCTTCCTTGAACTTGAAAGACATATATGAAAGGAGATGAGAATTGAATTAATGCTATATAGGAAATAAAATATGCCCTTGGAAAAAACGGGTCCAACACTTAGAAAAAAAAATGAGGCGGATGAATAGTAAATTCGCTCTCTGGAAATTGCATTTCCTGCACGGACAGATTTTACGAAAATGGGCATAACTTCTTCGTCCGAACTCCGAATGAGGTGAAATGAAGTGCGTTGGGTAGATAACTCAAAGGGATTTCCATGGATATGTTATGGACCACTCAATTATTTGTGTGCTAGGAGATATGACCCTCCAAAGTAGACCCTTGAAAAAAGCTTCACTTGGAAATTTCGAATTTTGATACGGTCGCTCTAAAATTTGGGTTAGACCCATTTCCCACTCAATTTGAGACCCTAAACAAGAATATGAAGTCAGATTTTCAAAAAGCGAAATGGATTTTTAGATATAGCTAAAATAAGTTTCCGGTAACTTCCGAAGCACATTTTTAGGAACTTTTTTGGGTCGTTTCATGGAGGCTCTCCGATTAGTAGAGGTTAGGTCTCTAGTAACAATCTCCTTGTCCCTAATTGTGTGCCCCTACATGTTGTCTCAAGTGACATAGCTAGTGGATCCATATAAGCTAGAACTTTAAGGTTGTTGCCTTGAAAGTAATGATATCTCTTTTTGGTGTGGGAGTAAGACACCGGATTCCATGTTATAGCTCGCATGGTCTATGTCAATTAATAGTAAATATCCCACAAAATGAACTAAATTGCTTTCAAATGGTTTATGAAGCTTACTCTTGTTCATACGACTTCATAATAGAGAGATATTTGCATATTTGTCGGATTGTGCAAGCAGGAACGTGAGGTGGGGCCCTAGGTCGGTGGAACTTTACATATATCTTCTTCTTCGAACTTAATCTTCATTTTTAGCTAAGAACCAGAAAAAAACAAAAGAATAATATATATATATATATATATATATATTCATTATTTCTAAGATTATAAAGTATAAATAAAAAAAATAAAACAAACATTAATTAAAGGTGGTAAATAAGGAAAAAATGGAAAAATAAATAAATAATAAAATTTACAAAAAAATGAAATTAGAGAAATAAAAAATTGAAAGAAATAATGTTAGCACTAATTTAGGATCCTTTCAAATCACAATAAAAAAACATTAATTAAAAATACATAAGGACAAATGAAACAAAAAAATTAAAGAATTTTTTTAAAAAAAGAACGGAAGAAGAATAAAAATGGAAAGTAATAATGTGAGAACTAATTTAGGATCCTTTCAAATGATAATTGACAACATATATTTCTCTTTATACTTTTCCTAATTTAATAATTAAATTGATTCTTTCTTTAAATAATTCTTCTTATCACTCATCAGTTTTTCTATAAGTTTTTCAATCAGTATGATTTAATGTTTTTTCTCAATACAATTTTTTTTTAGAAAACATTATAGTGCAACATCCTTTTAATTTTATTTTTTTAAGAGAACTTTTGTTACATGAATTTTCTTCTTATATCAATATCTTGAAGAATCATGAGATACTTTCTCTTTCTGTTTTCATAAAGAAATCATATTCTATCATCATCAGAAGAAGTGACAAAGTTAAGGTGTCCATTTTTATTGATTTTAATACTTTTTTTTTATTTTGTAGGCTAATTATAAATAATTTTGAAATTTTCTTTTTATATGTATATATATTTGTAATTGTACAATGATTTTGAAACGTAAGATTCTTAACCTATTTTAGATTCTAACAACTTTAAAAATATTCGTAATAATTTTATTTTTGCATTTTTTTGGTTTTGATTTTTAATTGTTTTATTCTGAAGCTTTAAACACATAATTATATGCTCAGTTATTAGTAATATATTTGATTATTTAAAAAAAAAATGGTGCAATTTGTAGTTAGTCGATCATATAGAATATCATACTAAATAGGATATTAGATTAACTCTTGCATAAATTAATTTCAATTTTCATTTATCTAACGCTTACCGTCAATGATTTGACTATTATTTTATGCTAAAGCCGACGAAAAAATTATCCAGTCTGAGATCTCTTCTCTTCATCTCTAAATTTCCTTTCGAGGAGCTTTGTTGTTTCTGGTTTTCTTTTCTCATTGCTTTTTATCCTTCTTCCCTTCATGACTTTTTAAAAAATTTATTGATCACATTGATGATTCAAAGATCAAGAGTTCATGAGTCTTCATGTTCTGAGGACTGTGATACTTCTATTTCCTTTTGCTTTAGTTTTTAGACCTTGTATGTGGTGTACGGGTTATGTCCCGATCACTCTTTTGATGTAATAGATGGTTTGTCAAGACTTTGATGTACTACTTCTTATCTCAAACTCTTTACTTCTTATGAGATTTCTTTCTTTTCTCTATGATATTGTATATGTGTATGTAAAGTGGCTTTTGTAGGGCCTTTGGGGTCTTATACGTTATGCCACGTTTAGGGTGTACTTTAGGTCGTGACAAAATTAGTATTCAGAGTATAAGGTTTTAGAAGAAAGTCATAGAAATTCTAACAAGCCGTGTTAGGTAGAATCTTGTTCATGAGTGTGAAACGTGCCACATTTATAATAGAAGGATATGAAGTGTTTAATAAACTCCACTTCTTTAATTATTCTAAAGTCATGTCATAGAGTCTATATCTATAAATATCATTCTCTTAAGTTTTGTTCGATCATTTTTAGGATATGGCCCCTCAAAGAGCTTATGGGAAAAGGAATGCGGGTGATAATGTGGAGCCGAGGTTCCTTAAGTTCCAATTGATCCTTTTACCGAGCAAGTGACTCATGCTAAATTCCAAGCTACTTTCCAAGTGTTGTCTCAATCTATGACAGCTCAAGCCAATAGAGAGGCCATTGTTCCCATGAACCTAAATATGGGTATGGCGGTGGCAACAATAAAGGATTTCACTAGGATGAATCCCCAAAGTTTTATGGTTCTAAGGTTGATGAGGATCCTCATGAATTCATTGATGAGGTGTACAAGATAGTAGGTACTATGGTATTGACTACGGATGAAAAGGTGGAGTTGGCCGCTTATCAACTTAAGGGTGTTGCTCAAGTGTGGTTTGAAAAATTGAAGAGTGAAACGGATATTGATGCAGGTCCTCTTGATGGGGAGAAATTTAAAGGAGTTTTTCATGATCGTTTCTTTCCTCTTGAAATGAGATAAGCGAAAGTTCTTGAGTTCATTAACCTCCGACAAGGAAATATGAGTGTGAAAGAGTATGATCTAAAGTTTACTCAATTGGCTAAGTATGCTCCAACTATGGTTGCCGACTCTAGAGTAAGGATGAGTAAGTTTGTGTCGGGTATATCTGACTTGGTTGTCAAAGAGTGTCATGCCTCCATGTTGATCAAGGATATGGATATTTCTCGTTTCATAATACATGCCCCAAAAAATCGAGAAGGAACAGCTTAAGGAAAGGGAAAAAGAGCTCAAAAGGGCAAGGATCAGGGATGGTGACTTTTCACTTTCTAGGTCTGGTGGACAAGGGCGTCCTCAATTTCGGCAAAAGTTTTTGTTCAAGGTTCTTCTAATCCTCCGGCTTCTACGTTTAACTAAGATAGGGTGTCTAACCCTAAGCCTCGAGGAGGAAATGGTAATGGATCTTCTAGTCCTGTTTGCAATAGGTGTGGTAACATACATGATGGCAAGTGCTTGACCATTACATATGGTTGCTTTAGTTGTGTAAAGAATGGTCACAAGATACAAATTAGCATAAGATTCCACTTAAATAAGAAACCTTCACAGGAATGAAATGAGCCGGCTTCGTCATAAGATCCAAAATAACCCGTATCACTTCTTTCACCTCAACAAAAATATGATCAAGACTTTGTTTGACTTTCACATTTGACACAAAAGACAATATCAAACCATTTTGAACAACAACAACACCCTCATCAGAATCTACCAAACGAACACCCAATAGGGGCAATCTATGAACATCATGAACCAACTCTTTCTTTTCATCCTCAACATGTGCCACACTATATCGACAACCGACTTAAGGCATTGGCCACTACATTGGCCTTGCCCGAGTGATAAAGAACACTCATGTCATAGTCCTTCAAGATTTCTAGCCATCTACGTTGGCGAATATTTAGATTCTCTTACTTGAATACATATTGCTAACTTTTGTGGTCAATAAAGACATCAAGATGGACACCATACAAATAATGCCTCCAAATCTTCGAGGCAAAAACAACGACCGCTAATTCCAAATCATGGGTAGGATAGTTCTTTTTGTGAATCTGAAGTTACTATCAGGAATAGGCAATAACTTTCCCATTTTTCATATGTACACATCCTAACACAATTCTTGAAGCATTGATTAACGTTTCAAGGACACTTCATCCAATTCTAAGTGTCAATGATCGCTAGTCAGTATAAAACCCAACTAAATGAGTTAGGATTGAATCCCACAGGGAGCGGTACATATTTGAGAATTAATTAGGAAGTACGAACATAATCAAATTAGTCATAGGAATAAAAATTGTCGAATAAAAACATCATTCAAATCAAGGGGTGACACGAATGTCAAATAAGGAGGTGTTGGTTTGAAATTATCACCTACAAACAACAGCAAATAATATGAAATACAATAATGAGATGGGTTCTTAGGATGTGATTCGATTATAGGCTAATGTAGACAAATGGGTAATTGCAACTATTAGGAAATAGCTAGATATTAGTGAGTAAGCTAGACTATAGAGGAGGTAAACTTTCTCTTGAATAATTTACCCCGAATCAAGTCAATTTCTCTCGAACATCGACGAGCATGCAAAATAAGAACAACCCACACCTTAGTCCATTTACTCTCTTGAGCTGAATGTGTGGAATTGAGTTTAGGATTCATTCTCTTGAGTTGAACCCATGTTAACCCAATACCCACGTGCCATCAATCAATAATCTAAGTTTTAAAACCTCTCTCTCAAGTAAGCCAAAAACACAAGGATAGAACTGCATTTGCAACTACAATTCTTAAATTAAGCCACAATTAATGATTGAACTCACTTCTAAACATGATTTAAACTAACAATTAGCAATACGCATAAACTAAATCATCCCATAATCACATCCCAAGAATTAGGGTTTTAGCTACACATTATAAAAAGATAAAAATCATTACCAAATTGAGTTTCCATCAACTGGGTAAGATTGATATCGTCTTTACAATGGTCCAATTCGAAGAATCTCAAAGACCCACTTCCAATTTCTCAAAAGTGAAAAACTTCAATTCTTCAAAGCTAAGGAAAAACTAGAGAAAACTTGTCTCACAGTTCAAAAACTTTCTCAAGAGTAATTGATACTAAACTAAATGTTCAAAAATGTGTTGTGAAGACTCACTCGGTTAAGTAAGTCGGGCTCGCCGAACCACTCGGTTATCCGCCCTTTGGTCATTTCCATCGCTCTTTTGCCTTGGCCTTCAGCATCCTCAAGGTCTGTAACTTTGGGCGATCTAACATTGCATCGCGGAACCACTCAGCAATCCACCGACTGCTTCGTTCTCTCGCCAACATGGTTCTTTTCTTTAGGATTTGGCACACTGGAACTTTAGGCGGTGAAATAGCCATTTGGCAACTCGCCAAGTGGACTTGGCAATCACCAAGCTTGCATTTCTTCATTCTTTGAGCGTGTTTTGTTCCTTTTTGCAAATTAGTGTCCTTGCTTTGTTCCTCAATCCATATACCTGGAAATCAAGGTTTTTACATCAGTTATTAGCACAAAATAAGCATTTGAGAATACTAAATCTATATAAATAAAGCCCTAAATGAGTCCAAATCTCGAACTCATCAACACCCTAACTTAAACTTTTGTTTGTCCTCAAGTAAAACTCAAGTTCAGCAGTTTAAAAAGGATGTCTCAAACAATGCTACAAAATACTCAATCATGAATGCACACAAAAAGACTCAACTTACTCATGCAAGGATCAATTGTGCACTCAAAGATTCAAGTTGTGACTCACCATTACCAAAGATTCTAAAGTTCACAATACTTGCTTCAAATGCAAGTTCAAGCTCAACAAAGGTACTCAAATGCCCTCACACAAAGAATGATTCCATATTCACACACTATTCTTCAACAATTTAAAGTTTCGGAATCACATACAATTCTCGCACTCACAAAGATGAACACATGCGTGACTTTACCTATAGGTTTTCCCTTATTTTCCAACGAACATTCGTTTCAGCTCACTCAAGATCAAAAAGGGCTTTTCAAGGCTTGTAACGGGGCTGAGTGTAAATGTATGGTCATTTAGTCTTAGTGGCTGCTATCCTCATGAAATGTGGTATGGACATCACTTTCTTTCCTTTTCTTTAATATTTTTTTCACTCATGCTCAAAATTCACCCCATTATTCACTTCTCATGGAATATCGGACACCCCATTTCTTTTGCAACTTTCTCAACTTTATTTCTCAACCTTTTCATTCTTTTTCTTTTTTTTTTCTTTTTCTATTGTATGGAGGGGTTCCATCCTTTTCAAAAAGAACAAGGATAAAGGAGGACTTCTTTGCACTTCTTGATTTACCTTTTCGTTTCACCACACCCCCAACTTAGGCTTTTGGCCTAAGTTGGCTATTTAAACAAACCACACTTCATGAGGATTATGGGTGAATGGATAAAGAGGGGTTACACTTGCATCAAGTTTCTTCCAAGAAAAAGGTAAGGCTCAAAAGGTGTACAAGAGAAGTTCACACAATCACAAGGTTGGCCACAAAAGAGGTATATTGTCAAATTGCTTCACTCTTCAAAATTGTTGCCTAAGATCATTTCAAGAGCTTGCATCACTTAGTCAACCGGACCAACAGGGCAAATTCTAGGTGTCATCACACAATGTTCACAGTAAGCTCATTATACAAGGCATTGACATCAATATCAAACAAGACTCCACGCTTTTGCTGGTGTGCATTGTTCATCACAAGAGACTCCATTCGATAACCGGCTAGTCACAACGAGATGCAAAGAGTTCACATATTATCTATGCAACTTTATTTGGCCTTATCATAGCCACACATTCATATTTTTTCAATTAAGAGCACTATTCAAGTCATCAGTTAAAACGACCCAAGAGCACCCCCTAGTCGTTACATGCGTATTCGACCTCTCGGAGGTCTCATACAAGCCTTAGTATTCATTCATCGCATAGATCATAAAAGTCACTAAGAATTTAAAAACTTTCCTTACAAAGAAGACATTTAATTAAAAATAGAAAGCGGAAGACTTTCTAGACTTTATACATGATGTCTCAAAACCATCTAATACTTGAATACAACAATGGGACTAAGCCCATACAAGACTTAAACACAATACTATAAATACATCAAAAGGAACATGTAGGGTGTTGTCCTTGAATCTATGAGGACTCACCAAGTCTTCATTGTCAACACTTAGAAACCTATCAAGTAGCCATTATATGTCACTATCTCCTAATCCCTACACTTTAGTCAAAAAGGGAAAGAAAGGGGTTAGCACAATTAAGTACTAAGTATGGAGACCATGCAAAAACATTCTTCAACAGATATTTACAAGGAATATATGCTTCCATATCATTTTTGACAAAAACCTTCACTTCACAAGTATAAGAGATATAATACAAGTCAACATTCACATATAAAACCATAGCCAACCATACACATACTCAACATATCCATATCCAACCCATGTTTAACTTTAGAAGAACGCATGCCATTTTATTACCATAGGACCTCTACCTAATATAACTTTAAGACACGCTTGAGTGAGACAAGAAGTGACCGCCCATACAACCTCTTCAAGCACACTTAAGTGTTCCTCAAGATTACCTTAGATAAGGACATTTCCTTTACAACATAACATCAATAGACCAACATTCTTTAAGAAACCACTTAGGAGACCTTCAAGCACATAAGGGGACTTTCACATAATAGTCGTTAGACTTAGGGGAATCACTTTAGTATCTTCAAAGCCTACTCGTGCCATGTGTAGATAACATCCCATACTACTACCTACACATTGTAGAACATATCCAATAACTATAGTGCACATCCCACATGATGGGAATAGGCATAACCGACATAGACCATACTAGCTAGGCATGGAATCCGGAGTCTATCCTACTTCGTGGAGGTTGTTCTACTTGCCAAGGGTAGAACTAGTAAGAAACCCATGTAGGCACATGGTTTGGGGGATGTCCAAGGAAGTTCATTATGCTTAATCACTCAACTACGCCACCTTCCTAACCACATCCACTCGGTGCTAGCCTTGTTTCCCATAGAATATTCAATCACATATGTACTAGAAAGGGTTCATTTTCTAGTTCAACCAACTCATAGTACCTCTTCCCAAGAAAGGCCCTATTTCTTAGTCATAGCCAATCAAGGTTCATAAGGATAGCTCATTTAACTTTCTTGGATAAGGATTCTCATGCCGTTCCGACTCCATCCATCTTTAAGTCTATCAGTTCACTCAAGAAGGGAGCATCACCCTAAGTCCCATCCTTCAAGGTTATATATTTACTTAGGAAAGCTAGACTTATGAAAGGGCACCATTTCTTAGTTCTGCCGATTCAAGTCTGGGCCAAGAATTCCTCTTTTAGTATTTATAGAAAGGGCACTATTTCTTAGTTCTAGCCCACTTCACACATTCATGCATTCAAGACTTTAAGTAACAAGAAGAGAACTTTAGTCTACTAATCAAGTCACAACATTATCGTTTGAGGACACTTCATAATCCAACATCATCACATATATACATCATGAGAAATCATACTTTAAATCACAATGCTATCCACTTTACATAGGATCACCTCAAGATCACATAAACTCATTCACATCATATCTTCACATATAGCTTCATATAAAACTTTACATATAGCTTCATATAGAACTTTACATATAGCTTCATATAGAACTTTACATATAGCTTCATATAGAACTTTACATATAGCTTCATTTACATATGAACACAATAATACAACAATACTCATATAATGCCCTTCATGGCTACAATCATAATTCAAAAGCAACAAGCAACACTTTCACCAAAGGTGGATCCAACCTAAGAAGCAATTATAGCAATATTAAGAGATCAAACCATCTTACCACATTTCCAAGGCCATAAGGCACAATACTCAATTCCATGCCACTTATACAATATTCATCAAGTTAGGTCAACTTACCCTCTTTCCATGGCTATCTTCATCAACATCATATTCCAACAATTAACAATACAATAACAATGATAACAACAACATTCAACTATACAAGCTAAGCTAAACAATAAGTAACGATCCTAAAAACAAACTAGAGTAACTAGAGCCTAACGTGTGTTCGATTGTAATCGTCTTGATTGTTCGTGGTATTTCGTGTGGTCAAGATGCATGGTTAAGGTATTTTTAAAAAAATATATTAAAACATTTAAAATGGTATTTTAAAATTCATTCTTCATATTTCTCAAAAACAAAACCCTTCTCTCTTAAAGTTCTCTCTAAAACTCCATCAAAGGTCAAGGTCCAAAATCAAGCTAGGGTTGAAGGTTTCAAGCGTTTTCTTCTCAAAATTCGTGGGATTCATGAAGGTTAAGGTATGGGGATCCTTTATCCTTGATTATTCTTCCTTTCAAGGAGCTCAATCCAAATGATTTCAAAGTTCTTCCAAAAACACAAAAACCCAAATTTCAATTCTAAGAATGGGTTCTTGCTTTAAATGATTTTTAATGATGATTTATGTTATTATTGATGTTTTTTGATGGTTTTTAAGAAGGAAACTTCCATGAATCGATGTCTTTTCAAGTTTCCTAAAATTCACCATAAAGTGGGTATATTGATTTTGATTCGATGATAATAGAATTATGTTTAGATTATTGTGGGCTGTTGATTTATGCCATTAACTATATCTAATTGTGTGGAATTGTTAGTGAATTGAGTAATTGGGTTCATAGCCTTGAATGGGCATTTTGTGAATTAATCTTCATGATGATTATTGAATTATGTTTAGATTGAATTGTTTTATTGGTTTCTATTGTTATCTACACCTATCTGATGGTGAATTGTGGTAGAATTTAGTAAAGGTGATTATGGCTTTGGAGAATGGTAAGTTGACCTAACTTCATTGTTAATGTAAAATTGATTTATGATTGTGATAGATTGTTGTGTGATCCACTTATAGTAGAGGTGTTTACTTATTGAATGTATTATGATCATGGCCTTAAAGGCATTATATGAATAATTGAGTATTACCATGATATTGTGTTGTGAATGTGATGTGAAGGAGTTGAATGAGAATCTAATAAAGTAAAGGTAATTATGTTGTAAATGCAAGGGTGTTGTGATTGAAAGCATGTTCTCTCTTAACACTTATGAATGAAGATGATGGAATATGAAGTGCCTTATATTGTTGAATGTCATCTCTTGACTTGGTAGACTTAGGCTCTCTTCTTGATAAATGAAAAGCTATGTTGAATAAAAATCGATTGGCAATGGCATTCCGTTCACATGTAAGTGATGAAATCTATTTCTGAGTTGGGTAGTGTTTAGTAATTTATGCATATCTTGTTCTCTCGATCTTCGTTTACAATGAATAAATATGCTTTGGAAAGCTAACTCGTATACCTACAATTCTTATGTTTATGTAAAACTGTAATTTAACTGTTATGGATACGAAATATGGGATGCAACATATGGCAAGTTCTGCCCAGATTTTGGAAATTGAAATCCTGTATGATCAGCTGTTAGTGTTTTGAATATATCTTTTTGTACAAAATGTATTTTGTGGTGATTCTTGTTTGTTTGCAACCTTAAGAGATGTAGTTACATCTTTCATGAAGGTTATAAAGTCTAGTTTTGCCGTTTTCCTTTTCAAGTCTAACTTGCGACTTGAGGTACCAGGCTGGATAGATTCACTATTTTGAGAGCATAGTTGTATTTGTACATGCTAGGCTTACTTGTGATGATGATCCTATTTTACATCAACATTACTGAGCTAATAGAAATTAAATAAGTTATGTAATTGTATTTTTAAGGTTATATACACTCGTGAACAAGTTGAGGACCTTAAAATGTTGGTTGGTCTACAATCTGAACTTGCAAAGTTGTGTGGACTGTTTCTTTGTTAAAGAACTGAGATTTATGTATAAACTTTTATTTGCACTCTTTTAACTGCTGGAATATTTGAAAGTTGATCTTGGTACCTTGGTTATCTCTTGTCACTTTGCATTGTCATGTTGGTATCCTTTAAGACGTTAAAGACACTTGTGTAACTCGCCCACTTGTACGGATTGTTTGATCCCTTGGCACTCTTGTTGGGACCTTGTCCTTCTTGTGGCTGTGACTTTGTCACTATTGGCATGCCTCTTGATTTGGATCATTTGCCATCTTGACTCTGGATTTTTAGTCCGTCTTAAGAATGGAAGTTGTCCATTTTAAGTACGAACTAGGAAGCCATTTTTAATATGGTTCTTGGTTCTCTTGATTATTGGGCTTTGACCCTTCTTGATACAGGGCATCGACCCTTCTTGATACTTTCTTGTGCTTGGTGCGAAGACATGATGTACATATTGGGCGAGCCTTGTTATTGAATCTCTTGGAAATTTGTGCTATGAGCGTTCTTGACACTTGGATCTTTAGATGCAAAACTTGATACCCTTAGTGTGAACTCTAGTTACTTGATAGGTTCTACAACGTGTAGGTAGTAGTATGGGATACTATCTACACATGGCACGAGTAGGCTTTGAAGGTGCTAAAGTGAGTTCCCTAAGTCTATACGACTAAAGTGTGAAGTCCCCTAAATGCATGAATGTGTCCTAAATGACTTTAAAGAAGAGTGTTGACTTATTGTCTAAATGATTTGTTGAATGAATAGCTTATGTTAATGAAGTGAGTTACTTAGTATGTTACCTTGAAGCGTGATGGTTCTTGTCTTAGCCTTGAGGAACTGAAACGACCCCAAAAATGCCCGAAAATGTGCTTCGGAAACACCTATAAATTGTAATTTCCATATATCTCAAAATCCGTGCATCATTTCGGAAATTCGACTTCGTATTCTTATTCAGGGGGTCAAATTGAGTGGGAAATGAGTCTAACCCAAATTTTAGAGCAACCGTATCAAAATCCAAAATTTTCAAGTGAAGCCTTTTTCGAGGGTCTACTTTGAAGGGTCATATCTCCTAGCACACGAATTATTTGGGTGGCTAATAATATATCCATGGAAAGCCCTTTGAGTTAGCTACCTAACGCACTTCGTTTCACCTCATTCGGAGTTCGGACGAAGAAGTTATGCCTATTTTCGTAAAGTCGGTCCGGCAGAAAAGGCATTTCAATAAGCCGATTTCTTGTTCATTTACTGTTCACCCGCCTAAAAACTTTTCTAAGTGTTGGACCATTTCTTCCAAATGACATATATTATTTCCTATATACTATTAGTTCATCCCCATCCCTAAAATCATTCCCTCTCTCAAATATTTCTCTCCAACTCAAGAAGAAGAAGAAGTGGGAGCTAGGGCTTGGATTCAAAGCTTTCTTCATCAAATTTTGTGGGAGATCATAGCAAAGGTATGGGGATCCTTTATCCTTGATTATTCTTTCTTTCAAGGAGCCCAATCAAAAGGTTTTCAAGGTTTTCAAATACACAAAAATCCTATTTCGAATTCTAAGCATGGGTTCTTGCATTAAATAATTTCAAATGATGTTTCATGTGGTTATTAATGATTATTTATGGTTTTAAGAAAGAAATATTTGTGAACCCATGTCTTCTCAAATTCTTTAAATTTAGCCTAAAGTGAGTTTAATGATTTTGAGTAATTGATGTAGGATTATTGAGTGGTTGATGTGGGTTGTTCTTATATGATCTTAGCTATGTTGAGTTGCTAGAAATTGTTATTGAATGGTATAATGTGAGGTAGTAGCCTTGAATGGTCATAAATTGGGATTTAGACTTTATGTTGGTTATTGGATATTGTTTAGCTTAGCTTGTATAGTTGATTGTTGTTATTATCATTGTTATTGTATTGTTAAATTGTTGGAAGATGAGGATGATGAAGATAGCCATGGAAAGAGGGTAAGTTGATCAAACTTGATAAATATTGTATAATTGGCATGGAATTGAGTATTGTGGCTTATGGCCTTTGAAAAGGATGGTGAGATGGCTTGATCTCTTAGTATTAATAATATTGTTATTAATTGGCTTGATCCACCTTTGGTGGAGGTGGTTATTTGTTGTATTGTTGTGAATTGAGGCCATGAAGGGCATTAGGTGAATGTTATTATATTGTTGTATTATTATACACATATGAGGCTAGATGTAAAGTCCTATATGAAGCTATATGTGAAGGTATGATGTGAATGAGTTTATGTGATCTTGTGATGATCCTATTATGGTCTATTTTGCATATTATCATGAAATGGAATTATTATGTGATGTTTATGGTTTTCATGCTTCCATGATCAAATTATGAAGGTTGATATATATATGTATGTTGTTGGTGGGCTGATTTATATGTATTTCGAAATTGGTTGGACTTAGTACTCTTGAAGTACATGATTTCATTTACATGAACAATAGCCCATCATGTGTTTGATAAAATGCCCATTTATAGAATCCTTAGGAAATGGAAGGTCCAATGTACGTCCTATGATTCGAATAGCTATATAATTATTGAAATGATGATGAAATGGACACATGTATATGATTTTCTCTATATAAGTGTTGTGAGTTGACCAAGCCTAGTACGGGGGTAGTAGGCCCGTATAACCGTATCGAGGGGTTGGTACCTTGGTTGCCTAGTACGGGGTAGTAGGCCCGTATAACCGTATCGAGGGGTTGGTACCTTGGTTGCCTAGTACGGGGGTAGTAGGCCCGTATAACCATTTGGAGGGGTTGGTTCCTTGGTTCTTTAGTTGGGGGGGTAGTAGGCCCGTATAACCATATTGCGGGGTTGGTACCTTGGTTGCCTAGTACGGGGGGTAGTAGGCCCGTATAACCATATCGAGGGGTTTGTACCTTGGTCCCTAGCTCGGGGGGTGGTAGGGCCGGGTAACCACATTGAGGGGTTTGTACCTCATTCGCCTCTCCAAGGGGGTGGTAGGCCTTGGAAATACTATATTGATGGTCACTCACCACACATGTACTATGCCCCACTAAATATGATTTATTTTATGTAAGCATCATTATACATATCCTCTCATTAATATGCTATCTATCGGGTATGATTATGCACTTTGCCTATAAAGTCCTTATCTAAGGTAATCTTGGGGAACACTTAAGTGTGCTTGAAGAGGATTGTGTGGGCGGTCACTTCTTGTCTCACTCAAGTGTGTCTTAAGGTTATATTAGGTAGAGGTCCTATGGTAATGAAATGACATGTGTCCTTCTAAAGTTAAGCATGAGTTGTATATGGATTTATATTAAGTATATGTATGGTTGGCTATGGTCTAATATGTTAATGTTGACTTGTATTATGTCTCTTATACTTGCAAAGGAAAGGTTTTATCAAAGGACATGAAAGCATACCTTTCTTGTAAATGTCCGTTGTGCATATTTTCTTGCATGGTCTCCATACTTAGTACTTAATTGTGCTAACCCCTTTCTTTGCTTTTTGACTAAAGTGTAGGGATTTGGAGATGCTTGATATGTCATGACTACTTGATAGGTTTTAAGAGTTGAAGATGAAGACTTGGTGAGTCCTCATAGATTCGAGGGCAATAACCAACATGTTCTTTTTATGTCTCTCTAGTATTTGCTTAAGTTTTGAGTGGGCTTAGTCCCAATGTTATATTCGGGTATTAGATGGTTTGAGACATATTGTATAAAGTCTAGAAAGTCTTCCGCTTGCTATTTATTGAAAGTATCTTCGTGAGTGAAGAAAGTTTTTAATTCCTTATGGTTTTGGTGTCTATGCAATGAATGAATGCTAAGAGGCTTGTATTAGACCTCTTCGAGGTCGAGTACGCCGGTTACGACTAGGGGGTGCTCCGGGTCGTGACAAACTTGGTATCGAGCATAAGTTTCCGGGATGGTCTTAGGTTGTCTCAAAACCACATCTAGTAGAGTCTTGTTCATAATGTGAAGCGCGCCACATTATGAATAGGAGGCTATTGGGTGCTAAGAAAGTTTCACTTCTTCATTCTTTTAGTCGTGCCATGGAGTTTCTCTCTATATTATATTTAGTTTTTTTTTTTCATATGTGATGGTCATTTGGGTGTAACCTTTGAGGAACTTTTAATGTTGCAAGGATTGAGGGAGAGAATGTTAGTTGTGATGCCAACTATGACTTGGTGACTTAGTAGGTGTGAGGTGAAAGATTGTGGTGATGACTTTAGTATGAATGGGATTCCTTTGGTTATGCGTGTTGTTGGTAGTATCCGGCTTAGTCATGAGGAAGTTTTGTGATGTGTTGAAGGAATTTGTGAAATGTGTGGTGATTTAGAAATGCTAGGTGTAATGAGTATAAAAGCCTAGTGTTGTTTTGATCCGACCTTAGGATGGAAGGAGGTGAATTTGAAAGAACTAGTAAGAGTTTCTCCTAAGTGGGGGAAATATGTGGTTAGATGATAAGGTCTTCAAGTGTGGTTGATGTTTATGAGTTAGGCTTGAAGGATGTTTTCATTACAAGAGGTTTAGTGAATTAAAGAGTTGGGTAAGAATGGTTTTGGTAAGATTGATGGTATTTTCATTGAGATTTTTATGAGATGTTAAGGTTGACCTTAGTTGGGTTTACCCTTAAGTGGGGGATGGTACGATGAGTAGTGAAGTTGTAGAGAAGTGTTGATATCCTTACCTACTTCTATATGTGCTTACTCAAGCCTAAAACAAAGAGTTCCTAGAAGCTTGGTTCATTGTGGTTTTACAATTATGTTGAGGTTTTTGAAATGAGGTGTAAGTGCATTGTTGCATCCCTATGTGGGCTGAATTTGCCATGTTTGTGTCTCTCATGTATGTTTCTTTAACATTCGGGGACGAATGTTCCCAAGGGGGAGATATTGAAACGACCCCAAAAATGCCCGAAAATGTGCTTCGGAAACACCTATAAATTGTAATTTCCATATATCTCAAAATCCGTGCATCATTTCGGAAATTCGACTTCGTATTCTTATTCAGGGGTCAAATTGAGTGGGAAATGAGTCTAACCCAAATTTTAGAGCAACCGTATCAAAATCCAAAATTTTCAAGTGAAGCCTTTTTCGAGGGTCTACTTTGAAGGGTCATATCTCCTAGCACACGAATTATTTGGGTGGCTAATAATATATCCATGGAAAGCCCTTTGAGTTAGCTACCTAACGCACTTCGTTTCACCTCATTCGGAGTTCGGACGAAGAAGTTATGCCTATTTTCGTAAAGTCGGTCCGGCAGAAAAAGGCATTTCCAGTAAGCCGATTTCTTGTTCATTTCTTGTTCACCCGCCTAAAAACTTTTCTAAGTGTTGGACCATTTCTTCCAAATGACATATATTATTTCCTATATACTATTAGTTCATCCCCATCCCTAAAATCATTCCCTCTCTCAAATATTTCTCTCCAACTCAAGAAGAAGAAGAAGTGGGAGCTAGGGCTTGGATTCAAAGCTTTCTTCATCAAATTTTGTGGGAGATCATAGCAAAGGTATGGGGATCCTTTATCCTTGATTATTCTTTCTTTCAAGGAGCCCAATCAAAAAGGTTTTCAAGGTTTTCAAATACACAAAAATCCTATTTCGAATTCTAAGCATGGGTTCTTGCATTAAATAATTTCAAATGATGTTTCATGTGGTTATTAATGATTATTTATGGTTTTAAGAAAGAAATATTTGTGAACCCATGTCTTCTCAAATTCTTTAAATTTAGCCTAAAGTGAGTTTAATGATTTTGAGTAATTGATGTAGGATTATTGAGTGGTTGATGTGGGTTGTTCTTATATGATCTTAGCTATGTTGAGTTGCTAGAAATTGTTATTGAATGGTATAATGTGAGGTAGTAGCCTTGAATGGTCATAAATTGGGATTTAGACTTTATGTTGGTTATTGGATATTGTTTAGCTTAGCTTGTATAGTTGATTGTTGTTATTATCATTGTTATTGTATTGTTAAATTGTTGGAAGATGAGGATGATGAAGATAGCCATGGAAAGAGGGTAAGTTGATCAAACTTGATAAATATTGTATAATTGGCATGGAATTGAGTATTGTGGCTTATGGCCTTTGAAAAGGATGGTGAGATGGCTTGATCTCTTAGTATTAATAATATTGTTATTAATTGGCTTGATCCACCTTTGGTGGAGGTGGTTATTTGTTGTATTGTTGTGAATTGAGGCCATGAAGGGCATTAGGTGAATGTTATTATATTGTTGTATTATTATACACATATGAGGCTAGATGTAAAGTCCTATATGAAGCTATATGTGAAGGTATGATGTGAATGAGTTTATGTGATCTTGTGATGATCCTATTATGGTCTATTTTGCATATTATCATGAAATGGAATTATTATGTGATGTTTATGGTTTTCATGCTTCCATGATCAAATTATGAAGGTTGATATATATATGTATGTTGTTGGTGGGCTGATTTATATGTATTTCGAAATTGGTTGGACTTAGTACTCTTGAAGTACATGATTTCATTTACATGAACAATAGCCCATCATGTGTTTGATAAAATGCCCATTTATAGAATCCTTAGGAAATGGAAGGTCCAATGTACGTCCTATGATTCGAATAGCTATATAATTATTGAAATGATGATGAAATGGACACATGTATATGATTTTCTCTATATAAGTGTTGTGAGTTGACCAAGCCTAGTACGGGGGGTAGTAGGCCCGTATAACCGTATCGAGGGGTTGGTACCTTGGTTGCCTAGTACGGGGGGTAGTAGGCCCGTATAACCGTATCGAGGGGTTGGTACCTTGGTTGCCTAGTACGGGGGTAGTAGGCCCGTATAACCATATCGAGGGGTTGGTACCTTGGTTGCCTAGTACGGGGTAGTAGGCCCGTATAACCATATCGAGGGGTTGGTACCTTGGTTGCCTAGTACGGGGGTAGTAGGCCCGTATAACCATATCGAGGGGTTTGTACCTTGGTCCCTAGCTCGGGGGGTGGTAGGCCCGGGTAACCACATTGAGGGGTTTGTACCTCATTCGCCTCTCCAAGGGGGTGGTAGGCCTTGGAAATACTATATTGATGGTCACTCACCACACATGTACTATGCCCCACTAAATATGATTTATTTTATGTAAGCATCATTATACATATCCTCTCATTAATATGCTATCTATCGGGTATGATTATGCACTTTGCCTATAAAGTCCTTATCTAAGGTAATCTTGGGAACACTTAAGTGTGCTTGAAGAGGATTGTGTGGGCGGTCACTTCTTGTCTCACTCAAGTGTGTCTTAAGGTTATATTAGGTAGAGGTCCTATGGTAATGAAATGACATGTGTCCTTCTAAAGTTAAGCATGAGTTGTATATGGATTTATATTAAGTATATGTATGGTTGGCTATGGTCTAATATGTTAATGTTGACTTGTATTATGTCTCTTATACTTGCAAAGGAAAGGTTTTATCAAAGGACATGAAAGCATACCTTTCTTGTAAATGTCCGTTGTGCATATTTTCTTGCATGGTCTCCATACTTAGTACTTAATTGTGCTAACCCCTTTCTTTGCTTTTTGACTAAAGTGTAGGGATTTGGAGATGGTGATATGTCATGACTACTTGATAGGTTTTTAAGAGTTGAAGATGAAGACTTGGTGAGTCCTCATAGATTCGAGGGCAATAACCAACATGTTCTTTTTATGTCTCTCTAGTATTTGCTTAAGTTTTGAGTGGGCTTAGTCCCAATGTTATATTCAGGTATTAGATGGTTTTGAGACATATTGTATAAAGTCTAGAAAGTCTTCCGCTTGCTATTTATTGAAAGTATCTTCGTGAGTGAAGAAAGTTTTTAATTCCTTATGGTTTTGGTGTCTATGCAATGAATGAATGCTAAGAGGCTTGTATTAGACCTCTTCGAGGTCGAGTACGCCGGTTACGACTAGGGGGTGCTCCCGGGTCGTGACAGGAACACTTAGGTGTATATGAAGAGGTTGTATGGGCGGCCACTTCATGTCTCATTCAAGTGTGTCTTAGGGTAATTTTAGATAAGGGTCCTTGGATGATGAAATGAGTTATTTGATGAAAGTTTATTTGTGTGTGAAGAAAGTTTTTTTATTCCTTGTGGGTTTTAGTGTCTATGCGATGAATGAATGCTAAGAGGCTTGTATTAGACCTCCAAGAGGTCGAGTACGCCGGTTACGACTAGGGGGTGCTCTCTGGTCGTGACACAATATCTAATAACCAACATAAAGGCTAAGTCCCAATTTATGACCATTCAAGGCTACTACCTCACATTAAACAATTCAATAACAATTTCCAACAATTCAACATAGCTAAGATCATATAAGAACAGCCCACATCAAACCACTCAAAAATCCTTCATCAATTACTCAAAATCAATAGACCAAATTTAGAGAATTTGAGAAGACATGGGTTCATGATGATTTCTTTCTTAAAACCATCAATAATCATTAATAACAACATAAAACAACATTTAAAAGGTTTTCATGCAAGAACCCATTCTAGAATTGAAATTAGGGTTTTTTTTTTGGAGAACTTTGAAAACACTTTGATTTGGCTCCTTAAATGGAAGAGGAATCAAGGATAAAGGATCCCCATACCTCAACCTTCATGAATCTCACGAAATTTGAGAAGAAAACACTTGAAACCTTCAACCCTAGCTTTAACTTGACCTAGCCTCCAATGGAGTTCTAGAGAGAACTTTTGGGGAGATAAGAGGTTTGATTTGGAAGAATGAATTCTAAAATACAATATACAAGTTTAAGTACCTTTAAAATACTTAAAAACACTTAAAACAATAACCCACATATTACCCAAACTACCCCTCACTTAGTTGGACCTTTTTAAATAAGTCTAACTTGAGTTTTATTTTTGCAGATATCGTCGAGAAACAAGTCCGCGACGCGGAGGTATTCCCACAAGTTTCTGAAAATTAAATTTCAAGACAGAAGAGTCTGTGATATGTCTGCGATGCAGACCAAACATTTGGCCCTTAATGGAGCTAGTCCGCGATGCAGACATGCTCCCTCCAAGCACAACTTCAAGCTGCCTTGGCAGCTTGCTTGCCAAGGTTGGGGTCCTCCTCGAGGACACTTAAGGTGGCCCCCGGGGCATCGTATCCGAACGTCTTGACCCTTAAAACATTAATTAAGACACTAGGGTCACCTCCACTAAATTTAGACTCCAAACAGCACATAAAAACATGAACAACATACTAGAACACACCAACACGTAAAAGACTAGTTTCCGAACATCTTGGTCGTCCCGTGACGTTTGACTTCCAAACTCTTTAAACTGACTAAAAAGGCTATTCTTCATTATTTTAACAAGTTATTAATGCATAAACTGATGTAAGGCTCTACTTTATCCTACTTCATTTTGAGAGGTGTTACATCAGTATTGATCATAAGAAATACTCAAATTTGCACAAGAACAACCATAATTAAACACATTCAAGAGGTGGCAAATTTTTTTCAGAAGGGTCCAAAAACCATTTACATTTAAAACAAGGAGTCATAAGCTCAAACATCCACAACACAATACAAAAACAAAATTTAACCACCAAAGCCCAATAATATATACAAAAAAATAATCCTAAGAGGTAGGTATGGAAATACCTTACCCCACTACAAACAAAAGTAGTTGAGAAGACATGGGTTCATGAAGATCATCAAACCACATCTAACCACTCAAAAATCCTTCATCAATTACTCAAAATCAATAGACCAAATTTAGAGAATTTGAGAAGACATGGGTTCATGAAGATTTCTTTCTTAAAACCATAAATAATCATTAATAACAACATAAAACAACATTTAAAAGGTTTTCATGCAAGAACCCATGATAGAATTGAAATTAGGGTTTTTTTTGGAGAACTTTAAAAACACTTTGATTTAGCTCCTTGAATGGAGGAGGAATCAAGGATAAAGGATCCCCATACCTTAACCTTCATGAATCTCACGAAATTTGAGAAGAAAACACTTGAAACCTTCAACCCTAACTTTAACTTGACCTAGCCTCCAATGGAGTTCTAGAGAGAACTTTTGGGGAGAGAAGGGGTTTGATTTGGAAGAATGAATTCTAAAATACAATATACAAGTTTAAGTACCTTTAAAATACTTAAAAATACTTAAAACAATAACCCACATATTACCCAAACTACCCCTCACTCAGTTGGACCTTTTTAAATAAGTCTAACTTGAGTTTTATTTTTGCAGATATCATCAGGAAACAAGTTCGCGACGCGGAGGCGTTCCCACAAGCTTCTGAAAATTAAATTTCGAGATAGAAGAGTCCGCGACACGTCCGCGATGCAGACCAAACATTTGGCCTTTGGTGGAGTTAGTCCGCGACGCGGACATGCTCCCTCGAAGCACAACTTTAAGCTGCCTTGGCAGCTTGCTTGCCAAGGTTGGAGTCCTCCTCGGGGACCCTTAAGGTGACCCCCGGGGCATTGTATCTGAACGTTTTGACCCTAAAAATATTTATTAAGGCACTAGGGTCACCTCCACTAATTTTAGACTTCAAACAATACCTAAAAACATGAACAACATACTAGAACACACCAACACGTAAAAGACTAGTTTCCGAACGTCTTGGTCGTTCCTTGACGTTTGAATTCCAAACTCTTTAAACTGACTAAAAAGGCTATTCTTTATTATTTTAACAAGTTATTAATGCATAAAACCCATGTGAGGCTCTACTTTATCCTACTTCATTTTGAGGGGTGTTACATCAGTATTGATCATAACCGATACTCAAATTTGTACAAGAACAACCATAATTAAACACAATCAAGAGATGGCAAAAAAAATTCAAAAGGGTCCAAAAACCATTTACATTTAAAACAAGGAGCCATAAGCTCAAACATCCACAACACAATACAAAAACAAAATTTGACCACCAAAGCCCAATAATATATACAAAAAAATAGTCCCAAGAGGTAGGTATGGAAATACCTTACCCCACCACAAACAAAAGTAGTTGTCCTCAAATGCAATAAAAACCAAAAAGTCAATAAAACTGACAGAAAGGGAGCTAAAGAAAAGACTTGTCTACACAACCGCTCCATTTTTCAGGGTATCATTGCCCGGTGAAGCATCAGTAGCACTTGATCCACTAAGGCCTGCCATGGACGTCTCTGTCAATGATGTCTGAATCACCGACTGTACAATAGTCTCCTCAAGGTTAGGCAGGTCTCCATAGAGGGTCTCTTTTGGCACCTCTATCTGCTCCTCGTCGGTCTTTACCTCCGACTCATCAACTGCCACATCATCCATCGGCACGTCTCTGGTGGTGATTGGAGATCTCAGAAAAAGCTGAGGCATCACATTATCAGTTGCCTCTAATAGTGAAGAAAAGTCTATTGACTTCAAGTAGTCCACATCCTTCCTCAAATCTGCAACCTTGGGTTTCAAATTCGTCACCTCAGAAAAAACCCTGCCGACACTCACAAGTTGTGACTCTCATTGTGAGATCATCAATAGAAGTACGGAGGGGTGTCAATGCAGCAAGGATGGATCTCTCAATCATCCAAGGTACCTCAGCCTCCAATCGAGTAGCCCTCATATATGCAGAATGGGCTAAGTGCCCCATCTTCAGGATCATGGCCTAAGTAATTCTAGAGGGCTGGGAAGCAGTAGAAGCACTAGGAGTTTGGGAGAAAGTGGAAGTACCTAAAGGCTCAAGGGATGGAGTAGGCAAAGATGCCTCTATAAGTATAGAACCAACATCCACCTCTGGGGATACATCCACCGAAGCTGCTCTCCTCATGCCTGCCTCCTCCCGGGTGTACTCGACCTCTATACACCAAATGTTTGTGGAGGATGTGAGAGTGACCTCAATATCCCTCTTCTTACCACGAGAAACTCCAGCACGCCGGCACAACTCTATAATAAAGACCAGGAAGGAAAGGGATGTATGGTGTTGTTTGGCCCTCATAGCCATCTCCTGCTCAATAATCAATCCCAAGTTGAGCCACTTCTTTGGTATGATTGACCCTAGATAGGCTGCCTTTGCATGACGCAGGATGGACTCATTATGTGAAGGTATGATAGAGCTGCTAATGAATCCAAACCAGTACCGTGTAGCTACACTCAAGTCCTTCTTCTCTATCTGGACTACCACATCAATCCACCTCGGGGTGGTATTAGAAATAAGGGGGGTAAGCCATCCCTTTAGGTCATCCAAGGACTTAGCTGTCGGCAGGCCCTCATATTATTGCTCGAACCTGTACCTCTTTCAAAGACATCATTTATATTATCACTGCTACACCCAACTTCTTTTTCTTGGACCATGAAAGACTTCATCGGTCTGAAGGAACTGGCCTTTTTCTTTCCTGAGGAACTAGATCACCATAAGCAGAATATAACTTATAGACCCAGGTGGGGATTTATGGGCCTCGGGGCCTGGTGAAGATATCGAATCTATGCCACCAGAGTGTGTCCAATAATAGAGGGTACTTGCCCTCTAAGCCCTCTGTGAATAGCAACTTCTCTTACAGAATCGTCCTCAGTCCCTCGAATTTTAATCTGTTAAGTAGTTGGGGAAGAGGACCATGTACTGGTGGCACTAGAGCCACAGTAGCTGCCAGAGTTGGCACTGTATCAGCTATAGGAGGGTTTCCTCTGGAACTCTTGATGAATCTGGGTGAGACCTAGCATAAATTTCTACTCACCAAAACTGTAGAGGCTGGTCATTATCTGGCTTGAAGAATATAGCCTGGGAGTCAAAGGATTCTCCCTTACTGCCGGAGTGGTGCTCTGGAACCTCGGATACAGGCTTCTTGCCCTTGCCTTTTTCTCCCTTTGGATGTTTCTTCATTCCCTTTTTAGAAGGGGTAGCTGCCCCCTCATTAATGACTATTCCTTGTACTCTTTTGCGAGGCAGCATGTCTAAGTTGGTTCTAGCCATATCTGCAAAAACATCATAGAAAGTTAGAAATATCACAGAAATCATGTTGCACACAAACTCGCTGAACCATTTGGTGAGTCACTAAATCACTTTGGCGAGCCAGATCGGGCCTGTCGAAAGGATTGGCTTCAAAAAATTCTAGAAAAATGGGCAATCGGTGATGGGAAGGCCCTTTTGGTGAATCGTCGACACCATTCACTGAGCACAGACAAGCCTGCCAAAATTTACAGTGTATTTTAGGGCTTGGGGATGCAGAATGGGCGATCAACGAAGACATTCGATAAGTCGCCAAGTGCACTTGGGGAACTCAAACTTATCGCTGAAAATTATAGCACCCAAACATAACAATTGCATGAAATTAAAGGCGATCAAGGGGGATTCGACGAACCGTCAAGTGGATAGTGAGCTCGACCCAGCTCACCAAATAGCCCAACGTGCCTACTTTCAACCCCAACATCCAAAATCAAACCGATAGCCCCCGAAAACAAAATCAAAGCATACACTTATTCAGTTAGTCTCAGACCCATAAGACCCATGCCACCAGGGAACTCAGACTTCTCTTGATTTGGCCAAAATTGTCCATTTGATGTCTTTAGCCATTAAGAATGATGTCAACCGCTCCATCATTGGGCAAAACACGTTATTTAGCATAAATTTTGGTTACTTGGACTTCACCTAACTAGACCTAACAATAATTAAACATAACCCAATAATTTATGATTAATTTTAAGGCACAAATTTCGAGAAATCAACAACTAAGGCAATTTAGGTATGATATCGAATTTGAAACCGGCAAACAAGCACACATATACAAATCAGAAAGGCCTTGCACACATCATTAAGAAAAAAATGATTGCAAATGAGTTTGACTGCTAATTACGAGTTTTGGGGTTTGGAAAAACAACCTTAAATATCGGATATACGATTTGAAATGCTAGGAGGCAAAGATTTCCAACTCCAAACACAAGATCGACGACTAGGAAGCGGTAATAACAAAACATACGAGAAATATAGTGCGAATGTGGTCTTGTGAAGTTAAAAAGTGAGGGAATGTGAAAGAGTTTGAACTTTTAAACTTTTGGCGTTTTAAAAACCATCTTGTTCATGCCCTTTCGGCGACTAATTTTCTTCGTCAAACCACTCGGCGACATGCCGAGTGGGTACTTACCTCACTAAATTTTACAAGACCTCCAGTTAATGTGGGGTTCCAAACGGCAGACAAAGTTGAGATCGCCGACCCGTTCGACGATTCGCCGATTAGTCCATGGGCCTACCGAGTTTTACAGACTCTAATTTCATAATTTCTTGAGTCTAATGGCGGTCCAAGTCGGGCTCGCCGACCTCTTTGAGGAGTCATCGACTAGACATTTGCTCGCTAACCACCACTTTTCCAACACATTCTACATTTTCACCTACATAATCAATACACGATTATTCCAAAAACAAAAATAAAGCAATAGAAACTTGGGTTGGCTCCCAAGCAACACCTTAGTTAATGTCGTGGTATGACGCAAGTCCTCACTAAAACTTCATTCTTGGGGTTTGCTATAGTATCACTAGGCAACCTCCCTTGTTGTCTCGGGTTTAAATGAGAAGAAATTTGACTCATTTGGGTTATCAACTGCTTGATAGAGACGGAATGAGAAGTCACCATCTGGTTAAGGCTCGATACATCTTTCTTCAAAATTTTATTAGACCCCTCAACCTTGTTAAGAATACGAGAGAGCATATCCTCAGACCGGCCACCCTCAGAATCTTTGGGCTTTTGACCCTCGTAAGGAGGAACATACCTCTCCTTCTCTCCTTCTTTCCTTCTCTCCTTCTCTTTCCTTCCAAGTGGGGTTCTGATACTTCCACTCTCTATCTTGGTTACCACCCTTCCTTGGGTAGTTAGCACGATAACCTCCTCCTTGGTTAGCTAGGAAGTTCACTTCCTTATTGTACAATGCTTCAAATATGGCCTCATCGGGGTTTACACACCCCACACCCACAGCATTGACACTTCTAGCACCAGCATCCATGATATTTTTTTCCAAAATGTCTAGTTGGATCATCATCTTTTCCATGTTTTGGTCCCTCTCTTGGTCTTTCTCAAGCTGCTCCTTGGTCAATTTAAAAGTAAAAGGGGAGACCTGATCTTCACGGGTGTACCATGCCTGGTTAATTTTGGTCATACCATCCAAAAGCTAGGCTGCTATAATTTAACGTTGTTGCATCAAACCTCCCAGAGAAAGTTGGTCAGCTACGCTCTTGTTCACCGAATTAAGGCTTCGGTAAAAATATTGCAGCAAAACATTATTGGACAAACCATGAGTTTGGCATTACAACACCCACTTCTTAAATCTTAGCCAAGTCTCATGAATTGGCTCACCCTCCAAATGCTTGAAGCTTTGTATGTTGTCCTTAAGTGTCATCATCTTCGAAAGAGGGAAAATCGCACTAGAAATACGATGACACTGTCATGACCCTAGAGCACCCCCTAGTCATAACATGGCATAGTTGACCCCAAAGGGGTTGCATACAAGCCCTTAGCACATTCTTAACATAAGATAAATAGAAAATACGGAAGAATTTAAAACTTTTACAATCGAAGTCATTTTCTCATTAAAGCAAGCGGAAGACTTTCTAGACTTTGTCTCAAACCATCTATTACAACTTTATAGAATAAAATCTTGGGACACAGCCCATACTATAGTTTCGACATGAATAAAAAGACATAAAGGTAAGTGGGTTTCGTCCTCGAAGCTATGAGGACTCACCAAGATCTTCAACTTTTCTAAGCCCTTGGAACCTAGCCTTCAAACGAACTCAATCTCCAAGACCCTACATTTGTTTATAATGTAGGCAATATGCGTTAGTACAAAAGGTACTAAGTATGAAAGCTAGAACACATCATAAGAGCATCTCAAATGGTTAGTCAACATAAGACATAAGCATAAGAGATAATAACAAGTCATAACATAATCATTATAGTCATTACATGGTCTCCAACATAAGCATCATAAACATACAAGTCAACATAAGGTATAATAATGGCCATAGGAGATAAGACATAATAAGAAAAATAGACTCTTGGTCATCTTTACCCTCATAGTCTAAGTGTATAGTCAACTCTTAAGTCTTTCTACCACAAGGGTACCACACTTCTAGGTAACCTCAAGACACACTTGTGCAATGCATAAAGGGCATCCCATAATACCTTTCACACTAAGAATTACCTTGAAGTCATCCTGGTTATATACACCCTCCTTTGGTATCAATATTGACTCACTTCAAGTAGACAAGGGTACTATCATCTCTAGTCAACCACATCTTAGAAGACATCTATAGCAACTATCTATCAAGCATATCTCATGTAAGACAACACTTATAAGGTAACCTTTAGTCATACTTGTGCAAGGCATGAGTAGCATCCCATAATACTACTCATACTAAGTACTCCTTTAGGTCATCAAACTCATGTTCCTTAATTAGAGAATAGCCCTTCTTGTCCAAGTATAGGAACTCTAAGATGACACTTTACTAAGTCTATCTAGTTCCTTCTAGTTTTGAACTCTAAGAGATACTATCCTAGGTACATCTAGTTCATCATATTGGAACCCTAGGAAATGCTATTCAAAGCATAATCTAAGTTCACTAGACTTGAACCCTTGGAGATGCTACTTAAAGCATGATCTTAGTTCATTATAAGGTTGAACCCTATGAGATACTTCTTTTAGCATATCTAAGTTCATTTATCATTATGGACTCTATGAGGCCTTACTTAGGCATATCTAAGTCTTATACTATTAACATTATGAGGTACTTTACTAACTTGTCTTAGTCCCTCATTACTTAGAACCCTAGAATATGCTACATTAAGTACATCTTGGTTCATTAAGTGTAACCCTAGGAGATACCACCTTAGTTACATCTTGGCTCATTAAGTTGGGTCTCTAGGAGAGGCTCCTTCAAGCATAATCTTAGACCATTACTTGCATTGGACTCTAGGAGATGCTACATTATGCATAGTCTTAGTCCATGAGGTTTGAACTCTAGGAAATGCTACATTTAGCACAATCTTAGTTCATTAATAATCTTTCTTCATTGGGATATAGCCATAACCGACATGAGAACATATGATCTCTTATGGTGTTACCCACACCATCAAGGGTTGGTCCACTTGCCAAGGTGGAACCGGTTTGTTAGCTTAGTCGGATCCACTAGCTATCTCCCTACGGGGCATATAGTTAAGGGATACAGAGATTGCTACTAGAAACCCAAACTCCACTAGGTGAGGTTTCCATCTCATGAGACACACTTGGGGAAATCAATAATCTTCTAGGTGAGAGATCCCTTGTGGGAAGCCCAAACTAACTATGTGGGAACCTCCAAGAAAGCCCAAACTCATCTAGGTGGGAACCTCCATTCTCATTTCAATATCCTCTCGGTGCTAGGCATAAAATCCCACAAGATAATCATTGAGTTCTACTTTGACTCAAGTTAATGGAAAGGTGTTCTTGACCACCAACCCATGCTAATACCTCTTTTAGACCATGTGTGAGAAACTATCACCATCCATGACCTAGGTATAAAGGCTTTCTAACCTTAGGTTCAATTAGTTAGGAGAAGTCCTTCAACCCTAGAACCATTACTATGTGAGAAGTTCTTCATGTTAATTTCATTTTCACATTTAGCCTTATGTCTAGAATTCTTCATTAGACAAGGATAACATCATTACCTAAGTGATTCTATTACTTCCTACCATCTAGGATTCATTACTTCAAGCATTACATTCAAGCTTTACTTCTTATCATCACCATTCATATCTAGTTTTAAGGTATTCTTAATCACATTCATCATTACTAAGTGATTCTAACCATAATTGATCATAAAGGTTCAATTATCACTTTACAAGCCAAAACCAATCATACATCTGTAACGACCCTCAAAATAAAGTAGGATAAAGTAGAGCCTCACATGGGTTTTATGCATTAATAACTTGTTAAAATAATGAAGAATATCCTTTTAAGTCAGTTTTAAAGAGTTTGGAATTCAAACGTCAAGGGACGACCAAGACGTTCGGAAACTAGTCTTTTACGTGTTGGTGTGTTCTAGTATGTTGTTCATGCTTTTATGTGTTGTTTGGAGTCTAAAATCAGTGGAGGTGACCCTAGTATCTTAATAAATGTTTTTAGGGTCAAAACTTTAGGATACGACGCCCCGTGGACCAGCCTAAGGGTCCCCGAGGAGGCCCCCAACCTTGGCCAAGGCAGCTTGAAGTTGTGCTTGAAGGGAGCATGTACGCGTCACGGACTAGCTCCACCAAGGGCCAAATGTTTGGTCCACATCACAGACATGTCATGGACTCTACTATCTCAAATTTAATTTCCGGAAAACCTGTGGGAACACCTCCGTGTCGCGAACTTGTTTCCTGACGAAATTTGCGAAAATAAAACTCAAGTTTGACATGCTTAAAAGGTCCAACTAAGTGAGAGATAGTTTGGGTACTTTGGGGAATTATTATAAACGGTTATTCTACCTATTTTAGGATATTTTAAGTAGGTTAAAACCCCAAAACCTAAAATTAGACCCCATTCTTCAAATTGACCCTTCCCTCTCAAAATAGATTTTCTCAAAAACTCCATGGAAGACCTTGATGAAACTCAAGTTAGAAGATGGGTTTTCAACTGATTTCTTCTTCAATTTCATGGGTATTCAATAATTAAGGTATGGTGACTCTTGATTCTTGAATAACATTTCATTCAAGGAGTTCTATCAAAGATTTTCAAAAGTGATTCAAAGACCAAAATTCCCAATTTTCAATCTAAACATGGATTCCTTGTCAAATGATTTTCTAAACCATTCTATTCATGAATTGATGTGGAATTAAGGTTTTTAAGATAATTTTCGAAGGAATTCATGAAGAACCCATGATCCCCAAATTCTTGAAAATTAGCCTATGATGTGGGTCTTTGTGAATATGATCTCTATTGGTGAAATTATGTTTAGATTAGATTGTATTGATGTTTCCTATGATTATCTATACTTATTCATGTTGAATTGTTGGTATATTGATGAGTTGAGAATTATGGCCTTATGTGCAAAGTTATGGGTTCATCCCTTTGTTTATAGAATTGTACTTAGATTGTGTTTATGTTATTGAATTATATTGTTGATTCCTATTACTATCTATGTCAATTGATTATGAATTTTTCAGGATTGATCCATGGTGATCATGGCTTGGAGAATTGGTAAGTTGACCTAACTTTTATTCTATAGTATGAGAATTAATGTTGTGCGGTTTGATCTACCTATGGTGGAGGTGTTCACTTCTTGTCTATCTATGCATGTTGAGATCATGGCCTTGAAGGAAATAGATGTGAAATGAATTGATGATTATGATGCATATGTTTATGAAGTTATGCTATAAAGGTTATGTATGAAATCCTCAATGCTAGCATGATATTTAAAGTGTGTTGATGATGAGGAGTATAATGTGAATGATAATGTTAGGGATAAGGTGTGGTATACATGATTGATTATGTTAGGTACTATTGTGGAATGACCCCTACCTATATGACCCTATATGAATGTTTGATCATATACATGTTAGGAGTACCTATTCAATGTTGAATGTGTCCTTGTCTCCTCTTATGAAGTGTGGGTGTGTGGTCTAGAACCCTTAAGGGCTTTATATGTGAATTGCTCATGAATTGCGGACATTGTGAATGTGTTGTGATCCCTTTAAGGGAAGAACACTCAATATCAATGTTATTGCTAATATGTCACTATGAGGACCAATATGCAAACACACACACACTCTACATGTATAGCTATGAATATGATGTGTTATGGTGTCTATTGAAAGGTTAACTCTTATATGCACCCTTACATCTTATTATTCATGCAAAGTGTATGATTAGCAAGTTATGAATATGTGTTGTATGAAGGTGTTTATGTGAAAGGCTTTCTCACATATGTACACATACACACATGAATGAATGAATGAATGAATGAATGAATGAATAAGGTTTATGATAATCTAGTGAAAGTGAGTCTGTTGAAAGGTTTCCTCAATTGTACTCTAAACTAGACTATGTTATGAATATGGTATGATTATGTGAAAGGTCATTCTCACATAATGTAGGTTCTATGATAAAAGGTCATTTTCATCTTAGAAACCTTTGAGCTATATGATATGAGGGATTAAGTACCTAAAGCCTACTTTATTAACTAATGTTAAATAAAGGCTGAAAGATGTTTAAAAGGGGAGTTGGAGCATAGCACTGAGTGAACATGAAAAATGAGAGTGGGGACTTCACGTTTAGAAAGTTTGGCTTCCCACAAGAGAACCTTCACGTTTAGTAAGTCCGGGTTCCCAACATAGATGTTGTCTCATGAGATGGAAACCTCCAAGCTTAGTAAGTCAAGGTTTTCTAGTAGCAATCTCCTTGTCCCATAACTACGTGCTCCTGTAGGTATTAGCCTAGTGGATCCACTAGATACCTATTATGTTTGTAGGTCCTACTTTGGCAAGTAGTACCCTTTCTTTTCGGTGTGGGAGTAGAACACCGGATTCCATGTAGCTCACATTGTCTATGTCGATTATGGCAATGTCTCCCGGAAGTTAAGAAATAAACTAAGATAAAAATATGAACTCTAGTAATGATTTCTTGAAGAGTTACTTAGTGTTGGTAGGACTATGGACCCTACTTATGCATTGCACAAGTGTACTCTAAGGGAGGTTATGATTAGGCTCTTTATTTAATGAAGACTATGGTCTATGTATGTTAATATGAAAAAATGTTAAGGTTGACTTTACTTATGTCAAGACATGAAGTACGATTATGCATTACACTTATGACTTCTTAATGATTTTGCTTAGTATATGTGGTGGTATGGAACTCCATGTGTACATTGCACAGGTGAGCTTGTGAAGGGGTTGTGAGGATGGTTTACCTTTGATATGAACTAAATGGGTTATGACTAATGATGTAGTAAAGGAATGAGTCCGTATATGATGTTATGAAGTATGTTGGTCTTATGTCTAATGTTAAATGAAGATGTTATGACTTGTTGAATATGATGTGCCTAGTCTATGGTGGCTTCCTAGGAACACTTAGTGTGAGTAGTATTATGGGATGCTACTTGCACATTGCACTAGTGTGAATTGGGGGTTGTCTTTGTTGATGGTTCCTATGTGAAGACTATATGTTATGGTGTACTTATGACACTATGAATATGTGTGGTTGGATTGATGAAGGTTATATTTAAGTTCAACTTTGGTAACCTTAAGGCGATATATTGCACCAAGTATTCCCTAAGGGTTGCTTGAGGAAAGGAGTTAAGATAAAGAGGAAGGTAATGTATTGTATGCATTGAATGTGCCTAAAATGTTATAAGTGGCTCTATGTGCTATTATGAATGATTTTCCTGTGTATGATGATGTATGTGGTTTATATTGTTCTTAATGTACTAAATGTTCTTGAAGTTTCTCTAAACAGGCATGATGCATGGTTTCCAACTAAATGTCCTTTTAAAGAATATTTTGCATGGTTATCATACTTAGTGCATTCTTGTACTAACACCATTCTTCTTCATCTTTTACACCAAGTGTAGGTGATGGTGACTAAAGGGTCTTTCCTAGAAGTGATGAGCTTGGCTTACTATTCCCAAGTTCGGGTGTGTCCTTAAAGATTCAAGGACCTTTATGTTAAAGAGTTTCCTTAAGTTCTATGTAGTAGATAGTAGTTCTTTTGTATTGTAAGGGCTATGTCCCTCTTGTTTTGTAGTCATGTTTTAAGATGGCTACCTTGAGACGTAGTACTCCAATTTTTGTATTTAAGGTTTAATGAGATGACTTTTATGGCTTGTGTTAAATGATGAAAAAGTTTTAAATTTTCTGCTATTTTTCTATGATAAATGCTATGACGAATGCTAAGGGCTTGTATAAGACCTCTGAGAGGTCGAATACTCCGGTAACGGCTAGGGAGTGCTCTCGGGTCGTCACAAACTTGGTATCAAAGTATAAGGTTATGAAAATGGTCTTAGGGTTCAACGTTTCATAAGCCACGTCTAGTATAGTCTTGTTCATCGATGTGAGTCGCGACACATTTATGAGCGAGAGGCTATAGGACGATAGAAGTTTTACTTTCTTTCTTACTCTTATGTCGTACCGTAGAGCTTAACTCCATATGATCTCCCTCTCTTATTTTTCCCTTGTCCGGTGGTCTTCTAGATGTGATTACTTGGAAGTGATGATGTTGCAAGGATCGAGGGAAGAAAAGGTGAGTTTTAATGCTTATTATGATGTGGTTACTATATGAGTATATATATGAAGGTAGATTTGGAAATCGTATTGTGATGCCAATCATGGATATATGTGACCTATGAGGTTGTGAGCATTACATTGAAAATGTTGTATTGTGTGGTGTAGTTCTCGTATGATAAGAGTCGTGTGGTAAGAATGAAATCATTTTTAGCATGATGAGTTGCTTTATGGTGATGGGTAATGATAGTAGAAAGTCATGGTGAAGATTTGAGGAGTTTTGAAGGAATGTGGTAACTAGTGTGAGTTGAAAGTTGCATTTTCTTATGAGTGATGTTTCATGGTTGTCCTTGTGTGAATCGGAGTTCTTGGGTAGGCTTGCCCTAAGAGTGGAAAAAGGGGCTTTGTTCCATGAGTTGGGATAGTGTTTTGCTCTAAGGTTAATTTGGAGAGTTGTATGTACCCCTTAGTTCATAGGAAGGACAAGAGAATAGATGTTGACCAACTCTAAAAAGGATAGTTATCTTGTAAGGGTGATCTTAAGTATGGTCATTCAAAGAGGGTGGTTAGATGATACCTAGGCATGGTTGAGCGAAAAGTTACACTAAAGGTGATGATAAGGGTATGATGTGATAAAGAGTTGGTTAAGCTCACCCCAAGTGGGGGATAATGTGCCTAGATGGTAAGGTTTTGAGTGCCCTTAATATTTCTACATTGAACTTCCTTGAGTTCTCCAAGTTGAGAACTACTTTGGGTGATAGATATGAAATGGAGTGGTATAGATACTCATATTGTTTGGATTCTTGAAATCCTCACCTAAGGGAGTATAGTGAAGATTTAGTGGAGAATGGTTCCTACCTTAGAGATGAAAGAGGTAATGATTAAAGGAATTTGCATAACTTGATCCCAAGATGGGGACATTGTGCTTAATTAGTAAGTGATAGTTCTCTTGGTTACTTTAATGTGCTCTTAGATGGGTTTACCCTAAGTGGGGGATGATGAGTGAGTAGTAAGGTTGTTGATATCCTTATCTTTTCCTTCTATTCTTATTCAAGCTTGAGACCAAAGAGTTCCTAGTAGCTTGTTCATGTTTTGGAGTCTTGCATATGATTATAAGTTGCATGATCTCCGTATGTTATGCATGTTTTGAAGGATTATTACTACATAAAAAATGGAATTTTAGTAACAAAATTCATGTTTCTCATGTCAATATGCATGTTTATATGGTGAATGCACTCTTGACTTCATGAGGAAGAGAGTATGAGCATGCTTAGGTTAGAAGTTGGAATTTCTCCTTAAAAGAATTGACCTTTGTGTAATGCTTGCTTATGAGTTTTATGACGTCATGTGTGTATGTTGTGACTAGGAGAAGGTAGTCCCTCCTTGAACATAACTAAACATGGTAATGCCATATATGTTCTTGATAGTATGATGATTAAATGATAAGACTAGTAGATGATCTATAATCCTCATGTTAGGGTGCAACTAGTATGAATTGCTTAATTGCCTCATGAGTGGAAATGTTGATCATGTCTATGTGTGCACTTGAAAGACATTGCATAATGGACCCTATGATGATATAAAAAGGAGTAAATATCATGTCACGATTAGGAGAAGGTAGTTCCTCCTATGAACATGAGAAAGGCCTATGTGATTGATGCATTATGAGTCAGTGAATAAAGTTTCTACTTGCTTCTGTTACATGAGTTGATTTGAAGTGCATGCTTAAATGATTTCAGATGATAAAGTTGCATAACGTACTTTAATGAGATAGTTGCATGTTGTGTTTCTTTGGTATTTGAAATGAGAATGATGATTATGACATGATTTCCTTGTATGTGCATACTTTTGTGAAAATTCATGCTTCAGTTGTATTTTGAGTTTTCATGAACTTTATTTCTCATGGTTGAAATTGCACCCATAAATGATGTGTGATGTTGACTCCATGAGAGTTGTAATGAGCATGCTTGATGTTGTCTTATTAAAGAAATGTCTTGTTGATTGCTTAATATATATGTTGATGCTCATTGAATATGGAGAAGGTAGTTCCTCCTATACTTATGAGAAGTAAATAGTTTTAAGCATAGTGATGATTTGGAGAAGGAAATTCCTCCAATGAAATGGGAAACAATAAAGTTGATGCATAAGGAGTTAGTAGATGTCTTGCTACTTTCTTGAATTGCACAAAGTTGTTTTGAGCCTTTTATAAGGAGTTGATGTTCCTCCTTGATGTAGGCTCTTATGTTGATGTTGTATGTTGTGTATTGTGAGCTGCTAGTTGGTTCATTGAGTCCTCAGAAGTGTTTTAAGTGTCATTCGAGAACGAATGTTCCTAAGTGGAGGATATTGTAACGATCCTCAAAATAAAGTAGGATAAAGTAGAGCCTCACATGAGTTTTATGCATTAATAAATTCTTAAAATAATGAAAAATAGCCTTTTAAGTCAGTTTTAAAGAGTTTGGAAGCCAAACGTCAACGGACGACCAAGACGTTCGAAAACTAGTCTTTTATGTGTTGGTGTGTTCTAGTATGTTGTTAATGCTTTTATATGTTGTTTGGGGTCTAAAATCAGTGGAGGTGACCCTAGTGTCTTAATAAATGTTTTTAGGGTCAAAACGTTCGGATACGACGCCCCGGGGCCACCCTAAGGGTCCCCGAGAAGGACCCCAACCTTAGCCAAGCAAGCTGCCAAGGCAACTTGAGGTTGTAGTTGGAGGGAGCATGTCCGCGTCGCGGACTAGGCCCACTAAGGACCAAATGTTTGTCCGCATTGCGGACTCTACTGTCTCGAATTTAATTTCAAGAAAACTTGTGGGCACACCTCCACGTTGCAAACTTGTTTCCCGACGAAATCTGCAAAAATAAAACTCAAGTTTGACTTGTTTAAAAGGTCCAACTAAGTGAGGGATAGTTTGGGTACTTTGGGAATTATTATAAACGGTTATTCTTCCTATTTTAGGGTATTTTAAGTAGGTTAAAACCCCAAAACCTAAAATTAGACCCCATTCTTCAAATTGACCCTTCCCTCTCAAAATAGATTTTCTCAAAAACTCCATGGAAGACCTTGATGAAACTCAAGTTAGAAGATGGGTTTTCAACTTATTTCTTCTTCAATTTCATGGGTATTCAATAATTAAGGTATGGTGACTCTTGATTCTTGAATAACATTTCATTCAAGGAGTTCTATCAAAGATTTTCAAAAGTGATTCAAAGACCAAAATTCCCAATTTTCAATCTAAACATGGATTCCTTGTCAAATGATTTTCTAAACCATTCTATTCATGAATTGATGTGGAATTAAGGTTTTTAAGATAATTTTCGAAGGAATTCATGAAGAACCCATGATCCCCAAATTCTTGAAAATTGGCCTATGATGTGGGTCTTTGTGAATATGATCTCTATTGGTGAAATTATGTTTAGATTAGATTGTATTGATGTTTCCTATGATTATTTATACTTATTCATGTTGAATTGTTGGTATATTGATGAGTTGAGAATTATGGCCTTATGTGCAAAGTTATGGGTTCATCCCTTTGTTTATAGAATTGTACTTAGATTGTGTTTATGTTATTGAATTACATTGTTGATTCCTATTACTATCTATGTCAATTGATTATGAATTTTTCAGGATTGATCCATGGTGATCATGGCTTGGAGAATTGGTAAGTTGACCTAACTTTTATTCTATAGTATGAGAATTAATGATGTGCGGTTTGATCTACCTATGGTGGAGGTGTTCACTTCTTGTCTATCTATGCATGTTGAGATCATGGTCTTGAAGGAAATAGATGTGAAATGAATTGATGATTATGATGCATATGTTTATGAAGTTATGCTATGAAGGTTATGTATGAAATCCTCAATGCTAGCATGATATTTAAAGTGTGTTGATGATGAGGAGTATAATGTGAATGATAATGTTAGGGATAAGGTGTGGTATACATGATTGATTATGTTAGGTACTATTGTGGAATGACCCCTACCTATATGACCCCTATATGAATGTTTGATCATATACATGTTAGGAGTACCTATTCAATGTTGAATGTGTCCTTGTCTCCTCTTATGAAGTGTGGGTGTGTGGTCTAGAACCCTTAAGGGCTTTATATGTGAATTGCTCATGAATTGCGGACATTGTGAATATGTTGTGATCCCTTTAAAGGAAGAACACTCAATATCAATGTTATTGCTAATATGTCACTATGAGGACCAATATGCAAACACACACACACTCTACATGTATAGCTATGAATATGATGTGTTATGGTGTATATTGAAAGGTTAACTCTTATATGCACCCTTACATCTTATTATTCATGCAAAGTGTATGATTAGCAAGTTATGAATATGTGTTGTATGAAGGTGTTTATGTGAAAGGCTTTCTCACATATGTACACATACACACATGAATGAATGAATGAATGAATAAGGTTTATGATAATCTAGTGAAAGTGAGTCTGTTGAAAGGTTTCCTCAATTGTACTCTAAACTAAACTATGTTATGAATATGGTATGATTATGTGAAAGGTTATTCTCGCATAATGTAGGTTCTATGATGAAAGGTCATTTTTATCTTAGAAACCTTTGAGCTATATGATATGAGGGATTAAGTACCTAAAGCCTACTTTATGAACTAATGTTAAATAAAGGCTGAAAGATGTTTAAAAAGGGAGTTGGAGCTTAGCACCGAGTGAACATGAAAAATGATTGTGGGGATTTCACGCTTAGCAAGTCCGGCTCCCCACAAGAGAACCTTCACGTTTAGTTAGTCCGGGTTCAGAACATAGATTTGTCTCATGAGATGGAAACCTCCACGCTTAGTAAGTCAAGGTTTTCTAGTAGCAATCTCCTTGTCCCATAACTACGTGCCCCCGTAGGTATTAGCTTAGTGGATCCACTACATAGCTATTATGCATGTAGGTCCTACTTTGGCAAGTAGTACCCTCTCTTTTCTGTGTGGGAGTAGAACACCGGATTCTATGTAGCTCACATGGTCTATGTCGGTTATGGCAATGTCTCCCGAAATTTAAGAAATGAACTAAGATAAGAATTTGAAATCTAGTCATGATTTCTTGAAGAGTTACTTAGTGTAGATATGACTATTGTAACACCCCGAATCCAAAACAGACCTAAAATGCAGATTTTGAAAAGTTGCAGGTGCAACCTAAGGTTGCCATCCACGGACCGTAGGTCAGACCACGGCCCGTGCTGGTGGTCCGTGGTTCACCACTGAAACCCCTCCCCAGCCAAGCTCAAAAAATTTGTCTAAGTCTTGACTCACGGACAGACCCACGGTCCGTAGATCAGACCACGGTCCATGGTCTATGTCCGTGGATCAAGACCTCCTTACCCAGCCTCTGACACAAACTACGGTTGACCAGCACTGACCGTCATTCGATCCACGGTCCGTAGGTTTGACCGTAGATGAGGATCAGCAGCCAGTTAGCTCAAAATTCTGATGGGTCAACTTCAGATGGTCATAAATTTTAGCACAAAAAGAATTGTGTGTCCCATTACCTATGATATGATAGATAATTGAATTATCTTTCTAATGCCACCGAGTTTCCTAAATTCTGACCTCCGAGTAAAAAGTTATGCCCGTTTTAGTAAAGCCTTGTCGGGCAGACTCGATCGACGGACCCAATTGACGGACCGTCGATTGAATGACGGCCCGTCAGTCCATTCCATCGATCAGTCCGACAGCAGCTAATTCAGGGGTCCTTTGGTCTTTTCCTATTTCGTTTAACCCCTAAGGTACGTCGTTTAGACCCTAAATCATGAGGTTTTAATCAGTTTAATCCTAGAAACATAACTAAAACTTACCTTAGTCAAAATCATTAATCAAAACTTAGAAAATTAGAACGCTAAAAGGAGAAGAGAGGTCAAGAACCCTAGTTCAAGAACGCAGCAAGGTTCCTTCAGTTCCAGCCCCAAAATTGAAAGATTTCTCCATGGAATTCATCACCAGGTATGTGGGATTTCATTAGTGGGTTCCTTTCGCCCATTAGGTCCCTAGAATTCAGTTAGATTCTTGATTCCATGATTATGAACAGACCTAGGGTTTCTAGAATTACAGCAGATCATCATGAATTAGTTATTTAAATGTTCCAAATCAGATTATCATGTTATTGCTCAGTTTATTGCATGAATTTCAGAACCCTAGCTATGTATTTCTTTAGTTCTTGAATTACATATGTTAGGACAGAAATTTCAGTATTCAGTTTTACATGCCTCAGTTTATTAATGCATCATTATCAGACTAATTGTTGCATTCTCAGTTTGCATGTTCAGTTTCGAGCTATCTAGTATTTACAGAAATTCAATCATAGTGTGTTAATCACTTAATCTATTGGGAGTAGCATAATACCGAGTTGGACTAGGGTTCAGCGTACCTATATAGTCCCAGAACTACGAGCCACGTAGGTGTAAGTCCCCTTTGTGGGCCAGACTCTATTGCATTGACCATATTTCAGTACAGTCAGTATATTCAGTCTCAGCATGTTATAAATGTGGTCATTGCATCAATTAGCTCAGTATTCAGTATATTCAGTATCTATATCATGTTCAGATTATTTCATTGCTTTATTGCTTTGTTCAGTTATATGTTATTTCAGCTTTACTCTATCCTGCATGCTCAATACCTTTCAAGTACTGACGCATACGTGCGCTATATCTTCTCGTGATGTAGGTTCAGGTTCTCAGCATCCAGATCATGTTTAGATAAGTTCCCGATCTCCAGTTCAGCAGAATCAGTGGTGAGTCCTCATTCTCCGAGGACAATAGTCATGAGTTTCTTTTCAGTATTTTTAGTCTTTACTTTCAGTTTTGCTAGATCTAGTTGGGGCATGTCCCAACATTTCTAGTCAGTTTAGAGGCTTATTTCAGACATAGTTAAATTCAGCTTAGTACTTGAGTTTGATATTTCTTTTGTATTAAACCCTCAGATTTGATATATTTAGTTATAGTATATGGGTATTCCCATCTTTTCAGATTTAATTATAATTTAGCTTCCGCATCAGTTTATTATCTTTAGTATGATCATGATCATGCCAGCAGGGTTAGCTTGGGATCACTTGTGGTCCTAGGTCCCATGTCCGCATCTCGGGGGTAGCTCGGGGCGTGACAACTATGGACCCTACTTATGCATTGCACAAGTGTACTCTAAGTGAGGTTATGATTAGGCTCTTTATGTAATGAAGACTATGGTCTATGTATATTAATATGAAAGCATGTCAAGGTTGACTTTACTTATGTCAAGACATGAAGTATGATTATGCATGTGAATTACACTTATGACTTCTTAATGGGTTTGTTTAGTATATGTGGGGGTATGGGACTCCATGTGTACATTGCACAAGTGAACTTGTGAAGGGGTTGTGAGGGTGGTTTACCTATGATATGAACTAAAAGGGTTATGACTAATGATGTAGTAAAGGAATGAGTCCTTATATGATGTTATGAAGTATGTTGGTCTTATGTTTAATGTTAAATGCAGATGTTATGACTTGTTGAATATGATGTGCCTAGTCTATGGTGGCTTCCTAGGAATACTTAGTGTGAGTATTATTATGGGATGCTACTTGCACATTGCACTAGTGTGACTTGGGGGTTGTCTTAGGTGATGGTTCCTATGTGAAGACTATGTGGTATGGTGTACTTATGACTCTATGAGTATGTGTGGTTGGATTGATGAAAGCTATATGTAAGTTCACCGTTTGTAACTTTAAGGCGATACATTGCACCAAGTATTCCCTAAGGGTTGCTTGAGGAAAGGAGTTAAGATAAAGAGGAAGGTAATGTATTGTATGCATTGAATGTGCCTAAAATGTTATAAGTGGCTCTATGTGCTATTATGAATGGTTTCCGTGTGTATGATGATGTATGTGGTTTATATTGTGCCTAATGTGCTAAATATTCTTGAAGTTTCTCTAAAAAGGCATGATGCATGGTTTCCAACTAAATGTCCTTTTAAAAGTATGTTTTGCATGGTTATCATATTTAGTGCCTTCTTGTACTAACACCATTCTTCTTCATCTTTTACACCAAGTGTAGGTGATGGTGACTAAAGGGTCTTTCCTAGAAGTGATGAGCTTGTCTTACTATTCCCAAGTTCGGGTATGTCCTTAAAGATTCAAGGACCTTTATGTTAAAGAGTTTCCTTAAGTTCTATGTAGTAGATAGTACTTTCTTTTGAATTGTAAGGGCTATGTCCCTCTTGTGTGGTAGTCATGTTTTAAGATGGCAACCTTGAGACGTAGTACTCCAATTTTTGTATTAAAGGTTTAATGAGATGACTTTTATGTCTTGTGTTATATGATGAAAAAGTTTTAATTTTTCCGCTATTTTTCTATGATAAATGCTATGACGAATGCTAAGGGCTTGTATAAGACCTCCAAGAGGTCGAATACGCCGGTAACGTCTAGGGGGTGCTCTCAGGTCGTCACAACATCATAGAGTCTAGTTCAATTCATGATTAGATGATCCTAACTAAGATCAATTAGTATTCAATACATTGTAATAGGAAAATCACATAAGGACCTTCAACCTTGCCTCTAATGGCATTAACCTACAATATCACATTCATCAAATTAAACTAGGGTTTACCATTGAAATAACATGAAATCATCATAATATCACTAAACAAATACAATTCAAACAATATTGGGTGATATCCACTAGATTGGAATCACACCCAAGCCCTAACCACAATGTAACCCTAACCCTAGCTAGAATTTGGTCTTTTGAGTTCACAATTGGGGGAAATCTATGGGGGCTCCATGGGTGGAAGAACCCATGTATGAAGAATCTTACATACCTTGAATCACTGCCCTAATCCAAGCTTGAATCCATGGTGAAATCTCGACCAAGAAGCTGCCCTCTTCTCTTTTCTTCTTCCTCTTCTTCTTTACTTCTAGAGAGATGATTTTTGGAGAGAGTTATGGGGTCTTTAGTTGGGTGAGTTGGAATGATTAGTTTAGGGTTTGTTTAAGATTATATAGGTGGTTATATATCCTATTAACTGACCTACATTAACCCCAAATAAATAACTAGCCCAACCCCTAACTTCTAACTTAAAAAGGAAAACTGAAAAACTGGCAGCATCTACGTTTGGCCATCCACGGACCGTAGATTGATCTACTGTCCGTGGTTTGGGTCTGGGAGTCTAAATGTTGCAGGCCTCTAAAATAACTAAGTATGGACCTACTTTATTGACCTACGGGGCTTCAACCAACCTACTGTCCGTCAATGGCAATCCGTAGGTCACCTCAAAACTGCCTTAGTGAACTGTTTTGGGGGACTGTTTTGGGGGTCTTGGTCCCAAACGATTCCATGAGTTTGTTTAGGGTCTTTTTAGCTTAAATGGGTGATTAAATAACTAACTAACCAACCCCTAAGCCCTTAATCAATCAACCAACTAAACTCTAAATGACCAACTTAAAACTAACACACCAAAAGTTGGCAGCACCTACGATTGCCCATCCACAGATCGTGGATGGGTCTACGAGCTGTACTGGCATGTCGTCGTTTGGTTTAGAGACTTGGAAAATGGATCTAAGGTGCCCAATACAAAGTCTTGACTTACGGAGCCTATCCATGAGCGGTAGATCAATCTACTGGCCGTGGATTGCAACCATTGATCACCTCAATCTTGGTAGTTTTAGGGACTGTTTTGGGGTCCTCCCCAAGGACCACTCAGGGGGTATTTGGGGAGTCGTACCCGGATTTTTAACCCTTAAAAATGGTGTTCTAGGTACTAGGGTCATTTCTACAAAATTTAGCCCTCAAACAACACACCAAACTTCAACGACAAGACTCTAGAACACTAGGCTCAAATGACTACTTTCCGGACGTTTTAGTTATTTCTTGACGTTTGACTTCTAAAATCCCCAAACTAAATCTAAAAGCCATTTTTCATCATTTAAACAAGTTTCCAACTATAAACTAACATGTGAGACTCTAAAGTCACCTATTAGTTTCCATTAGACTCTAGCTTGTTTTTACTACATTTTTGGGTTGTTACACAAGCTCCCCACGAAGTGATGGAGTCCCTTGGCAATTCAGCCAACCACTTGCATGCTTCTCCTATTAGAGAAAATGGGAATAGCCTCAACCGGACCGACTCTTGAGATATGTTCTTGAAGGAGAATGGCCCGAATAGATCAACAAAGTTTCTTATATGCTCATGGGGATCCTCATGAGCCAACCTACCAAACAACCCTTTCAATTGTAAGAGCTGTAACATGGTGCTTGTAATGTGGAACGCATCATTCCCTTCAGCCGGAGGCAAGCGAATGGCACCAATTCCACCCATTAGATGAGGATCGTTAGCATTCAGCTCATTGACATCATTGAGGTTGCCGATGTCATCTTGGTGGCCCACCTGACTAACATTGCTTCCGTTGACACTCATTCCTCTGTTTTAACAAGTAACACAAATAAAAAACTAAAAGTAAGTAGATTCAACTATGACTAAAAAGAACAAAATTCAACTTCACCAAAAGAATCTCAAACAACACCACTCCCCGACAGTGACTCCATTTTGATTAACGTTTCAAGGACACTTTACACAATTCTAAGTGTCAACGATCGCTAGTCAGTACAAAACTCAACTAAATGAGTTGGGGTCGAATCCCACAAGGAACGGTACGTGTTTGAGAATCAATTCGGAAGTACGAACATGATCAAATCAGTCATAGGAATAGAAATTATCAAATAAAAACATCATTCAAATCAAGGGGTCACACGAATGCCAAATAAGGGGGTTTTGGTTTGAACTTATCGTCTACAAACAGCAGCAAATAATATGAAATACAATAATGAGACGGGTTCTTGGGATGTGATTGGATTAAAGGCTAATGTAGACAAATGGGTAATCACAACTATTAAAAAAATATCTAGATATTACTGAGTAAGCTAGACTACAGAGGAGGTAAACTTTCTCTAAAAAAATTTACCCCGAATCAAGTCGATTTCTCTCGAACATCGACGAGCATGCAAAATAAGAACTGCCCACACCTTGGTCCATTCACTCTCTCGAGCTGAATGTGTGGAATTGAGTTTAGGATTCACTCTCTCGAGCTGAACCCATGTTAACCCAATACCCACAAACCATCATCCAATAATCTTAGTTTTAAAACCTCTCTCTCGAGCAAGCAAAAAACACAAGAGTAGGACTGCATTTGCAACTACAATTCTTAAATTAAACCACAAGTAATGATTGAACTCACTTCTAAACAACATTTAAACTAACAATTGGCAATACCCATAAACTAAATCAGCCCATAATCACACCCCAAGAATTGGGGTTTTAGCTAGACATTATAAAAAGATAAAAATCATTACCAAATTGAGTTTCTATCAACCGGGGAAGATTGATATCGTCTTTACAATGGTCCAATTTGAAGAATCTCAAAGACCCACTTCCAATTTCTCAAAAGTGAAAAACTTCAATTCTTCAATGCTAATGAAAATCTAGAGAAAACTTGTTTCACAATTCAAAAACTAAATAAAAATGTGTTCTCAATAGTAATTGATACTAAACTAATGTTCAAAAATGTATTTATAGTCGCCAAAAATTTGCTGCGAAGAGTCACTCGACCAAGTAAGTCAGGCTCGCCAAACCACTCGGCTATCCACCCTTTGATCATTTCCATCGCCTTTCTTCCTTGGCTTTCAGCATCCTCAAGGTCTGTAACTTTGGGCGATCCAACACTGCATCGCGAAACCACTAGGCAATCTGCCGATTGCTTCGTTCTCTCACCAACTTGGTTCTTTTCTTCAGGGCTTGGCACATTGGAACTTTATATGGTCAAATAGCCATTCGACGACTCGCCAAGTGGACTTGGCGATCATCTGGCTTTCATTTCTTCATTCTTTCTGCTCACGTTGTTCCTTTTTGCAAATTAGTGTCCTTGCTTTGTTCCTCAATCCATATACCTGGAAATCAAGGATTTTTCATCAGTTATTGGCACAAAATAAGCATTTGAGGAAACTAAATCTATATAAATAAAGACCTAAATGAGTCAAATCTCTGACTCATCAAGCATCACAATACACCACAAACCCATCAGAACCTTCCAGTAAAGTCAATATCAGAGCGGAGGTTAGCTCATCTTTCAACTCTTGAAAACTCTTTTCACATGCTTCCAACCATAAGAACTACCTTGTTTTTTAGTAAATAAGGTCAATGGAGAGGCAATAAACTAAAACATGTCGCGACCCAGGGGTACACCTTAGACGTAAGATGGCATACAAGGCCCCGAAAGGCCTCATATAAGCCACTTACCTTTCATAGTCAAGATAACAGAAAAATCAGTAAAATTTAAAACATTTTTCAACAACATCAAAGTCTTTATAAAACGAAGAGGAAGTCTCATCTAATTGTCTCAAAACTATCTAATACAAAGATTCTTGGGACACAACCCATACAACAATGTTCAAAATTTTAAATCAAAAGAACATAAGGAAATGGTGGCCCAAGATGAGAACTCACCAATCCTCAATCTCTCGAATGTTATGAGGACTCACAAATCCTCAACCTTGCCTCTAGTAGAGATCCTAGCCACGAGGATGAGAGTCCAGAACACCAAATACTACATTTGGATAAGAAATGTAGGCAAGAGTATGCGTTAATACAAAAATGTACTAAATATGATAGCTTGCATAAACATATGAGTTAGACAATATAAGTCAAAAGCATAATCAATGCACACAATATATCATTTCAATATAATGGAAGACTTCTTAAAGCAACCTCAAAGCATACTTATCTAAGACATGGGTAATCCTCTGCTAGTCTTACTCATCATATAAAGCAACCTTAGGCCATCATCCAAGCTCATAACCTATCATAACATATTTAGCTTATGTTTTATAGACATGGGGAATTACCTCATTTCCTTCTTATAAAGGCTAATGGGTAGTCGCCTCTTGCCTTACATAAATGGCCATGGGTACTCGCCTCCATGTCCATCATCATATAACACGGGTACTCACCTCCATGTCATATTCTAAGGAATCATGCATACTCACCTTCATGTCTTTCATCACAAGACACGGGTACTTGCCTCCATATCTTTCATCATAAGACACAGGTACTCGCCTCCACATCTTTCAATAAGGGATCATTGGTACTCGCATCCATGCCCAACATACTTTAGGATCATAGGTACTCACCTCCATCTACACTTTAGGGAATAAGGGTAGATACCTCTTACTCTCCTCAAAGGAATATAGGATATCCCCTCATATCCTTCTCATCTAGAGGTCAAGGGTAATCACCTCAAGCCTCATCAATTTCTTAGTCTTTAGTCTAGATTCATTTTAGGTGAGCAATTCTTTCAACCTAGAATCAATCAATGTGATAAAGCCTTTCACATTCATACTTAACCAATTCATGTGGGAACTATCCCTTACACAACAATTATATCAATAATCAACAATTCATAATATAAGCTTTACTCTCAAAGCACTATATCTCATAATCATCATATATGCTTCACTCTTAAAGTAATTCATATCATTATCATCACTTATGCTTCAATGTCAAAGTAATTTTAATGTATCTCATCAATCCTATAAGAATACATCTAAACCCATAAATTCTACTTTTATGGCATCTAACCCATTTACATCAATTTCAACTTAGAAACATGGTTAAGCATGGATACATGTAAATTCATCCTAGAAACATGTAATCCTACCAATTCAAGCATAAAAAATCATAACCCAATCATTTGGGTCATTATTGATCAAGACCCACAACATTAGAAGAAAACCCTACCTCAATTTGGGGAATTTCTACTTTTCAATTGGGGAATCTTGGGGACTCCATGGATGAAAGGATTCCATGGAAGAAAATCCATCATACCTTGATTCAAATCCCATAAATGCTTCAGGAATGGAGATTGACCTTGATCCTAGCTTGAACTCTTTCTTCTTCTTCAAGTTCTAGAGAGAGAAATATTTGAGAGGAAAAACTTGGGATTTCTTTTGGGTTTTGGAAATAATGACTTGAATGGGTGAGTTTTGGGGTTAAAATCACTAAATGGGGGTCCTAGGCTTGGTTAAACGACATAGTATTAATTCATTTAAAACTGGAAAAGACCCATATTCCCCTAACTAAATCCTATCAAACCACATCCATGAGGGGCACCACAGCCCGTCAAGGACTTAACGACCCATAGTGGTGCCCGTGGTCCTTGACCAGTGGCTAGGCTTGGCCACCTTAAACTCCACTCCCTTCACAACCCTCTCCACGATTTGTAGTGGCCTTCACGAGTCATCAAGTGGCTCGTGGGAGCGTCTCCATTTAGGCAGCCTCTTGGGAGCACACTGCCTAGCCTTCATGCCTCTCACCACGACCCGTGGTTCCCACCATGGGGAGTTATAGTGGTCGTGGGAGGTGAGCAGTGCTTTTTTATCTAATGTAAGCTACCATGGGCAGCACCACGACTCGTGGTGCCCTTCACGACCACCCGTATGGGTCCTTATGAAGGTTGCCCAAGCTTACTTCCTTGGCTTATAATCTCTCACTTAGCCCCTAGCTTAGAATACTAGATTCTGAGATGTTATAAAACCCTTCCACAAACCATCTATAATATCCTACCAAACCCAAGAAACTCTGTCTATCCGAACGGGATAGAGGTCTAGGCCAATGCTTAACCACTTCCATCTTTTTAGGATCAACCTCCACTCCCTCATCGGAGATAATGTGACCAAGGAAAGTGTAACACCCCTGTAGCCTTAAGAGGGGAACTTAGCAAATTTCAGAATTTCAAGGTATCACCCACGAGGGCCAACCACTCCCCCTGGTTGAATCCACACCTTGTAGATGGGCACCATGGAAATCTGCCTAAGGCAGTAACCACGGCTAGGACCCACTCCCCATGGATGGGCCCACAGCCCGTGGTTGAGGGTCGTAGGTGGAAGGCCCAAATCTCAGACCCTCTGACCATGAACCACACCCAACCAGAACAGACCGTAGGTCCATCCACGATCCATCGACATGGTCTCATGGTTGGGACCAGTGGGCAGTTAAGACGGTTAAGTTATGGGAATAAGGGTCTTTTCGGATTTTAATTAGAATTAAGTGGTGTCATTTTACCCAAGTTTAGACCACCTCTATAAGTACTTTAGACCCCTTTATTAATTAATCCTAAGTCATTATTTCAAAACACTAAAAGAAACCTAATTCTCTCCCAAATATTCTCTCTCTAGGAAGAAGAAAAAGAAGATAGATCAAGTCTTCCAATCTTCAAGCTTTTGAGGTCTTTCTCAACAAGGTATGATAGCTCTACATCCATGGACTTCTTTCATCCATGGAGTTCCTTAGAATTCCCCTAATTTGATGAAGAATTCCTCAATTCAAGTTAGGGTTTCTTCAATATCGTGGGTTATGATGAATGTTGATCCAATTGAGTGGATAATGACTGTTTATGATTGAATTAGTATTAAATCATGTTTTTAAGATGAAATTACATGTCTCAATGCCTAACTCGTGTCTAGAAAGATGAAATTAAAGTAAGTGGGTATTGTGCCTTGAAAGAGGAAATTGAGGATCTAGAGATAATCTTCTAGGATTGATGATATGTATAACAGATTGATTGATAGTAAAGCATATAGGCATGAATTGAATAAGATTAAAGTATACATGATGGATTATGATTAGTATTTCTTAAGGCTTTGAGCCTATATGATGATATATGATTAGAATTGCTTTAGAATGAAGCATGTGAATAGAATGTCTTGAGATCATAGGCATATGTAATTATTGTAAGAAGTAATGATTTGAGAGTAAGGCTTTGTAGTTATGAATGTTGATTACTAGGGATTTGAGAGTAAAGCTAATTTGATGAATTATGAATGTTAAGGCTTTGAGAGTGAAGCTTATATGATAATGGTAGACTATTAGATAGAATTTTTGTGGAAGAACTCTACCCACATAATCTACCTTGTGAATGCATGAGTGTGAAAAGTTTTCTCACATTGAATGATTCTAGGTTGAAAGGTTTGCTCACCTAAAATTAATCAAAGCATGTTAATTAAGATAGCTTCAAGTAGTGATATAGTATCCCTTCATGAATAATCTTGACTTGGTAAGACAAGACCATGCATCTTAGCTTGAGTAGTAAATATCATGGATAGCCTTGGATTGAGAAATCGTACCCTTCTTAAGGTTAGCTTGAACTAGCATTTTAAAATGCTTGCATGATAGCATGACCTGGTAAGGCCAAACCATTTCATTGGTAGCTTGGATTGAGAAATAGTACCCTTTCTTGAGTAGCTTGGACTTACATGAGAGTGTGCTTTCCATGATAGCTTGGTCTAGCATAATGAGGTGTTTTTCCTTGATATCCATGAATTGGTTAATCGTAACCATTCATGAGTAATATTTGTATTGGACTAGTAAAGAAGTATTTTTCCATAAATAGTAGCAAGATCTAAAGAGCTAAATAGAGACAAGTCCCTAATCAAAGAATCATGTTTAAGATGAATCAAGGTTACTTCAAGGAAGTATCGTAATTATGCTTTAATATGAGAAATTGCTTGTATGATATATGATTAGCTTGGATTGGTGCTAGAGTTATCTTCCTTGATATGTATGAATAGAGGTGGATTACCCAAGTCCTAGACAAGGTTAAGTTGAGGTTAATTGAAAAGTGTTCCTCTTACATTATGATGATCTAGATGCATAGATTATGCTTATGACTATGTTGTTATCTCTTATGCTTATGGCTTATGTCTTATCTTGACTAATGCTTATGTTATGATCTTGATGATGTTATGCTAGCTATTATATTTAGTACATTTTGTACTAATGCATACTCTTACCTATATTCTTATCAAATGTAGGGTCCAGTGATATTGAATTCCAACCCCATAGCTAGGATCATAGTAGAGCAAGTATTGGAGCTTTGGTGAGTCCTCATAGTATCTGAGGAGATAGTCACCCTGTTCTTATGTTTTCTTTCACTTTACCGATAGAACTATTGTATGGGCTGCGTCCCAAAGACACTTATGGTTTTAGATGGTTTGAGACAAAGTGTAATACACTTTCGCCTATTTTTATAAAAGACTTTGATTGAATGGAAAATGTTTTAAATTTCAACACTATTTTCTATTATCTTATGTTATGAAATCTAAGTGGCTTGTATGGGGTCCTTCGGGGTCTTGCACACCATGTTACCTCTAGTGGGTACCCCTGGGTCTTGACAAACTTGGTAATTAGAGCACAAGGTTTATAATGGTTCTAGGATGTCTGAAAATCACGTCTAGTAGAGTTCTGTTCATAAGTGTGAAGCATGCCATAATTATGAATGGGAAGCTATTAGATGATCAGGAAATCCACTTTTTCATTTCTCTAAGTCGTGCCATATAAGTTTAACTCCATAAGGTATTTCTCCTAATTCATACCCGATGGTCTACAAGATATGACTACTACAAGGGCCAATGCTATAAGGAATGAGGAAGATATGGTGGCTCAAGAAGCTCCTCCACAAGATCTGATCGACCCTTTGGGTAAGAATGTAACCAATGCAAAGTTTAGATCAGCTTTCTAAGTGGTGGCTCAAGTTGTGATGGCCCAAGACAATAGAGAGATGGTAGCTCTCGTGAACCAAAATGTGGGTACGATGGTTTCAAGAGTGAGGGACTTTACAAGGATGAACCTTCTAGAATTTTGTAGGTCAAAAATTGAGGAAGATCCTCAAGAGTTTATTGATAAGGTTCATAAGGTGTTAGATATTATAGAAGTTACTCTGGTAGAGAAGGCGGAATTGGCCGCTTACCAACTTAAGGGGGTTTCTCAAGTTTGGTTTAACCAATGGAAAGAAGAAAGAATGGTAGAGATGGGTCCCATGGAATGTGAAAGATTCAAAATTGCTTTTATTGATAGGTTCTTCCCTCTAGAGATGAGAGAGGATAAGGTGCTTGAGTTCATTAACCTTAGGCAAGGTAGTATGAGTGTTAAGTAATATGCCTTGAGGTTTACCCAACTATCTAAGTATGCTCCTTCTATTTTGGCGGATCGTAGGACCAAGATGAGTAAGTTTGTGTCGGGAGTGTTTGATCTAGTGGTGAAAGAATGTTGTACGGCTATGCTTGTTCATGATATGGATATTGCTTATCTTATGATTCATTCCCAACAAATTGAGGAGGCAAAGTTAAAAGGGAGATCTAAGGAGAAAAAGAGGTCTAGAATGGATGATGATAAGTTCTCCTATGGATGTCGTTCTAGGAATCGACAAAGGTCTTCCTGGCAAGGTTATTCCAATGCTCCTGGTATAAGGAAGATACAGTGTCTAACCCTAAGCCACAAGGAATTAGTAATGAATCCCTATGGCCTACTTTTGTGCTAGGTGTGGAAAGAGACATGACGGTAGATGTTTAGCCGGCATAGAGCTTTAATTGTGGTGAAAGTGGTCACAAAATGAGGAATTGTCCTAAGGAAAAGGCTAAAGGAAGAGAGGATGCTCCTAAGAAAAATTGGTTTTATGCACTTCCAACTAGAGGTGACCATGAGTGTGCTCCAAATGTGGATCCTAGTATGTTAAAAGCTTCTTAATTAATGTTTATGCTTTGTTAGATTTTGATGTAATTTGTGTGATGGCTTGGTTGCACTCCTACGATGCTTCTATGTTATTTTAGAACCAGTGTAGTCAAGTTTTAGTTCTCAAATGAGCCTATTCGAGAGTGGAAGGGGATGAGTCTATGTCATAAATTTGGGTTATCTCTTGTCTTGAATATGACTTTGAGGGTTGCATGAACCACCTAGTTAAGGTGAGAGGGAAAGGTTCAAGTGTTGACCAACTTCAAGGAGTTAGTTACCTTGTTAAGATTGACCTTAGGTTGGGTTAGCACCAAATGAGGGTGAAAGATGATGATGTCCCAAAAACGGCTTTTAGAACCCAACATGGTCATTATGAGTTTTAGGTAATGTTGTTCGATTAAGAAGACTCTACCAAGGGTAGTGTTATGGTTTAAGATGGTTCTATATCGTCTTATGTGTTAGATATGAAAGTTAAGCAATGTATTGATTCGGCCTTAGAGACGATGCTTAGAAAGTCCGTTGAGGCTTCCTCCCAAGGGGGAGATGGTGTGCTTAGATAGCAAGGTCATTGTGTGATCCAAATGTTTGTAACTTGGGCTTACTTGAAACACCTCACCCAAGAAGAGTGTAGTGAGTGTGGTAAGAGAGGGAAGGTTAGTCCCCATTTTGTAGGCCCATGAGAAATCTTGAGACATCTTGTAAGTTTGCTTATAAGTTAGCTTTGCCAAATGAGTGGCATCGGTGCATCCGATTTTCCATGTCTCTAGGTAGAAAAGAGTGTGTTCGAGATCCGACAACCCTAGTTCCCTCATAAGGTTTTGGAGTAGATGAAAGTTCTTCCTATGAGGGAGAGTCCCTTATGGTTAACTCCTTGTTTAGAAAGTCATATGTGTTTTATGTGTTTCCATGATTTTTCTATATGCATGTTCATGAAAAAGATTATGTCTTGAAAGAAATGACTTATGTGAATTGTTTTCCTCATGTCGTGGTGCATTGAGTAGAGTTGCCTATAGACTTCATGAGATAAATTGATGAACATGTTTATATATTCTTTTTGAGATTGAAATGCATATAAGCTCCATGAGATTGTATTGAGCATGATTTAGTCTGGAAATGGTAGTTCCTCCTTAAACATGAGTAGATGTTGATATTCATGCATTTTGGGTTGTTAGATGTAGTTCCTACTTCCATGTGATGCATTGAGCATGTTTAGCTTGGAGATGCAGTTCCTCCTTTAGTTGTGTGCATTTAGATGAGCTACATACGTGATGGGTTTCTAGTCTTGAGTCGTGACCTTTAAGGAGTGCCTAGAACATCATTCGAAGATGAATGATCCCAAAGGGAGATATTGTAACGCTTTATAGCCTTAAGAGAGAAGCTTACAAAATTTGAGAATTTTCAGGTGTCACCCACGATTGCCAACCACTCCCCGTGGTTGGACCTAAGCCCCATAGGTGGGCCTCGTGGATGGGAACCATAGAAATCTATGTAAGGCAGTAACCATGGCCAGAACTGATCCCACTGTGGATGGGTCCATGGCTCGTGGTTGGGGGTCGAAGGTCGAAGGCCCAAATCTCAGACCCTCTGACCATGAACCACGCCCAACCAGGACTGACCATAGTCCATCCAAGGTCCATCGATGTGGTCTCATGGTTGGAACCAGTGGGCAGTTAAGGCGGTTAAGTTAGGGGCATAAGGGTATTTTCCAATTTTAATTAAAATTAAGTGGTGTCGTTTTACCCAAGTTTACACCACCTATATAAGTACTTTAGACCCCTAAATTCATTGATCCTAAATCATAATTTCAAAACCCCAAAAGAAACCCAATTCTTTCCCAAATATTCTCTCTCTAGAAGAAGAAGAAGAAGATGATGATGATCATCATGATGATGATGATGATGAAGAACAAGAGGGTTCAATCTAGATCAAGAGTTCCAATCTTCAAACTTTTGAGGTCTTTGTAAGCAAGGTATGATAGCTCTTCATCCATGGACTTCTTTCATCTATGGAGTTACCAAGAATTCCCCCAATTTGATGAAGAATTCTCCAATTCAAGTTAGGATTTTTTCAATGTTGTTGGTTATGATGAATGTTGATCCAATTGAGTGGATAATGATTGTTTATGATTTAATTAGTGGAAAATCATAATTTTAGGATGAAATTACACATCTCCATGCTTAACCCATTTCTAGAAAGATGAAATTGAAGTAAGAGGATTTTGTGCCTTGAAAGCGCAAATTGAGGATTTAGAGATAATCTTCTAGGATTGATAATATGTATAATAGATTGCTTGAGATTAAACCATATAGACATGATTTAAATTATATTAAAGTATACATGATGGATTATGATTGGTACTGCTTAAGTATTTGAGCCTATATGATGATATAAGATTAGAAATGCTTAAGAATGAAGCATTTGATTAGAATGTCTTGATACCACAGATATATGTAATGATTGTAAGAAGTAATGCTTTGAGAGTAAAGCTTGTAGTTATGGAAGTTGATTACTAGGGATTTGAGAGTAAAGCTAATTTGATGAATTATGAATGTTAAGGCTTTGAGAGTCAAGCTTATATGATAATGGTAGACTATTAGATAGAAGTGTTGTGGAAGAACTCTACCCACATAATCTACCTTGTGAATGTATGAATGCATGAATGTGAAAGGCTTTCTCACATTGAATGTTTCTAGGTTGAAAGGTTTGCTCACCTAAAATTAATCAAAGCATGTTAATTAAGATAGCTTCAAGTAGTGATATGGGATCCCTTCATGAATAAGCTTGAATTGGTAAGACAAGACCATGCATCTTAGCTTGAGTAGTAAATCTCATAGATAGCCTTGGATTGAGAAATCGTACCCTTCTTAAGGTTAGCTTGAACTAGCATTTTAAAATGCTTGCATGATAGCATGACCTGGTAAGGCCAAACCATTTCATTGGTAGCTTGGATTGAGAAATAGTACCCTTCCTTGAGTAGCTTGGACTTGCATGAGATTGTGTTTTCCATGATAGCTTGGTCTAGCATAATGAGGTATTTTTCCTTGATATCCTTGAATTGGTTAATCATAACCATTCATGAGTTAATATTTGTATTGGACTATTAAAGAAGTATTTTTCCATGAATAGTAGCAAGAGCTAAAGAGCTAAATAGGGACAAGTCCCTAATCAAAGAATCATGTTTAAGATGAATCAAGGTTACTTCAAGGAAGTATCGTAATTATGCTTTAATATGAGAAATTGCTTGTATGATGTATGATTAGCTGGGATTGGTGCTAGAGTTGTCTTCCTTGATATGTATGACTAGAGGTGGATTACACAAGTCCTAGACAAGGTTAAAGGTTAATTGAGAAGTGTTCCTGTTACATTATGATGATCTAGATGCATAGATTATCTTATGACTATGTTGCTATCTCTTATGCTTATGGCTTATGTCTTATGTTGAATAATGCTTATGTTATGATCTTGATGATGTTATGCTAGCTGTTATATTTAGTACATTTTGTACTAATGCATATTCTTGCCTACATTCTTATCAAATGTAGGGTCTGACGATATTGACTTCCATCTCCATGGCTAGGATCATAGTAGAGCGATGATTGAAGCTTTGGTGAGCCCTTATAGTATCCGAGCAGATAGTCACCATGTTCTTATGCTTACTTTCATTTTATCTTTAGAACTATTGTATGGGATGCATCCCAAAGACATTTTTGGTTTTAGATGGTTTGAGACAAATTGCAATAGATTTTCTCTCATTTTTATAAAAGATTTTGATTGAATGGAATATGTTTTAAATTTCCACACCATTTTCTATTATCTTATGTTATGAAAGTTAAGTGGCTTGTCGCCATATTACATCTAGGGGTTACCCCTGGGTCATGACAGAAAGCCATGGGTTGATGAGTCCAAAATTGGGACTCATTTAGGGTTTTATTTATATAGATTTAGTGTCCTCAAATGCTTAATTTGTGCCATAAACTGATGACAAATCCTTGATTTCCAGGTACATGGATTGAGGAACAAAGCAAGGACACTAACATGCAAAAAGCAAAAAAGCAAATTGAAGAAATGAAGAAAGGCAAGCCTGATGATCGCCAAGGGCATATGGCAAATCACCGAGTGGATATCTAACCGCCTAAAGTTCCAATGTGCCAAGCCATGAAGGAAAGAACCATGTCGGTGACGAAAAGGATCAGTTGGTGGATCACCGAGTAGTTCCACAAAGCCAAGATAGATCACCCAAAATTATAGGCCTTAAGGATGTTGAATGCCAAGAGTGAAAAGGTGATGCAGCTCGCCAAGTGGTTCGGCGAGCCCAACTTACTTCCCCAAAGGGGCTTTCGTACCTTATTTTTGGCAACTATAGATTAGATTTTGAACATTTAGTTTAGTACCTTTTACATCTTTATACATCTATTTTTCATTAAAATAGTTTAGAACAAGTTTTCTATGGAGTTTTTCTTAGTTTTTTAAGAACCTTAGAGATTCAATTTGGAGATTTTAGAAGTGGGTTTCAGATTTTATTCAAATTGAGCATTGTAAAGATTAAATGTCTCTTGCCCAGTTGATGGCTAATCAATTTGGTAATAGTTTTAACCTTTTTATGTTGTTTGGCTAAAACCCCAATTCATGGGGTGTGATCATGTGATTATGGCTGAATTAGTTTATGGGTATTACTAATTTCTAGTTTAAATGTTGTTTAAAAGTGAGTTTAATCCTTAATTGTGGTTTAATTTATGAGTTGTAGTTGCAAATGCAACTCTACCGTTGTGTTTTTGGCTTGCTCGAGAAAGAGGTTTTAGGACTCAAATTATTTTTTGATAATTTGTGGTATTGGGTTAATCTGGGTTTAGCTCGAGAGAGTTAATCCTAAACCCAATCCCACACATCTAGCTCTAAAGAGTGGATGTATTAAGGTGTGGGTTGATATTCAATGTAGTGCTTGTTGATGTTCGAAAGAAATCACCTGATCCAGGGTAGTTGTTCGAGAGAAAGTTATCTCCCTTTTAGTCTAGCCTACTCACTAATTTTCAGTTGTTTACTAGTAGTTTCAATTACCCATATATCGAATTTACCTATAATCGATCACATCCCAAAAATCTATCTCATTATTGTTATTTAGAATTGTTTGTGATTGCTGTGTAGTTGATAATTGCAAATCAAAACACCCATTTGACATTCGTGTCACCCCTTTAATTTAATGTCTTTTTCTGATAATGTTTATTCCTATGGCTAATTAGACTGCATTCATACTTCTTAATTAAATTCCAAACACGTACCTCTCCCTGTGGGATTCGACCCCAACTCATTTAGTTGGGTTTTTTAATGATTTATGATCGTTGACACCTAGAATCGGATGAGGTGTGCTTGTAACATTAAAAAACAAAATGGCACCGTTGTCAGGTAGGAGGACCCTGAATTGGTGGTGTTGTTTGAAATTCTTTTGTTGAAGTTAAATTGTGTTCTTTTTAGTCATAGTTGAATCTACTTACTTTTAGTTTTGGTTTGGTGTTTCTTGTTAAAACAAAGGAGGTTAATGGAAGTAATGGTAGCCTAGTGGGCCACCAAGATGATGTTAGAAACCTCAACGATGTCAATGACCCAAACATCAATGACCCAGTCCAAATGGGTGGTGTTGGGGACATTCGTTTGCCTCCAGCTGAAGGAAATGTTGTGTTTCACATAACAAGCACCATGCTTCAGCTCCTACAATTGAAAGGTTTGTTTGGGGGGTTAGATCATAATGATCCCCATAAGCATATTAGGAATTTTGTTGATGTCTGTAGACTATTCTCCTTTAAGAACATATCTCAAGAATCGGTCCATCTGATATTGTTCCTATTTTCTCTGATGGGAGAGGCAAGCAAGTGGTTGGCTAAGTTGCCAAGATATTCCATCACTTTGTGAGATGAACTTATTACTGCATTCCGAGTGCGATTCTTTCCCCCTTCGAAAATGATGACTCTTTGGGACAACATCCAAAGCTTCAAACGCTTAGAGAGTGAGCTAACCAATGAGACTTGGCTAAGGTTTAAAAAGATGGTGCTGGAATGCCCAATTCATGGATTGCCCGATAATGTACTATTGCAATACTTCTATAGAAGCCTGGATTCGGTGAACAAAAGAGTTGCTGATCACCTTTCTCCAGGTGGCTTAATGCAACAGCCCTATGAATAGCATCCTAACTCTTTGATTACATGACCAAAATTAACCGATCATGGTACACTCGCGAAGACCAAGTCTCTCCTCTTACTTATAAAATGACAAAGGAGTAGATTGAAAAAGATCAAGAGAGAGACCAAAACATGGAAAAGACAATGACCCAACTGGACATCTTGGCCAAAAATGTCATGGGTGCTGGCACAAGGAGTGTTAGTGTTATGGGTGTTGGTGGTGTAAACCCCGTTGAAGCCAAATTTGAAGCATTGTACAATGAGGAAGTGAACTTCCTAGCCAACCAAGGAGGAGGTTATCGTACTAACTACCCAAGACCGATTGGAAACCAAGGTTGGAATAGAGATGAGGGCTGGAGAGACCGTGATAGAGATTGGCGTGATCTTAACGCCACTTGGAAGACATGCTTTCACACATTTTCAACAAAGTTGAAGTGTCCGATAAAGTTTTGAAAGAAATGAAAGAGGATTTTTTGACTCTCAACTAGATGGTGACTTCTCACTCTATCTCGATTAAGCAGCTGGGGGCCAAATGGGTCAACTTTCGTCGCATCTAAACCCAAGACAACAAGAGGGGTTGCCTAGTGATACTTTGGCAAACCCCAAGAATGAAGCTTGAATGGGTACTTGTGTCGTACCATGATGTTAACTAAGGCACTTCTTGGGAGGCAACCCATGTTTTTAATGTTTTAAGTTTGCTTTTGAATAACATGTGTTGATTGTGCAGGTTGAAAAGTGGAATGTGTCTGATAATGTGCATGTTGGCAAGCCAAGAGTCCAATCGGTGACTCGCCGAAGAAGTCGGTAAGCCTGACTTGGACCGCCATTGGACTCACAAAATATCAGGTGGAAGTCTGTAAAATTTGGCGAGCCAATGGATGAATCGGTGACCCCCCGAACTGGTCAACGAGCCCAATTTTGTCTATCGTTTGGACCCCAATGATTGGAGGTCCTGTAAAACTCGGGAAGTCACTACTCGGCCGATTACTGAGAGGTCGGGCGTGATCGACTAATACTGCCAAAAGGGACGCGAACCGAAAGATTTTAAAAGGACAAACAGTTTAAATTTTCAAAATCTTTTGCATTCTCCTATTTCTAACCTCGTACTCTCTCACCCAAACTCTCAATTTTCAATATTTTCCCATTTTTATCACTTTTTGTGTGTTGATCTCATTCTTAGATTTGGATTACATTGTTGCCTAGCATATCAAATTCTTCATTCGACTTAAAGGTTAGTTTTCGAACCCCGAACTCTTGATTAGTGGCTGAACTCAAATGCATTTGCTAAAATTGTGTTGTTGTGTGCTAGGACTATGTTGGAATTGTATTTGATGTTTTGGTTTTCCTGTTTTAGTTTTGAAATTGTGTCTAATTACTTGAAATGTTGATTTCCCGTGTTTTGTGCATTAAAATTGATCATAAATTATTGGGTTGAGGTAAATTTATGTTGGGTCTAGTTGGGTGAAGTCTAAGTAACCCTTAATTGTGCTAAATGACGTACTTTGCCCAATGATGGAGTGATTGACGTCATACTTAAGAGCAAAATTCGTGAAATGGAAAATTTTGGCCAAAGCAGGGGAAGTCTGAGTACCCTAGAGGCATGGATCTTATGGGTCTTGCGTGAACTGCATAATGTGTGTGTTTGATTTTGTTTTCGAGGGATGTGGGCTTGATTTTGGGAATAGGGGTTGAAATTTGGCACGTTGGGCAATTTGGCGAGCTGGGTCGAGCTCGCCGAACTGGTCGGCGGTTCACCAATGTCCCCCTTGATCACCTTTAATTTCATGATTTGGCTTGGTTAGAGTCTATAACTTTTAGCGGGAAGCATGAGCTCACCGAGTTCACTCGGTGACTCGTCGAAAGGTTTCTTTGATCACCCCTTTTATGCCCCTAACCCCTAAAACACACTGTTAATTTCAGCGGGATAGTCTGAGCTCGTTGAGTGATCTCAGCGATTCACCGAACGACCTTGTACATCAGTGACTTGCCTTGTTTCTGAAGAAAAAAAATTGCCAATCCTTTCGGCGATCCCAATTTGGCTTGCCAAAGTGACTTGGTGACTCGCCGATTGGTTCGGCGAGTTTATCTGCAACTTCATGAATTTTGCAAATTTTCTTGAAATTTTTCCAACTCTTTTCAATGTGTTTTGCAGGTATGGCTAGGACCAATTGGGACGAAAGTGGAATGCCGCCCCGCAAATGAGCATGGGGCATCGTAATCAATGGAGGAGTTGTTGCTTCCTCCAAAAAAGGAAAGAAAGTACCTCCGAAGGGAGGCAAGGGCAAAGCACCCATCACTAAGAGACCGGAGCATAACTCTGGCAGTGATGGGGATTTTGTTAATTCTCAGGCCTCATTTTTCGAGCCTGAGGATGACCAACCGCTTTAGACCCGGCGAGCTGAGATTCGTGCCAGAGTTCAGCAAGATCCATCTAGGATCCTAGAGTCTACCCCTCCTGCTGCTGATACAGTGCCAACTCTGACACAGACAGTGGTTTTAGCACCACTAGTTTAGGATCCTCTTCCCTGGCTACTCAACAATCAAAAGGCCGAGAGACTGGGGACCATTCTTGAAGAGAAAAGATTGTCCATGGATGGTGTGGTGGACATGTATCCTCTTGTGTGGGACACACTCCGGTGCCACATGTTTGACTTATTCACCAGGCCCCGTGTCCCATGCATTCCCACCTAGGTCCAAGAGTTCTACACTGCATACGGTGACTTAGTACTCCAGGGGAAGAAAAAGATCAGTGCCTTAAGACCGGTAGAGTCTCTGGAAGTTCGGGGAAGACAGTGGGATGCAACAGCGATCATATCAATGTGGCACTTAATAGAGCTACAGGGTTTGAGCATGATTACGAGAGCATGACTATAGCACAGACTCTGGATAGAGGGCTGGCTTGCTCCCCTCATTTTTGACACCACCTCAAGGAGGATTGAGGCTGGAGCCCCAATCGAGAAGAAGGACTTGAATATAGCAATTTGGTATTGGTTTAGGTTCATCAGATGTTCTATCATGCCCTTGCAGAATGAGTTTATCCTCCACCACCCAAAGATGACCTGTCTCAGAACCATCATCGCCAAGAAGGGGCTCAACTTGGGACTGATTATAGAGCAGGAGATGGCCATGAAGGCCAAACAACGCCAGACATCCCTGCCATTCCCAGTTCTTATTACAAAGCTATTTCGGCAGGCTGAAGTTCCTCTTGATGAGAAGAGTGACATTCATGTCACACCCACATCCTCTATAGACATCTAGCGCATTGAAGTTGAGTACACACGGGATGAGACGAATAGGAGGAGAGCAGCTCCGGTGGATACATCCCCGGAGGTTGATGTTGAGTCTATACCTGCAGAGGTAGCTTTGCCTACTCCGGCCTTAAGGCCTTCAGGTACACCTACTACCCCTCCTTCCCAGGCTTTAGGTTCTTCTACTGCTTCCCAATCTACTGGGATCACTTAGGCCATGCTCCTCAAGATGGGGCCCCTAGCCCATTCTACCTATGTTCAAGCTTCCCTACTAGAGGCTGAGGTGCCCTAGATGATTGAGTGGGCTATTTCAGCTGCTTTGACACCCCTCCAGACATTGATTCGTGCTCTCACAGCGAGAGTAGAGACTTGTGAGAGAGTACAAGGGGTTACTTCTAATGTTACGGCTTTGAAAGCTGAGGTTTCTGATTTGAGGAAGGACGTGGACTATCTGAAGTCCACAAACTTCACTTCACTGTTTGGGTAAGTTAAGGCTCCGGGTGTTCCGTCTAGTTCTAATATGCCTCTGGCTACCGCCGGAGATGAGCCTATGGATAATGTGGCTGCTACTGAGTCAGAGGCGGAGAAGGATGAGGAGATGCTTGATGCTCAGGAAGTGACTATCTATGAGGACCTACCTGATTTAAAGGAGGCGATAGTTCAGTCAGTCATTTCGACGTCGCTGACAGATACTTCCATTACAGGCTCTAGTGGAGTCAGTATTGCTGTTACCTCGGGCACTGATTCCCAAGATCAGAGTGTGACCTCGAGCATTGATGCCCCCCGACAGATGGAGCAACTAAGTAGACAGGATCATTCTTTACCTCCTTCTTTGTTATTTTTATTGATTCTTGTTGTTTTACTTACATTTGCGGACAATTGCTTTTCTTTTGTGGATGGGGTGAGGTATTTCCATACCTACCTCTTGTGATTTGATTTTGTAAATGAATATTGGGTTTTGTGTTTTAATTGGTTTTGATCTTATCTTGTGAATATTTGAGCTTGTGGCTCCTTGTTTTGAATGAAAATGGTTTTTAACCTATTTTTAAAATTTTATGCCACTTCTTGTATGTGTGATTGTGGATGTTCTTATGCAAATTTTAGTATCAATTATGATCAATACTGATGACTTGAATAGTACTCTTAATTGAACAATATGAATGCGCGGCTAATGAGGCCAAATGAAGTTGTATAGACAATGTGTTAACTTTTTGCATCTCTTTGTGATTAGCCAGTTATCGAATGTAGCCTCTTGTGATGAACATTGCACACTAGCTCGAATGAGTCTCGTTTGATATTGGTGTCAATGCCTTGTGTGATGAGATTACCTTGAACATTGTGTGATGGCACCTTGAATTTGCCCCGTTGGTCCGGTAGACTAAGTGATGCAAGCACTTGAAATGATCTTAGGCAACAATTTTAAAGAGTGAAACAATTTGACAATATACCTCTTTTGTGGCTAACCTTGTGAGATGTGTGAACCATGTTGAATCCCTTTGAGCCTTATCCTTTTCTTGGAATAAACTTGAACAATTGTGATCCCTCTTTATCCATTCACCCATAATTCTCATGAAGTGTGGTTTGTTTGAATAGCCAACTTAGGCCAAAAGCCTAAGTTGGAGGTATCGTGAAAAGAGAAGGTAATTCAAGAAGTGTGAACAATTCCCCTTTGAGCAGCGATCTAGAAAAGCATGGAACCCCTCCATATATATTTAAAAAAATGAAAACGTTGTGATAGAAGTGATGAAAATTGCAAAAGAGATGGGGTATCTGGAAGTCCATGTGAAAGTGAATAATGGGGTGAATTATGAACATGATCAAAATGTCGAAGAAAAGAAAGAAAGTGATGGTTGGACCACATTTCATGATGGTAGCAGTCGTTGAGCAAAAAGGACCATACCTTTTCACTCAGCCCCATTACAAGCCTTGAAAAGACCTTTTTTTATCTTAAGTGAGCTGAAACAAATGTTGATTGGAAAATAAGGGCAAACCTATGGGTAAAGTCATGCATGTGTTCATCTTTGTGAGTGTGAGAGTTGTATGTGATTTCGAAACTATAAATTGTTGAGAAATTGTGTGTGAATATGGAATCATCTTTGTTGTGAGTGCATTTGAGTACATTTATTGAGGTTGAACTCGCATTTGAAGCAAGTATTATGAACTTGAGCATCTTTGATAATGGTGAGTCAAAATTTGAATCTTTGAGTGCACAATTGATCATTACATAAGTAAGTTGAGTCTTGTTGTGTGCATTCATGTTGAGTCTTATGTAGCACTATTTGAGACATCCTTATTGAACTGCAGAAATTGAGTTTTACTTGAGGACAAGCAAAAGTTTAAGTTGGAGGTGTTGATGAGTCCGAGATTTGGACTCATTTAGGGATTTATTTATATAGATTTAGTGTCTTCAAATGCTTAATTTGTGGCATAAACTGATGACAAATCCTTGATTTTTAGGTACATGGATTGAGGAACAAAGCAAGGACACTAACATGCAAAAAGGAATAAAACAAACTGAAGAAAGTGAATCGCTGACTGGCTATTTAACCGCCTAAAGTTCCAGTGTGCCAAGCCCTAAAGGAAAAAACCAAGTCGGCGACGAAAAGGAACATTCAGCAGATCGCCGAGTAGTTCCACCAATCCAAGATAGATCACCCAAAATTACAGGCCTTGAGGATACTGAATGCCAAGGCGAAAAGGCGATGGAAGAGGTCAAAGGGCGGCTCGCCGAGTGGTTCGGTGAGTCCGACTTACTTCGCCAAAGGGGCATTCGTAGCTTATTTTCGGCGACTATAAATTAGATTTTGAACATTTAGTTTAGTATCTTTTACATCTATTACATCTTTGGACATCTATTTTTCATTAAAACTGTTTAGAACAAGTTTTTTCTAGAGTTTTTCTTAGCTTTTGAAGAACCTTAGAGATTTAATTTGGAGATTTTGGAAGTGGGTTGCAGATTTTTTTTCAAATTGAGCATTGTAAAGACTAAATCTCTCTTACCCAGTTGATGGCTAATCGATTTGGTAGTAGTTTTTACCTTTTTATGATGTTTGGCTAAAACCCCAATTCTTGGGGTGTGATTATGGGCTGGATTAGTTTATGGGTATTGCTAATTGCTAATTTAAAAGTGAGTTTTATCCTTAATTGTGGTTTAATTTATGAGTTGCAGTTGCAAATGCAACTCCACAATTGTGTTCTTGGCTTGTGAGAGAGAGGTTTTAGGACTAAAATTATTGATCGATGATCTGTGGATATTGGGTTGATCTGGATTTAGCTCGAGAGAGTGAATCCTAAACTCAATGCAATCCATCTAGCCTGAAAGAATGGATGTATTAAGGTGTGGGTTGTTCTTCATTGTTGTGCTTGTTGATGTTCGAAAGAAATCACTTGATTCAGGGTAGTTGTTCGAGAGAAAGTTATCTCCCTTATAGTCTAGCCTACTAATTGATTTTCAATTGTCTACTAGTAGTTTCAATTACCTATATATCAAATTTTCCTATAATCGATCACATCCCAAGAATCTATCTCCTTATTGTTATATAAAATTGTTTGTGACTGCTATGTAGTTGATAATTGCAAACCAAAACACACATTTGACATTCGTGTCACCCCTTTAATTTAATATGTCTCTTTCCAATAATGTTTATTCCTATGGCTAATTGGACCGTATTCATACTTCTTAATTGAATTCCAAACATGTACCGCTCCCTGTGGGATTCGACCCCAACTCATTTAGTTGGGTTTTATATTGATTTACGATCGTTGACACCTAGAATAGGATAAGATGTGCTTTAAACGTTAAAAATCATGGATCTCAACCAAAACTAGCACTTATTGAACTTAGCATATAACTCACAATCTTTAAGAATTTGCAATGCAATCATCAAATGATCGGCATTCTCTTCCTTACTCTGAGAATAATTCAAAATATCATTGATAAACTCTACCATAAACATATCAAGATATTATCTAAACACTTTATTCATCAAATCCATGAATGCGGCTGGAGCATTGGTCAAAACAAACGACATTATCAGGAATTTATAATGACCATACCTTGTTCGGAAACCGTCTTCAAAATGTCACTCTCTTTCACCACCAATTAGTGATAACCTAATCAGAGGTAAATCTTAGAGAAATAACATGCTTCTTGGACTTGATCAAACAAATCATCAATCCTTGGAATAGGATACCTATTCTTAATGGTCTAACCTGTTTCAATTATCGGGAACCAATACACATGCGAAGTGAACCATCCTTATGAACGAGCAAAAATGGGAGCACCCAATGGAGAGATACTCGGTCGGATGAGACCCTTATCTAACAAGTCTTTCAACTTCTCTTTTAATTCCTTAAGTTCTGCCGGATTCATATAGTAAGAAGGAATAGAGATAGGTTGCATATCTGGGAGATGGTCAAAACCAAAGTCTATTTCCCTTTCGGGAGGAACACCAGATAGATCATCAAGAAACATTTCCCAAAACTCATTTACAATGGGGACTGACTCAAGAATAACGGTTTTGTAATCCATAGCCTTAACTCAAACAAGATGGTATATGCAACCGTTAGAAATCAATTTTCTAGTTTTAGACAAGAAACAAATTGACCCTTAGGCATAGAATTTCCCCTTTTCCACTCTAAGATGGGTTCATTAAGAAACCGTAACTCAACCACTCAGATTCTACAATCAATAGAAGCATAACAAGAATAACACTAATCCATACCAAAAATAATCGAAATCCAACATATCAAGTTCTACGAGATCAATATGAGTGACTCTATGGGATAAGGAGACGGGACACTTTCTATAGACACTCTTAGAAATAATAGATTCACCATTAGGAGTAGAGACAGAAAAAGGGTATATCAACACAGTCAAAGAAACATCAAATCGCATAGCCATATATGGCGTCATAAAAGACAAAGTAGCACCGGAATCAAGCAAAGCATAAACACCAAGATGAAAGACTTTCAACATACCACTAACCATATCAGGAGAACCCTCTTAATAATGTCAGGTTTGAAGTGTATAGAATTTGTTTTGCTTTGGGCCACTCAAACCTGAATCACTAGGCGGAGCTTGCCTACCATCTCTTCCCTTAATATCAAGTGGTAGACAATCCCCTCATCTTGTGACCACTCTTACTATAACTAAAGCAAGCCTTTCTACCGATTGAGAATTTACCATCGTGCTTTCTTCCACACCTAGCACAAGTAGAAAAGAAGATCCACCATCATTTCCTCCTTGAGGCTTAGGTTTAGACACCCTATCTTTGTTGAACTTTGGCGCCGAAGCATTAGAGAAACCTTGACTGGAAATACTTTGTCAGGATTTAGAGCAACCATGTCCATCGGACCTTAAATGTAAAAAAATACCATCACCAGTCTTTGCCCTAGTGGACTGCCTAGACCTTTCCTTAAGCTTTTCCTCTTCAATTTGCTGGGCATGTGTCATAAAATGGGAAATATCCATTTCTTGAATGAGCATATTGGTACGACATTCCTTAACCACCATTTTCAAACACACCTTAGAAAGAGCATATTTGGACAATTGTGTGAATTTCAAGGCATATTATTTAACACTCATGTTCCTTTAATGAGGTTAACGAACTCAAGCACCTTTGTATCCCTCATCACAAGGGAAAAGAACCTACCAAGAAACACAACCTTAAAATTTTTCCAATCAAGAGTACCCACATCACCGCCCTTTCTTCCTTTCATTGGTTGACAAACTTGAGCAACACCCTTTAGTTGATAAGCGGCCAACTCCACCTTCTCAACCGCAGTCACTCCTATAATTTCCACTATCTTGTGAACCTCATCAACGAACTCTTAAGGATCCTTATCACCATTGGAACCATGAAACTTTGAACGATTCATCCTATTGAAGTCCCTTATCCTTGATGTCATCGTACCCATATTTGGATTCACGGCAGCATTGACCTCTCTATTGGTTTGAGTCATCAAAGATTGAGCCAACACTTGGAAAGCGGTTTAGAATTTGGTATGAGTCACTTGCTCGACCAAAAGATGAACTGAAACTTAAGGAACATCGGTCTCCACATTGTCATTACCCACATTCCTTCTCACATAAGCTCTTTGAGGGACCATATCCTAAAAATCATCAGATAAGGATTAGGAGAGAGACATATAGAGTTACACTCTATCGCACGACTTTAGAATGATGATAAAATATAATTTCCTAAACATCTTATAGCCTCCTATTTATAAATGTGGAGCGCTTCAAACTCATACACAAGACTTTACTTGATGTGGCTTGTGAGACATCTTAGGACCTTTCTAAACCTTGTGCTTTGAATACCAAGTTTGTCATGACCCAAATTATACCCTAGGTGTAACATGGCGTATAGAACCACAAAAAGGGTTTTACACAAGCCACTTAGAATACATAATACAAGATGATCGAAATAAAGATTTCTAAAGAACAATTCTCATATTATAAAAGAGTTTAACAAAGCAAAAGTCTAACATAGTCTCATAAAGCCATCTAATGCATCACAAAAAGTGGTTGGGACGTAACTCATACACCACATACAAAATGTCTGAAAACTAAAATACTGAAAAAGTTATAGAAGTGTCTTAGTCCTTACAGCATGAGGATTCACCAATCAATAATCGTTAAGAGAGATCATCTAGCCACAAGTGTGTGCGGTAGGAGCGTCAGACCCCATATTATGAGACAATGTAGGTACAAGTATGTATTAGGACATGGAATGTACTAAGTATGATAGCAATGAATAAAAGATATGAAATCATGCTAAAAAGAACTTTACATGACATGCAATGACCAAGCTAAAGCATACTATAAGATGTTAGAAAACACAAGTAATAATCATGGTCAATGCAATTGTAACATATTAAAACCCTTAGTGAGGCACTCGGAAGTAACCTAGTTCATTATTGTGGGATGTTTACCATTAACCGACATAGACCATGTGAGCTAAAGCATGGAATCTGATGTATATCCCACACCAGAAAGAGATATTATTTCCTTCCAAGGCAACAACCTTAAACTTCTAACTTACATGGATCCACTAGCTAAGACATCATATGGGGGCACGTAGTAGGAACAAAGAAATTGCTATTAGAGACTTGGCCTTTACTAACGGGAGAGCCTCCATCTCAATAGCCTCTCGTTGCTAAGTAAAATCCCATGGAATAGTCATTAATCATATTCATATTATAATCTGTGGAAAGGCAAATTAAGTTACCAGTCCAACCTAAAGTTATTTAGGATAGCTCCTTAAATCTTGATTAAACTTAGGTGAGAAAACCTTTAAACCTTGTGAATCTTTATGTGAGAAATCTTTTCATAATCATGATCATATTAATATGTGAGAAAACCCTTCACAATTTTCATTGATACTTTCATCTAAAAGCATCCTTAATTCATAAACATCATTCTCATAAAAACATGTATATCTTCATAAATTCATAGTTCATAGTTCATAAGTTTCATCATGTGTTCATAGTCAAAAATAATGGATCATGCAGGGGTTCATTTGAATTCAACTCAAAATCATGTAAATACTTCAATTCAAGTATTAGGAGATAGAAAATAGATAATTGAATCATAATTAAAAAGAACCCATGAAGATTGGAGAGAATCCTAACTTTGATAAATTAAATTTAACTTGGAGAATTTGGATCTTTGGGGACCCAATGGAGGAGAGGACTCCATTGGTGAATACTAACATACCTTTACGATCAAAGCTTAAAAGCTATGGTGAATTGGAGACTTGATCTTGAAACCCTAGCTTATTTTTCCTTAGCTAGAGAGAGAAATTTGGGGAAGAACTTGGAGGGAAATTGGGAATTTGGGTAAATGATTTGTAAAGGGTAGTTTTACGACTTCAGGGGTATTTATAGAGTTTATAATTCGAATCAAAACGACTTATTGTAGGCATTAAACACTTAGGGGGAGACCCAAAAACCTCTTAAAAATAACTGTCAAACCCTTATATGGTTTGGACCTACTATCTGTAGGACTTACTGCAGACTGTATTGGTCATCCATAGAAAAGTACAGAAGCCTTAAATTTGACCAACTTTTGATGATACCTGTCTACAGCCCATAGAAATTTCTACGGTCCGTAGACCCCAACCTTAGAACTCAACTTTGACCTTCAAAATTTCACTAAGTCTAGGACCCTCGTACGAGACATATCTACGACTCGTAGATCATTTGAGGTACTAACCTGGTCAATTGTAGACTCAACTTTAGAAACTTGAGTTTTCCCAAAACTCAATCCCACTTTCTACGGATGCCTTCTACGGTCCGTAAAATCCTTTACGACCCGTAGACTGGACCCATAGAACACAGGCAGTAGCAAAAAAATGATTTTTTTCCTTTTCCAAAATTTGAGGTGTTACACTTGTAGAGATTGATATATCAGATTTTGATGTTATTCTTGGGATGGATTTGGCTTCATGAATATTATGCTTCCATAGATTGTAGGACCCGATTGGTCACATTCAAGGTTCTGAATGAACCTATCATGTGAAGGGAAGGGGGAAATTATGTTCTGAAGGGTCAGTTTATATCTTGCTTAAAATCTAGAAAGATGATTTCCAAGGGTTGCATTTATCATCTAGTTCGGGTTAGGGATACAAATTATGAAACCCCTACTCTTGAATTAGTTCCAACTATAATTGAGTTTCCAGAAGTGTTTCTCGATGATCTTCCTTGTATTCCTCCCAGAAGGGAAATAGACTTTTGTATTGACCTTCTCCCAAATACGTAGCCTATCTTTATTCTACCTTACTGTGTGGCCACGATAGAACTAAAGGTGTTTAAGGACCAATTAAACTATTTGTTGGAAAAGGGCGTTATTAGACCGAGTATCTCACCATAGGGTACTTTGATATTTTGTATTCAAAAGAAGGATAGTTCTCTCCGAATGGGTATTGACTATCATAAATTGAGTAAGGATACCATTAAAAATAAGTATCCTATTCTAAGGATAGATTATTTGTTTGATCAACTCTAATGAGCAAGTTATTTCTCTAAGATTGACCTCTAATTAGGTTATCACCAATTGATGTTGAAAGAGACAGAAATTCCTAAGACGGCTTTTTGAACTCGGTATGGTCATTATGAGTTTTTGGTAATGTCATTTGATTTGGTTAGTGTTTATGGATTTGATTAATAGGATTTTTAATTAATACCTTAATGGGTTTGTGATTGTGTTTATCGATGAAATTTTGATTTACTCACGAAGTGAGGATGAACATGTTGAGAATATGAGGATTGTGTTGAAAATTGTCAAGGATCATGAGTTGTATGCTAAGTTTGAAAAGTGTGAGTTTTGGTTGAGGTCTGTTGCTTTCCTTGGCCATATTGTCTCTGGTGAAGGTATTCAAGTGGATCCTAAGAAAACTGAGGTGGTTAAGAATTGGCCTAGACCTTTGTCTGCTTCAGATATACAGAGTTTCTTAGGTTTGGTCGGTTATTATAGAAAGTTTGTGGAAGGATTTTCCTTTATTGCTTCGCCTTTGACAGTGTTAACTCAAAAGAAAGTGAATTTCCTATGGTTGGAAACTTGTGAGAAAAGTTTCCATGATTTGAAGGATAAACTCACCTCAGCCCCTATTTTGACACTACCAGAAAGATCAGATGGTTTGTAGTTTATTATGATGTTTCAGAAAGATCAGATGGTTTGTAGTTTATTATGATGTTTCACGAGTAGGTCTTGGTTATGTTTTGAGGCAACATGGAAAAGTCATCGCTAATGCTTCTAGGAAATTGAAAGTGCATCAAAAGAATTATATGACTCATGATTTGGAGTTAGCGGCAGTGGTGTTTGCTCTTAAGATTTGGAGACATTACTTGTGTGGTGTTCATGTAGATATGTTTACCAATCACAAGAGTTTGAAATATATGCTCACTCATAAGGAATTGAATCTTCACTAAATGAGATAGCTTGAATTGTTGAAGGATTATGATATGAGTGTCATTTATCATCCCGATAAGGCGACTGTGGTGGCGGATGCTCTTAGTTGAAGGATTGTGCTTTTCCATGGATGATGATGATTTTATGTTTATGACTATTCCGTTGGGATTTTTACTTAGCACCCAGAGGATATTGAGATGGAGGCTCTCCTGTTACTAGAGGTCAGGTCTCTAGTAGCAATCTTCTTGTCCCTAACTACATGCCCCCATAGGTTGTCTATAGTGACATAGCTAGTGGATCCACCTAAGCTAGAAATTTAAGGTTGTTGCCTTGGAAAGTATTGACATCTCTTTTCAGTGTGGGAACAAGACACTGGATTTTGTGTTGTAGCTCACATGGTTTATGTCAGTTAAAAGTAAATATCTCACAAAATGAACTAAGTGGCTTTCAAATGTTTTATGAAGCTTCATATTATGATATCAAGATGCATTGGCCATGTTTATGATTATGATTCTATTTAAAGGTTTTTACTATGTTAGCTTGGTCATGCATATCATGTCTTCCATTATGTCCTATATGATCACATCTCATGTTTTATTGCATTCCTTTCATGCTTAGTAAATTTCATGTACTAATGCATACTTGTGCCTACATTGTTTCATTAATGTAGGGCGTGATGATTTCTCTCCCTCTATTTGTGCTTGTTGATCTCATTGAAGATTCGAAGATCAAGAGTTGTGAGTCCTCGTGTTTTGAGGACCATGATACTTCTATTTCCTTTCCTTCTATTTAATTTTTAGACTGTGTATGCGGTGTACTGATTACGTCCTGACCACTCTTTTGAGGTAATAGATGGCTTGTCAAGACTTTGTTGTACTTCCACTTATGTCAAACTCTTTACTTCTTATAAGATTTCTTGCTTTTCTCTATTATGTTGTGTATATGTATGTCAAGTGACTTGTGTAGGGCCTCTGAGGTCTTATACATCATATCACGTCTAGGGTGTACTTTTGGTCATGACAAAAGTGAAGAATTTCCTCTCTCGGTGCACGTTAGGTGAGCTAACGTATGCCTACCATGGCGAGAGGTCGGAAGAAGATGGTCATTGGCGGACATATGAGTGCATGGAATGGAAGCACACTAAGTATAGGGGAGATTCATAATAGGGGGACGAAACCAGTTGAGCAGTTGCCAAAATTAAGCAAAACCCCAGTTTTGATTACATCACCAAAATCGAAGACTAGATGGGAGGAGAGGGGAACACATGGAGAATGGGAACCTACGCCACAAATTGAGAGTACCCAGAGCACAAGCAAGGTGTTAGTGGAGCTAATCCTACGAAAGGAAGGACAAGAAGGGAAGAAGGAAGAGCCTGAACTGAAGAAATGGTCGAACCTATTTCAGAGAAACCATATGGCTGCACAGGGAATGAAGCTGAATTATATAGCTCCCACAGTTCGTAATAGGGAGAAAATTATCGAGCTATGCAAAGATAGGTAGATGCAGAGACGCTAAGATGGAAACATGTTTTAATCCTCTATGTGGTGGGAGTTGAGCCAACAATTACTGCAATAGAATGTTACATAGCGGCGCAGTGGAACTATCTAGCAAAACCCAAGGCATTCTACCATAATGATAGTTATTTTTTGGTAAGATTTGGTAGTTTTGAGGATAGGGATAAAGTGTTAAATTTAGGCCCTCATATACTAAGGAATAAGCCAATCATAGTGAAGACATGGGTGTCGGAGTTTGATCTAGGAAAGGAGATTATGCAAACTATCCCAGTATGGGTGAAATTCCCAAACCTCCCATTGAATTGCTGGGACATACAATCATTAAGTAGAATTAGTAGTGGGTTGGGAATTCCTCTTTTTGCGGATAAATGCATTACGCAGATAGAAAGAGTTTCCTATGGTAGAGTTCTAATAGAAATGGATATCATTCAAAAACTACCAGTAGACATTAAAGTGGAAGATCCAAATGGTAGAGAATTCACTCAGAATATGGTTTATGAATGGGTGCCGGTTTTCTATCCTAAGTGTTTGATCATTGGGCACAAATTTCATGAGAAAGGGGAAGAACATAAACAAAAAGATAAGGCAGTGAAGAGGACAACAGAGTGGCAACTAAAAAGATCTGAGCTACAAGCAGAATCTAGCAACACTCTTGAGAATAGTGGGCTAGTTGAAGTGATAAGCTCAAGGTAGGATATCAATCAGTAAGAGGAAGATACAGTAAACTTGTAGGTGAGCATAGGGCTACAAATACAGGACATTGGAGGAAAATGGGAGGAAGCAAGAGGGAAATCAACAACAAAAGGGCAAAGACAAAGCATAGAAAGGTTATAATTCCCATAGAAAATAAGTTTAATCCATTGCATGACCATGATACAAGACCTACAGCTAATAAAGATAAAGGTTTAGGAGGAGCAGGGAAGGAGCTTGGGAAAGGTAATTGTAACGACCCGAGACTACCCCCTAGTCGTTACCAGCGTACCCGACCTCTAAGAGGTCTTATACAAGCCCTTAGCATTCATCATTGCATATATCATAGAAAAATAGCGAAAAAATTAAAACTTTTACTTTGGAAGTTCAACTTCCCTTCATATATAAAAAATAGAAACTAACTTTGTCTCAACATACAATCTAGACATAGGAGTATAGAAATTGGGACTTAGCCCTTACACCAATAGGAAGTCTAGAATAGGAAAATACAACAATGTCTTTTAATATAAGCAAAAGACTAAAAAAGGTAGAACATAGGGGTCTTGTCCTCGGACTTGAGGACTCACACACTTGGAGGAGCAAATCCAAGTATCTTAAGAAATAGCCTTGAATCTCGTCAAAGGCCTGAACCTACATTGTTTGGGAAAAGGGAAGAAAATATGGGTTAGTACAACACACGTACTAAGTATAACTACTGTGCATAAAAACCATTAAAATATGCATAAAAGGACATTTTAGTTAAAGACATGCTTTTGTCAAGTAAAAACCCATTATGCACATAAGGTAAACATCAGAAGCCAAACCAACATACTATCATCCTAACATGTAAACAACCAAGCAATACTAGTGCAATGCAAAGGAGGCTCACCACTGACTCTGAGCTGCTCAACTAGATCAACGAGGTGATGGATGCTGATCCTGGTTACCTGCGTCTGCATCATAATAAGATGCAAGCCAACTGGCATCAGTACATTGAATGTATGAGTATGCGAGTTGGAATGCTAAACCACACATAGGCTAGAAGTAATCTGAAAGAAACCGAATAACTTACCTGGCTCACTCAACTTAACCTGACTAACTCATTTTAATATAAAGCAATTTAAAGCAAGTGCAATATAAAGAAAAGCTGTTTAAAACATGTTATAAACTCTGTGTGTATCCAAAGATACAATAAATCTAAGATGTATGTAGAAATACAAATGAGCTGATGTATATAGAAATACAATAACTGTTGTGGGAGTTTCTCTAATTGACAACCATCACATAAGAGTTATAGTGATGATACAGCTATCACCCTCACGCTGCCAGAGCATTTTATACCCGACCAAAGGTACAGAACCTGAACTGCCTAATGGATCCACTAGTCTATCTTGAAAAGGATTCATCTAAAAAAAATGATCTTTTTCTACCCATGGTGGCTACATGGTTCTATGAGGGTTGTGGGTTCTTTGAACGCTCCCTAAATTCGGTGCTTAATACTACTCCTAAAATATACTAGCTCTTATGTTTTTAAAACATACTTCTTCTGTGATTTGAGATTAGTGCTCAAAACCTTAGCTCAAACGCTATCTTGGAAATCTAAGTTCCCCTACTTGCTTCATTTAGAAAGTAATTACTCTTTTCTGAAAACTAGCCCGAAGGCTCTTTGGAAATCTCAGTTTTCGTTCTTATTTTAATGTGAAAACATTTTAAATCTCTTTGGGAATACTTAGTCCCCATATACTTTTGAAGATATGAACTTCAAACTTTACTCTTTACTCTTTACTCAACTTGAACTTTGAGTCTTAAAACAAAGTTAAAACATTTGGAAAAGACTTTTGGAAAACTCTATGAACTGATCTTGACTTGACTCTTACTTCTCTTGACTTTGATCTTAACTTTCTTTGAATTGGAATATGGATTCAAGGTTCATGATTTCATTTTTATGGATGATTTCATGATGTTTAGATGAATTTTAGAATGTTAGAATCGACTAGGAAACATAGGTACATCACTTAGGAACACGTACGAGAAGATGGGGAATAAATTGGGAGAACTGGCGTCCTTGGCGCTCTGAGAGGCGTGGGGCGCCAGGCCCAAAACCTTAGAGAACTGGGTGGGGTGCTATGGCTTGGGCGACGCGCCAGAGGCCAAACCTCAGAGAACATTTTGAGGCGCGCTGAGAGGCGCGACGCCCTAACCTCTGTACCCAAGTGTTTAAACTTTTCTCCTCCATTTTTCATCTCTAAACCCTCCAAACATCTATGATACTTTCCCCAAACCCCTAGGATCAATTGTACCCTCAATATACAACCAATCTAACTCGCAAAACAACCCGAAAACATGAATCAATTCAACACTAGGCATTCAGCAATCAACCCACAAGAATTCAACAATATTCTTCAGGACTTCACTTTCTTAACATTCAAACAACTCCAATTTCGCTGAATTGAAACAAGTTAGTGTGTGGGTGAACTAACCCAACACAAAAGAAATCTCACATACCTTAATAGGGATCACCGCCAACAAATTCCACTCGCAAGCTTGGATGATCTTGACGAATTCTTGCCTTTTACTCCCTTTCTTTCTTCTTTTCTCTCTTCTCCAAGCCCTAAGCGTATTTCTCAATTTTCCAAACTGACTAAATCATGTTTTTACCCCAATAAATCCCTAAAATCAAATTAGGAAATAACTTAGAGAAAAGACTAGTTTGTCCTTCCCAAAATCCGGATTGGGACTTTCCTCAATCCAACAGCCCAACTTCCAAAAGGCATATTTTACTTATACGATGTCAAAATCGTGCAATCTCAGTGGCGTTGGAAAGATCTCTCCAACCATAACAAGAGCTGCTCCTAACTCCTCCTGATCTAAGAGTAATGGCCGTTTGAAAATGGCCAAAACTCACTTTCTTAACTTGGACTAAATTTTCAGATTTCCTTATTCTTTCCAAAAATCAATATTTTCATATTTTAAATTCTTTATAGTCGTTTCTAGGTGTGAGATGTTACAGCATACAAGACCCCCATAGGTATGTCTCCTTACCAACTTGTATATGGGAAGTGTTGCCCTTTACCGGTAGAGCTAGAGCATAAGGCTTTGTGGGCGATGAAGAAGCTAAATTTGGATTGGGGCGTGGTATCTAATCAAAGAATGAATGACTTAAATATGTTGGATGGGCTTCTCCTAAAAGCTTATGAAAGTTCAACCTTGTACAAGGAGAAGATGAAAAGGTATCATGATCAAAGAATTGAAAAGCGAGAATTTGTTGTGGGTGATCTTGTGATTCTATTCAACTCTAGATGCGCTTGTTTCCAGGAAAACTCAAATCCAAATGGACTGGGCCATTTTTGCTCACAAAAGTGCTTCCCCATGGAATGGTTGAGCTTAAGAATAGTGAAGGAACAAGGTTCATGGTTAACAGGCAAAGGATTAAGATATATCTAGGAAATGCAAATAGTGTGCAAGAAGTTGTTAAGGCCTATCATCTTGATGAAGTCTGAGTAATCAAAAGGCCTGCGTCATGCCGCGACGTTAAATCAAGCGCTGTTTGGGAGGCAACCCAAGATGTAAAATCTAGCCAACAATAGGTTTTTGTTTAGTAATTTTCTTTGATTAGTTGCTTCTCTGTACTCATTTAGATAGTTGTTTGACTTTCATTTTAGTGTTGGTTAGACATAGCATAGGGTCCGTGTCTAAAAAGTATCCAGAAAATGTAAAAAGAATGTGCTAATGGTTGCTACATGTGCAAGGGCGAAAGCCAGAATCTGCAGAAAAAAGGTCTGGTGCAACGATCTACGAACCCCATTGACGGTTCGTGGTTTAGTCCACCGATCGTCAATAGTGTCCGTAGATCCCAGGTAAGGTTTCTGAATTTTAAGTGCAAGTTTGATCTATGGTCCCAATCTATGGACCGTAGATGGGGTCTCGTGGATCCAAACCCTAATTGTGTCTGACCTGACCCGGACCCCTTATTTAAAATTCCCCTCATTTGAAATCATTTCCACTTCCCTCCATTCACTCTCCAACCATTTCAAACACTTCAACTTCCTTAAAATCACTCCAAAACTCCCCCATAAAATCATCCCTTCCATTCCCCCATAATTTCCACGATTCCTTTCCATTCTGAATACTACTCATTCCATATTCCACAAAAAGGGGTCCGGTGGTTGGGTTAGTAACGAAGAGGTGATTTTTGGTCTTGCAAGCATCTGTCATCACACAATCACCCCATTCTCGTCGCTGTATGGTAATAGACTTTCTCCTCACTTTGAATTTTGATTCATTGGTAGAATATAGAAAGTCAGGGATTGGGTCTTGACTTTGGGTAATTGTTAGATGAAATTGCATGCTAAAATGAGAAGTTACAATACCATTGGAACGATAGATAGTGATTGTGTTGCTTTGTTGTATGTGATTATAGGTCTAAATGTAAGTTTCGACTTAGGGTTCCAAAGTTTGTCTTACATACTTGTTAAAATGATCAATCGGAATCCTGAGAATGACAAACTAGCATGATTAAGTGTTGAAATGCATTAGTAGACTAGGATCATGTTGAAAATGGTCAAACATGTGAGATTGAAAGTAAAGTTTGTCTAAATCCTGGCATAGATCCCATCCACGAGTCCCTGTCCACGGACCGTAGATCAATCTACGGACCATAGATAAGGTATGTGGATGGAAGCACTTGAACAGTTCACTAAGTGTGAAACCACGGATGTGGACTACGGTCTGTAGATCAATCTACGGACCGTTCTATATAGTCGTGGTTTCCCTATGCAACCAATATTGTTGGTTCTCTGATCTATAGAAGGGATCCACAGATCATAGATCAGTCTATAAACCGTAGATCTACACCGTAGATGACCACTGTAACCACTGTCTGAAACTTTTGTTAGTCTTTGTTGGTGTTCGTTTTTAGTTCTAAAATTATTTTGAGTATGTTGTGAGTTAGCCTTGATACTAATAACTCTTCCATAGGTTCGATGGCACCCAAGAAGCTAGTCACCTACACAAAAATGGGCAAGTCAAAATCTGTTGCCCCTAGCTTCAGATTTATTGATGAAGATAATGATGTGGAGAAGGATCTGGCATACATTCCTCCCAACACAAGGACCTCTCCCACCGCACCCCGAGTCACCAGAGACACCCCAGAAGGTGATTCCTGACGTAGTCACTATCTCCCAGTCTGATAAGGAGCACACACTAATCGGGTCACCAACTTAGGCTACCTCCAGTTCAGAGAATGGGTCTGCGTCCGACTTTGAGTCTAGCCATGCTTCAAGGTCCGAGTCTGCCCATACTTCAGGGTCCATTGCTAAATCAGCCACATGTTCCAGCGATAATGAATAAGCAGCCTCGTCTGATGAGGCCACTAGCTCAGAATCAATACCAGTACCATGGAATGATGACCCTACTTCAGTGGCTGGCCAGCCAAATAAATGGTGTGTTTAGTGGAGATAATACGGATGTGCATCCCGGGCCTGCACATCCCGCGGTAAGAGCCATTGATCTAGTCACAAAACTGAGCTCATGGAGGAGGAAAAAGCTAGCAAAATGCAATACAGGCAGGAGAAGAAGGCACTGAAAGCCTCCATAATAGATGAGCAACTGAGGCAGCTAAGGGCCCGTGAGATGGTTGATGGGGCATCGAGTTCTATGCCCGTGTCTGAGGTACTGCCTATTGTGTCGATTGATGTGAGCACCCTTGATGGTGCAGTTAAAGTCACAGATAGCACTACTGATGGTGTTGTCCTTGTTGATGCGGGCACTACTGAGGGTGACCCGAGTGTTGATTTAGCAGGCTCCAGGAAACCAGACCCACCCGCTTGTTGATGGTTCGTCAGCGCTATGCGCCTCAGGTTTGCTTCACCCAAATCCTTTATTGTTTACTATTTTTCTGTGCATTGGGGATAATTGCACCTTTTTTTTTGGGGTAGGGTAAATGGATTGTGAGTGATAAGGTGAAATCTGAGTAACCCAACTTATAATTCTCTTTGGGTTTTCTTGGATGTGTTCTTTTTCCCCAAGAGACTGTTTAATTTATGTTGAACTGGCATGTATTAGGATCGTATGTGTAGAAGCATGAAAATGAATGAAGCATGATGGCTTATGAAAAATGATACCCATCCAAATTTTGTGTGCTAGAATTTTTAGGCTAAGATAAGTTGAATGTGTTGACTCTGAGTATGACATGATAATGAATCAACTTGATGGCATGACTTAAGCTAAAACTTAAACTGGGTAATCTGATAATCTGATAATGAAACTATATGCCAAGAATGTGTGAGAATAGTTGATTGTTCAAATAGTTTTTACGCCAATCTAGAACTTGCCTAGTTAGTCCTACTAAGACAATCTACTCTAGAGGCTAGGAAGTGATCATTGGCCCTTGTTCTGATAAGTCCGCAAATTGCATAAAAGAAGAGTCCTACCAAATGAAATAAATGTTTCCTTTGATCCAAATGTTTTGAGCCTAAATTAGACCATTTCTTTCTAAACCCCTAACTCACCTTCCCATAATCTACTATGTTGGCCCTACTCCCTCCTTGGACATGTGCACCTCGACTTAGGCCAAAAGCCTAAGTTGAGGGTGGCTAATGTAAAAGGTAACCTAAATCTTGGCCCTGATCCGACATTGGGTATTATGTACCTCAACCAATGGAAAACCCATAAGTTAAGGGTGGCTATGAAAGAGGAAATCGAAAGAAAAATGGGTATGAAAAGAGTTTGATGTTGAAAAAGAGAAAAAGAAAAAGATAGGAAAGGATGTGACTTGTTGAAATCTAAAGAAAAGAATAAAGCGCAAGAAAAAGATAAAAGTGAAAAATAAAGAGCTACAACGTCTAAAGTCACATCCTTGGTTGAAGAAAATCAAGGGAAAGAAGGTAAAAAGATAGGATGTCAAAAAAAAAAAAGGGTTGAAAGCCTATTGTAATGTCAAGGAAGGCAGAAAGTCACTAAGAAGTACCAAAATGTACCACACCTGACCCTGAGCCTACGTTACAAGCCAAGAAGTCCTATAATGATCCTGGAATCTAGTATAGAGAGTCTAAGTAGTGAAAATAAAGGCAAGCCTATGGTATTAAGCATTAACTGTACTTGAAGTTACTTTTGAGTGTGAGTGTTGAATGAATCCTTGTACTAAAATTCATATTCATTGTGTGAAAAAGGGATTTTGTTTGAACTAAGGGCACTTGTTACATTGTCGGAAAGTTGGTACCTTGGTGATAATGAAACAGTGTATGTTGTGTGTTGGTTGGTCGATCTTTATCATACTTTGACCCGCACGAATTAGCTTGTTGAGTCTAAAAGAATAGACTTTGCACCAGAAAAGAGAGTTGGGATAGAGAGCCATGTGATTGCTTGGGCTTGAAATTGCTTGCTTCTATACAAGTGTCGCTTAAAGTCTTAGTGCGTCGCTTGAGGATAAACAACGATTTTAAGTTAAGGGTGTTGATATATCGTGAGTTTACGGTATTTTTAATACATTTCACTTGAGAGTTGTGTGTGTCTAGGGTCTTTTTGTATTGGTTTTTATGTGTTTTTATCGTGTTTTGCAGGAAAGATGTTTAGGAGCAGAAGTAAAGAGACAGTTGAAAGAAATGAAGAACAAGGCATCTACGGAGGTGATCTACGGACTATAGGTCCATTGACGCTCCGTAGATGGTGACCGTAGATCAGCAGGCAAGGCATGGAAATCAACTCAGGGAAATCTGACCAAGTGTGGAACCATAGTGGCCATTGACGGTTCGTAGAATGATACTGCAAGGGTTCCAGTACCTGATGTTTGAAGATTCTAAGTGTGGAGCTACGGAGAGGGATTGACAGACCGTAGATGACTGGAGTTCCATCGTTTGCTTCAGAGAAGCTGATTTTTGGGAAGCTGAAATATTTTCTAAGTCTTGGCTAACAGAAGGGACTCACGAACCGTAGATCCATTGACGATTCATGAGTCAGTCTCGTGGAATGAAGACGAGTGCCTGAACAAACTTTCCTTATTTTGTTTCCCTTTTAATTTAGGACTTGTTTTCTATAAATAGGGCATGTAAACCTAGTTTTTAGGGGTTAGACTTTATTACTTTTATTCTAGTTCTTGACTTGGGAGATTAACTTGCAACTTTAGCAATTCTTGATTTCCTAAGTTCATTTTGAAGATTTTGGTGTTGCAATTCAAGTTGAATTTCTGGGTTTATTATTCTTCCTACGTAAGTTCATAATTCTTTCATCTAAAATAATAAATTGTGTTCATATGATTATGGGTAACTAAACTCCATAACTAGGGTTGTGGGAACCATGAGCGATTAACAAAGTATGAATACTAACTAAGCAATTCTTGAATAGTGTTGTTGCATGCATTGATAACTCTTTCGTTTAGAAGTCTTTTTAACGAGTGCACACGTTAGAACTCGCCTTGTTGCTACTTACCCAACCAAGGAGGTAATCAACAAGAAAAGAATTATCAACATAGATTTAGTGTGATACTATCTAATAGGCTAGTGTCAATTGGTGCAAAGTAATAACTAAGCCAAACATCGATGTGATGTCTAATATGAGGTAAAGGTAAGGGTTAGTAAATTATACACACTTAGCTGGACCAAGGTGCGGGATGAAATTCTCTAGATGCCAGACCAAGGATTTAGAGATACCTAACTTATCACTTTGCATGTAGTACATTAGGAAAGGATTGTTATTACTAGGATTATTGCATTATGAGCTTGTGGGGAACACGTATAACCTAGTTAATTCTCTCATCTTGATAACAACCGTAATTGACTTTTGTTTACTAATTACTTACTGAATTCTTACAAGTTGTTTCACGAAACCCCCCCCCCCCGCCCCCCTTTAATTACTTATTTCTAGAAGTAATTTGACTAAATAAATATAATTGTTGGTTAAAGTTAAGTCTAGACCATTTTCCTCATGGGATCGACCCCAAACTACAAGTTGGGTTCTTTACTTAATAACGACCACTTATGCTTCTTTAGGGAGGTGTAATTTGATTGTATCATGTACCTGAAGGCTCACCAGTATGAGTGGATGGAGTAGTGTCTGCCTCCAATGCATTTACATCAACAGTTGGGGATGTGTCCACCAGCGATGCTCTCCTCCACTTAGCCTCATCCCTAGTGTATTCAACCTCGATCCTCTGGATGTCACTACAGGAAGTAAAAGCTACTTCCACATTCGTAGTTGCCACAAAGGGCACTCTAAATCGCTGGCACAACTCTATGATCAGCAATCTGGGAATGGCAGCAATACTTGGCTCTATGTGTCCCTCAAGGCCATCTCCTGGTCAATAATCATCCTTAGATTCCATCTATCCCGAACAATGATAGACCCCTATAGAGCTGCCTTCGGGTGCCAGAGGATGGATTCATTCTGTGACGGCATGAGTGTATTGCTAACAAACCCAAACCAGTAACTCACAGCTATATTCAGGTCCTTCTTCTCAATCTGGACCGCTGACTCAATCCACGAAGGTGTAATGTCAGAAATCAAGGGAGCCAACCACCCATTAAGATCGTCGAGGGTCTTCTTCTGAATCCTATCCGATAAGAAATGGATTATTTGGACTGTGCAACCCAACGCCTCATTGATGTCTGAACTAATGCACTTTACCTTTTTACCTCGCACCACCACATGATCAACATGTGCAAACGAGTTGTCCTTCTTCTTGCCTTTCGAGACTAGCTTCACATACTCTTCATAGAACTCTCAGACCTAAGAAAGTATATAAGGTCCCCGAGGCTGTGTAAATCTCTCGAATTTGTGGAAGTGAATTGTCTCCCACACAGGATGGTACTTGTCCACCACCTCATCAGTAGACAATCTCTTCTCTTCTAGAATAGTTTGCAACCCGACAACCTTTAATTTGTTCATCGAACAAGGCGAAGGTGCCTGTACCGGGGGCACTTATGGTGCATGCTCAGCTTTTTGTGCTGGAGGTGGAGAAGGAGTCGGGAGTACCTACAGTCTTGCTGGATCGTGCAGTGCTTTGGTGTGCAACTCAATCCGTCTCCACTGAAGGGTTTGATCATCCTCTAGCTCAGACTCATAGGCTAGCAATCTAGACCCAGAATTTTCCTCATGGTCAGACTCAAAAGTGGTGAGGTAGGTGGAGTCGATACCCATGTTGTCAGAGCTGGAATCAATCGAACTCGGCTCCACATGTCCTTTTTCTTTATCTTCCCCCTCCCCCCTTCTGTCGGAGGAAGTTTGGATCTCGTTGCTCGTGGAGAAGCAGCCTTCTCATAAATGACCACCCATCATGCTCTTTCTAGGTGGTTGATTTCTTCCATGTACCTGAGGCCTAGCCGATATGCACGACAACACAAATTGAACAAACACAGTTTTTGAGGGTCAGTGAAAAGTCAAACTTAAAAAAAAATTGTAGAAAAACTCATCGACAGACTCGGTGAGTCGCCAAGCTCATTCGGCGAGCCTTAGAGGGCTTGCCAAAAGTGATAGAATCAAAATGCCAGGAAGAACACAAGTCGGCCAGGTTCGAGGTCAATCGGAGAGATGCCAAACTAGATCGGCGAGCTAAAAGTAGCTCACCAAAATTCATAGAAAGATTTTCAATTAACAGGGCTCCAAATAGGCGATAACAAGGGTCATTCGGTGAGTTACCGAGTAAACTCGGTGAGCTCAAGCGTTTCACCGAATGTTACAGAATCCAATAGCAAAATTTCAGGGCAAATGGCGAGGTAAGGGATCAATTGGTGAACCATCGAGTCAGTTGGTGAGCTCGACTAAGCTCGTCGAGTGGCCTCTCGTGCCAGATTTTTACCTTGACTCCAAATTTCCAATACTTAGTCTATGATAACCAAATCAAAACCCTATTCTATGCAATTAAAGCCTAGCCCATATCATTACCAACCCTGGGGTACTTAGACTTCCCTCAATTTGTTTAAATTCGACCAATCAATATCTTTTACCCTTAAGAATGACGTCACCTGATCTATCATTGGGAAAATTAAGTTGATCAATGCAATTCGGGTTACTTAGACTTTACGCACACCAAGCCCAACATGCTACAACCGCAATTTAAACAATTCAATCACAACAAATAGGCTAAAGACAAATTGGAAATGCTTGCTTCAAGTTAGATCCCAACGATTAACTTAGCACAAAGTCAAGGCATGAAACAGAACAACATACTACTCACACGCATGCTCGACAAAAATTTGCAATGTAAAACAACTTCAGAGAACTAACCTTAATCGAAGACACGAGAATTCGAGAAAGCAAGGAGATAGGAATGGAAAACAATTTGGATTTCGACCACACGAGGACACCCACAAGAATTAAACTAAAAATCTATATTCTAGAGTTTGATTGAGAGAGCATAGAAATCAAAAAGTTCAAAATAATGAAAGGTTTTGAATTTAAAACGGTTAAAGGCCGTTTGACTCTTCAATTTGCGCCTAGATCGGCGATGAGTACATATGTCATTGATCCACTCGGCAATTCACCGAGTAGGCCATAGCCCACCGAAATTGTTAGAACACCAGCCCATCTATTTGTCCAAAGGGCCAGTTGGATCGGAATCGCCGAATCATTTGGCGAATCGCCAATTGAGTTCTGAGCTCGCCTATTTGCCTTTTCCTCCCAGAATTTTAATTTCAACCTGCACATCTAACAATCTTTATTCAAATGACAAAAAGTAAACCTTGGGTTGCCTCCCAAGAAGCACCTTATTTAACATCGTGGCACGATGAGGACATGTTTTCAAGCTTCATTCTTTGGGTTAACCATGGTATCACTCGGTAAACCTCCTTTTGGCCTTGGATTCAAATGAGTCGAGATTTGACCCATTTATGTTTCCTGCTTCTTAATAGACACCAAATGTAAAGTAACTATTTGGTTCAGAGAAGAGACGTCATTTTTCATTTCCTTTAGCACCTTGTCTGATCCTTCTACTTTGTTTAGTATACAAGCAAGCATATCTTCGGCGCAAAAATTTTCAGGATCAACCCTTGGCTCTTTTGGCTTTTGACGCTCATGGGGAGGCGCATATGGTTTTTTGTCGCCATCCCGCTCCCTCCAATTCGTACCACAATCACGCCATTTCCTATCTCGGCCTCTCCAACCATCACGGCGATCCCTGTTCCAACTTTGATTCTCGCCCGGCCTTGGATAGTTCGGATGGAAACCTCCTGTTTGATTTGCCAAGAAATGCACTTTTTCATTGTACATGGATTCAAAGTGTGCTTCATCAAGATTTACTCCACTAACTCCGACCACATTCACAGACTTGGAACCACTT